>OU343220.1:41505516-41751574 GCA_910596185.1 Chrysanthemum makinoi | reverse complement strand
AAGTCAGAAGAAGGTTATTTATTGGGTTATTGTACCAACAGTAAGGGCTTTAGAGTGTACAACAGAGTCACTAAGAAGGTTCAAGATTGTCTTCATGTTGAGTTTTTAGAAGATCAAGACAATGAGAAAGGTAAAGGACCTTATTGGATGTTTGATCTTAAGGTTTTAACTCCTTCCATGAACTATGTACCTGTTAGAAAAGAAAATCAACTTGTGCACAATGGAGAAGATTTACAATTTGTTGTTCATGGAGTTCATATTAGACCTGATGCTGTCCCTGATGAAGATCCTGTTAGTCCAAAACAAAGTACTGATGTTCCAAAGCAAAGTACTGTTGCTCCACAGCAAAGTACTGTTGCATCACAATCCTCATTGTCTGCTGAGGATCAATCTATTCAAGAGGAACTTAATCAGATGCTTCTTCAAGATGTTTTAGCACATTCTTACACTGATGAACAAAGGAGAGCTTATGAAGAGGCAAAGAAGAAGAACAAGACTGCAGAGTACTCTCACAGTACATTCGACCAAAGTACTGCTGCACCAGTTAACAGTACTTTAGATGATTTGGATGATTCTACCATGCCTAGATTAGAAGAAACTGATGATGTGTTTGAAGATGATGGTATTTTCTCAAATTCCAATGAAGGTGCTGATGTTACTAATTTGGAGGACACTTATGGAGTTCCACAGTCTCCAAGCTTAAGAATTCATAAGAATCATCCTTCTGATCAAATCATTGGTCCTTCTACTTCTGGAGTGATGACTAGACACAGAGCTAAGACTTTTTCAACACCTCACAATGCTTTACTTAGCTTTGTGTATAAACAAAATAGGCTGAATCATAAGGACCATCAAACCTGCCTATTTACTTGTTTTATCTCTCAAGAGGAACCCAAGAATATTGCTCAGGCTTTGACTAAAGAAAGCTGGGTTGAAGCTATGCAGGAAGAACTTCTTCAATTTAAACTTCAAGAAGTTTGGGTTTTATGTGATCTTCCAGATGGGAAGAGAGTTATTGGAACCAGATGGGTTTTCAGAGTCAAAAGAGATGAAAGAGGTAATGTTATCAAGAATAAGGCAAGGTTAGTAGCACAAGGCTACAGACAAGAAGAAGGAGTAGATTATGATGAAGTGTTTGCTCCTGTAGCAAGGATTGAAGCTATTAGAATATTTCTTGCTTTTGCTTCTTATATGGGATTTCAGGTGTACCAGATGGATGTCAAGAGTGCCTTTTTATATGGCAAGATTACAGAGGAAGTTTATGTCAAACAACCTCCTAGTTTTAAAGATCATAAACACCCAAACAAAGTCTACAAGGTGGTTAAGGCTATTTATGGCCTTCATCAGGCACCTAGAGCTTGGTATGAGAGACTCTCTACATTCTTATTGCAATATGGATACAGAAGGGGAGCTATTGACAAGACTTTGTTTATCAAGAGAGACAAGAAAGATATCATGTTAGTTCAAGTCTATGTTGATGATATCATCTTTGGGGCTACCAAACAGTCCATGGTTAAAGAGTTTGAGCAGCTGATGCAGAAGGAATTTCAAATGAGTTCAATGGGAGAGTTAACTTTCTTTTTGGGACTTCAGGTTAAGCAGTCAAAGGAAGGTATTTTTATCAGTCAAGACAAGTATGTTACAGACATACTTAAGAAGTTCAATTTTGATGATATGAAGACTGTTACTACACCTATTAAATCTATCAATTCATTGGGCAAAGATGAAGATGGACAACCTGTTGAAGTCAAGTTATACAGATCAATGATTGGCTCTCTTATGTATCTCACTGCATCAAGGCCTGATATCATGTTTGCAGTTTGTTTATGTGCAAGATATCAAGTCTCACCAAAGATCTCTCACATGAATGCAGTGAAGAGAATCTTCTGTTATTTGAAGCAACAACCTAAATTGGGGTTGTGGTATCCAAAAGAGTCACCTTTTCACTTAGAAGCTTTTTCAGATAGTGATTATGCAGGTGATAACTATGATAGAAGATCAACCACTGGAGGATGCCAATATCTTGGAAGAAGGTTAGTGTCCTGGCAATGTAAGAAACAAACAATTGCAGCAACATCCTCTACTGAAGCTAAATATGTAGCTGCTGCAAGCTGTTGTGGACAAGTTTTGTGGATGTAGAATCAACTCTTGGACTATGGGTTCAATTTCAAGAATACTCCTATCAACATTGATAATGAGAGTACCATTTGTATTGTGAAGAATCCAGTTTATCATTCCAAGACCAAACATATACAGATTAGGCATCACTTTATCAGAGATTACTATGAGCACAGGCTCATTAATGTGGTTAAGGTTCACATAGATGATAATGTAGCTGACTTACTCACCAAAGGCTTTGAGGTTTCAATATTCAATCACTTGGTGGTGAGCATTGGCATGATTAACTACTGAGCTACATTTAAGGGGAGGACTATTTAGTATTAGTATAGTCCTGTGCATTGCTTGAGGGGAGGATATTTATGTATACTTAGTGTTTACAGAAGAATTTGGAAAAGTACTGTTTTTCATGAAAGTACTGCTTAGAAAGTAATGCTTGGGAAAGTACTGCATACGTGGAAAGTACTGTTTGTCTTATTAAAGTACTGTTCCAACGGTTATATTGAGGGGTAATTAATGCTAACGGTAACATTGTTATTATGGGCTATGATTTTTCAAATCTCACCTATAAATAACTACTTTCCGATTTTCCCTCTTATATTGATACTTTAGAATCTTTTTCATATTTCTCTCATCATCTCTATATTATTCGATTACAAATCTTATTGTGCTTACATAATCAACAATGGCAAATCGTCCTACTGTTTCAAAGCATAATATGGTAGCTAATTTGGAAAAGACTGAGGCGAATGTGGTTTTTCATGATATGATTGATTATCTTATTGGGTCGCCAATCAGTTATGCTCTTTTAGTGGAGCCGGATATAATTGCACCTTGGATTCAAGAATTTTGGGCTAATGCTAGGGATAACATGGAGAATGATGAATATTATGTTCGATCAACAGTTGCTGGAAGAACTGTGACGATTACAGAAGCCTCTATTAGAGATGATTTATTATTTGGTGATGAAGAAGGGGCTATTCGTTTTGACAAGCAACTGATTTGGGATACATTTAGGGATCTTGGTTATGAAGGGTCCTTAACAGAACAAACATTAAAGAAACCCTTATTTTGTCCTCATTGGAAATTTTTGGTTCATGTGTTAAGAGTACCTCTTGGGAGCATTTTGGGTCAAATATAGCATCTGCTATAGTTGGGTTAGCTACAAATCGGGTTTTTAACTTCTCACGGCTAATACTGGATGGAATGCTCTCACATATCTCACATGGATCTAAATGGCTAATGTACCCAAGGTTTATACAGGTTTTCTTGAACAAGCAACTTGCTGATGTGCCAAAGCCTATAGACTTACTGCCTGTTATTGTCCAACAATCAAAGATTTTTACCTTTATGGCAAGAAGGAGTGCTTTATTCAGAGGTCAAGATACTCCATTAACTCCTTCTATGATGGAAATTGTTGAAGCTGTTCAAGCTGATACTGGAGAAGATGAAGATAGTGGAGGTACTGCACCTGCAAGTACTGCATCTGCAAGTACTGCTTCTAAACATATTACATCTCAAGGTGCTGCTTCACACAGTACTGCTTCACAAAGTACTGATCATGAACATATTGCTGTTCCACCTCATCCATCTCCACAAGCATCTCCACAACCATCTCCAGAAATATCTCCACATGCAGAATCTTTGTCATCTGGAGGTGCTGAACCAACTATGGAGCCTGAAGGTCAAATTCTCAACAATTATGCTTTAACAAGGGAATTGACAAGGTTGAAGAAATCATTTGAAGATCAGGCTACAGAAATTAAGAGGTTGAAGGTCAAGTGAATAAGGTTAAATAATTATGTTGCACCTTTTATAAAACGATATCGCTTATGGGTTAAGGACGAAAACAAGCGCCCAAGGAAATTTAAGAAGACAACAAAAGGCAAACAGGTTCATAAACCATCTTCTGTCAACTTGGGGAGGAATTTAGAAGAAGAAAATTTGAAAGAAGATGTTGTGAAGGAGAATGAACCTGAAAGTACTGAAGCACATGAAAAGACTGAAGAACAGAACATTCAAGATACTGAAGAGCAAGTTCAAGTTCCAGTTCAAAGTACTAAAAATCAAGGTACTGAAGATCAAAGTACTGCTTTTCAACAACAAGGATCCTACAGGCAAGCATTGTTAACACCAAGGTTGTTGGACTTTGAAGAGGAAGCTGGTCCTTCAACAACTGTACATGAAGAAGTTGTTGGTCCCTTAACTGTTTTACAAGAGGAGGAAGCTACACTCAAACCCATCCATTCTGCAAGTGATGATGAGTTCATTGTTGTAATTTTGCAAGATTTATCACAACCAAGGGGTGGTGTTACTATTTCTGAAGTTCAAGAGGAACAACAAAGAACTTCTCAACCTACAATTGATCCTAAAGATAAAGGAAAGGGTGTTCTGGTAGAAACTAAGAAGAAAAAGCTAACTTTAGCAGCACTTAGAGCAATTGAAGTTGCTAGGAATGAAGCTGCAGCTAGATAGCTTCAAGAAGAATTAAATGCTAAAGATAGAGAAGCTCATGAAGCTGAAGAAGCTCAGAGTAGAGAAGCAACTAAGAAGTTACAAGATGAATTAGATGTTGAATCTGCTGAACCATTACAGTCACCTACTCCTGTTAGATATATGCCGAGAAGACCTAATCTAGCTAAAGACAGGAATGCTATGATGGCTTATTTAAAAGGTCGAGGATATAAAGGATTGCAGAAGCTGAATTATGTTGATATGAAAAGACTATATGATGCTGAAACAGAGGCTTATAAGAAGGATGTTGCAGGCATCAAAGATTTTAGAGAAGAAGCTAATTGGACTGAAGAAGAAAGGAAGAAGAGTTTAAAAAGAAAAAGGAAAACTGAAGTTACAGATGTTCAGTTCTCAAAGAAAGAAAAAGTTGAATTAAGATCTGAGACTAGGGATGAACTAAGGAATTATCTCAGAGTAGTAGATTTTGAATATTCCAAAGAAGATGCTGACATGAAGATGAACAAATCTCAAATTAGTGCTTTTGAAGTTGTGAAATCCAAAGAAGGAAGTTATATGATGTTTCATAAACAAGAGGAAAGTTTCAGAGTGTTTAATAGGCTATGGGATTTATTGCACATTATAGATAGAGTGGATCTATTCTATTTATATCATGTGGTTAAAGCTTACTTTGAACATAATCCATTAGAAGGGATTGGTTTAGTTTTACATGGAGATCTCACAACTGCATGGGAAACTGAAGAAGAGAGCACTGATGATATTTGGAAGAATCAAGAGAATTGGGAAATTGTCTGCTGGAGATTCTTTGAAGAGTCTGGTGTTCATGTTTTAGAGCTGGAAAATGGTACAATGATACACATGTTTGTAAATAGAAGATACCCTCTCACTGTTGAGCTTATGAGAAGAATGCTAGAGCATGGAATGGAAGTAGAAGAGGATAATGAAACTGCTTGCATGGTTATCAATCTATTTATCAACTGGACTACTATTGCTGATGAGGATGAATAACTGGTATGAATCTTATTTGAATAAATTATTTTTGATAAATTAGTACTTTATTCAAAGTACTGCTGATCAAACAGTACTTTCATCAAAGTACTGCTTGCAACTTTTAAACCAGTTAAGTGCTTTTTGGAAGAAACTTTTTGTTAAGTAACAAATATTTTGAAAACAAAGGTTGGATAAAATAAATGGTTTTTGGGATGACAACATCAATAGGTCATCAATCCACCATGGTTACAAAAGGATTGGCTAATCCATGAGTAAACGGCTCTGGTAAAGATATTTCAAATCCGTTTTTAGTTGACAACTTGCTAATAAGTTGTATGGTAATCAACTCACCATATCAGTTAATGTGAAGAGTTGGCTAGCCCACAAGAAAATGGCTTGTGGTAAAGGCAGTGGAAAAACCATTATTGGTAATTACTTCACCATTAGATAGAAGAACTAACTAGTCCAGAAGGGTACAGCTTTTGGTAAAGACAACTCAAATCTGTTGATAGCTGATGATTTGCTAAAAATCATATGGTTATCAATGTACCATGGTCTTACACACCAAAATATTTGGCTACTCCAGAGTTAATGGCTTTGGTAAAGAGATCTAAATCCATTAAATTTTCAATGATTCACCTCTCACAGGAGTTAACACACCTGGAAGTGATGAGAATAGTATGCAACTTAAACTGAATTAATGTACAAATTGTCATATGTTGCTGTGTTGCTGTAAAGATGGAGCTTGCTGGATGCTGCTGTGAAAGAATAATTCTAGAGATACTTTGACATGCACAGACACTACAGAGATACAATCTAAAGACTAAGAAACAATCTGTCCTTAATGATGAAGCTGTTAAAGATAAATTTACAAAGGAACTTGAAGTCAAGCAAGTAGAATTCAAGTTAGGGGAGGATTGCTGGGATATGAAAGTGCTGAGGATATGAAAGTGCTGAAGATTGATAAAGTACTGTAAGCTGCAAAGTACTGGAAAAAGTCAAAGAGTCAAAGTACTGCTAAAGATAAAGTCAAAGTACTGCACAACGAAGTCAAAGTACTGCAAGAACAAAGAACTATTATATTCGTTTATGGAAAGTATTGTAACTCTAGAATGTTCTGTATTAGATTACTTGTCGTACAAGGATACAATTTGTAACTCTAGAATGTTCTGTATTAGATTACCTATAGTCTGGTGAGAAGTTTCTATGGTTTACCCTGTGTGAATGATTCCAAGCTGGTCTAGTCTCCTTTGGTTTTTGGTTGTATGTTCTGTTCTTAGAGAACTTACTTAAGTACTCTAAATGTAAGCTACAGTCCTTAATCAAATGAGTAGGACTTAAACAAACAAAACAGAGTTTTTGATCTGTGATTCCAAAGTTTCTTCTTCTATGTGTATGACTAAACCTATCATGTCTTCTAGGTGGCTGATGAAAACTGTTTTGACCAAAATTATCCCAAAAAGGTTTAGCAGTCTATTGAAAAGGTTTTCTTAGAGGTATTGCTGAAGGTGTAGCAGTACTTTGAGGTGTAGCAGTACTTTGGGGTGAAAGTACTGCTTGGCTTTGAACATCATCTACCTTAGGTGTTTCAACAGTTTATTTTGAGATTTCAGACCTAGATTGACCTTTAAGTTTCTTCCTAAACTCGTGTTTCAACAGTTTATTTTGAGATTTCAGACCTAGATTGACCTTTAAGTTTCTTCCTAAACTCTAAGCTATCTACTCCAAATCGAGAAACATCAGGCCTAAGAGGTTGATGACTACCAGTGGGATGAGGGACTGCATGATAGGCATTATATTTCTTAGACTCAGGAGGTGTGTCACTAACTGATTCCTCATTACTAGATGTATCTACATAATTAATGAGTTCATTATCACTAGTGTTTATATCCTCAAATTCACATTCATCCTGATCACTAGGTGGGTTTTCTATGTTATTAAAATCTATACCAAAACCTAAGCATGTTTTAATATAAGCTCTTCTCTGTTTTTCAACATAAGTGACATGAGAAACACCTGATTGTCCCCAAGCATTAAACTTGTCTAATAAATCATCTCTCTCCTTAGTTAATTTCTCAATTTCAGAGATCTTACAGTTTAACTTCCATTCACTTAATTTTAACTGATAATCCTGGTGTTCATACTTTTCTTCCCAAGCCATTTCATTATTTTCATGTGTTATAATTTTGGCTTCCATAGATTCTAAGGTTATTTGATAACCTGCTACCTCAGACCTAGCCTTTATACAGTTATCTCTTTCAATCACATAACTATTCAGTACTTTTTGATAAAAGTCATGACAGTTGGAACATACCTAAGAGATAGGGGTGAACTTGGTGAAGTAGCCACCGTTGCAAGTAGAACAGGATCATCTTCACTCTCCATGCTCCAATCAAAGCTTCCAAAACCATCTTTAGACTCCATAGCAGCATGTCCAGGTTCCTCATCAAAAGCTGTGTTCCAGTCAAACTTTCCTACTGAATCCTCCACATCTACCATACAGTAGGTTATTGGTTCATCATCAAACTCAGCACTCCAGTCAACCTCTGATAAACTTTCTTGAGCAACCTAAGCTTTTGTTTCTGTTATAGGAATTTATTTTAACTCTAACTTTGGTTTCTCAGCCATCCTGTTTGCTTGATATTTAGCAAACCTGCATTCCCTTGCAAAGTGTCCAGTCTTTTGACAATTGAAGCACTCAATTTTGGATTTGTCAAAAGTAATACCCTGTTTTGGTTTGAATTCAATGCTTTTTCCTGTTTTCTTCATATACTTCTTGATCCTTGCAGTGATCATAGCAACTTGCCACCTGATATCAATTTCTTCAAGAGCATCCTCTTCAATCTGTGAGAGATCTTCTTCATAGGTAATAGGCAAAGTAGCTTGCTGTGCAAAGAAGGAACACACAACTTCATCTGAGTAGATGGTATTAGATGGTGTGGGTTGCTGAGCAAAAGTAGGGGTAGTGTAGACAGCAGTACTTTGAGTGACAGTACTTTGAGGGGGAGAAGCAGTACTTTTAGTAGAAGTACTGCCCCTCTTTTCAGATGACAAAAAAGC
Organism: Chrysanthemum makinoi; assembly: GCA_910596185.1. Taxonomy (NCBI): domain Eukaryota; kingdom Viridiplantae; phylum Streptophyta; class Magnoliopsida; order Asterales; family Asteraceae; genus Chrysanthemum; species Chrysanthemum makinoi. The sequence continues at coordinate 41,742,934 of OU343220.1, read as the reverse complement.
AATACTGTGAGACTTTGAGCTTGCTTGGCCATTCATCTCATGCTCATACACCTTTAGATGATTGTAGAGATCATCAAAGTCCATAATATCCAGTCCAAGTTGTCCTCTGATCATTGTAGCTATCACATGCCATGTCGATGGCAAACTCCTTAAGAACTTGAGATTGGCATCTTCTACTGAGACCTCTGCTTTGTATAGCTCCAGCATACTGAGAAGATTTTGGAATTTGTCATAGGCAGCATCAAGACTTTCTCTTTCTCCAACAGTAAAAATTTCAAATTGCTGCTTTAACAGATTTATGTGCATCTTCTTGGAAGCATCATTACCTCCAAATCTAGTTTTGAGAGCAGCCCAGAGTTGCTTGGCATCTTTAGCATCATGGAATTTGAGTAGGTGTCCATCTAGAATAGCAGACAACAGTATTGTGACAACTCGTAATTTCATGTCATTTTTACAAACTTTGGAAGTTTCACTAATTCATCGTTTATCGTAAACTAGGTTTACGAGTATCAAATTCGCGTAACCTTAATGGTTTAGCTGCGAATTCATGAACATTTCATCAAGGACATTTCATATAGACTAGGTTTAGTCTACATATCATTAGCATCGTTATCATCATTTCAGTTCATGCTTGGATTTGCATTTTTCATTAAACGTTTATTTTCCTATTAAATAAACGCTGTCGCGTAATCATTTATTTTGAACATTTGATCCGACACTTCCAAAAATTATTCTAATATATTTTTATACTCATATTAAGATTATAAAAATTATATTATTAGTTTACCCGGTGTTTTAAATTTATTTTGTATATAAATTGTTATATGTATAAATTTACGACGATTTTCGTAAATACTACCCGATAATTATTATTTCACTTAATTCTTGTAAGAAATGTATTTTTATAATTTTTACGACTTCGATATATTTTATTTTGTTCCGTTAAAAATTTATTTCTAGCCAACGCTACACTAAATAATTACTTTTACTTACAAGATAAACACTAGAATTATCATATAATCACTTACTTAATAAAAAAATTCATCACTTTTTCTTTTGTCCCACTATTGTCGACATTAAGGACATGACTCAACATTTTGGAATAAAAACATATCTAGTGTATGCATAATTTTAATTATATTCTAATAACTAGCACATACAACATAAGATATCAAAGTGTAAAAAAATTATTATCCTCTCCTTTCTCCTTCATAGAACCGGTCAAGGAAGAAGAAGCACAAGAACTTCATTTTTTTTTTAAGTCAAGCTAATTTCACAACTATAGCATACTCTTAAGCAAGGTTTTGGAATAAAAACCTAGGGTATTTAGGATAAACCCTTGTTCATTAAACCTCATCAAGTAACTAGTAAGCATTTCAGGATTTTTATTACTCTTTCATATTCATATTTATGTTGTCTCATTAGTTTTGCAAGAAAAACATGCATGAATTCCATGATCCATACCACTTTAATGGGTTTTTAGTACATATAATGGGTTTTAATTATCCAAATAATAATCTCTTGTGATATATCATTTTTTATGATGTCTAGGAACCCATGACACCCTAAGAAGGTGTATGGTAGGATTAGAATAGATTCGGCGTTGGTTTGAATTGGTTAGAATAGGTTTTGCGCGAGAAAAACTCATTTCGACAACTTTATTTAGAGGTCTAATCATATTTTGAAATTCTGGAATTTTCGACAGTAAGCAAAATATTTTGGGCTAGATATTTGGAAAATATACTTTAAAACGAAAACGTGGCCGCTTGAACGGAGTTATAACGAAGAAGATATGAATTTTTCAAGTTTGACGACGAAAACTATAAAAATCAGAAAATTCAGCATATTACATCCACTTTTTACGAGTCAAAAATGGGTCTTAAGTGTTATTAAATGTGCCGACTTATCAAAAATATATTAGTATATGTTAATACGAAACCTTGGATATAAATAACGTAGAAAACGGACTTAAAACGAAGAAATTATGGCCAATTAAAGTTTAACGAAACTTATATTTTTTAACAGCAACTTGTAAAAATATACATGCTGATATAATTTTAAATCGAGGTTTTGACCCCTTTCGGCTCCGAATTGGCTTAAGTGTAAAACACGAAAGTTTTCCGAAATGATGTTTTACTGTTAATAGCGAGATTTTTAAGCTTAAAAGTGTAAAATGAGAGATTTAAGCATGGTCAAAGACGGAAGATTTTTCTGAAAAAGTCAAAGTACACATTGCTGATGGGAAATAAAATTGGTGTTTTTAAGCGTTTTCGAGTCCGTTTGAGCTTTGAAAACTTTACCAAATGCTATTGTATCACCTATAACTTATTAGGGAACGTTAGAAACCTTATAAAAACGATATTTTATAAGCACAAGGGTTTATTAAAATATAATGGAGAGTGTTTGGATTGCTTACTTATATTACTCATTTTAGAGTCCATAAAGGAGTGTTTGGATCGGTGTTGTCTTAGCACACGAGGCTAATCCTATGGATAGCTTGTTGTGGCTTAACGAAACGGATTAATATTTTTGAATGTGTAATTGTAATTGGGATAAATTATGGCTATTGTACTTATTTTCACAAGTATTAACACTTATATATTTTCTACTAGACCAAAGTGGTTGTCGCAAGTGACCATGTTTGGAGCCATTTTTCATATCGATAGAATACTTTTGAGAAAACGATGCCTTCTAGTAAAAGTGAGTTCGCCTAGCCTATTTTTCAAAATGTTCAACCGTTCGTCAAACGGAGTTCTAACGAGTAAACTACGACCACTCAAACTTTGCCGAAAACCACCCTTAAACAATATTTTGGACACAAGTACCATACTTTACCTATATTTTTCTCCATGATCGAGACCTCTAGGATGAAAACTTAAACGCTAAAACTTTGAGATAATGATACAATCTTCCCAAAACCGTTGAGTTCATTTCCTAACACTCGACGTGCACCATTTTATGACTAGCTTTTCAAGGCTACTTAGTCACTTTCATGAAATTTTCAATAACATTATTTTACGACGAAAAGTTATAATTTCATAATAAATCACTAAATGACTATCGTAGGATATCATTTCAACGTAAATACTTGTAAAGTATTTTATAATATGACGAGATGTCATAAACATACATTTCGACGTTAAACATTATTTTCAAATGTACAAGTGGTATGGATATCATATGAGTTTGCATGCACGACATTGTTTCATGATTTACATTAGAACATATCATTCATAATAGGTCACGGTAAGAGGTTGCGCCTCATTTCAGTATTGCCATTACATCATCATTATCATTGCAACAGGTGAGTTTTCATAGCCCCGATTTATTCAAGTTTTTACTTTATTTCAAACCTACGGGGGAGAATACATTACACATCATTTTTATTACGATACCAAGTATATCAAATTCATTACATTGCTTAAGTTACCTCATGCCAATTGAATGTCCCCATTATATAACATGAACCGTTAATTTCATAGAAGCGATGGTGAGTGGATAGATCTATCGAGGGTGACTCCTCCATCCGGGTTGGTGGATTCCAACTGGTTAAACGGATGCATTTCATTTAATATCATTATTTGAGTTGTTTGGCAAACACTCTGTTGGGGCGAACATCATGATCAGTCTAGTTTCGGTGTCATGGACTTATAGCAATTGTAACATTTTTGTGACATATTTGTCATACATAATTTATACTTGTGGTAGTCGTATTAAACATTTACCTAAACTCTATAAACTCACTCAACCATTGTGTTGACACTTTTAGCAATATATTTTCAGGTAACTAAGACATTCGCATCATGGCACGAATAAGGAACCCTCATAGAGTCGCGGCGTCGACGCGTCTCATTGTATTTTATGACACTTTAAAACATCGTTTGAATTGTAACAAATTTATTTCCGCACAAGTTGATTTTAATTTGGGACCTATACTTGTAAACTCTGATTGTTTTATTAAATCAAGCGATGTATTTTCCAAACGGCACTTTAGGTCGTTTAGTATAACTGTGATTGTGATGCTATGACAGTCAATCCCCAGGAATTCCATTTCGCTGCAAAACAGGTAATTTGGGGGTGTGACTGATTGGTATCAGAGCTTCGGTTATAGAGAACTAGGTTGCATCATTGACCCTAGACTATAACTACATCATCATAGCATCTCATCATTTCATCATAAGTGCATAGTCACTATACATGCGGTTTTATACGCACATTTTACGAGTTATTTACTTTCATTTCAAAATCGATTGTCACATAGATGCCTTCAAATACCCATCCCATCATACTCACATAAGACTTTGACATAGGGAATGCCCTGTCATTCCCTATCACAATTTTAACATCAGTTGACTCAACACCGATAACATTAGATGATAAGACTGAACACTTTTAGGAGGACGAAGTTGCACCTACACCGTCACGATCATCATTGATTCACTGTAGGATCAGGACAATTTTTATCATTCTGTTGGGACAGATCATACCATTTGGTAGGACTTACAAGCTTAGTCCTAGTGGACCTACTACTCATACATCGACTTGCTTTGACTTGGGAAGCGTGCATGATTTAACACACCATTACCATCTATCACTAAGACTATAGACACTACACCATCTCATAGGTTTGAGGACTGTGAGAGTTCTAGGGCTATTGCCACTAGACCACCTACTGCTTTTACACTTGAGACATGATTAGACTACCAACAGGAACAGATAATAAGTACCTTTCTAGCTAATGTAATCTGTATCATTTAGTATCTCCACAATAATCACAACCTTTGTTTATTTCATTCCTATTCCAATTGCCCAATTTCCAATCATTTCGCGACAATACATCACTATCTTACTAGGGGTTAGGCCAACTTTATTCTTGACCAGTTAAGAGACTATTACCATTTTATGAGGTTCACCCATGTATCCTACAAATCATTCAATAAATTATATTTCAAGTTACTTTGCTACTACTTCATAACATTATTTCACTTAATTTTATTTCAAGCTATTCTACACCATCTTAGAAACATGGTTTCATAAAGTTTTAAAACAATACATGGTCTGTGATTGCAATATACTGCCTCATCTTCATGCTCCATAGATCGTATCCGCCCTTCTTAATGATTGGAATCCTTAGTGAGGTGATTGATGGTGGTGGAACAACTTCATTCGACATCTTTAGGGTTTTGTTATTGAACTAGGTTTAAACTGGTTTCTTCTTAGTCAGAGTTTCCACACAAGCTCTGATACCACTTGTTGGATCGATGTACTCTAACCAAACTAACTGAAATAGCTTGTTAAGGGTTTAATAACCTCGGATAAATCCTAAGCTATTAACAGTGAAACACTGAGTAATCTTTATCAAGTATGCGGAATTTGCTTTACAAAGCTAAGAAGAATATAACTTTATTAATAACTCAAAAACACTAAATATCGAACTCTCTAAAACTCTAATATTGATCGTACTTTTGGATTCTAAAAAAAACATATATCTAATATCAATCTAGGGATCCTTTTATAGGCTCAAGGATAACCATAAACGATTTACAATTCTTATCCTTGTACGTCAAGTAAATAATACTTAGAAAGTTCTAAATAAACATTACTTTCTATCTTTAATCAATTACAACCGACTTTAATCTTTGCAGTACTTTTATGAATAAGCAGTACTTTGACTTTTACTTAGCAGTACTTTGACTTCTTGCAGTACTTTATCTTTCTGCAGTACTTTGTTAATCTTCAGCACTTTAATTCTTCAGTACTTTAACTTTCTGTATCCCAACATGGTTCCTATGCCGGAGACTAGGGAGAGGGTCTCCTTCACTCTTCCCAATTCTCATTTTTCTCATTTTTTCATCATACCTAAGGACTTCTACACTATCTAGTGGATTGTCCTTGGGTAGATCTCTCCGGTTCTGGCGGATCGTGGGAACTAATACCTAACCTAACCATCCTTATATCTCCATACATAAAGTAAATATGGTCGGTCTTTTGGTACAGTTCATTCCTTCTCGAAACCAATTGAAAAGTCATTTGGAAAATCCAATCAAGGTACTTGTGATATAAAATCAAAACATTTTGTACCTTAATTGTTTTTGATCATTTAGAAATGCTCCCCCTCAACATGTGCATATGATTATTAAATTTGATTAGCACATGGAGGCAAGAGTTCTTTAGAAATAATTTCTTTGATCACAATTTCCTTAGAAAAAGCCTTTTAATTTTATTTGGTAATTTCTCCCCCTCAATATGTGCATAGAATATTTTGAAATCATTTTATCACATAAAGGCTGGAGTTCTTTGAAGTACTTTCACGATCACATTTGCCATTAAGAAACCATTTAGAAAATCAATCAAGGTACTTTATGTTGAAACATAGAAATCTTTGTACCTTGATAGTTTATTTTCTTTTGAAATGCTCCCCCTCAATATATGCTTCGAGATTCGAAAGTGTTTAGCACATATGGGAGAGCAGCTTGCACAATTGAATCAAATGATCACCTTTTATCAAATTTCATTATTAAATCACAAATCCTCCCCTGATCAAAAATATCAAACCCTTAGAGATTTTGTATCCCAAGTGATTTAATACGGTTTAGAAAATATGGGAGAATATGTGACTGATTTAAAAACTCATCTAGTTTTTGGATAAATGCTCCCCCTCAACATGTGCATTATGTATATTAAGATCGTTTGGCACATGGAGGCAGGAGTGGCTTTGAAGGACTAAAATCAATTCCATTAAAACATATTTAAGATTTAAATCACGATCTCTCCCCCGATCAAAAATTTCAAACCATTTGAGATTTGTGATCCCAATTGATTTAAATCTTTTAGAAAAATTTGGGGAAAGACGTGGCAAGATTTAATTTTGAAAAATGATCGAAATGGACCAATTTAAGATATTAAAGATTGTTTGTGTCAGGTATGATTGTTTTAAGAGATCTTTAAGTAAAATAAAACAATTTCACAATCAAACAAGAACAAAAAATTTTCATTTTGAAAGATCTTGATTCTAAAGAAAAATCATACCATGACATAACATTAAATCTTTAGATCACCACATTAATACGTACAAACGGGCTTTTATGAAGAAATATCGTTTGAAAATATTTTGTTTTAAATCACTCTCTCCCTCAATCGATGACCGTAGTCGATGATTGAGTGACTTAAGTTTTGATAAAATAAAGTCCGGTGATTTTCAAAATTAAGTCCAATTAATTTTCAAAACAATATTTTCCATTTTCAAAACAATTTAATCAAATTTTTTCAAAATTGTTTAAAAATGGTATCCTGCACAAAGATACGTTAGGTGGTTGAGAAGCTTATGTTGTTGCTGTAGGGCTTGGAAGAAAAACCGTCTGCAGATGCAGTGAGACTTCTTTCGTTGCATATAAATGCCAACTGAGGTCAAATTAAGCTCCGTTTCTTCATTTGCTGATGAAGAAAACCATCTGCTGATGCAGTGAGACCTCTTACGTTGCACTTTTCCATGCCAACTCTCCATAGAAGTCCAATTAAGCTCCGTTTCTTCATTTGTCAACCCAAGATATAGTTACCCTTTCCTTTCGGCATCCAATCATCTTCATTTGTAGGATCCGGATCGGGAACATTCTTATATACCAATATACCTGCATATGTTAGTGAACACACATACAAATATATGGTGGTCGACATCACCCAAACAGCAATCGACTAATAAAAGTCAATTCAACATATTAATCAGATCATATAAGGCATGGGGATAATGTTTTCATCAAACTCTAATCATATAATCCTAACAATCATATCCTGGGTACCTAGTCCTTCAACGTAGGTTAACATCATTTTTAATTAAGCATATAGGATAATTAAGAAAGCCCATTAGATGATGTAAATTTAAAAACATTCTCCCCCTCAATCAATGACTTATTTTCTGAAAAGTTTGAAAGCGCTGAAGTCATTGATTGAGTTTTCAATTTTAACAAAAACTCTGAAACTGATTGATATACATGCAACTCAATTTACCACCATTTTTGAAAACAACAAATATTTTTCTAAAGAATTTATAGAAGGAAAAACATTTTTGTAGGAACAGCAGTCCTTCGACATACTTTCCTCAATTTGTTTTTAGGATAAGTGCACGAAATATTTGAAAAATGGTTTAGCGCAGCACTTTCCTTCCTTGAAGAGCGGGTTGCTATCAGAAATAATAGCAAGCCATAGTTTAAGCTCGGGTCATAGTCTGAAATAACTGCAAGCCATAATTTGAAGCCCAGGTTACAGTCTGAAATAACTGTAAGCCATATTTTGAGACATGTTTTGGAAAAGAATATTTACACCTCCTGCTCGAACTTCATCTATGGTCCCGTGCGATTATTGAATGACATTTCTAAGACCGTAGATGTTATCGATACTAGAAGACATGTCTTGAGAAAAACAATATTTTTGGTATTTTTAAAATTTTCTGATTTTTATGGGATTTTATTGATTTTATATTTTTCTATTTTCTTTTTGTTGGTTTTATAATTTTGTATTTGGTTTTTGATAAATATATACAAAGATAGAGAAGATGATATAGTTTAAGAGGATGATGATACGAGTACCGAGATAAGGATATCGAGCAGCACATCGTAGAATATAGAATTCGTCATCTCTTAAACTTCCACCACCAAAGCTTCCGAGGCTTCAGAATAGACGATAGAACTTGAGCCTTCTGAAAGTGAGACTTTGGTAGCTTCCCCCCAAATCAACAAAATAAGAATAAAGACCATTTCCCCAAGAAGTAGAAGTGAATAAAAATGGTCTCATTGAATGAAGCTCAGCACCCCGAAGAACACGAGAACATTAAAGAAACAAGTTGAAACATTGATCGTCTCAGTGGTCATCAAATCCGAAATAACTGATGAAGTCCGATCACATGAACCTGTTGTGCGTCCCCGATGTACACATTACTCTTCGAGATTGACCAGTTGTCTATTCAGGGGAACAATACATCAGCATCTTCATTTTGCCAAGTGCATTCCAGTTATCTCCCATATAACCAATCAGCCCATAATGTACACACGTACCCAACCAGAGTAGAGACAACGACATCACAGTAACTGGTTGAATCACTGATCTCCTCTGCGGATGTCAACTCCGTAATAACTGATTAAGCTCGATCATGTGAATATGTTGTGCGACCTTGATGTACACATATCTCTCCCCTGATGGTTGCAATCTCATTGGAATCATCATTACATTGTGTACATGAAGCACTAACCGGAAGCACTTTATCATAAATCATATAGAAGATGTCGATAAGCAATATCATCTCACGTACCACATATTCTTCTCACATTTCTTCCAACTGAATGCTGAAGTAACACATACCAAAAGTCTCCAGAGACAATTTCCACCAAATAGTTGGAATAATACATCCTTCCCCCAAATAGTTGGAATAATATATCCTTCCCCCAAACAGTTGGAATAATACACCAAAGGCAACGAGATAAACACTGAGTTTCTCTACGGTTATGACCATTGTCTTTCCGGGATAACTTCAATCAGGTAGAAGTGTTAAGTTCATCAAGTGTACTCGTTGTGCTTTTAGATATATTTCTCCTTCCCCCTTGCTGGTTTTGATACCTCAGAATCAGCAAAACATAATATACCCATAAACTTGAGATCTTGTGAGAAGAACTCAAATAGCCCAAATGAATCCTGTGAGAATCAACTGCTACAGAAACTCTCTCTGACTATCTTTAGCAACCCATATGTAGACAATTTGAAGTGACCACTATAGAAGAAAACCCGATATACCAAACTTGAAACTGAAGTCGAATTTCCCGCATTTGTATTTTAAGCTTGCACTTAATGATGGAAGAATGGTGTAGAGAATTCATGCTTCATGAAAATCTCTAAGTACTCAATACCCAATGAAAGTATGAGACATTAACACCTCTTGCGATTATCCACACCATCATCTGCGTGTGACACTGAGTAAAACAACGTAACTCCTAATAGTGATAGTTAACCAGGTCTTCAACCATCCACCCCGACTGCTGGTAACTAGATAAACCAAGTCTTCAACTCATATTCTTAAGCCCGAGCAAGTTATCAAATAAGAACACGCCTTTGTAAAAGTCAACTTCAATCTCAAACAAGTGATAAATGATTAACTCTGAAGTAATCAACTTGTGTCAAATGTTCAACACGTGAATAAACATACAATCGGATGTACATTGACCCACTGAATGAACCGGAACAAAAAATTCCTCACCATCAATGCATTCTTCCTAAAAGTATACATGTAGAGACTGATCTGGAAGATTCACCAATAACTTCGAGCGGATGAGGTAGTCATTTTCCTTGAAGTTCATGTGGTTGATTTATAGCGTGCACGTTGAGAGGAACAATAATCCGTGAAGATTTGGCAAAGGAATACCAAAGAGCGGATCATTATTCATGAGTGCAACTGCAATATTATGATAGTCATTATCAACGCCTTGAGGAATAACTAGAGATTGGGCTTCTTGAGTAGTCTGATTTGTACTTCTTAGATGACCAGCATTTGCTAGCGGATGGAAATACTCATCAAACATGTCTTGACAATAAATCCTAGTTATCCTTAGTAAGTGAAGCATTAGGCGTTGGAGGAGAGTCATATGACCATTATACAAACATCCATCAACATGTAGTCTAATCACTCTTCTCCCCCTCAAAAATTGCAAATAAAGTTTGCCATTTTTGATTGAGCAAGTGAATAAGAATATACACCAATGAACGTAGATCCACTTGAGGATTGAGTGAGAATGGAAAAACATGAAGCTCGTAGATCCACTTGAGGTCATAAAAATGAAGATTTCTCTTCTTCTGAAGATAAAGCGCACTGAAGCGTACACCTTTCTTTTCATTGAGGAACGTGGCCTGAAGTGTTATCTGCAGATGCCATTATGATGAAGTACGAGGCCTGAACTGATGCGAATAGACATCATAGCCAAATGAATATCAAGGTTGAGTTACTTGAACCTGTGAGTTATGAGATATCAATCCTTTTGTTATCCATACTTTAAACCAGTCCATGTATTGAAGGATCGAAGTATCTGCAACAGAGTAAGGACTACCTGCACTAACATTACAAGCTTGATTGCAGATATATTGGTTAGTGACATTAGTATCCAAACCCTTTGGGGTTTCACTGTCAACCTTGATTTTGCCATCAGAAAACAGCTTTCCAGTAGGTATCCACCTAAGACCAGCATCCTTAAAAATTCCACCAAATGGTATCCACTTATGGCAAGGTCTAGAATTGTTAGGCTTCTTATGCATAGTGGAAGACTTATCCTTATTCCTAGTTTCCAAAGATTTAGCAGTTGGTAACCATCTAGGCGAGGCTTTTGGTTTCATTTGCTTCATATGCACTATGGATGACTTAGTCTAAATCCTAGACTTAACAGGTTGTACCATTGCATGAGCATTTACTTTCTTCAGGTATTTGGTGAAACATTTATCATGATTAGCATTAAAGATACATTTCAGACACTTTGAGCAAACAACTTGTTTGGATTCAGAAATAGATCTAGATTTCTTAGAGTGATCTGCTATGGGAATAGCTTTAATCGAAACGCAACTACTCTTAGATGTAAGCCAATCCCTAGTCTTTAGATTAGTGTTCCTAGGTAATGGTTTAGAACTATGAGCAGTGCCTTGGAATCTCGAAGAATTCATCACCCTAGGTCTTGCACCTAAAATTCCGTCTTTGCGATTTTGTGCCTTCTTTCTAGCCATTTCTAGATAAGAGTTCTTATACAAATCATTCATATCAATTTTCCTAGGCAAGTGAGGTGAAGTGACTGGTTTTGTCAAAACTTGTTTCGCATCAACTTGGGAGGCAAACCACGTTTTTGAAAATTTTGGTCATTCAGATCTAAACGCATTTGGTTGTCTAATTACTGGTTTCCCCAAGATTGATGGTTTTGAAAACTTAGTGTTCACACTATTCCCTGTTGTTTTTCTGAGCTCATTTTTTAAAGCAACAATAGCGAAACTCTTTTCCTGAAGTTGAGCTTTGAGATCATCAATTTTTGCTATCAAAGAGTTTGTTTGTTCTATTGACTTAGTTCTAGCTTCTTTGACATAGTCACTTAGTTCTATGTGATGCTTTCTCAAAGACTCATTTTCCTTTAGTAATTTGGCCACACAAACTGCTAATTCATCATTTCTCAGTTGAATATCATCAATAGCATTAACATCAGAATTACTTGTAACCAAATTACTTTTCACATGCATACCAGAAATATGTTTCTTCAGATTGTAAATGGTTAAGTCTTTGTCTTGAAGCTGATCTTTCAAAGTGTTAATTTCAAAAAGTTCATGGAATTCAGGAAGTTCTGGGTTTTTACATGGTTTGTTAAGTTGAAAACTTTCTTCTTTACTCCGTATCGCAATTTCAAGTGAAATGCAATGTTTTTCAAGATTTCAGAATTTGTTTGAAAGTTCATCAAAAGCCTTTTTATTAACCATATCTTTTGTTTTAAAACACTTAATCTCAGACTCAGCCTCAGTTACAGAACAATTATCAAAGTCAAGTTCAACATCATGATCAGTTTGATTAAGTAATTTATCAGATGCACTATGTTGAACAGTAAAAGGTACCTCATCACATTACACCTGCTCAATTTCTGGTCTGATATCTGCATCCACATCATGTGTAACAAGAGTCATTGGACCGCTGGCTGTGTCAAGCTTATCTATCTCTGAGCCTCTGTATTCAGTGTCAACTGATCCATCATCTGGTGCTTTACCCGACTCATCATTATTTGTTGTCTCTGACATTCTGCATTCAGCAACACCCGATTCTTCAACAGATACATTACCCAACTTATCACAACAATCTCTCAACTGCACCAGACACTCATCCACTTTTTCATCTGTCTGAGTAACTTCCTCAATATACTTCTCCACATTATCCATGAGATGGATAAGTGTCTCTATGAACACGCTAATTTTCCATTCCAGTGTGTTTCTTGAAAGACACTTCAGTCATGTCTTGATCATAATCTGATGTAAATTCCCCACTGATGACTGACTGAAATTGTTTGTGGATCACCTGAAGTGCAGCACTGGAACTATCCTTTTGAACCTTTTCTTTATCAAGTTGTTGTTCCAATTTTTCTAAGTTCAACAGCAAGTTTCTAGTCAGTGTAGGTAAATCCTGACGGAAGATGGCACTACATATTCGATCCCTAATTGTGGACAAAAGCTGTACGAGGTGAGAGTGAAGTAACTGATAAGGTTCAATGTTACTTTCCATTAGTATGGCATTTTGTAGCCTAAACTGGTGCAATTCTCTCTCTTTAGATTCTGAACACGGAGATCTCACATCCTCATTGCTTAATTCAATCATCTTTAATCGATCAGTGTAGCATACATTATCATTGTTGTCTACAATATCATACAGTTTAAGCACTTCTGAAATCACTGGGTCAGTAGAGTAAGACATGATGTGGTAGAATGCACGGGATTTTACAAGTCTATGATTTAAACCGAGAAATAGAATCTTTCGCGGGATTTTACTAAAATCATGACCAAACCGTTAAGCAATGACCAATGGAATGTGTTAAGATGACTGATGGATCAACACAATGATAGACAATTGTCTGATAGGTCTTATGATTGTTTGTAGGATTAGCAGAGATGTTGTTTGGTTGAGATTTGGATTGGTTTATGCCCGTTTTTACTGAGAAATTTAGGTCAGAAAACATAAAAACCTCAATAACTTCCGTTCAGAGCGGATTTAGGCCTCGAAGGTTGACCCGAATGAACTTTATTTCATTCGGCGTGTGATGAGTGGCCTTTTACTCATCATTTTAAGCCCGAAAAACCCACAAAAATGTCTAAAAACACTGAAATGTACCCATTTATATTGTAGATATCCTTGGAATGTGTTTTTATGTGTTTTAGGTACAAAAGGATCGAAAACAGGGCAAAAACGGACAAAAATGAGCTTGGAATGGAAAACGTGCTTTGCGGAAGGAGCTGGGAGCGGATTTTCTACAATTTCAGAGCCCGAGACGCGTTTTTGGAGTGAGAGTGGAAAAACAAACTCAAAACCTAACCTGAAACCCAAATCACCTTTTTACCCCTAAACGTAAACATTTTTCATTAAAAACAATTATTTTTATTTAAAACCATTTTTTTTTATCTAAAACAATTATTTTTATTAAAAACAATTTTTATTAAAAACCATTTCACAAAAATATTTAACATACTTTTAAAAAACCTTAAATACTTTTACAAAATACAAAACACTTTAAACCCTTTTCCCCATTTTTTTTGAACCTTTCACCCATTTCCTATTTTTCCCCTTCTACCCAATTAACCCAGAATAAAACCCGGGATCGCACAAATCTTGGTGCCAAAATGAAATCCAACCCCCCTCCTGTCGCTCTCTCCCCATCACTCTCAACTCCAGAAGACTCCAAACCAAAGTCACATGCACCCTTTCCACCTCACCAATCCTTGTGCTCACCTTATGAATCAATGACTGAGATTGCAAGATTGGGGACCAAGGTAAAATGGAAGGCTGTGATGAATGGAAACAAGCACAAGCTCAAAGTTCTCATCTCTCCTCACACAACAAGCACACAGAACAGACAACAAGACCACAAGACTTTTTCATATTTTAGTATAAATAGACGTTTAGGAATTTGTAAAAACTTGTCTAGAATTTTTAGTTCTAGTCCAATTTTATTTTTGTAATCTTTAAATTCAGTAATTTCAGTTTTATGTTTTAATTTTCCTGTCTTGTACTTTTCACTTTAAGTTTATGAAAATTTTCAAGTTTCATTGTTCTTCACTATTTTGCTTCAGTACATGTTCTCTTTTAAACAAGTATGTTATGGATCTTCTTAAGCTCTTTTGAGCTTTTTGATTAATTTTCAAATAAGTTGTTTTAAATTCAAGTAAAAAAAATAAAAAAGTTTTAAGAAATCTGCCCTGTAAAGGGCTGTTTGGATTTGCCTCATTCTTGGTTCAAAAGTCCCATTTTGACCCATTTTTATTCTCGAATCAGTTTTAAGGTCTTTTGCAAGTTATTTGTTTAAAGTTTCAGTCATAGAATCAGATTTCAAAAAGAGTTTTGTTTCACAAAATTTCACAGAATTGCTTAAAAAACAGCAGCCTCTACTGCTGTTGTTAAGCCATTTTTAGCTCATTTAGGTATCAAAAAATCCTTGAAAGTCAGTTTTTTTAAAAAAACCTTGGGATGCCTCACTTTCTCTATTTTCAGTTTAACTATTAATCTATGCTTATTGTAGCTGTTAATTTCCCTCAAACATGCCCACTTGTGCTATCTTTTTTTTGTCATCAGTGTCCTAATTAGTCCATTTGTAGCTTAAATTTAGGGTAGTTAAAGATAGATTTAGGATTTGATTTTGATTATGCAAGTAGCTAGTAGCATGTTAATTACTTATTTTAGCTTATTCTCGTTTTTAGAGCTTATAGGTAGCTTAATTTGCCCTCTAAACACCCCCTTTTAGGCTGTTGATTCAGCAGCCTTCAAGCACCTATGTTTAGCTTATCAGTAGCTATAATTAGCTTATTTAGGCTCACTCTAGTGCTTATTAGTTAGTGAGATTAGGTTGCTAGTTGGTTTAGCATTTTATTAAGCTTTTAGTAGCTTTTTATGCCCTCCTTGGCCTCTTTTTCTACACTGTTACAACAGCTGCAGTGGAGCCTTTCAAAGGCTTAATAGCTTTGTTTTTACCTCCTTTTTGTTGCTTATCTAGATCTCCTTAGTGCATTTAGATAAATTAGATTAGGACTCATTAGTTGTAGCTTATGATAGCTTTTGTGTTCCCTTTTGTTGGCTACATAACCAATCAGACCCACCATTTTTTTTTTATGTCTGCTGCTGCTGCCCATAAGCTAATCCCAACTTTTTTTTAACTTTTCCTAAGTTCAGGTTTGATAAAAGTTGCTTATTTTTGTTCATTAATTAGTTTGGTAAAAGAAAAATAAAACCAAAAATGTGATAGAAGCAGGATTCGAACACTGAACCTACAGGTCAGTGCACCTCCAACGCCCCACAGTTGCAACTCCATTACCATCTCTGCTAGGGGTGTTTCTTGGTTGTATTTGGTTTAATTAATACTTAAGGCATTAATACAGTTTTAACTTAATAGCTTTTTCACCTTATTAACTGCTTATTTACACAAGCAGTGCTCACCTTTTTTTTTCTTTAATTCTATGTCATGTAATGTAATTTTCTCAGATTTTTCCAAAATAGTTTAGTAGTTTTAATTAATTAATTAGTATAAATTAGTTTTTAATTCGTAATAAATAAAATAAAAGTCGAAAAAAATACCCGGCTTTTTTCTAAAATTATTTTTAGTCATTTAGAACGTAGGAAAATTACTTTTTCACCCGTAGGCCTTAAATTGCATTATTTTCACTTTTTGAAGCTCGGGATTAGCCCGGGTTTTCACGTTTTTGCATTTTATCACCTTAGGACGTAATTTAGCTTAGTTTTATTGTTTTTTATGCTTAGTAGTAGTTAATTTGTTATTTACTTTGTTCCCCTTGCCTTAATTACTTTCCCGTTACTTAATTTGTAACAAACGTAATCAAAAACCGTAAATTCTAGAACAATTCAAGCATTTTAATAACAAACCTCAAACGTAACCGTCAATTCACTCCTCGTTGGGAAATGACCCGGGTAATCACTTGCCCGGTATCACTTATCGAGTATTCGCGGGTTTTGCGTGTCGACCTTTTTCCTAAAGGGTTGGTTTGTAATTCTCTCGCGTATTCGTAATTTGATATTTCTTATATATACTATTTGAAACGGATCAAATTTTGGCGCCGCTGCCGGGGAGGTTGTGTTGCGACAATATCGTTACGGTTTGACGATTAGTCACTTGAAGATCCTTCCTCGTGAAGTTATTCGCTTTCCAAAATCCCAAAAATACAAAAATATTTTTCTTTTCTTTGTATATACGTTAAAGATAAAAATACAAAAAGATTTTGCTTGTTTTAAATAAAATAGAACACACAATCAATATAACACTTCTCAACTTGAGTGTTATCATTATAAGTTCCCGAACCAAAGATTCAAAACTTGCCTTTGTGTCACTCGCGTAAATACGCTTGTGATTATTGGTTTAAGTTCACTGTGTTTTGCCTCGGTCTTGTTTTAAATAAAAGTGTTGTTTTTGAATGTGCACGTGCACTCGTTTTCGAAAAATCCAAAAATATTCTTCGTCATTTCTCTTATCCGTTTAATTCTATTTTTCTTACCCTCTTTTACCATTTAATTCTATTCTTCGTTATCCTCATAACCGTTTAATTCTCTTCTTTTCCCTCTATATGTTTAATTCTAATGGCGGACACGCGTACAATGTCAGAATTGCTCCAAGTACCCACCGAGGGTTACGAAGATGCTATCGTTGTACCAGAGATTCTTTCCGAAAATTTCGAGATACAAACCGGTTTAATTCAACTAATTATGTCAAATCCATTCTATGGTTCAGAGAGGGACGATCCCTATGCTCACATCCGATGGTTTGATAATTTAATTTCAACTATAAAATATAAGGATGTTCCTCATGACGCAATTAGGTTGATGTTATTCTCGTTTTCTCTCGAGGGGGCAGCCCGGAATTGGCTCGAAATAGAACCCCCTCGGTCGATCACTACTTGGGAAGATCTCGTTTCAAAATTTGTAAATCGTTTCTTTCCTTATTCTAAAACGAAAAATCTTAAGAACGAAATTACAAACTTCCAGCAGTCTTTTGATGAAAGTTTTGGTGAGGCATGGGAAAGATTCAAAGATCTCCTACGAAAATGCCCACATCATGGTTTCTCGGAGTTGCTTCAGATCGATATGTTCTATAATGCTTTAACGAAAACCGATCAAGATTCACTTAATACAGCCGCCGGTGGCAATATCTTGTATCGTACCCCGAAAGACATATTGACTATCATCGAGAATAAATCGAAAGTTCCGCGTCAAGAAACAAACCGGTTGTTTCTAAAGTCAATGCCAATACTCCTTCTACGACACAAAAAACTGAGATGGCTGAGCTTACCGATGATATTCGATGCATGAAGCAAAAATTAGAGCCCGTTAATACCGTTACCAAAAGATGTGATTATTGTGGTGGTCCCCATCCTTATTACGACTGTCAAGCCACCGATGACGACGTCTACAATGCTACAACAGCTCTATATCGCAAGACTTTCGTTTTCGATGATGATGAGGACTCCATACAAATGAAAGAATATTATGAGAGCTTGTCTGCTGAAATCACACTCGAAGAACCCGTAAACTCTCTAAGTATGGGGGACGAGCATCTTAGCACTATTCCGGAAACGGAATCGTCTAGAGTTGAGACCCTTGTCCCAATCCCAAGTGAGTCCGAGGGTATTTCCGATAAAATGTGTGGTATGCCTTTTAACGATAATTCTCCTCCTCGTGACATTTCTAATGATCATTCTGAGATTTTCTCCGATTTTGACAATGATTATACTTCATATTATGACGATTCGTCATCTTGTGAAGACATCGATTACGCAGATGGTGAGGAGTATGCTCCAGGAGTTCTTAAATTTTCGGACAATTCTCCGAGTGGCAATCCCACTCTGACTTCTGACCCCATTATTTCCGACTCTTCCCCTTCCCTCGCTCCGTTTGAGGAAAATGATTCCATCATGGAAGAGATCGAAGCTTGTTTGAATAACAATTTAAGTTCACCAAAAATTGATTTTGTCGTTTGTGATCTGTAAGGAGATATTCGTTTAATTGAAGAAATGCTTAATATGGACTCATCAATCCCTCCGGCAAAACCTAATATTGATATTGAAATCAAAGAAGTTGAGATTTTGACCAAAAATACTTCGGAGCTCGAGGATTCATCTATTGATTTACTTCTCGAGGAGTTCGCCGATGAACTCGCTCGCCTCGGTCCTCTTCCACCGGGAAGTGAGAACGAAGTCTTTGACTTTGAAGCCGACTTACGTGAAATCAAATATTTATTGTATCGTGATCCATCACTTGAACCGTCACTTGATAAGGAGTTCTCCGATGAACTCGCTCTCACGGACTCGATTCAATTTAAGAATGATAATTTAAACAATGATCCTTTAGAAAAATTTGATGATCCATTCTTTCCCAAGAAAGAGAAGAACTTGAAAGTTTCAATTGATGAAATTGTTGATCAAGATGTTCTTCATCCTCTTCTATCCATGAGTGACTCATCTACCTTTGAGGATTTTACCGTGGTTGATACATGTGTTTCATTCCTCTCCGAGATTAAAGTGTTCAAACCCGATATCTTACCTTTCAAGGGAGTTCACTATCGGATATTTCTTAAGTCCAACACGGATGTTGTGACTCCTCGTTCTCACGGTCGTTTTGATCGGTAGAACGCTGAAAACGGAGTTACGGTTCAAAAGTTATGGCCGTTTGAAGTTTTGTCGGGAAAAGTCAACAAGTCGCTAGTAAGACAAGTCGCTAGAGTCACCAAGTCGCTAAGTAACAACTCGCTAAAGCCTCAAGTCACTAAGCACAAGTCGCTAACCACAAGTCGCTAAAGCACCAAATCGCTAAGCTGACAAGTCGCTAAAGAGCAACTCGCTAAGGTCCAAGTCGCTAACAATTTACACTACAACTCGCTAACAATTTATGAAGCAAGTCGCTAACCTCACCAAGTCGCTAGCCGTAGTAGAGAATCCACTAACTTGTACTATTTGTCGGCTTGTCTCAATAGACAAGTCGCTAGGCTCAAGTCGCTAACAACTAACACTGTAACTCGCTAACTTTTACTGAAGCAAGTCGCTACGATGAAAAATACTACGAGAACCAAGTCGCTAGCAAGAAAAACTTCAAAAACACACTTTTCAATCCAAAACAAGCTCAACCACAGTGATTCAAGCTTTCCAAATCAAAACCCAAGCACTTACAATGATTCTAAAAACAAAAGTACACTCAAAATTCAAACTTTAACACAAGAAATGATCCAAATAATGCAAAAACCACTAAATTTTTTCAAACCCAAAAACCTTATAAAACCACTAGAAATCCAAGGATATGTAAGAGATATGATTAAACCATGGTTCTTGATACCATTTGTAACATATTGGATTTCATAAACACATAACACAACAATATATGGTTCGAATTATGCAAGAGTTTAGAGAGAGAAAGTAAGAGATGGGAGCCTTTCTAGAGAGAGAAAGTAAACAAAAGAGAAAAGGTTAGATTGAGTGAAAGGTCCAACCCTCTACCTTGGAAGGTAGAGGGTATTTATAGTTACAAACTAAACGTCCTCCTTCGGACTGTGGATCAAGCATACAGTGGGTAAAGACCCGTCCGTCCTCTACGGTGTTGCTCTAAACTAAATAACTAACTTATGCCTACGGTGTTGCTCTAAACTAATTCCTAACAATACCTTTCTCAAAGGCATGACTGATAGCTTCCGCCAGCGTAGTAGAATACTCCGGAGAGTTCAGACACTTGAACACAACGAGCTTCATGCCATGAGTCAACAACCAACGCCGGATGGATAAAACAGTAAGAAAACAAGGATAAAACTCCTCGTCCAGATGAAGGGCCAATTCAGAAAGGTTGGAAGCAGCCAAATAAACCTTCTTCATAACAGCAGCTGACTGCATATCTTGAATTTTGAAAAATTCTTCCTTTAAGGCATCAAAGGACGGAATCTGATTGCGGAGCTCGGAACATGAAGCTTCCAAAGTACGTATCTACAAGAGTAAAAGAAAAAATAAACAAAGTTAAAAAGTACAGCAAAGTAAGTAGAAAATTAACCAAAAATGACGCTATACACCTGACTCAAAAGATTAGCATTGTCAGCCCTCAAGATGGATAGTGTGGAAAACTAGAAGGGGGTTGAATAGTTTTACCGATTAAAACTTCATTTTAAACTATTTAGATCGACTTATGTCAATCTATTTAATGTGTGTGTTGAATAATGATATATAAGCATATAAACAAGTAATGCAAAGATAAAGAGTAAGGAACACAAAACCACGACACGGGTATTTATAGTTATTCGGCTACAAGGACACCTTCCTTGCCCTACTCCACTCCTCGAGTTCCCCACTCAAGAGTTCATAAGCACTACACAACACAAGCTCCTTAATATGGCGGAGAAGCCTTAACAACGTCACATACTCTTTATCCGGTATAAGGCTAGACATCGAGTTCTTCCACGAGGTACAACCAAACCTATCACAACATCGCCTACACTTTATCCGGTATAAGGCTAGATACCGAGGTCCATTACAAAAGAGGAGCAACTACCCAACACTACACCACTATACAACTACCCTAACGGAGACACACTCCTTATTAAAACATCAAAAGGATGTCAATATCCTTTAACCCAAACTATCTTGTACATCGATGCACCATATCGAATGTATTCTCTTGGCAC
The DNA here is from genome assembly GCA_910596185.1 of Chrysanthemum makinoi. Lineage (NCBI taxonomy): Eukaryota > Viridiplantae > Streptophyta > Magnoliopsida > Asterales > Asteraceae > Chrysanthemum > Chrysanthemum makinoi. The sequence goes on along the minus strand of OU343220.1, from coordinate 41,721,518 downwards.
CTCTCACTAATGCCTTCGACTTGACCCTTTGGCACCTTTAACTAATGCCTTTGACACGACCCTTTGGCACCTTTCATTAATTCCTTCAACTTGACCCTTTGGCACCAGTCAATTAATGCCTTCGACTTGACCCTTTGGCACCTTTCACTAATTCCTTCAACATAACACTTGTAAGGTGGGAGGAAAGAACTATCAACAAGATAACTTCGGTAGTCTTGATCATGATGAAGCTTGAAAACTCATGGACTTGAGCTTGCTCGACTTCAAGAGGTGGTGATCTCGCCTTTAAGAGGAACTTAGAGAATCACATAAACAGAAAACTACATAGAAATATCCTTTGGATCTGAGGTTAGAGATATTACAATACTAAGAGAGAGTATTTGTAAAAGGGTGAGTTGCAAGTGAGAAATGACTCACTATTTATAGGCAAATTTCTCTACTGTTCCACGGTTCCCACGAATCTCTCACCAGAGGGATCCGGCTAGTGCAATCCAAGGGATCCGGCAGCTGGGTCAGCTTAAGTCCGGATTTTGGGTTGCAAACTGGGTTATGGGTTATGGGTTATGAACTGTGGGTTATAGATACCCAACAAGATGCAATGTATCTAGAAATTGGGTCATGTTTCTTGAGTCATGGATCATGAATAATACCCAACATGACTTCATCCATGATGTCATGCAATGGGTCATGGGTTATGGATCAAGCTCCATAGGTATGGGTCATGGACTTTGGGTTTTACCCAACAATATTCAATGTATCTAGCCAATGGGTTAAGGACTTAGATTTTTACCCATTACATTACCCATAACAATATATACCACGTATATATATATATATATATATATATATATATATATATATATATATACACACACACATACACACACACACACACACACATATATATATATATATATATATATATATATATATATATATATATACATTTCTATATTATGTAAACACTAATTGTTATACATATGCATTTCTATAAGATGTAAACAATATTACTTGTTTATTGTTTTATATGAAAACATAAGTGTGTTAGTAAACTATTAGCTTAAACCATTTACGTATTTTATTTGTTTAGTTAAAATGATTTTACGTTTGTTATCGACAAAATATTAGAAGATCGTAAAATATAAATAAATGTTTTTATGGCTTATTTGTATTAACAATCCCCCCCTTTTTGTTGATGACAAAACATATGATTATTTTAAGGAAAAAAAATTCGTAAAAGTTTGAATTCGGGTTTTTACTCTCTAGTCTCCCTTTTTGTTGAAACAAAAAGAGCGTCGAACAGAAACAAACACATTGTTTTGAGAAAAACGTGTGAAAAGTAATAATATGAAAAGTGGAGAGTAAGAGAAGAGAAGAATTTTTGTCTTAGCTCCCCCTTGACGGGTGCTTCCCTTTGTTGAAGGCGTCAAGTAATTAGGAAGACTAAGCAAGTGTTTTGCAATTATGTTTGCAAATGGTTTCATCTTTTGACGAAAATGCTCCCCCTTGACGACTGATCCCCTTTGTGAGGGCGTCAAGTGATAAAGAAATCCTAAGTGAAAGTATTGCAAGCGTTTTTGCAATATTTTTTCTTTGACGAAAAGCTCCCCCTTGTTGAGGGTGTCAAAGTCTTCATGTGTATTTTGAAAATCTACAAAACAAAGGTTAGAAAGCAAGTATATGATGCATAATTTCCTGTAAATGAGACGATAAAAAGTTCTTCTGTTGCACGGATCCCACGATTCCTCCTTGATCCGTCTAGGCAAAACAAAGGGATCCATCTACCTGAAATCTTATGAAAGCAATATGGATGTAAAATGTGATGTTAACATCAACAAGAGTTATGTATTAAGGTACTAAACATGTTTTCATAAACAAATAGCATACAACATGTAATAAAATGAGAGAAATGATGTACATAACTCTAAAACTAAGAAAATGATCCGAACATGAAGTATGATTCCTAACCAATCTAAATTAAGCTTAAGACTAGAACACCACTTGAACTCCTGAGCTTAAGGATGTTTAGGTTTGTTGACCTCATCAAAACATTCAAGGAGGTGATAAAACATGAAACATAGCTCGTCACGTAGTTCATATACTTAACCTTCAGCATGTTGATAATCATAACAATCTTTTTCATGGCTAGGGAATGGTGGTGGTAGGAATGGAGTGGTTTGAGATGGAAGGTTGGATGATGGTTCCACAAGAGAAGGAGGGATATGTGGAGGCATGTTTGATGAAGTTGAAGGTGGTTCAACTAAGGATGAAGGTGGTGGAATATGTGTAGACGATGGTGGTAAAGAAGTATCTACTTCCATGTGATCCAGTTGTTGTTGATTACTCATAATCCAAAATGGACTATTTTAGGGTGATGAAGAAAAGATACGGATGCTAGTGTTGTTTCAACACCAAAATTTTGTTGTTGAGCTATTTTCTCAATTGAGGAAAATGTTGGCAATGGTGGTGGGTGAGATGGCCTAGAAGGTAAGTCCTCTAAGTTTATAGGTATGGAGATGAGAGTGGAGTGGTGAAAGAGATAACTCTAGGTACTAGAGGTGATGGTTTAGTGGAAGTAGGGGTGTTTGGTTTAGGAGGTATAGTAGTGTTTGGCAAGGGTATTTTTGTGGGAACAATTCTTTTAGGAATTGGTTTGATTGGTAGAGTTGGTTGTGAGGGAATTCTAGTGTTCGGCGCTTTAGTGGGTGATGATTTGGTTGAAGAGATTTTGTGAACAACCCGAGCAAGTTTATTGGGAGGTCCTTTGGTGGATGAGTTAGCACTAGGAGCTTTCCTCATGATGAAATGATAAATGGATAGTGAAATAAGGGCTTTTAGTTGCTGAGAACGAGGTTTTAAATGGTGATTTGGAAGTACTAACAAAGTGGTTTAGAAAGGGAAGGAGTTAGTAAGTGAATTTAAAGCTTAAGCCACTAAGATCCTTCAAAATTGTAATGATTTGCATGCACAAGAGTCAACTACAGAGTTGCACTGATCTAGGAAGTCAATTAAGACAAGGTGAAGTGTTTAAGTTAACAAGAAGAGCTTGAAATGATTGTTTTAGCTTAGTCTGTGCAGCCGGTTTCCACGGTTCCCTCAAATGAGGGATCCGTCTAGGCTAAACCTAGGGATCCGGCTCTCAGCAGAAAAAAAAGGAAGATGATGTTTTGTAAGGTCTAGTACCTACACATCTTGAATGTTTTCATTCTTCTTAGGTGTCTTAAATGATATGAGATTTAAGTGATCAAGTGAAATGAGTGAGGGTAGCTAATGATTGCCTTTTATGGAAAGAAATGAGGTTTTATGAGAACCAATGGGTGATCAAGAATGGCACTAAGAACTTTTAGAGTGTCAAGTGGAGTCCAATGATCCTAGAGATTAGATGGTAACTTAAAAGAAATTTGAAAAGTTCCTTAAAAATCAAAAAAAATGAAAAACTAATTTTTACCCTATTTTGAGGTAAGGATGACTAAAATCAATTTGCTAAAATTGAGAGAAATATAAAGCTAGGTGTTTTGAGATGAGACAATCAAGGTGTGAGCATTGGGGCGGAAATAAGGTGAGTTCTGATGAAACGATAAATCAAAAACACCTTGAAAGTGATCCTAAGTTAGTTATGAGTGAGGAGGACTTAAGTGATCCTAAAGAATCTTGTTTAACTAGTATAATATGGTCTGGAAGATTGGATTGATGTGGAAAAGATTAAAGGTCTGTTTATGTTTGCCCGGTTCCCACTGATCCTTTATTTGAGGGATCCGTCTGGTTATAAATCAAGGATCCGTCTTTCTGAGATAGAATGCTCCACATAAAACATGTAATATTTTGTACTAGGTGTCGTATACTAAAACTAATATATCTACCGGAAACATACATCAATGCAAGAGTACAAGAGATATAGCAGATAACGACAACCTATATGTGAGCAATTATGATAAAAACCAAACATTAGGATAAAAGTAACAAAGTAAGTCTTGCATAATCATGAGCATACATTATTTACTAATCATAAAATAACCATAAAGACAAGCATAATGTCTCTTTTGTCAATCTCTTCGCTTCTTCTTTCCCGAATTCATGAGGTAGTGAGTTAGGCATTTGATCATCCTCTTTGTTTGCTTGAATTCTTCAGACTCATTTGGAAGAGTGGGAAGTTGTTCATAGTAGGTCATGGGGTCGATTTGAAAGTTAGAAACGGGATCGACTTCATCTTCTTCATCTTCGACCGAAGAGTCCGAGAGAGGATGAGGCATTTTCCCATTGATCATGAGCCGTTTGGTAAGTTGTATCATAACATGGTTAGCAAGAAAGTGATCATCGGTAATAGGAGAAGGTTTCATTGCACTAACATACTCACGGAGTCGTGTTAGGAGCATACCATAGGGAAGTACCATGTTGTTGACTTTGAACACACCTACCATTCTTTTAACCATGTAATAGGCAAGATTAAATGGTCTTTGGTGGATGAGACAATAGATCATTTAGACAAGACACGCATTGGGATGGTCTTTGTTCCCAACCAATAGTATGACATTTTGTCTAAGAATTTCTTCCCATTTTTTGTAAACGGGTAATATCTCGGAGAGTTCCATTTGAAAGGGATCAAGATGGATGAGTTCTTTGTAGCAGTTGAGACAAGATTGTTTGACTCTTTTCCAGAAGATGGTGTCTCGAACAACTATGGTGTCTCGAACAACTATGGGGTCATCGAGAGGAGGTGATAGATAGGTTTAGGGTCTAGTGCGAAGGATTGAGTGGCTATTGACCAATCTTGGGAATAAAAACAAATTCCTTCACATGGTATGCGAAGGATTTGTGCCAATGTGTTGAAGGGTAAGGTAATGATTTGGTTTTTTTATTATGCAAGCGATTGAGATACTTTCATCATTGTTTCGAACAATCCTAACACTCTTGTAAAATTCAAAGATAAAGACCATACAAATTTGCTCATCAATATCTAAGAGACAATCAAAGTTGATTTTCGAAAAGACTTGATGAATGTTGGTGTTTTCAAGGAAACATTCCTTAACTACACGACCTTCGTGGATAAGTCGTTTTTCTAGCTTTTTGAAGATTTTGCGATTCGTTTTTGAAAGACCTTCTATCCGATAGTATCTAGAAAGGTAGTTAACGATGTCATGGTGATCTTGTTGGGTAGCTTTAGGCATGATTGATCCTAGAAAACAAATATTCCAATTAGGCAAAATTTGTCAAGATGGGTTTATGGTTTTTATTTATATTAACAATGTTGTTTTGAAAGCCTTTAATTGTATAGAACCTTTTTGTAATGAAACCAATTTTATAATACTGATAACATCAAATAGACCTGAATATTAAGTGTCAATTTCCCCCCAAAATGCCCGTATTACGAGCATTGGAGATAATGAGACGCAGATTTGGAGAGTTTATTGAAGATATATGATAGTATGCCCATTTTGAAGATGTTACGGCGTAACTCTCCTCTCACATTACGTCATAACAGAAGCGTGGCTCATAAAAGAAACGAAACTGAAGATTATGGCGTAACTCCCTCATAGGATCACGTCGTAACTAATTAGGTAAAATGATGTTATGCGCCACTGCAAGCTACGCCGCAACTCATTCCATAATTACGGCGTAACCATGATTTACTGAAGATACGGTGTAACTCATTCCTGATGTTATGCCGTAACCAGCTTTTCCAGAGAAAAATACAAAGAAATGAATGTTACGGCGTAACTCTAAACTTAAGTTACGCTGTAACCAGATCTGGCCTATAAATACCGCCCAAATTCTAGCATTTCTATTCATTCACTCCAAACACAAAATCAAAGAGCGTAGGTAGAAGGTTGAAGGTAGATCTTGAGGAGCATACGGAGCCTTCTCCAAGGGAGAAATCACTCCCCTACGATAAGCTTTAGCAATTTATCATTTCTTTACTTTCAATTCATGTATATCGATATGTTAAACATTGAATTGATTGTTTTAGTTAATATGAGCGGCTAAGCACCTCTGGTGCTAGCCAAGTTATGATTCCTTAATTGTTTTTTTTATGTTTACATTGCTTCCCTATAATTGTTTCTAATGTATGCATGCATAGTTTGTTGGTAGCTACCCTTGTTTCGGTAGTTTTGAATGGCAGTAGTGGCTAGTTACTTTGGAGATATGACCAACTGACCCTAAGTAGGTAGACTGAGTGGGAAGGGTAAGAATTGACCAACTGACGACCCTTCTTCGATTTTGCGATTTGACCAACTGATCACCTACCGTTTGGACGAACTTAAGAAGTTAGGATTGAGTGTTTAAGATGCTAGCGCCCGGGCACTCATTGTTATGAATATTGCATGTAGCGGCACTTAATGACTTGGCTTAGGGGACTAAAAACAACTAGACTTACAAGGGTAGTAGCTTGTTCTCTAGTGGAAGCCTTTTTTGATAGGTTAGGACGAACTGACCAAATGCTGTCCTAGCGACTTTTACCACCACTTAAATTAATTGGAAGGAATTGAACGTAAAGTTAACTTGATAGGATGAGTAACTAGGTTAGCACACTTCTCCTCTATTGATCACAACCCTCGCCTTTTATTGCTTTCTTTATTTTATTTTCTTGTCTTTAGTAGTTAATCATTTTGACCTCAAAATCAATTAAAATATGCGACACCTAGACTTAGTTAAAATTCGCACACATAGCTCTTGGGACGACCTCGGTTTTACTGAATACTACACTACACACGACCGGGTACACTGCCTGTTAGTGCATTAGGGTAGACCATATGTATAACGAGACTTTATAAATATTAAAACCTGGTCAGTAAAACCTGCATCAAGGTTTTGGCGCTGCTGCCGAGGAGTTATATTAGGATTTTTCATTAAGTCTTTCATTTTTATTTTGTTTTAAATTTTCTCAATTTCTAACGATCTTTTTCAAGTTTCAGGTACCATTGAAGTTGTCAACATTGATGACCTCACTCTTGAGGAATAGTTGGTGTTGACAAGAGAAGAACAAGGAGTGAGGATCGTTAGGCCGGCCATCGCCGAAGATGCTCAATTCGAGATCAAACCACAATTTATGAGGGAGTTGCGTGCAAATCCTTTCTCCGGAAGCATTACCGATGATGCTCACAAACATGTGGACAACGTGGAATACATTTTCAGCCTATTCAAAATTCCAAGAGTCTCAAACGATGCTGTCATGGAGCTGCTAAAAGATGGGTTGATCGATTACCTGCCGGGATGTAGCAACCTTTAATTTTTAATAAGGTAAAATGACTATTTTACCCTTTGACTTTTTAAAGTTGACTTTTGATTATTTGACTTTTACCATAACGTGAAAGCAAATACGATAACCGGTAGTAACTACTAATTTTCCTTGTGACCAACACAAGACTACGATAAGTCTATATGTTCAAAATACTTTATTTTCACCAATAATCATAATTTATATGAACTATTACTATTTTATCATTTTTAAGTAGATATGTTACTTTTTACGTAAGACGCGTACTCAAACCTACGTTATTAAGTTTTAACAACATAGACGCACCCTCTGAGACTTATCACACATTTAATATACCTAGCCAGAGTATACTAATAAGTTTATACAATTTTATAAGTATTACACTTTTACGTTACCTAGTTTTAAGTTTCATGACTTAAGGGCTTAACATTAATAATTACCAGGACCAAACTACACCTCGTAAACTGAAAGTTGTACAAATAATACACACTAACCACCTCATGTGTAGAGGTGGCGTTTGCATGCATGTGTCAAAGGACACTTGTTATGTTTTCCTACCATCATGTTTTGATCTTCAAGCTACAAGTTATACTAAAAAAGTGAAGGGTTTATGTAGCTAGTTATGATCCTTAGGTTGTTTTAGTTATCCTATGGTTAGATTTGGAGTTATACAAGAAGTTAGGGGCTGAAGTAAGGTGGTCTTTGGGGTGATTATCAAGGTGTTATAAAGATAGATAAAGATTAAAGAGAAGGGTGAAAGATTGGAAGGGTTTAGGTGTTGATTGTTGTGATACTTGTGTTATTCCAATCCTTGTAAGTTATTATTTATCTTCATATTCATTAAATATGGTTGTAATAATTTATATTCATTTGATGTAATTTGATATAAGTAGTATATGTAATAAGGGTTAATTGATGTTGTACATGAGGTTGTGATCATAAAAACAAGCTAAAACAAGTCTTATGTAAATTATATGAATCTAAATTCTGCAACAGTCCCAAAGATTGATTAAACTAATCATCTTCGGGTGGCGCACCTCATAACTTATCCTGACGAGTAAATGAGAGCCAAAATGGCAAAACATGTCAAAATCTGCACACCGGATATCATTTGGGAAAAGCCTATGGTTATGTCCATTTCTGGAAGTCGAATCAGTTTTCTTAAATATATCCAAGACCTAAACATGAATTTTGGAGAAAGTCGCGTGTCAAAACAAGTTGTAGAACTCAACTTATGGTCGTTTTGGCAGGACTGAATGTGCAGCCAAACTTTCTGCAATAAAATATAAGTAAATACTTGTTTAGACTATTGATATAAATAAAACTTGGACCTTAGGCTTAATTAAGCTTAAGAAGCTGTTAGAGATAATAAAAATATGAACTTGAGCTTTTGAATCACTTAAAGGACTAATGGTTAAAAAGTTATTCCTAGTTAAGTTTTACTAGATGAAAATATAGTGTTGGAACAAAAGCTGGCTGATACGATTTTAAATCATGATTTTGACCTTTTCTGGTCCGAATCAGCAAAAGTGTAAAGCACGAAAGTTGCTCAGAATGAGTTTTTCTACAAAAACTCAGGTGCTCATAAAAAGAAAGTGAACGAAAAATCCTTGAAACGGCAAAAACTAAACTGACCTGTTGTTGACTAGAAAACAACCTTACTAAGAAACCTTAAGTGATATATTGATTCTTTGAGGCCAAAACAAAGCCAAGATTAAGCCAAGGCTGATGTCTCAAGGTATTTTAACTTAAATATAGCCATTAGGTTTGACCTTAATTTTTGTTTCAAGTTGCTTAACCGTAACTTAACCGCACGGCTAGTTTGGGTTTGTTAACCCGAAACTTGTTTCAAAAACTTGTTCATTAGATTGAACTTTACTAGACTTTGAAAAAACTAGATAAATGACCATATGACATATAAACTATCTAAATACCATTTTCACAAGTCTTAACTCTTGTATAAACCTATGAACTTATATTAACTTAAAAACTATTTTTGAAACCTTTGTATTTCACGACATTATAATATGACACGCCGTAATTATTTTCATCACAACACTCATTGAGTGAATAACATTTATACATAATAAATGTTATGCTAAACTACTTCACGACCTCTTAATTTTGATAGCCAAACAACATTTAAGGAATACTTTAACTTAAGAATTCATGTACAACATCATAAGCCAACAAACTACATATACTTGTACACTTATATCGTACAATATACTAAAACACGAATATTATGCTTTCTAAGGTAACCGTTAAAGATCGTGATTTTGTCATACTATGCCGTTGATAAATATTATATCATTACACTCCGCTGCTGATCACTACTGTGAGTTCATAGCCCCACTTGTTATTACTTAAATGTTTTATAAACCCTTGGGGGAAATACATGCTTTTTTTTTAAATCGAACACATTGCTTTGAAATTATACTTGAATTTATTATTTGCACTAAGTACCACTATTGTCAATCTTAAGTCCCTATTATCATGAACCATTAATTACTTGCGGGTGACCGCGAATAATGTGGATTGCTATTGGGATTGACAAATCCCATTTGTTTGACCAAGTCTGGTAAGCAAACGCACTATATTTGAAGATCCATAGGTTAATTGACAAATTACCTATTAGGGAAACTGTTACTATTATATCAATTGCGTCAATTGCGATTGATAAGCTGTTAACGTTTAGGTGTCATGAGCTTAGTGCAACAATATCTGTTTTGTTTTCTAAACTATGAATGTGAGACTAATTATCTCACGTTATGAATATTTTGTTCAACTGATTTTCTAAACTCTATGAATATCACTCAACATTTATGTTGACAGTTTTAAGCATGTATTTCAGGTCCATATTGTACGAGCCTGGCACGGAGGACCACGGATACTCAAGAAGACTATAAATCTTATTATCATTCGAAAACCAATTTAATGTATTTTGTAAACATTGGAACCATTTGGGACCCCATTTTTGTAAACTCTGATATTTATATAAATCAAATGATAAATCTTTTAAAACGACTCCATTAGAGTTCGTTTTCTATTTTTATGACTGTTGTACCATGAAGTAACACCCAGTTTGAATTCCGCTGCGTATCACGGAATTGGAGGTGTTACAGATTGGTATCAGAGCCTTAGTTATGGAGAAACGAGTCTAAATTGAGACTTAAACTATAACTACTTTTATAAAAAAAACATTTTTATAGCCTTCCGTTCTCCGTGCCTTCCATCCTCGAGACGGTTATGTGACTTTTAGGCATTTTAAGCTATACAAACATACTAGTATATTGATATATACACTCGACATAATTTCAATCATAAAACATGTACTAAACATATCTGTGTATGCCTATTCTAAGGCATTACAACACAATCATATTTTTCCACATCATGTATTTACTCATGCATTTTAGGATTATGAAACTTCCTCCAAGACATTGTAACTGATTACAATGGTCTTTCCTAATTCCAAAACATTGTAATTTATACAATGGTATCTATTACATTCTTAGACACTATAGATCCTACAGTGGCCTCTCTTATATCCTCAGACACTGTGAGTGAAACAGTGGTCTCATTTACTTTCTCAGACATTGTGAGTTACACAATGGTCTCAACTATTTCTCAGACATTATGAGTTGCACAATGGTCTCTATTATTTTCTAGACATTGTAAGTTGCACAATGGTCTCAACTATTTCTCAGACATTGTGAGTTACATAATGGTCTAATTTACATCATAGACATTGTAAGTTATACAAAGTCACTAGAAATTATTTTATAAACTTTATATGATATTGTTTTACATGAAACCCGTCAAAATCTAACAATTTCCCTAATGGAAATACAAGAAATAGGATTTATAAAGGACAAACTGACTCATCACCTACAAAAGCTGAAGTTCAGCAACTTTCTCTACATTCATCAAAATTCTCATTTGAAACCTTCATTGTTAAATGTCTGTGATACTAGCCAAGTATAGACTATTCTAGAATTACTTAAGATTTCCTTTCCACACGTATCTACCAATACTATCTTCTATGCAATGGAATGTGAAAATATATGTTACAAGTCTTTTATGGCAGGGACTTGCAACTGAATGGTTTGATATCGCCTTTGCTTAGTGGACAATTTCTCAAAAGCTATGGACATATCACAAGTATACCTAATTTAGGTATTAGAAAAATTTATTGAACCTCGGCTAAATATAGCCTAATCACCTATATTTAACCTAGGGACAGTAGAACATAGCCTGATTAACTATGTTCGACTTAAATTTTTCAAACACTGAGAATAGTTATACAAGGATTATATTCAGGTTAATTTCCTGCTTAAACTCGATAAACCACTAGAATTCATTAAAAAGATCTAGAGACATGATACTGTCTTACCACTCAGCGAGATCTTAATACTTATTTATACTACCTAATTTCATTCTTGAAAGTTTTCATTTATGAAATAATCCTAACTACTATCTTGGGATAGTCATCAAATATTCTCGTCATTTCTTAGAAGTACTAGCCTGTTTAGGTTTCAAGGATATCATTCCGCCATAATCCTTTAAAATTCACTTATGATTTTAAAGCAAACTTGACATCTCTACCGAAGAATAATGGTCAACATACATTACACTCTCCTAATAATCAACATATCACTTCATTATCTGAACCCCATTATAAGTCAGTATGTAAAACTTCACACTATCACGTTTCTTTCAAACACTAGTAGACATAAACACTATACGATATAGCCTTCATGTCAAAACTACCTAACACATGATCGATTTTGGAAGTGGTTTGGACAACCACTTGCCACTATCAAGACTTTCCTACAACGACAATTATCACACCATTATAAACCATTTCACATCAACAATATCTTACACCATTGATTAACAACAATTACCGTAACAACAACAAAACTATTCCATTTAAGGCACTATATAGACGAAAGTGTCAGTCAACCATTTGTTGGACTAAGGTGTTCAGAGATCACACACGAAACAACTAATGAAACCATACAAATAGAAATTAGGCTGCATGCTGCATAAGATCACCTACAACAAAAATTTCATAGATGTAAGGCGTTAATATTTACCAAAAACTCCATGTTAGAAATAAAGGTTGTGTTGAAAGCCTCAAATACAATAAGATATGATTCGTTTTGAGAATCGGGAAAAGCCAAACTTGAGGTATATTGGACTCTATAAGATTTTAACAACACCCTTTAGATTATCAACTTAAGCCACCACCAAAAACATAGAATGGTAAATAACACATTCTATGACCAAAAACTTGAGAACGCAAATATTAAAATTCGGCGCATACAACCACATTTTCCTAGACACTTCAACATCGAATAAAACACACTGAATTTCGGGACGGAATTCCCCTTAAGGGGTAGAGACTGTAGCAACCCGTAATTTTTCATAAGATAAAATGACTATTTTACTGATATGTGCTTAAACACATATCTTTTCTTTATCAAAACGGACCCAAAATAACCAAGAAAGAGCCGTTTATTGCTAATATTTGCGTGTTTCTTGAGTTTATGCATGTGCAGGTATGGATATGACAAAAGAGACAAAAGAAAGCCAAAACCAAAGAAAACCGAGCACGAGAGATTGAGAGAGCTAAAGCTGAGCCGGAAGGTCAGAATTAAGCATCTGTGAAGATTTTTATGCTCAGAGGATGATATTTGAAAGATATAATCAAGTTTGAAGAATTGTCAGAAATAGTCCCTGAACTTTCAGTTATTGGCAGAATATACCCTCAAGTTTCTGAATTTACAAATTCAGCCCTTGGATTATTTGAAGATTGGCAAAGTTAGTCCTTGATCAAATTTTCAGATTTACAAGAGTGGTCCCTGGATTTTCAGCATTTACACATTTAGTCCTTATGTTACACCATGGATCCAAAGTTAATCCTAAATCCAAATAACATCTAAATCTTTGGTCCAATATCTATCCAAATCCACGGCCCAACTACACAAACCCGGTCCAAGCCAAAATAACCAACCCGTATTCCCCAATTGGACCCAGGTCAACCCATACTTAGACCCGGTCAACAAAGTTGAAATATAATAAATAAACCAAACGCGCCCAAATTTGCCCCAATTTACCCACCCAGATGAACCCTAAATTACCCCGCGCTCCAATTTACCAAATTAACAGCAATTAAGGGTACTTTTGTACTTCCACTGACACAATACTGACACACGGATGCCAGCTTGGCAATCCGTGTGTCACATACCTCAAACACTGAGCTCTGATTGGAGGATACTACGTGGTGGATTCAATCCTAAGGCTGAGATTGCTGGGATGAGGTGGAGATTGATCCAAGGGCTCTCAAAGCACTCAAAGAAGCACACATTTGCATCTTCTGGATCCTTCCAAGGCATTAGCTCGCCTATATAAGGCACCCTTATTTCACTTGTAATGTAGGTAGAATTTGAGTAGATAATTAGTAGCTTATTAATGTTTTTATGTTTAAATTTCATTTCTGTAATTTTTTAAATTTCAGTTTCATTGTAATCTTCAATTTTATTAATTCAAGTAATTTCAGTTTTTGCTTTCAATCCATCTCAATTACTGTTTCATTAATTTCAGAAGCTTATTAGTGTTTCAGTTAATCATCTTAGCTTATCTCTATTCATTTTCAGCTTATTTGTTTTATAAAACAAAAATCACAAAAAAAAATAAGAAAAATACTTCAAAAATAAAAAAATATCTCAAATCTGTTGTTAAGCTGCAATCAGCTTGTGTTTATGTTTCCATAAGCTCTCTTAAGCTTTCCTATAGCTTAATCAGTGCTAGTTTAGATTACTACTCAATTCTGCACTTAAATCCACCAAATCAGTTCTCAAAATACCCTTAGCAATTCAGTTGGAGAGCTTTTGGAAGTGACCTGCAATGGATGGGGTCAGAGGGACTTTTACCTAGCTTATTTATAAGCTAGGAGCTTGTAGCTGCCATTTATTTGGTTGATCTCTGTTCAGCTGAGATCAAAAGTGAGTAGTAATTTTCTGATTTTAAGTCAAAATTGCTTTGTTACTGTTTCAGTGCTTAGATCTGATAGTTTTAGCTTATTTGTGTTTGTGTAGCTTATAATAATCTGTTAGTAGCTAATTTTGATAGATTACATCACTGTTTGTCTTATTTCTCAAAACTGCATACTTAACTGATATAGTTTTTGCTTATTGATAGCTTCTGGTCTAAGTTTGATTTGATTGTTTACTTGTCATCATTAAGCTCTCATTTGATTGTGTTAATCAGTTTTAAAAATAGTTCAAGCTTGTTTCACTGTTTTGGTTAGTAAGTTTTCATATCAGTTAGTATAAGAGTGTTTGGATCAGATCAGTAATCTCTGATAGAGGATTAGTGTTTACTTGAGATTTGTTGCATTAGTCTCTAATATGTTAGTTTAAATCAATTTAGTAGTTAAGTTGTGCACTTAAACACCAAAAGTCAAAATTACATAATTTCTGTCTAAATTGCAATTCTGTTAAGTTTTTATCCATCAAAAACTTGCATTAAGTATTAGAAGTTGGTAACATAGCTTGATCTTGTCTCATTTTATCATCAATCATCAATATCAGTCCACAAATTAAGCACAAATTTCACTTTGGTCAAAATCTCATTTCTATGTAAAAAGTCAAAAGTGTTAAAACAGGTTTTCACAAAACTTTATAGATTTTTCATAGCTTCATTTTTTGTTTATATCAAGTGATATTTTGGGATAAACAAGTTCAATTGGTCAAGTTTTGAAATCTGATTTTTGTCAAATTTTTGGAAATCATTTTAAGCAGTTAATAAGCTCTTAAACAGAGCTCATTTGCCCTGTTCACACTCAGCTAATACTGAGTGTGAACCAGGCAACTTCCAGACCTTGTGCAGGTCTTGTTTTTGATCACTAGGGTCTGAAATTTGGTTTAGCAGCCCTTGGCTTGGTGGTCTTGAGTACCTCAGTTCTGGTTTTCCTTTTGAGCTTATTAATAAGCTTGTGCATTAGCTAGAAATTAGGTAGTTAAACTAGTTTTGAAATAAATCAAATTAAGCTCATGTGCCTGTAGCTTGTTAACTGGTGGTGTAGGATAGCTGCAGTAAGTTGATTTCTCCTAGTTTTAGCTTATTTCACAGTTTGGTAGCTTCTGGTGCACTCAATTAGCTTGTAGCTTATATCAAATAGCTTATTTTCAAACAGTTGCACTACAGCTCTTAAATCCTTCACATAAGCTTTAGTTTTTATATTTTTCATAGATTTAGAATTATATTTTAGAATTTTCCTGAATTTTTCATAATTTTTCATCACTGTTTGCTATTTTTCTTAATTAAAACTAGTTTTTAATACTTTTTAAATAGCATTTAATTCAATTAATTCAGAAAAGGTTCCAAAAAATAATTTTTCAATTTTACTAGATTAATAAAATTATAAAAAGCAAAAAAATAATTTTTCCAGATTTTTCCTAGTTTAATTTGTAATTTTTAGCATTTAAATTAGTTTAAAATTAGTTTTTAATTCAAATAAATTCCAGAAAAATCTTAAAAAAATAGTTTTAATTCTTAGATAATTTTCTAATATCATTTTTAGTTAGAAAGTAATTTTAGATCATTTTTAGGACTTAGAATAGACGTAGTTGCATTTTATTTACGTTTCATTTAATACGTTTTAGTATAATTTGCGTATTTAGGATTTCCCGTAGTGTAATTTCCCTTAATTGTTTTTCCACTCCCCGTAGTTTTAATAAAATCAAAAATCCAAAACATCGAGCATTTTAATAACGAACCAATAACGACGTTGCCCATTCACACCTCGTTGGGAAACGACTCGGATTTCCTAATCCGTATCACTATCACTCACGGGTTTTGATTCATTATCCTTTTTCCTAAAGGGATTTTAAGTCATTTCTTGTGGATTATTTTTGATATCGATATTGTGTTTTATCCATACACACACACCCCTAAACCTCAACGAATCATTTACCCTTTGACTTTTTAAAGTTGACTTTTGACTTTGAATTTAGACTATTTGACTTTTACCATAACATAAAAGCAAATACGATAACCGATAGTAACTGGTAATTTTCATTGTGACCAACACAAGACTACGATAAGTCTATATGTTCAAAATACTTTATTTTCACCAATAATCATAATTTATATGAACTATTATTATTTTATCATTTTTAAGTAGATATGTTACTTTTTCCGTAAGACGCGTACTCAAACCTATGTTATTAAGTTTTAACAACATAGACGCACCCTATGAGACTTATCACACATTTAATATACCTAGTTAGAGTATATTAATAAGTTTAGACATTTTTATAAGTATTACTCCCTCCGTCCCAAAATAATTGTCCTCATTTGACTTTTTAAAGTCTTAATTTCTCAAATTTGATTCTTAATATTTTGTATGTGTTATATAATACTTGATGAAAATTACACCAATGAAAAGACATTATATAGCCAATCCATTCATATGTTTTTCATCAATTATTATATAACACAAACAAAAATATTTAAGATCAAAGTTGAGAAATTATGACTTTAAAAAGTCAAATGAGGACAATTAATTTGGGACGGAGGTAGTACGTTTTTACGTAACCTAGTTTTAAGTTTCATGACTTAAGGGCTTAACATTAGTAATTACCGGGACCAAACTACACCTCATAAACTCAAAGTAGTACAAATAATACACACTAACCACCTCATGTGTAGAGGTGGCGTTTGCATGCATTTGTCAAAGGACACTTGTTATGTTTTCCTATAACTAGCTCTCCACTAACCATTTATAACTTAAAGTAACTCATTAGGACATGAAAATTTGATAAGAAAACCACCAAATACTCTCTTCTTCCTTCTTGGTTCATTCACCATAAATTCACCATCACCATCATGTTTTGATCTTCAAGCTACAAGTTACACTACAAAAGTGAAGGGTTTAGGTAGCTAGTTATGATCCTTGGGTTGGTTTAGTTATTCCGTGGTTAGATTTGGAGTTATACAAAAGGTTAGGGGCTTAAGTAAGGTGGTATTTAGGGTAATTATCAAGGTGTTATAAAGATAGATAAAGATTAAAGAGAAGGGAGAAATATTGGAAGGGTTTAGGTGTTGATTTGTAGTTGTGATACTTGTGTTATTCCAATCCTTGTAAGCTATTATTTATCTTCATATTCATTAACTATGGTTGTAATAGTTTATATTCATTTGATGTAATTTGATATAAGTAGTATATGTAATAAGGCTTAATTAATGTTGTACATGAGTCCTAGGTAAATTCTATGAATCTAAATTCTGCAACAATCCCAAAGATTGATTAAACTGATCATCTCAGTAAATCTTGAGGTTAATTAAATAATATAGGCTTTTAGAAATATGTCTTACGGTCGTTTCGCCGGGTGGCGCACCTCATAACTCATCCCGATGAGTAAATGAGAGCCAAAATGGCAAAACATGTCAAAATCTGTACACCGGATTTCATTTGAGAAAAGCCCATGGTTATGACCATTTTTGGAAGTCGACTTAGCTTTATGAAATGTAGCCAAGACATAAACTTGAAGTTTGCTGAAAGCGGCATGTCAAGAAAAGTTGTAAAACTCAACTTATGGTCGTTTTGGCAGGACTGAATGTGCAGCCAAACTTTCTACAATAAAATATAAGTAAATACTTGTAATTAGACTATTGATATAAATAAACCTTGGACCTTAGGCTTAATTAAGCTTAAGAAGTTGTTAGAGATAATAAAAAATATGAACTTGGGCTTTTGAATCACTTAAAAAGGACTTATGGTTAAAAAGTTATGCCTAGTTAAGTTTTACTAGATGAAAATATAGTGTTGGAACAAAAGCTTGCTGATACAATTTTAAACACGATTATGACCATTTTCTGGTCCGAATCAGCAAAAGTGTAAAACACGTAAGTTGCTCAAAATGAGTTTTTCTATAAAAATCAGGAGCACATAAGAAGAAAGTGAACCGAAAAGCCTAAAAACGGAAAAAACTAAACTGACCTGTTGTTAACTAGAAAACAACCTTAGTAAGAAACCTTAATTGATATATTGATTGTTTGAGGCCAAACCAAATCCAAGGTTAAGCCAAGGCTGATGTCTCAAGGTATTTTAACTTAAGTATAGCCATTAGGTTTGACCTTAAGTTTTGTTTCAAGTTGCTTAACTGTAACTTAACCGCACGGCTAGTTTGGGTTTGTTAACCCGAAACTTGTTTCAAAATCTTGTTCATTAGATTGAACTTTAATAGACTTTGACAAAACTAGATAAATGACTATGACATATAAACTATCTAAATACCATTTTCACAAGTCTTAACTCTTGTTTAAACCTATGAACTTATATTAACTAAAAAACTATTTTTGAAACCTTTGTATTTCACAACATTATAATATGACACGCCGTAATTATTTTCATCACAACACTCATTGAGTGAATAACATTTATACATAATAAATGTGATGCTAAACTACTTCACAACCTCTTGATTTTGATAGCCAAACAACATTTAAGGAATACTTTAACTTAAGAATTCATGTACAACATCATAACCCAACAAACTACATATACTTGTACACTTATATCGTACAATATACTAAAACATGAATACTATGCTTTCTTTGGTAATCGTTAAAGATCGTGATCTTGTCATACTCTACCGTTGATAAACATTATATCGTTACACTCCGCTGCTGATCACTACTGTGAGTTCATAGCCCCACTTGTTATTACTTAAATGTTTTATAAACCCTTGGGGGAAATAGATGCTTTATTTTAAATCAAACACATTGCTTTGAAATTATACTTGAATGTATTATTTGCACTAAGTACCACTATTGCCAATCTTAAGTCCCTATTATCAAGAACCATTAATCACTTGCGGGTGAACGCGAATAATGTGGATAGCTATTGGGATTGACAAATCCCGTTTGTTTGACCAAGTCTGGTAAACAAACGTACTATATTTGAAGATCCATAGGTTAATTGGCAAATTACCTATTAGGGCAACTGTTACTATTATATCAATTGCCATTGATAAGCTATTAACGTTTAGGTGTCATGAGCTTAGTGCAACAATATCTGTTTTGTTTGCTAAACTATGAATGTGAGACTAATTACCTCACGTTACGAATATTGTGTTCAACTGATTTCCTAAACTCTATGAATATCACTCAACCTTTATGTTGACAGTTTTAAGCATGTATTTCAGGTCCATATTGTATGAGGCTGGTACGGAGGAGCACAGATACTCAAGAAGGCTATAAATCTTATTATCATTCGAAAACCAATTTAATGTATTTTGTAAACATTGGAACCATTTGGGACCTCATTTTTGTAAACTCCGATATTTATATAAATCGAATGATAAATCTTTTAAACCGACTCCATTAGAGTTCATTTTCTATTGTTATGAATGTTGCGCCATGAAGTAACACCCAGTTTGAATTCTGCTGCGTATCACGAAATTGGAGGTGTTACACGGGACAGTTAACACCTGGCCACTCCTAAAAAAATATTTCATTCAAAGGTACTTTCTTCCATATAGGACTGCAAAGCAATTAGCAGAAATCCATAACTTCAAGCAGGAGGGTGATGAAATGTTGTACCAAGCATGGGAAAGATACAATGAATTATTATACAATGCCCTACTCACGACCTTAATAGTCAGCAGAAGGTGAACATCTTCTACAAGGCTCTAAACACCTCCTTAAGACAAATGATCGATTCTCAAGGACCAATACCTGGAATGACTCCAAAAATGGCTTTAGAAACTATTCATAAGATGGTTGACCACTCTCACAAGTGGCACAATGGGGGGATCAATCAAGGTAAAAGTGGAAATGTGGAAGGCCTTGCAGCAATAAATATCAAATTAAGGAGTCTTGGAAGAGACATGAAAAAGCTCAAGGAAAATGTGCATTCCATACAAGTTGGATGATATTAACACAATGGCACCCAGGAGTGCCCATCTAAGGAGGAAGTCAAAAGGATTAAAGAAGTGAAATATGGAAGTGGAATCCCCTTCAACGGATACAATGGTAACGGGGCCAGATATCGAGAAAAATCCCTAGGATTTTATACTAGAATCAATAATAACCCTCCTAGACCAAGCCTCGAAGAAATAATGCATAAACATATCAAAGAATCTACAAAGAAAAGTGATAGACTCAAAGAATGAATGGTCAAGATAAAAGAAGACACCAACATGAACTTAAGGAACCAATATGCCACAATTAAAAACCTCGAAACCCAAATTGGGCAGTTAGCTAAAAATCTCGAAACCAATAATGACAAAGCCATTGCAAGCAAATCCATATTTGCACAAGATAAACCGAAGGAAGAACAGTGCACCTCTTCTATCACTAATGATGTTTGCGGGATTAACTAGTTAAAAGAAGATGACAAATCTGAAGACGACGAGGACCTGCCAAGCCAACTTCCTGAGAAGGAACTCTATCGAGAAAGTTTTCTTCTACCATGCACTATCGGTAATCTAAAAATTCCCGCTTTAGCTGATTTGGGGGCTGGGATAAACCTTATTTCTACTTCATTGTTTGATACCCTAAAACTTACCAATTTAAAAGAAACAACAATGATGATTGAAATGGCTGATTCCTTTAACGCTGTACCTAGGGGAGTTATTAACAATGTTCTCCTCAAAATTGGTAAATCCCTTTTTCCTCCTGATTTTGTAGTTATTGACATGGGCAAACGGGAGAATTATAACTGAATTATTGGAAGGCCTTTTTTGGCCACTTGTCGAGCGCATATAAAAGTCTTTGAAAAACAAATTTCTTTGGGAACTGAAGGGAAACGAATTACTTTTAGCACGAAGGAACAAGTGAATCCCCGATTGAAATTTTCAAAAATGGTTGATGTTGTCAATGTTCCGTCTCTCGATCGCCTTTATGTTGTAACCTAAGAACCAACAATTTTAGGCAAGATTTTGATAGTTTTGAATAGGAACAGGAAAATTTTATCCCGACTGGGGGCATTAAGGAAGCTCCGGACCTTAACAAGCGTTACTGCATCCCTATAATGACGGAGCATGACGGATTAATGAAAGCATGGCCCTCGTGTAACCCTTTTCGTGAATTTTGTGATGGTAATATAAAGGTGGAAGAATGGACGTGCCCTCGTGAGATTGAGTGACACGACATGAAATTTGGAAATTTATCCTTTGAATATTGGTACCAGGTAAGATTTGGAGACTCGAACATCAATACGAGATTAATGAAACAGCTAAAACGCGATTACAATGAATATCACCTAAAATGCGGAATCCCATGCAATGGTTACGCCGTAGCTACACTCCTGTAGCGTCTGCCAAGTTTTGCACTAATTTCGGCGTAACTCCTAATGGGAGTTACGACGTAACTATCCTCTGTAAAACTTCTTTATTTTTAAACACAATAACCTTGTATTAGTTTTTAAATGAACTTTGTGGGTATGTTCCCTGTAAGCTCTCACGAGACTACACTTGTCCACTTGGGAAACCAAGTGGTTTAAAAGGCTTGTTGCATACGCTAAATGCAACCGTGATTCCTACGAAAGTGAGTTAGGTTTCTTTTTCATTTTTATTTTCTTTTTTAGAATTATGCTTGTCGGTACTGTAATTTCAGGGATTGAAGTTTGCTCGTGGATGCTTATGCGAAGGCACGATTCTTTTTGTGAGCCTTCTTTATTTTTGGAGCAAATTTCAGGGAAGTTCTTGCTCTAATTGTACTTTTCTCTTCACCTTTATTTAACGCTTAGTACAAAAGGGACTTCGTACATTTCAAGTGGGTTGACGGGAGTAGAATTGTCTCTTGAACTTTATTTTGCCCTTGTTTTTCTGGTTTATTTTGAAAAATTATGCCATTTTTAAAATTTTGACATGTTTTTCTTAACCTAACTAGATTAGACCTTAGCCGAGCCCATTATAACCCTTGATATTATATGGTGAGATTAGCCTTATCTGTTTCTAAATTTTTACCCAAATCCACCAAATTATGAGTGTGCCGGTAGCTTGTAAACTTTAGAACTTGGCCTTTGCATCATTTCGAGACCATAGATGAGGTATGTTGAGTTACCTCGATGTATTTGGACTTTTCAGTTTAAGAAGGCAGTATTATATGATTATCACCCAAATAGCCTATCATTATGTGTCTATCGATTAGTCACCTCGACTTCTCGACCCTCATGTTAAACCCTTTGTTGCACTCACCTTTTATGCAAGATACCCCTAGATACACCCATCTGAGCCATTCCTTTCAGTTTGTTCACACAACATATTGTTTCGTTACACCCATACACCTTAGCCTTCCCTGTAGTCTTTATTTGTAATTGGGAAGTTATTGTTTGGCTAAATTCAAGGTTCAAGTGGAAAGGTTCAGGAATCACGCTTTCATCGACGACATATTCTTTGAAGATAATTGAAGACCCCCCAAATTCTCATATTGTTCATCTCAAGTGGGGGGTGTTATGTTTAGTTGTTATGTAAAAAAAATGATGATGAAGTGATTTGAAAAAAATAAAACAAAAATAATAGTTATTGTTATTCATTTGATTGTAAAGTGCGAAGTTATAAGCACTATGTTATGAGCCTATTATAGATTTATTATCGAGGAGGCCACCTCGGTCACATTTGAAAAATGGAGTTGGTAATGTGCCCATCATGACGTCCTCTAACGGCACATCTACCTGGTATTATCATGATCCGGTTTCTTGACTTCTAAACTTGAACTTTGGATGAACGGTAAGTGGTGATGATTTGGTTATAGATTTATACTATTTGCTTGATTTTATTTTACACCAATTTTATCCCTTCTCTTATCCTACCCTTTAGTCATGAAGCGTGTCTAGGTGATGCAGCGAGCAATGTTTGGTGTCTTGGCCATAGATTTGGTCATGCATCATTGATTTTGTCCACTTCGCCGTGACATGTTAGTAATGACAACTCACCCTTAACCTTTGTCGTGTCTACCCATATTGCCTTCGAGAATTGTTTAGCCCTTAACTCTAGTGGTGGAGATTCGTATAACCGCCAAGCTTATGATAGGATACATGCTATGACTGTGCGTTGAGTGATCACCCTGAAATTTACACTTAGTATAGTTGAGAGATTTGAGTGTTTTGTTCCCATTTCGTGAGGTGTTCGACTTTGTTTTATTCTAGCATAAGGGATTTGTAAACTTATATTTTCCAGGTAATGGGAGATATCTTTTTCGAAATCTATCTAACAAGGTCTACTTGAGGGCATGTAGAGTTCAAGTGGGGGTTACTTGATAACCTCAAATAGTCCTGAATATTAAGTATCAATTTCCCCCGATAATGCTCGTATTTTATATCATTTATATGGATTTACGCTTTTTTTCTTCTATATTTCACTTTCAGGTAAATTACGAGCATTGGAGCTAATGAGACGCGGAATTGGAGAGTTTATTGAAGATATATGATGGTATGCCCATTTTAAAGATGTTACGGCGTAACTCTTGGTATGTGCTAAAACACATACCATTTCTTTTCAGACTTGGCAGCAATAGTCCTTGGTTTTCTACAAATTACACAATTGGTCCTTATTAGTACAAACCAGATTATTAACTAAGTCCAAAGAACCAAATGTAAGTACTACCCTTAGCCAAAATCTGATCCAAGCCCACCTATAAGCCCAAGTCAAACCACTCTTTTAACCAGTCAATGCTCCAAATAGACTATACCCGTTATTAACTCTCACAGTCAACAAAATATTACCTGGTCAATACTTATACCAAATCCAGTCAACACCCATCCCCACCCAAAGTCAAAATAACAAAAAAAAATAAACCACCGTGAAAATAGAGCGCGCCCAAACTAAAAACCCTTTTACTGTGCTTCTCCTTCATTCACCATTTACCTTGTTCCCATATCCATTTACCCGTACTTTAATTGTTTCTAGAAGATCACTGACAACTCGTCAGTAAGATGGTGTCATAGATTTCCAACGTGGACAAATGGAGCACCCTTATTGGCTAAGACACATCACTATTTTGATCTAAGGGCTCAGAATGGATGCAATGACAAGATGATGAGATCAAGGGTGAAGAAAATAGTACCCAAAAGCTTCCCAAGGCATAAACAGCAGATATAAAATACCCTTTTAAGTCACAAGTGAATTTCGTCCAATTCTTCATGTTTTATAAGAATTTTGAGCATTTTAATTCCTATCACTCTTTAATGCTTTCAGTAGTTTAGTAGTTGTAATTTCTAATTAAGTTTTGTAATCTCATTTTGTTAATGCAAATTTCCTATTTTCCCATTTATTTCTCAAATTTGCTTTCAAAACTGTTTAGTGTTTAAGGGTGTTTAATCTTTGTTTGTAGGAGCTCACATAAGCTTTAATAAGCTTATGTGAGTTACTGGTGCATTGTATTGTTCTTAAAAGTCAGTTTTCTCAAAAGTCAAACAAAGTCAAGGTTAGTCAAAATTAAATAGTCAACTCAGATTTGTTTGAATTGTGTTTTCAAATTGTTGCTTGGTTAAGTTTTGAGATTGTTTGTCAAGTTCAGTTTAGTTTAGAACCAGGTCTCATCAGATTCTTAATTCTAATTTCATTGTGGATTTGTTAAGGTGTGTTTGGATTTGCTGTGATTTTATGTTTCAAATGGTTTTAGTGAGTTAAATCTGTGTTTATTTTAGTTTATAAATTGTTTTTAAAGGTTTTATAAATCAAGTTTTCAATTACTCAAGTTCAACTGTGTTTTCAAGTTCAAATCTCAAATCTGTTCAACTGCACTAATTCTGTCCAAGTGAGTGATTTGAATACTAAATTTCTACCTACCAGTTTAGAGTTATGATTTGATTTTTGATTTATTAGGTAGTAATTAGTATAGGTTTCATCTAAATTTCCTCTATTAGTTGGTTAGAACTTATTTTCTTAGCTTAACTAGTCTGCTAATCCCATTCCTATTTGTTCTGCTACACTATCTGATCTAGCCACATAGCTTACATTTTTTATAATCTGCTTCCTTTCTAGTTGTAAAAAATGTTAGGATTTCGAAAATCTAGTTGTTAAAGTGTCGGTTACCTCAAGTATATGTAATAGTTAGAAAGCTCGTAGTCGTAGTTAGTTAATGTTAGTTAGTATTTAGTTAAGTAACACCGTGGAGGACGGATGGGTCTTTACCCATTGTATGTCTGATCCACAGCCCGTAGGAGGCGTATTTTGTAAGATACTATAAATACCCTCTACCTCCCAAGGTAGAGGGTTGGAGCTCATAATAAGATTTTTCTTTCTCTCTCTGTTAGGATTTGGAAAATCTAGTAGTTAAAGTGTCGGTCACCTCAAGTATATGTAATCGTTAGAAAGCTCGTAGTCGTTGTTATTTCATGTTATGTAGTATTTATTTAGTAACACCGTGGAGGACGGACGGGTCTTTACCCACTGTATGCCTGATCCACAGCCCATCAGGTGGCGTTTTATTGTAAGACTATAAATACTCTCTACCTCCCAAGGTAGAGTTGGAGCTCATAATAAGATTTTTCTTTCTCTCACTAAAGTTCCCAACTCTCTTCCTTTTCTCTCTCTAGAACTCTCTCTCTCTCTAAACTACTTGAACGCCCCATAGTGATTATGGTTTAGTGTGTTTATGAAATCCAATATGTCACAAATGGTATCAGAGCCATGGTTTGATCACTCATCTTTCATGCTCTTTGTTTTGGTGGATTTCATAAGGTTTTTGAGGTATTAAGTGTTTAGGAGAGTTTGAATCATTTGGACAAATTCTAGTGTTAAAGTTTGAATTTTGCTTGTACTTTTGTGTTTAGGTTCATCATATGTGTTTATGTTTTGAATTGGAAGGCTTAAATCATTATGGTTTGGTTGTTTTTTATTGTTAAAGTGGTTATTTGTGAACTTTGTACTATGCGAGTTGAGTCTCGGACTTGATTTTCTTCGAAGCGAGTTGCTTTGTTACTGGAAGCGAGTTGATATATGCGACTTGGCTATTTAGCGAGTTGATCTTTTAAGCGACTTGGTGGTTAAGCGCGTTGTGTCCGGTTGCGACTTGCTATTAAGCGAGTTGATTCTTAAAGCGACTTGTTTCATTAAGCGAGTTGATTGGGTTGCGAGTTGATACTAAAGCGAGTTGGCTATTTAGCAACTTATGGAAAAACTCCATATGAACTTGTTCCCTTATTCATACCTCTCATTGCCACTGCTTGCTACACCCAAAATCGTACACTTCATTGCCACTGCTTGCTACACCCAAAATCGTTCCCTTATTCATACCTCTCATGGAAAAACTCCATATGAACTTGTTCATAAACGAAAACCTGATCTCTCCTACCTTCGTGTGTTTGGTGCTTTGTGCTATCCAACGAATGACGGTCAAGACTTAGGTAAATTATGAGCAAAGGCAGATATTGGAATTTTTGTTGGTTATGCACCAAACAAGAAGGGTTACTGAATCTACAATAAGAGAACTCGAAATATCATGGAAACAATTCACGTTACATTTGATGAGCTGACCGGTCAAATGGCTCCTGGACAATCCAGTTCTGGACCCGCACTTCAAAACAGTCCCATTGGTTCATCCCTTGTACCAAATCCCTCTCCAGCAGCTCCATATGTACCTCCATCAAAAGATGATTTAAGGAAATTGTTCGATCCAATGTTCGATGAACACTATGAACCAAATGCTGATGAAATGTCAAATCCATCAACAGAGGCTGCTCCTATCCCTGTGAATGAAGTCAACCCTTCAGTCTCAATATCATTAAGACAAGAAGCGCCTGCTGCTGATCACTCTGTCTCATCAACAAATTATCAATCTTCGAATGTACATCATGGAACTGTTTCTGGCATCAATGATGAAGTTAATCCCTTTGCTACTCCTGAAGATGCTCCATTTGAAAACATATTTGCTCCTGAATCATCATCAAAACCATCTTCTTCAGAAGACATCGACTCTGCTACTTCAGCTCCTCAACAATAGCCACATGAACACCTCAGAAAATGGACTCATGATCATCCATTGGACAACATCATTGGAAATCCCTCTCGTCCAGTATCCACACGGAAACAACTTGCAACTGATGCCTTATGGTGCTTCTTCAACTCCGTACTCTCTAAGATCGAACCAAAAGATGTTAAAACCGCCATGAATGAAGACAGCTGGTTCAATGCCATGCAAGAAGAAATTCATGAGTTTGATCGACTTGATGTATGGGAATTAGTACCTGCTCCAGATTGTGCTATGATCATTGCTCTAAAATGGATCTTCAAAGTGAAACTTGATGAGCATGGTGATGTCCTAAAGAACAAGGCACGATTGGTGGCTAAAGGATACCGTCAAGAGGAGGGTATTGACTTTGAAGAATCATTTGCTCCTGTTGCTCGTATCGAGGCAATCAGAATCTTCTTGGCTAATGCTGCAAGTAAGAACATGGTAGTCTATCAGATGGATGTAAAGACTACGTTTTTAACGGAGATCTTAAAGAAGTCGTCTACGTCAGCCAACCTGAAGGCTTTGTGAATCCAGAGCATCCTACTCAAGTTTATCATTTGAAGAAGGCTCTTTACGGTTTAAAGCAAGCTCCAAGGGCATGGTATGATACACTATCAAAGTTTGTTCTATCTACCGGATTCAGCAAAGGAGCAGTTGACTCTACATTGTTCACTAGGAAGTCAGGCAAACATTTAATTCACGTTCAAATTTATGTTGATGATATCATCTTTGCCTCGACTGACCCCAATGAGTGTGACCATTCTTCAAATGAAATGGGTTCTAAATTTCAAATGTCAATGATGGGGCAAATGTCATTTTTCTTGGGATTACAAATTTCACAAAGTCCCGGAGGCATTTTTATAAATCTATCTAAATATGCAAATGAGATCTTAAAGAAATTTGGATTTGATTCTAGTGACCCTGTTGACACTCCCATGATTGAACGTACTAAACTAGATGAGGACCACTCAGGGATCATGGTAGACCAAACGAAATATCGTAGTATGATTGGATCCCCGATGTACCTCACGCTAGTAGACCGACATCTTGTTCATTTGTTTGCATGTGTGCTA
Organism: Chrysanthemum makinoi; assembly: GCA_910596185.1. NCBI lineage: Eukaryota > Viridiplantae > Streptophyta > Magnoliopsida > Asterales > Asteraceae > Chrysanthemum > Chrysanthemum makinoi. The sequence goes on along the minus strand of OU343220.1, from coordinate 41,693,255 downwards.
GATACCGGGCTAAGCCTACTAAAAGCACCTTGAAGCGGTTAAACGGGTCTTTCGGTATCTCCAAGGAACCATCAATATGGGACTATGGTACCCGAAGGACACCGGTATGTCACTAACAGCCTATGCAGATGTTGATCATGTAGGATGTCAAGATACTCGTCGAATACGTCTAGAGATGCTCTTTTTGGGTGATAAGCTTGTGAGTTGGTCATCAAAGAAGCAAATGAGTACTTCTATTTCCTCTACAGAGGTGAATACATAGCCATGTCATCTTGTTGTGCTCAAATCCTATGGATGAGATCCCAATTATCGAACTATGGCTTTGAATTCAACAAAATCCCCTGTACTTGTGATAATAAAAGTGCTATTGCTCTCTCATGCAACAACGTACAACACTCAAGAGCAAAGCACATCGACATTCGACATCATTTCATCAGGGAGCAAGTTGAAAACGGTGTGGTGGAACTTTATTTTGTGAAGTCAGAATGCCAGTTAGCAGACATCTTCACCAAAGCTCTTCCAAGAGAACGTTTTGAGTTTATTCTTCCACGACTTGGCTTGAAAAGCCTTCAACCAGAAACACTTAAACGTCTTCAGGAGGAAGACGAGGAGTAAAGGTTAATGACTCTATCATCTTTTTGTATATATTTATTTAAAAAGCAAAATACAAAATTATAAAACCAACAAAAAAAACAAATAGAAAATTATAAAACTTTCTAAAATCCATAAAAATCTGAAAAACTCAAAAAATCTCAAAAAATATTGTCTTTTTGTCATATCTTTCTTGGTTCGATATATATCTGCGGTCTTTGTGCTGTCAGTCAAAGAGTGCCACGGGTCTTTAGATATTGTTCGAATTTAAAAAAAAATAAATAAAAAATAAATAAATAAATAAAAATAAATAAAAATTTTGGGAGAAAGTGAAACAATGGTTTATTGTCATTTCAGGCAGTAACCCGCTTATCAAAGAAAGAACAGAGCAATGCTTTATCTCATGTTTCTAACCTAATGCTCTGATTCTAAAAACAAATGTTTGTCATTAACAAGACAAATGTTTAATCTCAAATATTTTTTCTTTCTAAAGATTCTTCTGAAAGATATTTGCAATCTTATGAAAACTCAATTGTTTTGAAAATACTTCAGACTCTATTTTTGAAAAAAAAAAAAAAAAAACTTATCAAGTGTCAAAATCTGAATCCATCAATCAACAACTTTCGTCATTGATTGAGGGGGAGAACGATTTTTCAATTATATCAAAAAGTGTTCTTTTCAAACAATTTGCACTTAAATGAGCAAGGTCTACTCTAAATGTTTTACAATATTTTACACAATTGATTCAAGACCTTGGTTCTTGTTATGTTTTCAAAAGATATTTATGCATGTTTAATCAATGGAGTTTAAAGTCTCAAAATCCAATCCTTATCAGTTAAAACATTTTCATTATCAAGTCACAATTCTCCTTAAAAGCTTTCAAAATCAATTTAAATCTACAGATATCACAAATCTCAAATGATTTGATAATTGTGATCGGGGGAGAATTTGTGATTCAAATTGGATTTAAACTAATAATTCGATAAATGGTTTCATAAGTGTTTAGCATGTTTTCCTCCCTGCATGTGACAAACGATTTCAAATTTTCCATGCACATGTTGAGGGGGAGCATCTACTTTAAACCTCAAATTATTGAAACGTGATTGAATTGTCTCTAAGTGCAGGTTGTCTCTAATGTGTGCAAAACTCTTTCAAACTTCGAGGCACATATTGAGGGGGAGCAAAATTTTGAAAACCTCATCCTTCCTCAAAATGCTTTATCTACTCAAATCGACTGGGAAGTGATGATGATCATTTTAGAAAAAGTTAATCAAGAGATTGGACCTTTCATTCTTAATCTCACGATTTCAAAGATCTCTTGCCTCAATGTGCTAAACAATTTCTAAATTGTTATGCATATGTTGAGGGGGAGCATTTCTAAAATACCAAAACAATTAAGATACAAAATACTTTGATTTTATATTACAAGTATCTTGATTGATTTTCAAATGGTTTTCAATTGGTTTCAAGGCGGAAGAACTATATCAAAAGACCGACCAACTTTACTTTATGTACGGTGTTATAAGGATGGTTAGGTTAGGTATTCGTTCCCACGATCCGCCAGAACCGGAGGGATCTACCCAGGGACAATCCACTAGTTAGTGTAGAAGTCCTTAGGTATGATGATAAAAGGAGAAAAATGAGATATGGGAAGAGTGCGGACTGAGACTGAGCTAGTACTGGAATAAACCCAACAAGGTTCTAGTTATGAAGTCTCGGTAAGCACTGAAGGGGTTGAAGAATGAAAAAGAATTGAATGTGAAAAAGGGTGAAAAGAAATAGCCCTCCAATTATTCAACCTTAAGGCAGAAACCGGGTTCAATTCATATACTACTGGTGGTTACCAAGGTAACATCGGTATTGAAGACAAGACGTCATGGACCCAGTGACGCACTGCACTTCAACTTTCCAAACCACTCAAGTTCCTCTTAAAAGGACTTGTTTCATTCTCACGGGGAACCGACATTATCTATCGACTTTCTCTTAGAGATAGTTGGTATTGAAGAAGGAGACCCTCTCCCTAGTCTCTGGCATAGGAACCAAATATGCACAATTGAGTCTAGAGCCTCGAGATCATCTATAAATCTCATTAGGACACTTTCAATGAAGACTCTCTGTTTCACACAATGTGGAAAGAGAGATTATATCTTATGCGTCCTACGCATTATCCTTATGGTATTGCTAGAACATCAGAGTAGTATGCCAACATACTCACAATGAAGACGGAAAGCCTTCTGGAGCCAACATCAAACAAGCTCCTGGTGGGTGGCATGTGAGATCTATCCAATAGATCAACCATGTGACAACTGAACAGAAACAATGGAGCGATTCAATCTTTTCAATCAATCCTGGTTCAGGTTATGGATTGACAGATACCTTTGAAAAATCGGTCGTTGTGCTTAAAAACTCTTTTCTTTAGCACATTGACTGTGTACAAATATTTCAAAATAAAAGGTGTTCATGATTGATAATTGATTTTCATTAAAACCTTCATTGTATTGCAAAAACAATTTCTATTGAGCGATACACGATTTTTTTTTCAAATCTCTTTTTATCAATCAGTGAATCTCAATTCGCTGGTTCACTCACTCTGTGTTGTCTTCTTTGAGACGTTCCGGTTTGAGAACAGCTAGAGCAGCTGTGAAACCCTGTCAAGGAAATTCTTCGAAATTATACCTGATCACAGGCAGTACTTGTACTGATCAATGGGGAACCGTGGGCCGTATACCTCAGTTCAATGAAAGTGATCAAAGATACTTTAATACGCTTTATTACTAACTGTTTTATGCATGTACACCCTGACATTTGCAGCTGATCAGAATGAAGCGGTCAATCCATAGCCGCATGCTCACACAACACATTCAGTTCTAAAGAAATCATGATTAGTGCATCAATGACTGATATTTTCACTCCATGCTTCTGCTACGCTGCTGCCAATATCATGAAAATCAACTAAAGCTTCGCATTTGCTTTCGATAAGAATATATCATGAACCAGAATGTGAGCATGTCGGTCCAAATGTCACAACATCACATAATACCAACTCCACAATGGATGAGTAAGAGATTAATGTTTGCTGATGATCTCAAAGCTGGCTCAAAACTCAGTATCACGTGGATCAGTTAAAGACCTCCACTCTGATTATCCAAAAATGCAAAATTGAAGAATCAAATACTACGAGCTTCAGAACAAAGAACATGAACAAGAATCCAAGAACAATCTCAATGAAATATCTGTTTGTATTCTATGTAATTTTACTGTGTGTTTGAGGTGACCTCCCTTAGGGGGAGATTGTTAGCATTTGGAAAATCCAGTAGTTAAAGTGTCGGTCACCTCAAGTATATGTAATCGTTAGAAAGCTCGTAGTCGTCGTTATTTCATGTTATGTAGTATTTATTTAGTAACACCGTGGAGGACGGACGGGTCTTTACCCACTGTATGCCTGATCCACAGCCCGTCAGGTGGCGTTTTATTGTAAGACTATAAATACTCTCTACCTCCCAAGGTAGAGAGTTGGAGCTCATAATAAGATTTTTCTTTCTCTCACTAAAGTTCCCAACTCTCTTCCCTTTCTCTCTCTAGAACTCTCTCTCTCTCTAAACTACTTGAACGCCCCATAGTGATTATGGTTTAGTGTGTTTGTGAAATCCAATATGTCACACTCTCTAAGTTCCCTAAACCTATAAACTTTCTCTCTCTAAAACCCTTAAGTCATACGCCTACTTACACTATGGTTTGATGTGTTTATGAAATCCAATATGTTACAAATGGTATCAAGAGCCATGGTTTGATCATCTCTCTTACATGTTCTTGGATTTCTAGTGGTTTTATATGGTTTTTTGGGTTTCAAAAAGTTTAGTGGTATTTGCATCATTTGGACAATTTCTTGTGTTAAAGTTTAGATTTTGATTGTACTTTTGTGTTTAGAATCATTATATGTTCTTAGGTTTTGATTGGGAAGGCTTGAATCAGCGTGGTTGGGTTGTTTTTGAATTGAAAAGTGGTGTTTTTGAATATTTCATCCTAGCAATTTGTGTCTCGTACTTGATTTCTTCGTAGCGATTTGTCTCTACGTTTAAGCGATTTATCAGTATTCTGTGAAGCGACTTGCGTACTAAGAGATTTCTTTGTAGCGACTTGTCCCTATATTTAAGCGACTTGTCTATGTTTTGTGAAGCGACTTGTGCACTAAGCGATTTGTCTTTTGAGACAAAACGACAAAAAGGACAAAGTAGTGGACGTACTTTTTTGGCTAGCGATTTGTCACTAGCGACTTGTCCTTCTAGCGAGTTGTTACTCTAGCAACTTGTGTGTCTAGCGACTTGTCACTAGCAATTGTCTTCATAGCGATTTGTGTTACACAAGCGACTTATCTCTCTAGCGACTTATCCTTTTAGCAACTTGTATACCTAGCGACTTGGTGAAAAGCGATTTGTCTTCAAGGTTTGAAGCGACTTGGTGAATTATTGTTTCTGATTGTTACATTTTACGGTTTTCTCTTGATTTAGTAAAATCTCGTGAAAGAATCTATATCCCGGTTTAATCAAAGAATTATAAAATCCCGTGGAATCTGTAATCATGTCTACCAACGTGCCTACAATCATCTATTTGTAGCTGAGGACGTTCAAGCAGCAGGATCAGATACTCGTCCACCCATGTTAGATAGGGTGATTATGACTCATGGGCTCAACGAATCAGGTTGTATTGCTTGGGTAAGGAAAATGGGGTTAACATTCTCAAATCAATTGATGAAGGACCATACCAAGTTGAGACTACCAGAGACATACTTGAAACTGCTGCCGATGGCTCAGTGACATTAGGATTGGATAGACCAAAGACATATGATGAACTTCGATAAGGAGAAAAAGAGATACGATCTTTGATATTAGAGCCTCAAACATTGTACTTCAGGGTCTACCAAAGGACATCTACAATCTAATCAATCACAACACTGAAGCCAAAGCAGTTTGGGACAATGTCAAGATGCTTCTCTCCGGTTCAGAATTAACTAAAGAAGACTGAGAGTCTCAACTGTATGATGATTTTGAGAACTTTAAGATGAACCCAGGGGAAAATGTCACTGAATACTATGTGAGGTTCCACAAGCTAGTAAATGACATGAGGAATATCAAAATGACAATGCCAAATATCCAGCTAAATTCAAAGTTTGTGAACAACATGAATCCCGAATGGCACAAATTTGTCACTACAGTCAAACTTAACAAAGGATTGAGGAACACCAATTATGAGCAACTGTATGCTTATTTACTACAAAATGAGAAGCATGCTTCGTTTGAGCGAATGATCATGGATAAGTTCAAGACCAATCTTTGGAGATGCAAGCTCTTCAAATGACTCAACTGCATTCTACACCAATGTAGGGATTACTACCAAAGCATCACAAGTCATACCTACTAAAAATGGTAACCACAAGCTCATTCTGATCCAGTATAAGCCTCCGATCTTTGAAGCAGTCATGGAACACTTTGTCAATCAACTGGCTCTTATGGTCAAGCAAAACTTGAATCTCACCCCACACACCAACAATCATATCAGAACTGCGTCAAATCTTCACAATCATGCTACTGTTAAAGAAGGAAAGATAGTGGTGGAAAATGTGCAAGGAAGACAAAATTCATACCTTCCACATAATGAACAAGGGAACGTTGGTGCTGGATATGGGAATGTTGGCGGTGATGGTGGATATATGGGTAATCAGAATCGTGGAAGGAACATGACTCAAGGTCAAGTAAAGCCCATTAAATGTTACAACTGTTGTGGAGAAGGACACATCACAAGGAATTGCACTCTTCTAAAACGTCCACAAAATGCAGAGTACTTTAGGGACAAGATGCTGCTGGACCAAGCTCAAGATAGTGGAGAAATGTTGAATGAGGAAGAATTACTATTTCTTGCTGAGGGAAATGCCAGAAATTATGATGCTGATGTGGATGAACAGCCAGTGCAAGGTATGGGTCAGAACAATCCCAATGCATTTCAAGTCGCAGACTGTGATGCATTTGATTCAGATGTTGATGATGAACCAATTGCCCATACCATCTTCATGGCTAATATCTCACCAATGGTAACTCCAAGGGCTTCTTCACCTAAACAAGCCACTCCTTATAGGGAATCTATCATCTCAGAGGTATTAAAACTATACAATGATGTCGATGTGCAAAAGATGCACTACAAAGTACAATCAACTAAAATTATTGAATAAGATATTGAAAATATGGGTAATATCTATGTTGTCCCATATGAGCAATATGTGAAACAAAATGAAAGTGAAATTGTACCAAGTAATGCATCTTCTGCAGTCAATGATAACTATGCTCTTGATGAATTTACTGCATGTGCCCCTGATGATTCTATAATTTCTGAACTAAATGCCTATAAGGAACAAGTTGCCATTTATGAACAACGTGCGAAGTTCGAATTAACCACCCGTGAGCAGGAGATGGATAACCAAATACGTACAATTATTAGAAAAATTAATTTTAGAGAAGAAATGTTAAAACAAGAGTTAAAGTCCTTACAAGAAAAGCTTACAAAAACTGTTAAGCAAAAGCAAGAACTTCAAGAAAATGTTAAAGTGCTTAAACAAGAATTTAATGCAAAGGAATCAAAACTTTTGAATGACTTTTCCAATCTAAAAACGTTGAAAAACAAACTTGAAAACAAACTGTACGTACAAGGGAACACCATTCAGACTGCTCACATGATCACTAAGCACAGAATCTTAAGCGATAAGCATAGTATTCCCCTTGTAGAGGAGCCAAATCCCGATTACTGTAAAAAGGGTAAAGCTTATCATAAGATTGTATATGATGGTAATGAGATCCTCAAGCTTAGGCTAACACCATCATGTATTGGAAGCACGAAAGAGGATAGAAAATTAGATGATGCCTCTAGGGAGAAAATGGATAAGAAGCTAAAAGATCCTCAGTGTTAAAAGCAAAACATAACGATCAAACCCCATGATTACACTAAAGAAAATTGGATTTCCCTGAACAAGTTTAAGCCTCAAACTCAATTAACCCTAGAACAAGTTTTTTTGAAAAAAAGACATGGATAAGCAAAAAGCAAATGTACTTGTTGGAACAAACACTCCCCTTAGGAAAGTGCCTCCAGCTACTGTGTATCCTCTGAATACACCAATGCATTTAGTTCCTAGAACTCTTCCCACTAAGAGCAAGACCTTAATCATCCTGTATGTTGTTTATCAACTATTCGTTGATTTTGAGAAGACATGTAAGAAGAGAATCACACCTACAGGGATAACTGAAGGGGAAAGGGGTTTTGAGTAAACTAAAGAATGCTATTTAACTGAGGTCATGCCTTTCTTTAAACAATTAAAAAATCAATTTGAGAGTCTTCAAATGGGGATAGACTTAGAGATTAACGAAATGGAAAAGGAATTTGATGAAATGATAGTTGAGGTCAATAATTATGAACGTGAACTCAAATATAATGAAATTGAAAGGAAGAATCTGCATATCTTAAATGAGAACTTGATATCGAGTTGTATGGCTCAAGATGTGTTTTATACTGTTACTAAGTATTCTATTACTGCTTCTCAATTTCATGAATTATCCGTTGCTTTGAAAGTTTCCCATGATCGTGTGATTGAGCTTGAAAACAAAAACTCAAAACTGAATGAGAAAATTGACCAGGATGATCACGATAACTTGGTAAAACACTTTTCTAAGCTGGAAGTTGAACATTTTGATTTGCAACTAAAATATCAACATCTCAAAGAAAATGTTAAAACCTCAAACATCAAAATATCCTCAGATGTTCCAGAGTTTGATGCAGTTTTTGAAATAAACAAATGTGACGAACAGATTCGAGCTCACTGTAACACGATCAGAAAGTTGAAAACCTAAATTTCACAATTAAAGGGTGAAAAGAACAATGTGACTGGCTCCCAAATGCCTCCTCCTTTAGATTCTCAATTTTCTCAAAACTTTCATCTTCAAAACATCATTAACGTATTACAACAAGAAAATGAGAGTTTTCTAGAAGAAAATGAAAAGGTCAAACGACACTTCAAAGAGTTATACGATTCAATGAAAGTCACTCGTGACAAGAACAATGAAAATATAACTTCGTTACAAAAGGAAATTGAGAATCTGAAGAGTCAGGTAAAAGGGAAAATGCCACTTGTCTTTAATGAGAATGTTGCATCAAAGGCATCTGCAGATTCTAAGTATACTGTGACTGTTAAATACATTCCTCCTCATCTTAGAAATAACGAACTTGTGTTTCATGACTATTTCTGTCACCTAAAGGATAGTCTAGAATGTCTCCGTGAGATTGTAGAAGAGGATCACATAAATAAGCCACTTGATAGTGAAATTAGGTATGCATGCTTATATGCCAAACGATCTCAGAAGCTGTTAGAATGTTTAAGAGCAACATGTCCTAAATCCTTATGTGAGAAAGATAAAGCTGTGATGCCTTGTTCTATGCCTAGTGCTAAGCATTCAACCCATTCTATGCCTTATTCTATGCTGAAAGTCAAGCATGTGAGCTTTGATGTGCCTATAAGTACTTCAGATCCCAGCACTTCTAGATCAGGAATGCAAAAAGTAGCAAAACCAACTAATGTTCCCATAATTCCCTCTACAGGAGTAATCAGTGGTACAAAAACAAGTGGGTCAAAGCCTCCAGGCAATACAAAGCAACATAGGACCTCGCAAGCTAAGAGTGATCAATGGAGGAAAGTAGAAGACCACCCTAGGAACATTAAGTTTGATTTGAATAAAACGAATCATGTTGATTCTAGTATTAGCTATAAGGGTACTATAATTAATTCGAATTCTGCTACTATTTGCAAAACATGTAATGAATGTTTGATTTCTGGTATTAATCATGAATGTGTTGTGAATGAGATGAGTAATAATGCAAAATTTCCTGTTAAAATGATTAACACTAGGCCACATGATAAAAAGGTCAGAAGACCAAGAAGGAAGAGGGCTAGAAAACATTGGAAACCAACAGGAAGGAAATTTAGTTATGTAGGTTACCAATGGATACCTACTGGCTGTAAATTCAATCTTAATGAGTTGTGCTCTAAATTATCTAGATCAATGCCCATTAAGAAATGGATGCCTACTGGTATAACTATACCTTTAAGAAGTGAACATACTTTAAATAGGACTACTGCCTCTACTAGTATTGTATCTACCTCTAATGATATCATTGCTCCTGTTTCTGATGTGGGTGTTCCAATCACAATTACTAACCAAGTGGAACCCATTCTTGCATGGGGAACCCAATTATCTAGATTCATGAACTTCGTGAGTAAATTCATTGGGACTGTTAGATTCGGGAACGACCATTTTGGTGCAATTATGGGTTATGGAGATTATGTTGTTGGTGATAGTATAATCTCCCAGGTATATTATGTTGAAGGTCTTGGTCACAATTTATTTTCTGTCGGTTAATTATGTGATTCTGATCTAGAAGTGGCATTCAGAAAACATACTTGTTTCGTTAGAGAACTTGATGGTGTGGAACTTTTAAGAGGAACACGCGGCAAATACTTATACACCATCTCTATCAAAGATATGATGAAGTCCTCTCCAATCTGCTTGTTGTCAAAGGCTTCGAAAACAAAGTCATGGTTATGGCATCGTCGTCTCAATCACTTGAACTTCGGCACCATAAATGACCTCTCTAGAAAGGACCTAGTAAGAGGCTTACCCAGATTAAAATATGAAAAGGATCATCTCTGTTCAGCATGCCAATTGGGAAAAAGCAAGAGATATGCCCACAAACCAAAACCTGCAAACTCTGTTATGGAAGTTCTTCATACCCTTCATATGGACTTGTGTGGACCCATGAGAGTGCAAACAATTAATGGAAAGAAGTATGTGTTAGTCATTGTTGAAGACTACTCTCGATTCACTTGGGTTAAGTTCTTGAGGACAAAGGATGAAACTCCAGATGTCATCATTAAAATTAACAAACAGCTGCGGGTTCGACTTAACAAGACTGTTAGAATCATCCGAACGGACAATGGAACTGAGTTTGTTAACAAAGAACTAAGTCAGTTTTATGAAAGCATTGGAATCAGTCATCAAAGAAGTGTTCCACGAACTCCTCAACAGAACGGTGTAGTTGAAAGACGAAATCGAACTCTTGTGGAAGCCGCAAGAACTATGCTAATTTACTCAAAGGTTCCAATGTTTCTCTGGGCTGAAGCCATTGCCACAACTTGCTACACCCAAAATCGTTCTCTCATCCACACCACTCATGGAAAAACTCCATACAAACTTGTCCACATTAGAAAACCTGATCTCTCTTTCCTTCGTGTGTTTGGCGCTATGTGTTATCCAACGAATGAAGGTCAAGATTTAGGTAAATTAAAAGCTAAGGCGGACATTGGAGTATTTGTAGGTTATGCACCAAACATGAAGGGTTACTGAATCTACAACAAAAGAACTCGAGATATCATGTAAACTATTCACGTCACGTTCGATGAGCTGACCGGGCAAATGGCTCCAGGACAATCAAGTTTTGGACCCGCATCTCAACATTCAATAAGTAATACCATTAGTTCTTCTCTTGTACCTAACGCCTCACAAGCAATTCCATATGTACCCCTTCGGAAGATGATTTGAAGAATTTGTTTGATCCAATGTTTGATGAACACTATGAGCCTATTGCTAATGATCAGTCAAATCCATCAACAGAGGCTGCCCCTAACCCAGTCAACGTAGATAACCCTTTAGTTTCTATGTCATTGAGTCAAGAAGCGCCTACTGCAGATCATTCATCCTCATCATCAAATCCTCAATCATTGAGTATACATCATGGAAATGTTTCTAGCACCTATGATGGAGATAACCCCTTTGCTACTCCCGAAGATGCTTCATTTGAGAACATATTTGCTCCTGAACCAACTTTAGAACCATCTTCATTAGGAGATCCAAAATCTGCTACTTCAGTTCCTCAACAACAACCACACGAACACCTAAGAAAATGGACACATGACCATCCATTGGAAAAAATCATTGGAAACCCTTCTCGTCCAGTATCCACTCGTAAACAACTTGCAACTAATACCTTGTGTTGCTTCTTCAAATCTGTACTATCTAAGGTCGAAACAAAAGACGTTAAAACTGCCATGACTGAAGACAGCTGGTTCAATGCCATGTAAGAAGAAATTCATGAGTTCGATCGAATAGATATGTGGGAATTAGTACATGCTCCTGACTGTGCTATGATCATTGCTCTAAAATGGATCTTCAAAGTAAAACTTGACGAGCATGGTGATGTTCTAAAGAACAAGGCTCGATTGGTTGCAAAAGGATACCGTCAAGAGGAGGGTATTGACTTTGAAGAATCATTTGCTCCAGTTTCACGTATCGAGGCAATCAGAATCTTCCTGACTAACGCTGCCAGTAAGAACATGGTAGTCTATCAAATGGATGTAAAAACTGCTTTTCTTAACGGAGATCTGAAAGAAGTAGTATACGTCAGCCAACATGAAGGTTTGGTGAATCCAGAGCATCCTACTCACGTCTATCGCTTGAAGAAGGCCCTTTATGGCTTGAAGCAAGCTCCAAGGGCATGGTACGACACACTATCGAAGTTTCTTGTATTTAATGGATTCAGCAAAGGAGCAGTTGATCCAACATTGTTCACCAGAAAGTCAGGCAAACACTTAATTCATGTTCAAATCTATGTTGATGATATTATTTTTGCCTCGACTGCCCCAATGAATGTGACCGTTTTCTTAATGAGATGGGCTCCAAATTTCAAATGTCAATGATGGGACAAATGTCATTTTTCTTGGGATTACAAATTTCAGAAAATCCCGGAGGCATTTTTATCAATCAATCTAAATATGCTAATGAAATCTTAAAGAAATTTGGATTTGATTCTTGTGACCCTGTTGACACTCCCATGGTGGAGCGTACTAAACTGGATGAGGACCACTCAGGGATCATGGTTGACCAAAATAAATATCGTAGTATGATTGGGTCCCTGATGTACCTTACTGCCACTAGACCAGACATTATGTTCGTTGTATGCATGTGTGCTAGATACCAGGCTAAGCCTACCAAAAAGCACCTTGAAGCGGTTAAACGGGTCTTTCGGTATCTCCAAGGAACCATCAACATGGGACTTTGGTACCCGAAGGACACCGGTATGTCACTAACAGCCTATGCAGATGCTGACCATGCAGGGTGTCAAGACACACGTCGAAGCACGTCAGGAGGTGCTCAGTTTTTGGGTGATAAGCTTGTGAGCTGGTTTTCAAAGAAACAAATAAGTACCTCTATATCCTCTATAGAGGCAGAATACATAGCCATGTCATCTTGTTGTGCTCAAATCCTATGGATGAGATCCCAATTATCTGACTATGGCTTTGAATTCAACAAAATCCCTTTGTACTGTGATAACAAGAGTGCCATTGCTCTCTCATGCAACAATGTTCAACATTCAAGAGCAAGGCATATCGACATTCGACATCATTTCATCAGAGAACAAGTGGAGAACGGTGTGGTGGAACTGTATTTTGTGAAGACTGAATATCAGTTAGCAGACATCTTCACCAAAGCTCTTCCTAGAGAACGTTTTGAGTTTATCCTTCCTCGACTTGGTCTGAAGAGTCTACAACTGTAAACATTCAAACGTCTTCAAGAGGAAGACGAGGAGTAAAAGTTTTTCTTCATCCATCTCTTGTAAATATTTATTCAAAAAAAAGCAAAATACAAAATTATAAAACCCACAAAAAGAAAATAGAAAAATATAAAATTTCAAAAATCTATAAAAATCAGAAAATCTTTGAAAAAAAATAATTTTTTCCCATCTTTCTCTATTCTTCGATAACATCTACGGTCTTTGATTTGTCACTCTAAGAATGACACGGGTCTTTAGATGAAGTTCGATAGTACATAAAAGTTAAAAAAAGAATATATATATATATATATATATATATATATATATATATATATATATTTATATATATATATATGACACGGGTCTTTAGATGAAGTTGATAGTACATAAAAGTTAAAAAAAGAATAATATATATATATATATATTTGGGGATGAAGAAAAATAGTGGTTTATTGTCATTTCAGGCAATAACCCATTTTTTAAAAGAAAGAACAGAGCCATGCTTTATCTTACTTTTCAAATCTCATGCTCTGATTCTAAAAACAAATGTTTGTCTCCAAAAAGACAAATGTTTCCTTCAAAAATATTTTTCCTTGTATAAATTCTTCTGAGAAAATATTTGTCATCTCATGAAAACTAAATAGCTATGAAAAATAACTCGGACTCAATTTTTGAAAATCATCTGGACTTGTCATTTGTCAAAATCTCTATCTCTCAATCAAAAACTTATGTCATTGATTGAGGGGGAGAATGATTTCAATTAAATCAAAAAGGTTATTTGTCAAACAATTGCAATGTCTTATACAATTGGTTCAGACCTTGGCTAATGTTATGTTTTCATAAGATACTTAAGCATGCTTGAACATTGGAGTTTAAAGTCTCAAAATCTGATCCTTATCAGTTGAAATGTTTTTCAAAACCAAGTCACAATTCTCCTCCAAAGTTTTCAAAACTAATTTAAATCAATAGAGATCACAAATCTCAATGGAGTTGAAAATTGTGATCGGGGGAGAATTTGTGATTTAAATTGGATTTAAACTGATAATTCGATAAATGGTTTTGTAAGTGATTAGCAAGCTCTCCTCCCTACATGTGCCAAACGATTTCAAATTTTCCATGCACATGTTAAGGAGGAGCATCTGTATCAAACCAAAAAGGATTGAAACATGATTGAGTTGTCTCTAAGTGTAGGTTCTCCCTAAATGTGCAAAATTCTTTCGAATCTCGATGCACATATTGAGGGGGAGCAACTTTTTTTTGAAAACCACATCCTTTCCCAAAATTATCTCTAACAAAGCATTTAAAATACTAATTTTAATCGGGAAAATGATGTCGATATTTTTAGAAAATGTTGATCAAAGAAGTGAATTCTTCCTCTTGCCTCCATGTGCCAAAGCAATTTCAAACATACGATGCACATGTTGAGGGGGACCCTTTTCTGAAATATCAAAAACAATTCAGGTACAAAATGCTTTGATCATTGATCACAAGTACCTGGATTGATTATTCAAATGGTTTTTCAATTGGTTTCAATGGCATAAGAACAATACCAAAAAGACTGACCAAATTTATTTTATGCATGGAGATATAAGGATGGTTAGGTCAGGTATTCGTTCCCACGATCCCGCTAGAGCCGGAGGGATCTACCCAGGGACAATCCACTAGATAGTGTAGAAGTCCTTAGGTATGATGATAAAAGGAGAAAAAAAGTGAGAAAAGGGAAGAGTGCCGACTGAGTCTGAGCTAATGCTGGAATAAACCTAACAAGGTTCTAGTTATGAAGTCTCGGTAAGCACTGAAGGGGTTGAAGAATGAAAAAGAAATGAAATGAGAAAAGGGTGAAAATAAATAGCCCTTCATTAATTCAACCTTAGGGCAAAAACCGAGTTCAATACATATGCTACTGGTGGTTACTAAGGTAACACCAGTATTGAAGACAAGACGTCATGGACCCAGTGATGCACTGCACTACATCTTCCCAAGCTACTCAAGTTCCTCTTAAAAGGACTTGTTTCATTCTCACGGGGAACCTACATTATCTATCGAATTTCTCTTAGAGATTGTTAATATTGAAGAAGGAGACCCTCTCCCTAGTCTCCGACATAGGAACCAAATGTGCACTATTGAGTCTAGATCCACGAGATTATCAATATCTCTTTAGGACACAATCAGTGAAGACTCATTGTTTCACACAATGTGGAAAGTGAGATTATATCTTAAGAGTCCTACACATTATCCTTGTGGTATTGCCAGAACATCTGAGTGATATGTAAAATACTCACAATGAAGATGGAAATCCATCTAGAGCCAACATCAAACAAGCTCTTGGTAGGTAACATGTGAGATCTATCCAGTAGATCAAACTTGTGACAACTGGATAGAAACGATGGGTAGATTAAATATTGAATCAACCTTGGTCCAGGAAATGGATTGACGGATACCTTTGAAAAACCGGTCGTTGTGCTTAAAACTCCTTTCTCTAGAACATCGACTGTGTATTAATATTTCAAAATAAAAGGTGTTTATGATTGATAATTGATTTTCCTTAAAACCTTCGTTGTATTGAAAAAACACTTTATATTATGCAATACACAATTGTTTTTCAATCACTTTTCATCAATCAGTGAATCTCAAATCGCTGGTTCACTCACTCCATGTTGTCTTCTTTGAGACGTTCCGGTTTGAGAACAGCTAGAGCAGCTGCGAAACCCTGTCAAGGAGATTCTTAGGAATTCTACCTGATCACAGGAAGTACTTGTACTGATCAACGGGGAACCATGGGCCGTGTACCTTAATTCAACGAAAGTGATCAAGGACACTTTCGTGCACTTTATTGCTAACTGTTGTATGCAGGTACACCCAACCTTTGCAGCTGATCAGAATTGAGAACTCAATCCATAGCCGCATGCTCAAACAACACATTCATTTCTAAAGAAATCATGATAAGTGCATCAACGACTTTGATATTTATACTCCATGCTTCTACTACGCTGCTGCAAATATCACGAATCAACTAAAGCTTCCGCTACTCTAATGAGAAGAAATCATGATCCAGAATGTGAGCATGTCGGTCCAATATCACAACATCACATAATGTCAACACTACAAAGGAAGAGTCAGAGATTTATGGTAGCTGATGATCTCAAAGCTGGCTCAAAACTCATCATCATGTGGATCAGTTTAAGACCTCCACTTGGATTAACCAAACATGCAAAACATGAAGAATCAAAGACTACGGGCTACAGAGCAAAGAACTTAATCAAGAATCCAAGAACAATCTTAATATAATATCTGTTTGTATTCAATGTAATTTGAGGTGACCTCCCTTAGGGGGAGATTGTTAGGATTTAGAAAATCCAGTTGTTAAAGTGTCGGTCACCTCAAGTATATGTAATCGTTAGAAAGCTCGTAGTCGTAGTTAGTTAATGTTAGTTAGTATTTAGTTAAGTAACTAGTGGAGGACGGACGGGTCTTTACCCATGTATGCACGATCCACCGTAGGAGGCGTATTTTGTAAGATACTGTAAATACCCTCTACCTCCCAAGGTAGAGGGTTGGAGCTCATAATAAGATTTTTCTTTCTCTCTCTAAGTTCCCTAAACCTCTAAACTTTCTCTCTCTAAAACCCTTAAGTCATACGCCTACTTACACTATAGTTTGATGTGTTTATGAAATCCAATATGTTACAAAAATGCTTGAGTCTTGTTCCCTTTGGTAACTCTTAGTATAAGCATGATGTGTTTTGCCTCTTAGAAGCCTTTAGGAGCTTATTTTTAAGCTATTTCAGCTCTGCAAATTTCTATAAAGCTGCTACATCAGTATACCCCTCTCCCTAGTAGCTTCGGGTTCTGATTTTTAATTTCCACATATTATATCCTTTTGATCTGAAAATTTGGAATTAAGAGCTCTGGATGGTTGTCTTCTGCATGGTAATTTTAGTTTGATTTTAGGAATTTTATAAGCCACTTAGTTTAGTGCTTAAAGTAAGTGCTATAGGGTCGTTTGGCATTTAGAATTTTAGAACATGATCATGTGCTTTTTCTAGCTTAGCTTGTATTTATAGGTTCTAAATCAGTTGCAGTAGGTAAATGTTAGATAGTTTAGGTTAATTTTAGGCTATGGTAGCTAATTGTTGCTTTATAGTAGCTTTTAGCTTATTCATTTGTGCTTATCACATCAGCTAGTTGCCAAAATCATAGATCCTTAGCTTCTCAGTAACATTTTAGACTTTTCTATATTTTTCCATAATTTTCTCTACCTATTTGCTATTTTTCTGCATTTAAATTCATTTTCTAGCATTTTTAAATAGCATTGTATTCAAATAAATTAGAAAATGATCAGAAAAATACAAAAATAGTTTTCTTAGTTTTAGAAAAATCAAAATGTCTTAAAAAGTATTTTTCCATAATTTTCTTAGCTAAAATAGTATTTTCTATCAATTTAATTAATTTTAAATAGTTTTAAATTCATAATAAATAAAGAAAAATTCAGAAAAATGTAATTCGAGTTTTTAAAATTCTTTTTAGTTATTTAAGATTTTTTTAAAATATTTTTGTAATTTTCTTGCATGTTTTCCTAATTTTTAGCATTTTAGCTCTATTTTAAATGTTTAAAATTAGTTTTTAATTCAAAATAAATCAAGAAAAACCAAAAAAATTAGTTTTAAATTACAAATAAATTTTAAATATCATTTTTAGCTTTAGAAAAATAGTAGTTCATTTTTATGAGTTAAAATTAGAGTAGTTGCATTTAAGTCGCGTTTTATTAAATACGTTTTACGCATTTTAGGTTAAAATTGCATATTTAGTTAAATTCCTTTATTTGCATTATAGATTTTGTAGTTTTAATCGCTTTCCTTTACTTTCCCTTGCCTTGTAGATTAGAAAACATCAAAATATTCCCTTTTACCATTCAAATCACAATAATGGCGACGAGAGTTGAAAATTCCATTCATCCCTCGTTCGGAACGATCTCGGAGCTCAAACCTAATACGTTTGAGTTACCCACATACTACACACTTCTATTATTGATCTTCTTCTCGGAGGAATCAATTTTTGGTATCGCTGCCGGGGAGGGCGTGAAGTGAGTTTTCGTATTCCGTCTCGATTCACGTGTTTTTGAAGATCCTTCCCCGAGAAGTTATCGTTGTTTTTTTGTAAATATTTCTTTTATAAAAACACAAAAATATTTTTCTTTTAAAAATATGTTTTCTAAAAACCCAAAAATATTCTTCTTTACCCTCTGATTTGATAATTCTTTCCTTTTATCCCTCTCTTATGTTTGATTCTTATGGACTCTTTCGACTATTTTTGTCAGTGTTGTAATTCACGTTTGGGATATGATTATCAGTGTTATAATCATATGTGCCCCAATTCTTTCAATAATCCTCAAAAAAATTTTGACTACCCTCCACAGCCCGAGATATCTTCGTTCGATCCACGTTATTGTTATGGGTGTGAAGATCGTTGTAAGCTCTTAGACGAGGTCTAATATTATATCTAGGAACACATAATAATAAAGGCGGAATATTCAAACATAGAATCAATATTATTATGAACAAGGTTTTTATTATCATAAACTAACTAACTAACTATAATAAAGATCAAAGACTTGATCTAACACTAACTAACTAATAACCTAGGCGTTTTCCCTACGCCTAGGTTCCCACACACACACACCTTTAGACGTCTACATCTTGTACGTCCTTACTAAAACTAATGACCCTTATGTCTCTTTGTATACTAGAGACATCTAGGGTTTACAAGAGGAATCATAATATAATTAGGAAACTAAATATTCTTTTAAGCATATCTTCTAGAATCTTCCAAATCCTCCATCTTTTTGTAGTTTCCCTTCTTGTCACTTTTAGTCCTTCATGTTTCATTCTTCTTGTTTTGTATCATTAAATCTATAATAGACCCAACAATCTTCCCCTATTTGATTATGACAAAACAAATACGATTCTTGTACGAACTTCCCTATCCAAATAGGGAACGTATGCAAATAATGATCATGACCACCACGAACCAATATCATACTTCCAATCTAAGACTTCCAATGCTTCAAATCACCCACCATTACGCATCATAAGAAAAATGGATCCAAAACAGTAGAAAACTCCAACTAGCAGTAGTAATAATGATCAACAGTAGTAAAAATCAAACACTTCCCCTTGAGTGATGCATGTAGATGATTAAACATTTAACAATAAGCTTCCCCTGAAACCCATATGTTAACCATCTTCTTGATTCTTCAAATCTGTAAGCTCTATGTAATGATTACTTGTGAAGAGTATAACGAATTTGATGAAGAAGTAGAATTTCCCAAACTTGTGTCTTAAATCTTGTACTATCCACGGAACTCCATACTTATACAAATCAACAAATATAAGTAGACCGCAATCCCTTGACAAGAATCCTCAACTAGTATGAGACACTGCGCACTACAATGTAACTCCTTCAAGTGATAGCCAATGTGTGCATAGAGCATCATAAGAAAAATCACACATTGCTAGATTCATCAAGCTATATGATAAGAACACAAACCAAGTAATTCCACTTCACCTTCAAATAAGTGATAAATAATCCTCTTCGTAATCAATTATTCAATGAATCTAATACAAGCCTTTTTTAATCCTTTTAAGAACATAAATTTCTTCCTATGTGTGTGAACCAAATAACCATTACTATTGTGTGTCATCCAAAATCCATAACCATTATCACGCTCGACTTCCCTTAAATCGAAAATCATATGAGAAGCGATACTTTAATATAACAGTACTTTGAGAAGGGCAGATACTTTCATTCAATCAGCAGTACTTTGTATATTCGAGCAGTACTTTCAATTTAGCAGAGCAGTACGTTTAAACACAAGCAGTATGATTGGTGCAAAACCGTCAAGTTTTCTCACGCAAGCTGACCACTTGTGAATGGCCAACTGTAAGAAACTTAAAACAGCTTAAGCACAAATGCAATGAAGATCTGGGGAGAATAGGGTTTCCCCGGGTCGTTATGTCCCAGCGAGCTATGCAATGGATCACCAAACGTATAGTGATCGAGAGGTTTGAACGGATAAAGGGATTTGTGATTATTATAACTAAAGAAAAAGCAAACAAATTACAGAGGCTTAAATGCAAATTAAAGGAAATTTAAAAAGATAAAAAATATTAAATAAACGCTATCACTATTTGCAAAATGATGTTTTTGATTTTATGTTTTTATAAAACTGAATTAAAAACTACGCGACGTACAAATGAAAATATGAAACTGAAGCAATATAAATCCTAAAAATATGAAAATGACATTTTTACAAACCTAATGATAAAAGAAAATTTTTAGAAAAAGAAAATTATTTTTACAACTATTATTCTAATTATTATTAATTAAAAACTATTTTTAACTATTTAATATTAGCCTAAAATACAAGAAAATAGGAAATAAAGCTAGAAAAATAAAATTATGACTTAGAAAAATCTAAAATAACAAAAGAGAATTTTCAAAACTATTTTTGTAATTTTCTGAATATTTTTGTATTTTCTAGGAATTAAAAACTATTAAAAACTAATTAAATTGCTTAAAAATACAAATTTAACTAAGAAAAATCTGGAAAAATATTTTTTTGACTTTTTATATTTATCTTAACTTAAGAAAAATGAAAAATTATTTTTTTGAAACTTTTCTTAATTTTTTGTATTAATTGCTAATTAAAAATGCTTAAAAACTAATTTAAATTAAGAAAAATACCAAACTGACCTAGAAAAATCTGAAAAATTCAAGATAAGCTTAAAATAATGTACTGAATCTAGGAAAAATGGAAAAACAGTAGGTTGTGTACAAGAAAATGAAACTGCAATCTCAAATGCTTATAAATAAGCACTTTTAATAAGCCAAAAGACACAATAAACTACCAACTGATAACAAAAGCTATAATATGCTAAAAGTACTAAAATGCAACAATTCTCAACTGCTCTTAACCTCTGAATAGCTGATTACCTGATTTGGCTTATTTTGATTTCAAGTGCTAAAAGCTTTGTGATGGGCTACTTGCGACTTAAGAATAAGACACCTAATAAGCTAGAAAATAGAAAACAAAGGTGGGAACCTCAAGAGGACCTGGCTAGCTATGTCTAAACCAAAATCCGGACCTAAGAAGCTTTTGAGAGCTCTGTGCAAGCCTGCACAAAACCACACTGTGCACACTCAGTATACACGTGAGTGTGTACGAGGCATTATCACCATTTTGATAAGCATTTTTGAAGCCTTTAAAAATTCACAAAAATATAAAAAATGATAATAAGGAATTAGACCAACAGGAGATTTTAAAACCACAAGTTTCACTTAATTTGGTTCAGAAATGAATCCAAGAAAAATCCTTTCAGTTTGGCTCAAAATGGATTTTTCAAGTTTTGACTTTTGAAGCAAAAATGAAATGTTGACTTTTATGAGATTTGAGCTCAATTTGTTGACTGATCTAGGTGTATTATGATGAAATGAAGTTAAAACAAGCTATGTTTATGATATCTAAGCACAAGAACAGTTTATGCTTTTCCAAAATTGCAGCAGATAAAGACATTGAGGCAGATTTTATACCATGTTGACTTTCAGTGTTTGCAAGCACAAGTTCAAGACTTGAATTAGTGCAAATGGACTAAACAAACATGAACCAACAGAATTTAACCACTGCATAAACCTTTAGGATAGATTAAGCTATAAACCCAAACACCCTTGATAACACTGATTTGCAAGCAAAAACAAAACTAAGCTATGCTTGAACTAACCTAAGCTGAGACAATCAAACTGAATTTAACTACTATAATAACAACTAATCAAACAAATACAAACCAATCTGAACCATACATGCAGATTATGCAATAACTATGGAAATTAACTTACAAGAGGTCCCAGCCACAATGGCTTGAAAATATTGAAACCAGAACTACTAGCCTATAAAAACCAACCCAACTGCTTCTAAATCAACCCATTTCCATGCCTGCTTCAACCATTTCCATTTCGGACATTTGTGCTCCATGTTGACTTTTGTTGACCAGTATTCAAAGTTGCATGAAATTTAAATGTGAGTTTGTAAAAAGATATAACAAGCTTATTTGAGCTTGTTTTAGCTTAAAAATAAGTTAATAGGAGATTGTGCATAAGAATTGGAGACTGAAAATTTCAACAGTTTCACAGAAATATGAAAATGTAACAATAACTTGAATTGAGACTTAAAAGGAGTTGCAATACATTTAAATACTCTAATTTGATACAACCAAACTGAAATTACAACTAGGAATTCATTTAAGACTTAAGACATTTAAAAACGAAATACATTTTAAAACTAAAACTAAGTGCTCTCCTTTTCTTGCTTCTTCTTCTTCCCTTTATACACAAAACATCTTCTCTCACCTTTCTGAACAAATCCCATCAATAATCAGGACCTTTGGATGAGTTGGAATGATCTGGGCCATTGGATGCATTTTGGTGCCAAAACTGGTTTTGATAACTTAGACAGGGAAAAGGGTGCATTTAATGCATTTGGCTGTTAGGTGAGGAGGGGGGAACAAAACATGGAGTAAGGGGACAAAGTGTGGAGTTAGAGGTGGTGTTGTGTTGGTGGCTGGTTTTGCAGAAAAGGGAGGGAAAAAGAGGACGAAGGGGCGTTTGTCGGCGGATGTTTTATTTTAAACCGGGTGGGTAAAAGGGTGGATGGGTTGGGGTGTTGGATTGGGCTTGGGCTGGGTTTGTATAATAACAAGGGTCCGTTTGGTTGTTTATTATCACAAGGACCATTCATGTAAATTATGCAAACTTGAGGGCTGAAATTGCCAATCTTCCAAAGTTATTTCAAGGGTCACTTCTGCCAGGTTTCAATAGTACAAGGATCATAAAAGATATTTTCAAAATTCCAAGGACTATTTTTTTGCCAAATTTGAAACTTGAAGGACCAAACTTGTAATTTCTCAAAACTTTTGGACTTTTCACCAAAGGACTAAATATGACAATTTTATGATTCAAAAAGGACCTTTGGTGACTTTTCTTTTAAAATAAGTGCCTAGGGACTGATTTTGCCATTTTTTGAAAGTTGGGGGACTGAAACTGCCAATTATGCAAACTTAGCTCATTTTTCATCTGATTTTAAACATTTTGCATCTGAAACATATAAAATGCACTTTTGAGATATTTTCAATATTTTGATGCATTTAAAGCATTTTTAAATGTTTTGCAGTTGATTTAACCAAAAATGATGAGTATTTACACACTCATCAATCCCCCACACTAAACTATTGCTAGTCCTAGCAATCTTTTGAGAAAAACTTAATGGATTTGAATCTCTTTACCAAAAGCCATTACTTCCGGAGTAGCCAAATGTTTTAGTTCAAGTAAGAACCATGGTACACCGATAACCATGTGATTTTGAGCAAACCACCAACTTCCAACGGATTTGATTTGTCTTTACCAGAAGCCGTTTGCTCTGGACTAGCCAACTCTGAGATAAATTATCAATATTATCTTTGGTGAGCCGATTACCAATTATGGTTTTTCCACTGCCTTTACCACAAGCCATAAACTTGCGGGCTAGCCAACTCTTCACTTTTAAGGATATGGTGAGCTGAATACCATACAATTTTCGGCAAATTGCAAGCCGTCAACGGATTTGAGATATCTTTACCAAGAGCCGTTTGCTCCTGGATTAGCCAATCCTTTTGTTTATTAGACAAGGCGGATTGATAACCAAATGAGTAAGTGTAGAACACTTACTCCAAAATGTTTTTTGGCCAAAAACGGGGGCGGTATAATTACATGGATAAAATTCGTGAGAATTCCCCCCCACACTTAGAAATGAATATTGCCCTCAATATTCAAAGTACGGCGGTTATGCGAAACAAAGAACGAAAAAGGGAAATATTACGGCCATTATTTTGAAAGATTTTTTTTTTTTTTTTTTTTGGAAACTTGCATATATACATAACATGTGGGGCAACCCCCCACACTAGGGTGGTAGAAAGATAGAAAGAAGTCTGAAATATGGGTGAAAACCCATATGGCATGCTACTGTTTTTGATTCCCGAGTCGCTAGCTTGACTCGACCCCGAATTAATTTGTTCATGGGGAAAGTAACGTGGAAAACCAATCTCGATCGGAATTTCGTTCACAATGTTAATAAACATATGAACATCAGAAAGTTCCACACCGACGAGATATAACCGCGGTATTGTTAATAGTAGAAACTATAAAGGATGATACCGGGGTCGAAAATGGTGTCCTCATTCGAAGGAGAAAGGAAAGAGCAACCACACCATCTGTGAAGAATGGAATAAAGACGTACATGAGGATGCTAGTCCATTCCTCATCAGAAAAAACAAATCACCATTTTTAACATTTTTAAGCTTAAACTTGAAGCTTAGATGGTGATTGTCAATAAGATGTCCGGGAGGGAGGGTGGGTAACGGTTCTTCAATCAGATTTTCAGAAAAAGGATGTCCCTCGGATCAAAGTAAGTGTTATCAATTCCTGTTGGAATTGACTCATCACTAAGAAAGGCATCGACTTCATTCCAAAAGTTGTCATCTTCCTCATCAGGAGTGAGAGAAGGGATGGAAGAGTCGGGAATAATAAGACTAGAAGATGATGGATCATTTTTGAGCAATTCATCAATGGGAAGGATGTCTCCCATTGGATCACAAACATCATCATTCAATTCAGATGAAACGAAGAGTTTGGTTTCATCAACAGAGTTAACAAGCTCGATACGATAAACTGATTCCGGAGGTGAGACAAGTGGTGTGCTCTTAGAGCTAGCAATTTCCACCACTTCCGATGAAGTCTCCGATTCTAGATCATCATCATCAAGAATACTCTTGACTTCCCTGGTTCAACTTTCAAACCATTTGTTTGAACCAGGGGTGATTTTCAAAGCTTTTAGCTCAGCACGTTTTTGATAATTCCTCTTAACCGTGAAATTTGAGAGTGTTGCATTGAATCTTTCAGATCTTTGATCAATTGTGGCAACACTCTGTTTGGATAGAGGTTTGGAGTTTTGGTTGATATTCAACGTGAGCTCTTCGTTGTCAACCCGTATGGTCAACTCTTCAGCAAACACATCAATCAGAGCACGACTCGTTCTCAAGAAAGCTCTCCCCAAGATGAGGGGAACTCTAGGATCTGCATCGAAGTCTACTACAACAAAGTCAGTAGGAAAGTGAAACTTTCCACTTTCATCACGACATCCTCGGCTATCCCAAGTGGACGAGTTATGGTACGGTCCGCTAGCTCGAGTGTCATACAAGTGGATGAAAGTTTAGGAAGAGATAGTTTCTTCCATACTTGAGAGTGGCATGAGGTTAATGCTAGCGCCAAGATCGGCCAAGGCGGAGCATTGAACCATCCCCAAGAAATCACACGGGATTAGGAATCTGCCAGGGTCTTCAAGCCTTTTGGGAAGCTTCTTGAGAAGGACCGCTGAGCATTGCTCATTGAGAGGAGTTTTAGCCATCTCAGATAGCGTATCTTTGTTGGTCATAAGCCTTTAAGCGTGGATGCAAATTTAGGCATTAGAACGAGAGCATCAACGAAGCTTATATCAAAGTGTAGCTCATTGAAGATTTGGAAAAAATTTTCCATTTGCTCTTTGTTTTTGTCTTTGAGCTTCTCATCATTCATTCTTGATGGGTAAGGAAGTTGACTAGACTTTTGAGCCGGGATGGAAGTATTTTCTGGCTCAGAATTTGTCTTCGGAACTTCGGGTTCCGGACTTAAAGCTTGGACTACCGAAGGTGGGGCGTGTGCAGATACCGTGGGCTTGAAAAATGCACCTTGTCCGTTGTATCCTTGGTGACTTGACTCATTGCTCACGGGAGGAGGGGCATAGGAGTCGAAGGTCCATTGTGCGTCTTACCACTACGGGTGGTGACGGCTTTCAACTCGGCATTTGGATTGGGAATTGTATTGCTTGGGAGTCCTCCAGAAGATGATGAAGCTTTGTTCATATTCATGTTCATGAAACTGCTCATCATATTCTTCAACTCATTTGTCTGCCGAGACAATGTGGTATCAATTTCCTTTCTTAGCTCAACTCTCATGTTATTGATCTGAGTTTGCATTGAACGTATGTTTGACTCAGTAATTTTCATGAAGTCATTTGGCATGGGAGCTTGAGAAGGTTGTTGATAACTTTGATGATTTGGAGCTTGATAAGGTTGGTTGAAATTGTTCCGGTTTTGATTGAAATTTTGAGAGTTATTGAAATTTTGTCCTTGATTCGGAACAAAGCGATTTTGATTGCCATGGTTTTGCACAGGAGGAAAACCAGGTGGTTTCATACCGCTAGGTGCGGTAATGAGGATCGCTTGTGGTCGGTATTGATTGTGGTTTACCGAAGCTACGGGAGCTTGGTAAAAGGAAGCATCGGTTGCTTGACAATCATAATACGCGTGTGGACCACTACAAGTTTCACACACCTTGTTTACGGCTTTGATTGGTTCCGGCTTATGAATTTCGCTTTTGATTTCCTTAACATCCTTAATCATACAACGGATGGCGACCGTTAGAGCGGCTATCGGGCAGCTAACTTCGGAAGAGTTATTGGATGAAGAAGTAGGAGTGTTAGGAGTATTGACTTTATTGCGAGAAATAGGAACTTTTGATTTTTGCTCGCAAATTTCAATCACATCTTTAGGTCTACGATTCAAGATATTGCTGCGCTGCATTCAAGGAATCTTGATCGTTACCATTCAACCCATTGTAAAAGATATTGACTTGTTGAAGCTCCGTGAATTCATGATGGGGGCATTTCCTGAGGAGATCTTTGAATCTCTCCCATGCCTCTCCAAAGTTTTCATCGAAATTTTGACGAAATCTAGAAATTTCATTTTTAAGATTAGTCGTCTTTGATGGAGGGAAGAAGTAATTGACAAACTTTTGAACAAGATCCTCCCAAGTTTCGATGGATCGAGGGGTTCTTTTTCCAGCCAAATCCGGGATGTCCCCTCAAGTGAGAATGGAAATAGCATCAACACTTTTTGTGGCACATCTTTGAAATTGATCGTTGCGGTCAACTTGTTAAACCAACGGATGTGTGCATACGGGTCTTCTCGATCAAACCCGCGGAATTGATTAGTAGACACAAGTTGGATTAAATGTGTCTTCAATTCAAAGTGATCGAATTGATTACTGGTAAAACGATGGCATCTCCATAACCCTCGGTGGGTGCCTGGAGCATTTCCGCCATAGTTCGTTCGTCCGCCATATTGTTGTTTGAAATAGTACGAATCTCGGGTTCGACTATTTGGGCAGCACGTCTACGAGAACGTCGTCTAGGAATTTCTGCTAGATCACGCAAAGGACTCAATGATCTAGAAGAACGAGTGCGCATGCACTAGAGTTAACTCTAAGAGACCTCAGAGTTAAGGAGAGGAATTATGAAATTGGTGAAAATGGGGTAAGAAGAATCTTTTTGGGTTTTCTGGTTTTGACAAGTATATATAACAACAAAATCAATTAAAACAAAATCGAGGCAAAACAACAGTGAACTTAAACCAATAATCACAAGATGAATGGCTT
This sequence comes from Chrysanthemum makinoi, assembly GCA_910596185.1. NCBI lineage: Eukaryota > Viridiplantae > Streptophyta > Magnoliopsida > Asterales > Asteraceae > Chrysanthemum > Chrysanthemum makinoi. The sequence continues at coordinate 41,665,470 of OU343220.1, read as the reverse complement.
CTTTGAAAAAGGTACACCAATCACAAGGACACAAAGGCAAGTTTTAAATCTTTGGTTCGGGAACTTATTATGGTCGTACCCCTAGTTAGGTAGTACACTGCCTTGGTTTGCGGTGGTAATCTTTTATGTTGTTATTATTAAGAAAACGACAAATCTTTTTGTATTTTTATGTTTGATATATATATAGAAACAAAAGGAAAATATTTTTGTGTTTTATACGTTTTTGGATGTTTTTGGGTTTTTGGATTTTTTATAAGAAAATATGGATATATATATAGATAGATAGATGGATGGTATGAACAAAGAGTGAGATTTCAAATCACTAATCTGCTAGACGGAAGATAATCAGCACAGCTCCCCGGCAGCGGCGCCAAAAATTTGATCCGTGCAAAACCGTCAAGTTTTCTCACACAAACCTGCCACTTGTGAATGGCAAACCGTAAGAAACTTAAAACGGCTCAGAAACGAATGCAATGAATATCTGGGGAGAATAGGGTTTCCCCGGGTCGTTATGTCCCAGCGAGCTATGCAATGGATCACCAAACGTATAGTGATCGAGAGGTTTGAACGGATAAAGGGATTTGTGATTATTATAACTAAAGAAAAAGCAAACAAATTACAGAGGCATAAATGCAAATTAAAGGAAATTTAAAAATATAAAAAATATTAAATAAACGCTATCACTATTTGCAAAATGATGTTTTTGATTTTATGTTTTTATAAAACTGAATTAAAAACTACGCGACGTACAAATGAAAATATGAAACTGAAGCAATATAAATCCTAAAAATATGAAAATGACATTTTTACAAACCTAATGATAAAAGAAAATTTTTAGAAAAATAAAATTATTTTTACAACTATTATTCTAATTATTATTAATTAAAAACTATTTTTAACTATTTAATATTAGCCTAAAATACAAGAAAATAGGAAATAAAGCTATAAAAATAAAATTATGACTTAGAAAAATCTAAAATAACAAAAGAGAATTTTCAAAACTATTTTTGTATTTTTATGAATATTTTTGTATTTTCTAGGAATTAAAAACTATTAAAAACTAATTAAATTGCTTAAAAATACAAATTTAACTAAGAAAAATCTGGAAAAATATTTTTTTAACTTTTTATATTTATCTTAACTTAAGAAAAATGAAAAATTATTTTTTGAAACTTTTCTTAATTTTTTGTATTAATTGCTAATTAAAAATGCTTAAAAACTAATTTAAATTAAGAAAAATACCAAACTGACCTAGAAAAATCTGAAAAATTCAAGATAAGCTTAAAATAATGTACTGAATCTAGGAAAAATGGAAAAACAGTAGGTTGTGTACAAGAAAATGAAACTGCAATCTCAAATGCTTATAAATAAGCACTTTTAATAAGCCAAAAGACACAATAAACTACCAACTGATAACAAAAGCTATAATATGCTAAAAGTACTAAAATGCAACAATTCTCAACTGCTCTTAACCTCTGAATAGCTGATTACACAGATTTGGCTTATTTTGATTTCAAGTGCTAAAAACTGTTGTGATGGGCTACTTGCAGCTTAAGAATAAGACACCTAATAAGCTAGAAAATAGAAAACAAAGGTGGGAACCTCAAGAGGACCTGGCTAGCTATGTCTAAACCAAAATCCAGACCTAAGCAAGCTTTTGAGAGCTCTGTGCAAGCCTGCACAAAACCACCTGTGCACACTCAGTATACACTGAGTGTGTACAGGGCATTTATCACCATTTTGATAAGCATTTTTGAAACCTTTAAAAAATTCACAAAAATATAAAAAAATGCTAATAAGGAATTAGACCAACAGGAGATTTTAAAACCACAAGTTTCACTTAATTTGGTCTAGAAATGAATCCAAGAAAATTCCTCTCAGTTGGCTCAAAATGGCATTTTCCAAGTTTTGACTTTTGAAGTAACTATGAAATGTTGACTTTGGTGAGATTTGAACTCAATTTGTTGACTGATCTAGGTGTATTATGATGAAATGAAGTTAAAACAAGCTATGTTTATGATATCTAAGCACAAGACCAGTTTATGCTTTTCCAAAATTGCAACAAATAAGACAGTGAGACAGATTTTATACCATGTTGACTTTCAGTGTTTGCAAGCACAAGTTCAAGACTTGAATTAGTGCAAATGGACTAAACAAACATGAACCAACAGAATTTAACCACTGCATAAACCTTTAGGATAGATTAAGCTATAAACCCAAACACCCTTGATAACACTGATTTGCAAGCAAAAACAAAACTAACTGCTGAACTAACCTAAGCAGACAATCAAACTGAATTTAACTACTATAATAACAACTAATCAAACAAATACAAACCAATCTGAACCATACATGCAGATTATGCAATAACTATGGAAATTAACTTACAAGAGGTCCCAGCCACAATGGCTTGAAAATATTGAAACCAGAACTACTAGCCTATAAAAACAACCCAAGCTTCTAAATCAACCCATTTCCATGCCTGCTTCAACCATTTCCATTTCAGACCCATTTGTGCTCCATGTTGACTTTTGTTGACCAGTATTCAAAGTTGCATGAAATTTAAATGTGAGTTTGTAAAAAGATATAACAAGCTTATTTGAGCTTGTTTTAGCTTAAAAATAAGTTAATAGGAGATTGTGCATAAGAATTGGAGACTGAAAATTTCAACAGTTTCACAGAAATATGAAAATGTAACAATAACTTGAATTGAGACTTAAAAGGAGTTGCAATACATTTAAATACTCTAATTTGATACAACCAAACTGAAATTACAACTAGGAATTCATTTAAGACTTAAGACATTTAAAAACGAAATACATTTTAAAACTAAAACTAAGTGCTCTCCTTTTCTTGCTTCTTCTTCTTCCCTTTATACACAAAACATCTTCTCTCACCTTTCTGAACAAATCCCATCAATAATCAGGACCTTTGGATGAGTTGGAATGATCTGGGCCATTGGATGCATTTTGGCGCCAAACTGGTTTGATAACTTAGACGAGGGAAAAGGATGCATTTAATGCATTTGGTCATTAGGTGAGGAGGGGGAACAAAACATGGAGTAGGGGGACAAAGTGTGGAGTTAGAGGTGGTGTTGTGTTGGTGGTGGTTTTGCGAAAAAGGAGGAAAAAGAAGGACGAAGGGGGCGTTTGTCAGGCGGATGTTTTATTTTAAACCGGGTCGGGTAAAAGGGTGGACTGGGTTGGGGTGTTGGATTGGGCTTGGGCTGGGTTTGTATAATAACAAGGGTCCGTTTGGTTGTTTATTATCACAAGGACCATTCATGTAAATTATGCAAACTTGAGGGCTGAAATTGCCAATCTTCCAAAGTTATTTCAAGGGTCACTTCTGCCAGGTTTCAATAGTACAAGGATCATAAAAGATATTTTCAAAATTCCAAGGACTATTTTTTTGCCAAATTTGAAACTTGAAGGACCAAACTTGTAATTTCTCAAAACTTTTAGACTTTTCACCAAAGGACTAAATATGACAATTTTATGATTCAAAAAGGACCTTTGGTGACTTTTCTTTTAAAATAAGTGCCTAGGGACTGATTTTGCCATTTTTTGAAAGTTGGGGACTGAACGCCAATTATGCAAACTTAGCTCATTTTTCATCTGATTTTAAACATTTTGCATCTGAAACATATAAAATGCACTTTTGAGATATTTTCAGTATTTTGATGCATTTCTGAGCATTTTAAATGTTTTGCAGTTCAGATTTGACCAAAAATGATGAGTATTTACACACTCATCAATCCCCACATAAACTATTGCTAGTCCCTAGCAATCTTTTGAGAAAAACTTAATGGATTTGAATCTCTTTACAAAAGCCATTACTTACGGGTAGCCAAATGTTTTAGTTCAAGTAAGAACCATGGTACACCGATAACCATGTGATTTTGAGCAAACCACCAGCTTCCAACGGATTTGATTTGTCTTTACCAGAAGTCGTTTGCTCTGGACTAGCCAACTCTTAGATAAATTATCAATATTATCTTTGGTGAGCCGATTACCAATTATGGTTTTCCACTGCCTTTACTACAAGCCATAAACTTGCGGGCTAGCCAACTCTTCACTTTTAAGGATATGGTGAGGTGAATACCATACAATTTTGGGCAAATTGCAAGCCGTCAACGGATTTGAGATATCTTTACCTAGAGCCGTTTGCTCTGGATTAGCCAATCCTTTTGTTTATTAGACAAGGCGGACTGATAACCAAATGAGTAAGTGCAAAACACTTACTCCAATCCAACGGTTCATTAAAAAGTTATAACGTTTTTAAAACAGTGCTGCAGAAGTATTACGAATTTTTGACAGCTTCGAATTTTTCTTCCTTTTTCTTCAAGAAAACCTTGTAGATTCCTAGATATCACGAGCCCCAGTCTCTGATACCACATGTGAAGATCGTTGTAAGCTCTTAGACGAGGTCTAATATTATATCTAGGAACACATAATAATAAAGGCGGAATATTCAAACATAGAATCAATATTATTATGAACAAGGTTTTTATTATCATAAACTAACTAACTAACTATAATAAAGATCAAAGACTTGATCTAACACTAACTAACTAAACCCTAAACCCTAGGCGTTTTCCCTACGCCTAGGTTCCCACACACACACACCTTTAGACGTCTACATCTTGTACGTCCTTACTAAAACTAATGACCCTTATGTCTCTTTGTATACTAGAGACATCTAGGGTTTACAAGAGGAATCATAATATAATTAGGAAACTAAATATTCTTTTAAGCATATCTTCTAGAATCTTCCAAGTCCTCCATCTTTTTGTAGTTTCCCTTCTTGTCACTTTTAGTCCTTCATGTTTCATTCTTCTTGTTTTGTATCATTAAATCTATAATAGACCCAACAACTGTAATTAATTCAAATTCTGCTACTACTTGCAAAACATGTAATGAATGCTTAATTTCTGGTATTAATCATGAATGTGTTGTGAATGATTTGAGTAATGCTGTCAAATCTCCGGTAAAAAATGTTAACATTAGAAAACAGGATAAGAAGGTCAGAAAACCAAGGTGGAAGAAGGCTAGAAAACATTGGAAACCAACAGGAAGAAAATTTAGTAATGTAGGTTATCAATGGATACCTACTGGCCGTAAATTCAATCTTAATGAGATGTGCCCTAAATTATCTAGGTCAATGCCCATTATGAAATGGATGCCTACTGGTAGAACTATACCTTTAAGAAGTGAACATACTTTGAATAGATATACTGTCACTGCTAGCCCGTCATCTACCTCTAATGATATCATTGTTTCTGCTTCTGATGTGGGTGTTCCAATCTCATTTACTAACCAAGTGGAACCCATTCTCGCATGGGGATCCCAATTGTCCAGTCATCCATTATTGTCTGTGTTCAACTGCAGGTCGTTCAAATCGTTCTGTGGTACCTGGACTCAGGCTGTTCCAAGCATATGACTGGAGATCGCTCGCGGCTCATGAACTTCGTGAGTAAATTCATCGAGATTGTTAGATTCGAGAATGACCATTTTTGTGCAATAATGAGATATGGAGATTATGATGTAGGTGATGATGTAGGTGACAATGAAATTTCCAGGGTTTATTATGTTGAAGGTCTGGGTCATAATTTGTTTTCTGTTGGGCAATTCTGTGATTCTGATCTAGAGGTGGCCTTAAGAAAACATACATGCTTCGTTAGAGAACTAGATGGTGCTAAACTTTTGAAAGGAACTCATGGAACTAATTTATACACCATCTCTATCAAAGACATAATGAATTCCTCTCTAATCTGCTTGTTGTCAAAGGCTTCAAAAACAAAGTCATGGTTATGGCATCGTCGTCTCAGTCATTTGAACTTCGGAACCATAAATGATCTTTCTTGAAAGGATCTTGTAAGAGGTTTGCCCAGATTGAAATATGAGAAAGATCATCTTTGTTCAGCATGCCAATTGGGAAAAAGTAAGAAATATTCCCATAAACCCAAACCTGTAAACTCAGTTATGGAAGTTCTACATACTCTTCATATAGACTTATGCGGACCCATGAGAGTGCAAACGATATATGGGAAGAAATATGTGTTAGTCGTTGTTGATGACTACTCTCGATTTACTTGGGTTAAGTTTTTGAGGACAAAGGATGAAACTCCAGATGTCATCATCAAACTTATCAAACAGCTGCAGGTTCGACTTAACAAGACTGTTAGAATTATTCGAACGGACAATGGAACTGAGTTTGTTAACAAATAACTAAGTCAATTTTATGAAAGCATTGGAATCAGCCATCAAAGAAGTGTTCCACGTACTCCTCAACAGAACGGTGTAGTTGAAAGACGAAATCGGACTCTTGTGGAAGCTGCAAGAACTATGATAATTTACTCAAAGGTTCCAATGTTTCTCTGGGTTGAAGCCATTGCCACTGCTTGCTATACCCAAAATCGTTCCCTTATCCACACCACTCATGGAAAAACTCCATACGAACTTGTCCACAATCGAAAACCTGATCTCTATTTCCTTCGTGTGTTCGGTGCTTTATGCTATCCAACGAATGATGGTCAAGATTTAGGTAAATTAAGAGCTAAGGCGGACATTGGAGTTTTTGTGGGTTATGCACCAAACCGGAAGGGTTACCGAATCTACAACAAAAGAACCTGAGATATCATGGAAACTATGCACGTCACGTTCGATGAGCTGTCTGGGCAAATGGCTCCTGGACAATCTAGTTCAGGACCCGCATCTCAACATTCATCTTATAATCCTATCAGTTCTTCTCTTGTACAGAATCCCTCTTTTGCAGTTCCATATGTACCTCTTTCTGAAGACGAATTGAAGAAATTGTTTGATCCGATGTTCGATGAATACTATGAAGCTATTGCTAATGATCAGTCTACACCATCAACAGTGGCGGCTCCTAATCCAGTCAACACAGATAATCCTTCAGTGTCTGTGTCATTAAGTCAAGAAGCTCCTGCTGCAAATCACTCATCGTCATCATCAAATCCTCAATCCTCAAGTGTACATCATGGAAATGTTTCTGCCAACTACGATGAAGATAACCCCTTTACCACTCCAGAAGATGCACCGTGTGGAAAACTAGAAGGGGGTTGAATAGTTTTGCCAATTAAAACTTCCTTTTAATCTATTTAGATTGACTTATGTCAATCTATTTGGATGTGTGTGTTGGATGTTGATAAACAAGCATATAAAGGTAAGTAATGAAAAGATAAGAGTAAGGAGCACAAAACCACAACGCAAGTATTTATAGTGGTTCGGCTACAAGGACACCTTCCTTGCCCTACTCCACTCCCCGAGTCACCTACTCGAGAGTTCGTAATCACTACACCAATATCCTTATGGCGGAGAAGCCTTCACAACGTCGCCTACCCTTTTTCCGGTGCTAGGCTAACCACCGGGTTCTTTCACTCCAATGTGAACCACACCTACACAACGTCGCCTACCCTTTATAAGGTACTAGGCTAAGTACCTAGTTCTTTCACTCCAATGTGAACTACACCTTCACAACGTCGCCTACCCTTTATAAGGTACTAGGCTAAGTACCTAGTTCCATTGCAATGGAGGAACTACTACCACACTACACCAACGACTAATCCCAAAGGAGATCTACTCCTTTACAACATCATCAAGGACATCAATATCCTTGGATCTAATGCTAGTCTATCTAGTACATCGAAACACACCATATCGAATGTACATCTAAGGCACCTTTCACTAATGCCTTTGACTAGATCTACAAGACACCTTTCACTAATGTCTTGTGTCTTCACTTCTAAGCACCTTTAACTAATGCTTCTAGTCTTGACTTCTAAGCACCTTTCACTAATGCTTCTTGTCTTGACTTTTAAGCACCTTTCACTAATGCTTCTTTGTCTTGACTTCTAAGAACCTACCACAAGTGCTTATCCTATGGACGATAGATACCCTTCACTAATATCTTCGTCTTTACACTTGAGACATCTTTCACTAATGTCTTCAACACTACACTTCTTTGAAGAAAGAAAGAAATCATCAACAAGAAGAGTTCAGTAGCCTTGATGATGAGGAAGCATGGCAACTCATGGACTTGAGCTTGCTCGACTTCAAAGGTGGTGATCTTGCCTTTAAGAGGAACCTAAAAGATCACACAAAAACAAAACTACAAACATAGATCTCTTGGATCTAAGGTTAGTGAGATTTAACTCAGGGGAGAAAGTGTGTTAGAAAGGGTTGAGAAATAATGAAGAAATGGCTCACTATTTATAGAGGAAAAATCCTACTGTTCCCCGGATCGCACGGATCCCTACCACAAGGGATCCGGCTAGCACAAAGCTAGGGATCCGTGGAACGCTCCTCTTTGCCCATGGGTATTTTGGTTATGGGTCATGGGTCATGGGTTGAACCATGGATCTTTGGCTAGATACAATGTATCTTTGAGTGCAATGCACTTAGTCACTTGGGTATGGGTTGATCCATGGGTCAAGATCCATGTATGATATAAGCATTATGTCATGCAATGGGTTATGGGTCAAGATCCATGGGTTATGGGCTTTGGGTTGTACCCAACTACATTCAATGTATTTGCCCAATGGGTTGTGATACTTAAGTTTCTACCCATTTATATTACCCAATATACTACATGCTAGTTATGTGTATATTTTATCCAAATATGTAAACACTAGTTGTTGTACATATGTATTACTTAAATCATAAAATCACTTATACTTGTTTTAGTGTTTTATGTGAAAATATGAATATGTTAGAAACTATTAGTTCAAACCATTTACGTATTTTATTTGTTTCGTTAATATGATTTTACATTTGTTATCTACAAAACATTAGAAGATCGTAAAATATAAATAAACGTTTTACGGCTTATTTGTATTAACAATCTCCCCCTTTTTATTGATGACAAAACATAAAATTATTTTAAGGAAAAGCTAAAGTTCGAAAGAGTTTGAATTTGTAGTTTTTACTTTCTTCTCCTCCTTTTTGTCTAAACAAAAAGTGTTTGAAGGAAAGCAACACATCGTTTTTAAGAAAAACATGTGAAAGAAGTAAAAGTAAAATGAAATATAGAGAAAGTAACGGGAAAGGATCTCGTCGTTACTCCTCCTTGACGAGTCCATCCCTAAGTAAGGGCGTCAAGAAACTAATTCTAACCTAGTTCATTTGCAACTAACTTTTGCAAAAGATTACGTCTATGTGACGGGTGTGCTCCCCCTAGATGATTGCAATTTTGCAACGGGAAGTCATGAAATATAAATCTAAGATTGCAAGTAATTTTGCAATGTATTGTTTTGACACCAAGCTCCCCCTAGCTTTAGGGTGTCAAATTCTTCATGTGTTAATTGAATAACTGCAAAATAAGGGTTAGAAGACAAGTATAATTCACAATTTCCTGTAAATGTGGTCCAAGTTAGTAGGAAAATAGTTTCCTGTCTCACGGATCCCACGGTTCCCACCTAGTAGGGATCCGTCTAGGCAAACTAAAGGGATCCGTCTGGCTGATGAATAAAATCAGCAAATGGTGGTATAAGAAGAAATGTTAATACCAAAGTGAGATATGGATTATATAATATACTCATATACTCAGAAATATAGCAAGTAGCATGTAATATCATTTAATAAAACAAGAGTTATGATATACGTGACTCTAAAAATAAGAAGATAGACAATACATGACTAGGAATTTCTAGACCAACTAACGCTTGATGCTAGGACACCACTAAAATCTTCTAGCTCAAGTTTTTTTTAGGTTTAATCTATTCAAAACGTTCGAGGAGATGATAGAACATGAAATGTTGGTCTTCTCGTACTTCATGTATCAAACTTTCAACATGTTGACAATGATAGCAATCTTTGTCATGGCTAGGTAGTGGTGGTGGAAGAAATGAAATGACTTGATGCGAAGGATCAAGTGAAGCGGCTTGTGGAGCTTCAAACGATGGAGGGATTGGTGGAGGTACATTTGAGAATGACTCAACCAAGAATGATGGTGGTGGTAGAGAAGTGTCAACTTCCATATGATCGGGTGGTTGACTTTGATGATTTCTCATAATCCAAGTGGAATTATAAGATGGAAACGGCGAAAAGGAAGCCGGAGCAAGTGTTGACTCAACACCTTGATTTTGAACCATTATTCCTCCTAATGAGGAGAATGTTGTCAGGGGAAGCGGATGAGAGGGCCTAGGAGGCAAGTCCTCTAAATTGTAGAGGTGTGGTGATGATAGTGGGGATGTAAATGAAATAGCTCTAGGAACCAATGGTGATGGTTTATTGGAGATAATATTGTTTGGCCTAGGAGGTATGGTGGTGTTTGGCATTGGTAGTTTTGTGGGTATTATCCTTTTAGGAATTGGTTTGATTGGATGAGGAAGGATCCTATCATTTGTTGGCTTGACCGGAGATGATTCGGTTGAAGAGATTTCGTGTATAACACGAGCCTTTTTCATGGGTGGTTCTTTGGTGGATAAGTTACTACTTGGGGTTTTCCTCATGATGAGATGATTTCAAGAGGTTGCAATAGGTGAAAGTTAGGATGAGATTGATGACTATAGAGGTTCTAACAAAGTGGTTTATAAACCAAGGGATTTGGCAAGTTCATTTAAGCCTTAAGCCATTAGGATTCATTTGAATGTGATGAATAACATGCACAAGAGTCAACTACAGAGTTTGCACTGATCTAGGAACTCATTTAAGATGAGATGGAGTGTTTGAGTTAGGAAGATGAGTTGAAATGATTGTTTTATCAAGATTTGACATACACTGTCATCCGGATCCTACGGTTCCCTCCTCAGAGAGATCCGTCTAGGCTAATCTTAGGGATCCGGCTTTCAGCAGTTATGAAAGAGTGGAAATGATGTTTCTAAGATCTAAGACCTATAACATCTTGAGTGTTTCAGTCCTCCTAAGTGTTTTAAATGAAGGGGTGCTTAAGTACTTGAAGGTAATGAATGATGTAGCTAATGATTGTCTTTTATGAAAGGATTTGGAACTTTCAAAGAGTACCAATGAATGAGCAAGGATGACACTAAAGATGAGAGTGTCAATTGAAGCTAAATGATCCTAGAGATCAGGTTGTGACTTAGGATAGTGTTTTGAAAAATATCCTAGAAGCTTTGAGATGAGAAAACTAGAATTTGATCAACTTTGATCAATTTTGAGGTAAGGATGATTTATGATCAATTTTGCCATAATCGAAAGATTTCAAAGACTAAGTAGAAAATTAAGTGTGAGTTTGAGAGCGGAAGAGTAATGGATTAAAATGAAACGGTAGATCTACAAGCGTTTTAGAGTGTGATCTAGGTGTGTGAGTAGGAAGGATCAACCTATCTTGATAAGGACTTAATTTACCTTAAGACACTATGTTTAGCTTAGTGTGAGGTGTTCTAAGGATATGTTTGAAATATAATTCTTGCAATTGCATTTTCTGTTTGCCGGATCCCACGGTTCCCTAAGTGAAGGGATCCGTCTAGCACAAACTTTGGGATCTGTCCATCTGCTCAGCAGAACCTTTACTAAAGTAATGCAATGATCTTGACAATGCATCATATTCCAAGGTTGGTTTAGAGCGGTTCTAACACTAAGATATCAAATGTAATATGTTTTTATTTCATGAAGGAAATAGGATTACATTGATAAAGCACGAGTACAAGAGAATTGATCCTATTTTGAAGTACTACTAGGTTTCTTGAGTGTTTTCGCTAGGAGGATCATTACGTGATTGATGAGTGTTGGTGGAATCAAGAATGAAGAAAATCTTCATGAGAGATATGTTTAGCGGTTCCATCATCTTGTTCACAAGTACGTACAACGGACTTTGAAATTGAGGATGGAAGTGCATAACATTATGATAGAGGCGTGTCAAGAACATTCCATAAGGGATGAGTTTATTCTTGGAGCCTTGAAGATTTGCAATTCGCCTTGCGAAGAAGTAGGCGAGATTGTATGGTTGTTGTGTTAGCAAACAGTACAACATGTGAGCACAACAAGCGGGAAGAATTTCTCGATTTCCGCAAGGCTCCAAACATTTTCACGTAGGATGAGTGCAAGAGGCTTGTACTCTTCTCGGATATCCCTTGTAAAGATAATGTTTGGATCGGAGTAATATGGTCGAGGTTTGCATATTATGCGATTTAAATCTTCCGGAGAGGGTATGTGTGAACAATATGGACTATTTTCTTCACGAAAATTGAAGAGATAATCAAGAGATCAATCTTCGGTGAAGGCACATTGTCCATGATTAGGAATCCGGAGGATGTGAGCAAAATGCCCAAGGGTTAGAGTAAACTTTTGGTTTTTGATATAAAACCAAAGAGATGGAGAGCGATCCTCGTTACGAACGAGTTCGACTTGACGGAAGAATTCCATTATGAACCTTGGACATATCTTCTCATTGATTTCAAGAAGACATTCTAGTCCTATGGCTCGGAAGGAGGTATTGATACCTTCTTTGAATTGTAGGGAGGTGTCTACAATACGTCCTTCGTGGAAGTGACGGTTTTCGAGATTATTGAACCCAAGGACATGATTGCCAGGTGTGTTGGGTTCAAGGGAGATGTTCGGAGTGTAGACGCTAGTGAGTGAAAAATCAAACTCATATTCATGCGTCATAGTTGAACCTATAGAAATGATGAGTTAATAGAAAGTGTTTTTTGTGATCAACCTATGTTTATCTAACGTTTTTATTATATTTTTATTAACAATGGTTTTTAGCAAGAAATACACTTAACTCACTTATGGTTTTGACATACTTAGTGGAGTATTACTTTTAGAAGAAATGTGGTTTTTAATTTGCATGAAAAACTGTTCTCCAGTAGGACGGATCCCACGGTTCCTTTTCAAAAAGGATCCGGCTAGTATAACTTCCGGGATCCGTAGATCTGTATTTACAGAACCAGATTATATGAAAACGCATAGGTTTTTAGATCTCATAGTTTTATACCAAGATATATGTTTTAACCTACATTTTCTTTTAACATGCATACATGACTTCTAATGTATCACGAAAGAAAAAGAAACAAATAAAACAAAGGAAATGACAAACACATTATGATAATAATAACCTAGATAGCTAGATTATTAGTAATATTGCATTTCAATACTAAGGATGATACAAAGGATTGGGTATATGATCCCAATGTAGATTAACAACACAAAGTAAATGTATCCATATGTGAACTTCATCATAGGGAACACAAGTGCAATGAGTGTTAAGGTGATGAGCACGAGTGCGATGTAAACCATGTTGATGACGAATCTTCTAGGTTTCGGTTGAGATGGAATGAGGAGGAAGATGAAATTTTTGAATGAGAGGAAATTTTTGAATGAGAGGAAATTTTTGAAATTGGAAGATTTGAAAAAGTGAGGGTTTGGTAGAGTGGTCGACGGTGGGGTTATTTATAGGGAAGGAGGAATTTTTTTAAATTCGTGTTTTGTTTTATTATTGGATTAAAAGAAACAAAACACAAGTTTTATATACCACGACTTTAGACAAGAAATAAAACACGTATGTGAGAAAAAGGCTTCCTAATGAAGCTTCATGTAAAACATGTAATTGCACAAAAGATAATCATATAAATACCTAAATAGGTATACTTAATTATCAAGCAAAGTAAAAACAAAATCATACCTCTAGCGCACTTAGGAATGTCTGTACAAATGACACAGCAAATGTCACTTAGACTATTCCCGCTCCTTTGCGTTTAAGATAACTTCTTAAGGAAGGTATTCTTGTTACCAAGCGACTCCTAAAGCTTGGTGGTTATGAGCTTTGACTAATCAACATGACAAAGAAGATTAGTGCAATTAATTGAAAAAGTAAATAAGAAAAATGTTGTTTTATCAAATCAACATCCAAACATATAGTTTTGAAAGACATGGTGTTTGTTTTTATGAAAACCCTTCTTTGTAGTTTTTAATTAACTATGGATCGTATCAAGTTTTTAAAGTACAATATACTTCAAGAAACTTGGTAACGAAGCTCTGATGCCAATTGTGGAAAACTAGAAGGGGGGTTGAATAGTTTTGCTAATCAAAACTTCCTTTTAATCTATTTAGATTGACTTATGTCAATCTATTTGGATGTGTGTATTGGATGTTGATAAAAAAGCATATAAAGGTAAGTAATGAAAAGATAAGAGTAAGGAGCACAAAACCACAACGCAAGTATTTATAGTGGTTCGGCTACAAGGACACCTTCCTTGCCCTACTCCACTCCCCAAGTCACCTACTCGAGAGTTCATAATCACTACACCAATCTCCTTATGGCGGAGAAGCCTTCACAACGTCGCCTACCCTTTTTCCGGTGCTAGGCTAACCACCGGGTTCTTTCACTCCAAGGTGAACCACACCTACACAACGTCGCCTACCCTTTATAAGGTACTAGGCTAAGTACCTAGTTCTTTTACTCCAAGGTAAACTACACCTTCACAACATCGCCTACCCTTTATAAGATACTATGCTAAGTACCTAGTTCCATTGCAATGGAGGAACTACTACCACACTACACCAACGACTAATCCCAAAGGAGATCTATTCCTTTACAACATCATCAAGGACATCAATATCCTTGGATCTAATGCTAGTCTATCTAGTACATCGAAACACACCATATCGAATGTACATCTAAGGCACCTTTCACTAATTCCTTTGACTAGATCTACAAGACACCTTTCACTAATGTCTTGTGTCTTCACTTCTAAGCACCTTTCACTAATGCTTCTAGTCTTGACTTCTAAGCACCTTTCACTAATGCTTCTTGTCTTGACTTCTAAGCACCTTTCACTAATGCTTCTTTGTCTGACTTCTAAGAACCTACCACAAGTGCTTATCCTATGGACGATAGATACCCTTCACTAATATCTTCGTCTTTACACTTGAGACATCTTTCACTAATGTCTTCAACACTACACTTCTTTGAAGAAAGAAAGAAATCATCAACAAGAAGACTTCAGTAGCCTTGATGATGAGGAAGCATGGCAACTCATGGACTTGAGCTTGCTCGACTTCAAAGGTGGTGATCTTGCCTTTAAGAGGAACCTAAAAGATCACACAAAAACAAAACTACAAACATAGATCTCTTGGATCTAAGGTTAGTGAGATTTAACTCAGGGGAGAAAGTGTGTTAGAAAGGGTTGAGAAATAATGAAGAAATGGCTCACTATTTATAGAGGAAAAATCCTACTGTTCCCCGGATCCCACGGATCCCTACCACAAGGGATCCGGCTAGCACAAAGCTAGGGATCCGTGGAACGCTCCTCTTTGCCCATGGGTATTTTGGTTATGGGTCATGGGTCATGGGTTGAACCACGGATCTTTGGCTGGATACAATGTATCTTTGAGTGCAATGCACTTAGTCACTTGGGTATGGGTTGATCCATGGGTTATGAATATTATCCATGTATGATATAAGCATGATGTCATGCAATGGGTTATGGGTCAAGATCCATGGGTTATGGGCTTTGGGTTGTACCCAACTACATTCAATGTATTTGCCCAATGGTTTGTGATACTTAAGTTTCTACCCATTTATATTACCCAATATACTACATGCTAGTTATGTGTATATTTTATCCAAATATGTAAACACTAGTTGTTGTACATATGTATTACTTAAATCATAAAATCACTTATACTTGTTTTAGTGTTTTATGTGAAAATGTGAATATGTTAGAAACTATTAGTTCAAACCATTTACGTATTTTATTTGCTTCGTTAATATTATTTTACATTTGTTATCGACAAAACATTAGAAGATGGTAAAATATAAATAAACGTTTTTACGGCTTATTTGTATTAACACACCATTTGAGAACGTTTTTGCCCCTGATCCATCATCTGAACCATCTTCATCAGGAGACCCCAACTCTGCTACATGAGTTCCTCAACCACAACCACACGAGCATTTCGGAAAATGGACACATGATCATCCATTGGACAACATCATTGGGAATCCTTCTCGTCCGGTATCCACTCGTAAACAACTAGCTACCGATGCCTTATGGTGCATCTTCAATTCAATTCTATCAAAGGTCGAACAGAAAGATGTTAAAACTGCAATGTCTGAGGACAGTTGGTTCAATGCAATGCAAGAAGAAATTCACGAGTTCGATCGACTTGATGTTTGGGAATTGGTACCTGCTCCTGACTGTGCTATGATCATTGCTCTCAAATGGATCTTCAAAGTAAAACTTGATGAGCATGGTGATGTGTTGAAGAACAAGGCAATACCTGTTGCAAAAGGATATCGTCAAGAGGAGGGTATTGACTTTTAGGAATCATTTGCTCCAGTTGCACGTATAGAGGCAATCAGAATCTTCTTGGCTAATGCTGCTAGTAAGAACATGGTGGTTTATCAAATGGATGTGAAGATTGCCTTTATTAATTGAGATCTGAAATAAAACGTTTATGTCAGTCATCCTGAAGGTTTTGTGGATCCAGAACGTCCTACTCATGTCTATTTCTTGAAGAAGGCTCTTTATGGTCTGAAACAAGCTCCAAGGGCATGGTATGACACACTGTCAAAATTTCTCTTAACCAACGGATTCAGCAAAGGAGCAGTTGATCCCACATTGTTCACCAGAAAGTCAGGCAAACATTTAATTCATGTTCAAATATATGTTGATGATAATATTTTTGCCTCGACCAACCCTAATGAATGTGACCGTTTTTCAAAGGAAATGGGCTCCAAATTTCAAATGTCTATGATGGGACAAATGTCATTTTTCTTGGGATTACAAATTTCACAAAATCCCAGAGGCATTTTTATTAATCAATCAAAATATGCAAATGAAATTTTAAAGAAATTTGTATTTGATACTTGTGACCCTGTTGACACTCCCATGGTGGAGCGCACAAAACTGGATGGGGACCACTCAGGGATCATGGTTAATCAAACGAAATATCGAAGTATGATTGGATCCCTGATGTATCTCACAGCCAGTAGACCTGATATTCTGTCCGATGTATGCATGTGTGCTAGATACCAGGCTAAACATACCAAAAAGCACCTTGAAGCGGTTAAACGGGTCTTTTGGTATCTCCAAGGAACCATTAATATGGGACTTTGGTATCCGAAGGACACCAATATGTCACTAACAGCATATGCAGATGCAGACCATGCAGGGTGTCAAGATACACGTTGAAGCACGTCTGGTGGTGCTCAATTCTTAGAAGAAATGCTTGTAAGCTGGTCTTCTAAGAAATAAATGAGTACGTCTATATCCTCTACAGAGGCGGAATACATAGCCATGTCATCTTGTTGTGATCAAATTCTATGGATGAAATCCCAATTATCTGACTATGGCTATGAATTCAAAAAAATCCCTCTGTATTGTGATAACAAAAGTGTCATTACTCTCTCATGCAACAACGTTCAACATTCAAGAGCAAAGCATATCGACATTCGACATCACTTCATCAGGGAGCAAGTAGAGAAAGGTGTGGTGGAATTGTATTTTGTGAGAACTGAATATCAACTGACAGACATCTTCACTAAAGCTCTTCCTAGAGAACGTTTTGAGTTTATTCTTCCACGACATGGACTTAAGAGTCTACAACCGGAAACACTCAAACGTCTTCAAGAGGAAGATGAGGAGTAAAGGTTTTTCTTCATCTAAATCTTGTACATAGTTATTCAAAAATCAAAATACAAAATTATAAAACCTACAAAAAGAAAATAGAAAAATATAAAATTACAAAAATCCATAAAAAAACAGAAAATCTTTGAAAAGGCCCAAAAATATTTTTTTTTTCTTTTTTCCCATCTATTTCTGTTCTTCGATAACATCTAAGGACTTTGAGTTGTCACTCAAAGAATGGCACGGGTCTTTAGATGAAGTTTGAATGTACATAAAAAAGGATGGAGAAAAATGGTAGTTTATTGTCATTTCAGGCAGTAACCAGTTTTAAATGAAAGAACAGAGCCATGCTTATATTGCTTTTTGAAACCTCATACTCTGATTCTAAATACAAATGTTTGTCGCCAAAAAGACAAATATTTCCATCACAAATATTCTTCCTTCTAAATATTCTTCTAAAAAATATCTGTCATCTAATGAAAACAAAATTGCTTTGAAAATAGCTCGGACCATATTTTTGAAAATTATCTGGACTTATCATTTGTCAAAATCTCTAACACACAATCAACAACTTATGTCATTGATTGAGGGGGAGAATGATTTCAATCAAATCAAAAAGTTATTTTTCAAAAAATTGGCACGTAATCGAGCAAGGTCTAATTTTGGATAATCAAAAAGAACAATGTTTTTGTACAATTGAATCCAGACCAAGGCTAATGTTGAGTTTTCATAAGATACTTAAGCATGTTTAATCATTGGAGTTTAAAGTCTCAGAATTTGATTCTTATTAGTTAAATGTTTTAAAAGCAAGTCACAATTCCCCTCAAAAGCTTTCAAAACAATTTAAATCAATAGAGATCACAAATCTCAAAGGATTTAAAATTTGTGATCGGGGGAGAATTTGTGATTTAAATTGGATATAAACTGATAATTCAATAAGTGGTTTTATAAAGATAATAGCCAGCACTCCTCCCTACATGTGCCAAATGATTTCAAATTTTCCATGCACATGTTAAGAGGGAGCATCTATCTCAAACCAAAAAGGATTGAAACGTGATTGATTTGTCTCTAAGTGAAGGTTCTCTCTAATATGTGCAAAACACTTTCGAATCTCGATGCACATATTGAGGGGGAGAAATCATAAGAAAACCTCATCCTTCCCAAAATTGTTTTATCCAAAGCAGTTAAAATACTAGATATGATCGGAAAGTGATGATGATCATTTAAGAAAATGTTAATCAAATATTAGATCTTTAATTCTAAATCTAAGATTTCAAATTCCTCTTGCCTCCATGTGCTAAAACAATTTCTAGTACTTGAAGCACATGTTGAGGGGGAGCATTTCTGAAATATCAAAAACAATTAAGGTACAAAATGCTTTGATTCTATATCACAAGTACCTTGATTGATTTTCAAATGGTTTTCAATTGGTTTCAATGGCAGAAGAACAATACCGAATGACCGACCAAATTTACTTTATGCATGGAGATATAAGGATGGTAAGGTTAGGTATTCGTTCCCACGATCCCGCCAGAGCCGGAGGGATCTACCCAGGGACAACCCACTAGATAGTGTAGAAGTCCTTAGGTATGATAAAAAAATGAGAAAAGTGAGAAATGGGAAGAGTGCGGACTGAGATAGAGCTAGAGCTGGAATAAACCCAACAAGGTTCTAGTAATGAAATCTCGGTAAGCACTGAAGGGGTTGAAGAATGAAAAAGAATTGAATGAGAAAAGGGTGAAAAGAAATAGCCCTCCATTTATTCAACCTTAGGGCAGAAACCGGGTTCAATTCATATGCTACTGGTTGTTACCAAGGTAACACCGGTATTGAAGACAAGCCATCATGGACCCAGTGACGCTCTGCACTAAACTTCCCAAGCTACTCAAGTTCCTCTTAAAAAGGCTTGTTTCATTCTCACGGGGAACCTACATAATCTATCGACTTTCTCTTAGAGATTGTTGATATTGAAGAACGAGACCCTCTCCCTAGTCTCCGGCATAGGAAACCAAAGTGCACAATTGATTCTAGAGCCATGAGATCATCAATAAATCTCATTGGGACACATTATTCTTGAAGACTCATTGTTTTACACAATGTGAAAACTGATAATATATCTTAAGAGTCCTACGCATTATCCTTGTGGTATTGCCAGAATATTTGAGTGATGTGTTAACACATTCACAATAAAGATGGAAAACCTTCTAGAGCCAACATCAAACAAGCTCTTGGTGGGTGGCATGTGAGATCTATCCAATAGATTAAACATGTGACAACTGGACAGAAACGATTGGGCAATTCATATTTTGAATCAATCCTGGTTCAGGAATGGATTGACGGATACCTTTGAAAAACCGGTCGTTGTGCTTATAAATTCTTTTCTGTAGCACATCGACTGTGTATTAATGTTTCAAAATTAAAAGGGTATTTATGGTTGAAAATTGATTTTTCCTATAAAACCTTCGTCGTATCGCAAAACTCTTTCTGCAAGTGATACGCGATTGTCTTCTTTGAGACGTTCCGGTTTGAGAACGGCTAGAGTAGCTGCGAAACCCTGTCAAGGAGATTTTTCGGAATTCTACCTGATCACAGGCAGTACTTGTACTGATCAACGGGGAACCGTGGTTCGTGTACCGCAATTCAACGAAAGTGATCAAAGACACTTCTGTGCCCTTTTATTGCTAACTGTTGTCTGCAGGAACACTAGACGGTTGCAGCTGATCAGAATTGAGGTGTCAATCCATAGCCGCATGCTCACACATCACATTCATCTCAAAGAAATATTGATATGTGCATATCTTCATCAAGAGAATCTGATATTTTCACTCCATGCTTCTGCTACGCTGCTGCAAATATCATGAATCAACAATAGGCTTCTGCAACTCTGATAACAGGATATCATGGTCCAGAATGTGAGCATGTCGGTCCAAAAGTCACAACTTCACATGATGGCAACACATCAAAGGATGAGTCTGAGATTTATGGTGGCTGATGATCTCAATACTAGCTCAAAACTTATCATCACGTGGATTAGTTAAAGACCTCCACTTGAAATAACCAAACATGCTGTACATGAAGAATCAAAAGGCTACGGACTATAGAGCAAAGAACTTAATCAAGAATCCAAGAACAATCAAAATGTAATATCTGTTTGTATTCAATGAAAATTGAGGTGACCTCCCTTAGGGGGAGATTGTTAGGATTTAGAAAATCCGGTAGTTAAAGAGTCGGTCACCTCAAGTATATGTATTCATTAGAAAGCTCGTAGTCATAGTCATATAATGTTAGTAAGTAGTTTGTTAATTAACACCATCGAGGACGGACGGGTCTTTACCCACTGTATGCCTGATCCACAGCCCGTAGGAGGCGTGTCTTGTAAGAAACTATAAATACCCTCTACCTCCCAAGGTAGAGGGTTGGAGCTTCATAATATCGTTTTTCTTTGTCTCACTTAGTTCCTAAAACTCTTTCACTTTCTCACTCTAAAACTCATTTTGTACGCCCCTTGTGATTGTGCATTTGTGTGTTTGTGAAAACCAATATGTTATAGAGGACTTGGAAGCTAATGCAGCTGTGATGTTAATGGGAAACTTGCAAGAGCTCCACATGAGCGACACAGGCCCAGTGTATGACACTGATGGCTTGTCTCAGGTACCGGATCAAAATATACTCATTAATGATTTGATATCTCTGCCAACATCTGCATCCGACGAGGCTCAGAGTGTTCAACATGAGCTTTCTACATATCATTCCGACGATAATCAAATGGATCCCGTAGTTATATTTGACGATCAAGATGACCTCATGGTTAATATTGATAATCAAGTTGACTCCGTGGTTATATTTGAGGATCTAAATAATGATTATGTTGAGACTCAAGTTGAACAAAATGAACCATTGTCTAATCCAGATCTTGAGCTCATGACCAACTTATTTCAGACCAACCAATCTCAACTTGAAAGGTGCAATGACATCAATAAGAAACTGCAAGATAAACTTGCACTATTGACTAAGGATAATGAATGCTATAAGTTCCAACTCAACATTTTTGAAACTAAAGAGAAACATGAAAAAGGTTTTGAAATCGCATTTGCTAAATCTTACCAAAATGAAAAATCTTTGGAAAAACATATATGTGATCTAGTTGAATCCAAGAATGCATTACTTTATCAAATAGAACAACTAAAATTTGATCATAAACAACAACTTAACGCTCTCACTTAGGAAACTCAAAAAGCCAAGTCTGAGTTGTTAACTTGTCAAAAACAGTTTTGTGAGTACAAAAAGCATTCACGGAGAAAAATAGATGACTATCTTGATGAAATTGTTGATTTACAAAACAAAATCAAAGAATTTTGAAATGTTGTTTATAAACATGGTGAGTCAATCACAACAATTCAAAAGTTTACTTTTAAACCAAATCCAAATGGATATGGACCAATTCTTGCTGATTACAAACCACGTTTTTCACATAGAGCATTCAAACCAAATCCTCAAGTTTACAGTGCAGAACATATAATTGATGATTCAATTATGAGTGTTGTTGAATATAATCGTGATGAGGAAACAGATACTGATGCTGAGAGTCGATTAAAAATGGAAAATGTTGAATATAACAAACCATACAATTACTCAAACGTCACTCCGTTTGTTAAACAACACGATAATACTAACACACCTTGGGTTATCACACAACTTCCTGAGTCCTCTTCTAATGATGGTCCCCGACACAATGGTGCACAAATTAATGGTCCTTTACCTTCATTTGGTGAAGTAAAATCCTTACCCGACAAATGTTAAATTCTTAAATATTTTGAAACATTTATGTCTGACATCAAACTTTTGGAACGTGAAATTGAAGTTCATTCTGAAATAAAAGCATAACATTTTCAATCGCCACACGCGCGAAATCAAAGAGATATTTTTCAGAAAAGACTTTTACCCCATGTCCGAAATTTGAAAATGTGTGCAATCTATTGGGAACGGGATCTTCAGAAGGAGATTAGGCTTATGAAATCAGTTTTCGAGCAAACAGAAACATCGATTTCAAATACTAAACGTAAAAAGAAAATGTTAAGAAATCATGTTGATCGACTCTTGGAAGATGTTATCTGTGCTGATACCATCAATGTTGTGTTGTTACATATTGTTGCATATACATTTTATTATATTGCTATTGATTCTGTTGACTCTGTTAAAAATGTTGAGAATATTGATAATGTGCCGCAAATCGAATCTTTGAAAATTAAAAATGAGCGTTTGTTAAATGAACTTTCAAATGCAAAACGTCATCTTCAATGGTGTCAAAAAGATTGTCAAAATTGAGAACTTTCTTTGCAAAACCAAATCAACCAGTTGCGTGAAAAATCTCTTGATCCAAAACTTGAACAACTGGATGATGACAACGTGTCTTTAAAATGTCAAAATTCAAAATATGAACAAGAAATTGCCAAAGTCAAAACTGAATATGGTGTCATATTTGATTTGCTCAAACAGACTCGTGAAAAAGCATCACAAGAACTTGATCATCATCTTGCATACACTAGAGATGTTTTAAATGTTAGTGGAAACATTCGCTCTGAAAATCAAGATTTGTTGCACACTATTGTTGAGTTGAAAGCAAAGTTAAGAAAGTATGAACAAGATAAGTCTAGTAACACTAATGTTCTTGCACCTGGAAAGTTTAAAATTGACACTAGAACGCCCAATGACAAACCACAGGATACTAATGTTCTTCCTTCCACTGATACATGAATAGTTGCCTCTTTTCCCAACGTTTGAACTTCACAGCTTAAGAGCAAAAACAGGAAGAATAGGAAGTTGCAACGTAAGAGAAGAACAATAAAGACCTCTGAAGTAGAAGAACACCTTAGGTGTAACAATTCGCATTTTCGGGTCACTGTTCATTTTTACTATTCACTATTACTATTCACTTTTTACTATTCACTCCCGAAATTTTTATTTCACATTCTCGTAAGTTAATTTATTTTAGTAATAACCTAAGATTTTGACAATCGTTAGATCATCTTCGCAAAAGTTATTAAGAAAACAACGTCTTAAAGTTTCGTTTTGGTCGAAGCACCATTTAAACATCCCGCGCATAACGAAAACCAACTCTGACAATTTCCCCACATCAGATTAATTTTTAGATCACTCATAATCAATTAGAGAATTTTTAAGATTTCATTTAAATGTTACCAAATAAACCCTGAGCCGTACGAGACTAAACTTACGTTTTAAACAATTCTACTTAGACCCAGACTTAATCATTCTTGCGCTGTATTTCCTAAGATGTTTAGACACTTTTACATTTTTTGTAAAATTCAAACATATTTCCCTCCTCCTTTGACCATAAAGAAATTAACCTTGTACGTTCTACATTTTTGCTTAAATCGCGTAACTTTTAGACTTCACGTATAACTGTTAAGTTATCCCACGTATAACGAAAACCACATTTTGACATCTCATATCACTCATAGACTAATTTTATTCTACTTTAATTATATTCACAGTCATTTCCCTGAAATCTCGTTCTTTTCTGATAAATTACATTTTTCACGTATTTAGCCTACGTTTCCAGTTTTAACAGCGTTTACGCGACCCATTAAACTTATCACTCATTTTTATAAGATAATAATGAGTATATTGATGAGTTTAATCATTCCTATAAGTTTCATACTTTTACGACACCCGGTTCTACGTTTCATGAATTCAATACTTACCGTTAGCAATTACCGGGACCAAAACTCACTCCGTAAACACAAGATAATATCTAAACAAACTAACCTCCTCATTTTACCATAGGTGGAATTTTCAATGAGTCACCATGACACATTTCATGGTGACATAACATCTTGCTTAGGATATAAACATGTGTAAACTTAGCTATAGTTAGTTTTTAACCCGATATGTAGTTAACTCCAAATCCTAGCCTATAAATACTAACTTAAATACATAGAAAAAATACACCACACCTTCTTAACATCTAAAGTCCTAAACCTAAGGCATTTCTTATAGATCATGTAAGAACATTCATGTGTTCTTGAAGAAAAACTAGTGTTTGATCTTCGTTCTTGAAAGTTTTCAAGAAAGAGTCGTTATAATCTTCAAATAACTTCAAGTCTCTAAAAAGACTTTCTTATAATCTTCAAATAGCTATGGGCTTTCCAGAAGGCGTTGTTATAATCTTTAAATAGCCTCGGGTTTTCGAAGATTACAAATTCTACGTCGAAGCTCCGCTTATATTTCCTTTTTCCATAATACTCAAGCATTCTATATTAAGGTAAGTATTTATAAGACTCAAACTTATTTAAATACTTATAAACTTTGTTAGTTTATTTATTGTATTTATAAACTCTTAATATATCATATAATCAAGTAATCAAAATACATGTTTTACGTATTAAGCACTACAACACTAGGGAACTTCATGTGAGGGGTTCATTTGGGTAAACGGATCGACGAGTTGCTGGATTTTCGAATTAAAGTTTCCTAGCTCCTCGAACGTTTACTGCATAACCTCTGAATTATGATGGCCCGAACGGTAGTACGAGATATACAAACTAAAACCATTTCTATAAAAAAAAACACACAAATACTACATCATGATCAATATAAGGACGTATATAGGCATATTTATACTTTTGCATCATTATTCCGAACCTAAGAGTTGACATCATATTCAAGGTTATACGTTGAGACTTCCAGGCTTATCCATCGATTCCGTTATACGTTGTGATATCATTTATTAAGGTGAGTTGCATAGCCCCTACTCTTTTAATACTTGTTTTAACTCTTTGGGGGAGATACATGCTAAACTATTTTCATTTACTTTCACAAGTACTCTAAACTTTTAAGGATTACCGTGAGTCATAGCCCCTACTCATTTAACACTTTTTTTAACTCTTTGGGGGAGATACATGCTCAACTACTTGCTTTTACCTATATAAATACTCAAAACATTATACTTGATTGCATTATACATGATTGCATTATACTTGATTGCATTATACTTGATTACGTTATACTTGATTTCGTTATACATGCTTGGAAATACTTTACTCGCTTAATTTAAATACATGAATTGTATTTACACACGCACACAATACTCTATATTGTCTGATTGGTATTGATAGTACTATAAATCAAGTATATGCCCCCGCCCATGTGTACCAGATTCATGACCTTGGGAGTAATATAGTACTATTTGGGAAGATGCCCCCGCCCTTGTGTACCAGATTCATGACCTTATGTGAATATAATCCGGTCTATTGTGCAAACTATATTTTGGCAGTGGGTTGTGAACACACAGGTTGCAAGTTTTGTATGTGCGGAACTTGGAACTGAGTAGATTTACAATGCCTTTGCTGTGTAAAAATTCTTTAAAAGCTTTACATGTTAAAAAAACTCTATGAACTCACCAACCATTGTGTTGACACTTTTTAGCATGTTTATCTCAGGTCATAAGGTGATAGCTGTTGCATGGAACTTAGAGTCGCACGACATGTTTTGAAGACTTTATTCATTCGTATTTACCATTCGATACATTTTGTAAACATTAATATATTATACTTTGGGACCTCATTGTTTGTAACTCTGATTTCATTAATCGAATGGCAACTTTTCAAAACGTCTCATTTAGACGTCGTTTTCTATAACTTGTACTTTGTATTATGAAGTAGCACCCCTAGTGACACAATCTTCCTCTGTGGTATTTTGGGGGTGTTACAGATTGGTATCAGAGCCTTGGTTATAGAGAATTAGGTTGCATTTAGAGCCTAGACTATAACTACTATATACGTTGAGACCTTCCGCACTATCTCCTTGCACACTTTAGACTTTTTCGTAATTTTAGCACCTTAGGGAGACTTTTATGAATTAACCGAAACACCGAACATCATACGAGTCGATTAGTACGAGCATTGCATTGTTACTCCTAAATTATACATAGCCGGATCACCTACGTCTAACTCAGGAAGAATCATGCAATGAACGGAGTAATAGTCTCATATGTGTAAGCAATTCCATAATCGAACCAAATTTTCAAAAGATCTTCTTCAAAACACTTGTTTCCTAGCTTGATCTAATTGACAATTCTTGTTTGATTGAGTTGCAAAGATCAAAATAGAATCAAGTTGTTACTCAAACCGATTTAGCATAATCTCATGACAGTTCTTGTTTGATGAGTTGTGAGAAAAATCGGTTACCTAAAGGTCTTTTGAGGGTTATGCTCGAGTATAGGAAAGTTTATCTTTTCAAACCTAGCCATAAGAGAGTACGTCTTTAAAACGGGCAATAGTCGCGATAGTCACAAGAACGTACCTAATTGGATAAGAAACCCACATACATGAGCTTTGATGTAATCCCTTAGACTATGCACACTGTAAGTTGTGAACATCAACAGAACTTCGGGACGAGGTTCCCTTTAAGGGGTAGGTACTGTAACAATTCGCATTATCGGGTCACTATTCATTTTTTACTATTCACTATTACTATTCACTTTTTACTATTCAATCCTGAAATTTTTATTTCACATTCTCGTAAGTTAATTAATTTTAGTAATAACCTGAGAGTTTGACAATCGTTAAATCATCTTCGCAAAAGTTATTAAGAAAACATCGTCTTAAAGTTTCGTTTTGGTCGAAGCACCATTTAAACATCCCGCGCATAACGAAAACCAACTCTGACAATTTTCCTCACATCAGATTAATTTTTAGATCACTCATAATCAATTAGAAAATTTTTAAGATTTCATTTAAATGTTACCAAATAAACCCTGAGCCGTACGAGACTAAACTTACGTTTTAAACAATTATACTTATACCCAGACTTAATCATTCCTGCACTGTATTTCCTAAGATGTTTAGACACTTTTATTTTTTTTGGAAAAGTCAAACATATTTCCCTCCTCCTTTGACCATAAAGAAATTAACCTTGTACGTTCTACATTTTTGCTTAACTCGCATAACTTTTACACTTCACGTATAACTGTTAAGTTATCCCACGTATAACGAACACCACATTTTGACATCTCATATCACTCATAGACTAAGTTTAGTCTACTTTAATTATATTCACAGTCATTTCCCTGAAATCTCGTTCTTTTATGATAAATTGCATTTTTCACGTATTTAGCCTACGTTTCCAGTTTTAACAGCGTTTACGCGGCCCATTAAACTTATCACTCATTTTTATAAGATAATAATGAGTATATTTATGAGTTTAATCATTCCTAGAAGTTTCATATTTTTACGACACCCGGTTTTACGTTTCATGAATTCAATACTTAACTTTAGCAAATACCTAGGACCAAAACTCACTCTGTAAACACAAGATAATATCTAAACAAACTAACCTCCTCATTTTACCATAGGTGGAATTTTCAATGAGTCACCATGACACATTTAATGGTGACATAACATCTTGCTTAGGATATAAACATGTGTAAAATTAACTATAGTTAGTTTTTAACCCGATATGTAGTTAACTCCAAATCCTAGCCTATAAATACTAACTTAAACACATAGAAAAAAATGCACCACACCTTCTTAACATATAAAGTCCTAAACCTAAGGCATTTCTTATATATCTTGTAAGAACATTCATGTATTCTTTAAGAAAAACTAGTGTTTGATCTTCGTTCTTGAAAGTTTTCAAGAAAGAGTCGTTATAATCT
Organism: Chrysanthemum makinoi; assembly: GCA_910596185.1. NCBI lineage: Eukaryota > Viridiplantae > Streptophyta > Magnoliopsida > Asterales > Asteraceae > Chrysanthemum > Chrysanthemum makinoi. The sequence goes on along the minus strand of OU343220.1, from coordinate 41,637,238 downwards.
TCAAATAACTTCAAGTCTACAAAAAGACTTTCTTATAATCTTCAAATAGCTTTGGGGTTTCCAGAAGGCGTTGTTATAATCTTTAAATAGCCTCGGGTTTTTGAAAATTATAAATTCTACGTCGAAGCTCCGCTTATATTTCCTTTTTCCATAATACTCAAGCATTCTATATTAAGGTAAGTATTTATAAGACTCAAACTTATTTAAATACTTATAAACTTTGTTAGTTTATTTATTGTATTTATAAACTCTTAATATATTATATAATCAAGTAATCAAAATACATGTTTTACGTATTAAGCACTACAACACTAGGGAACTTCATGTGAGAGGTTCATTTGGGTAAACGGATCGACGAGTTGCTGGATTTACGAATTAAAGTGTCCTAGCTCCTCGAATGTTTACTGCATGACCTCTGAATTATGATGGCTCGAACGGTAGTACGAGATATACAAACTAAAACCATTTCTATAAAAAAAACATACAAATACTACATCATGATCAATATAAGGGCGTATATAGGCATATTTATACTTTCGCATCATTATTCCGAACCTAAGAATTGACATCATATTCAAGGTTATACGTAGAGACTTCCAGGCTTATCCATCAATCCCGTTATACGTTGTGATATCATTTATTAAGGTGAGTTTCATAGCCCCTACTCTTTTAATACTTGTTTTAACTTTTTGGGGGAGATACATGCTCAACTATTTTCATTTACTTTCACAAGTACTCTAAACTTTTAAGGATTACCATGAGTCATAGCCCCTACTCTTTTAATACTTGTTTTAACTCTTTGGGGGAGATACATGCTCAGTTAATTGCTTTTACTTGTATAAATACTCAAAACATAATACTTGATTGCATTATACATGATTACATTATACTTGATTACGTTATACTTGATTTTGTTATACATGCTTGGAAATACTTTACTCGCTTAATTTAAATACATGAGTTGTATTTACACACGCACACAATACTCTATTGTCGAAGAGGTATTGATAGTACTATAAGTCGGGTATATGCCCCCGCCCATGTGTACCACATTGATGACCTTGGGAGTAATATAGTACTATTTGGGAAGATGCCCCCGCCCTTGTGTACCAGATTCATGACCTTGGGTGAATATAATCCGGTGTATTGTCCAAAGTATATTTTGGCAGTGGGTTGTGAACACACAGGTTGCAAGTTTTGTATGGACGGAACTTGGAACTGAGTGGATTTACAATGCCTTTGTTGTGTAAACATTCTTTAAAAGTTTTACACGTTAAACAAACTCTATGAACTCACCAACCATTGTGTTGACACTTTTTAGCATGTTTATCTCAGGTCATAAGGTGATAGTTGTTGCATGGAACTTAGAGTCGCACGAAATGTTTTGAAGACTTTATTAATTCGTATTTACCATTCGATACATTTCGTAAACATTTATGTATTATACTTTGGGACCTCATTGTTTGTAACTCTGATTTCATTAATCGAATGGTAACTTTTCAAAACGTCTCATTTAGACGTCGTTTTCTATAACTTGTACTTTGTATTATGAAGTAGCACCCAGTGACACAATCTTCCGCTGTGGTATTTTGGGGTTGTTACATTAGGACCTTGAATAACACTCAAGTTGCACCCACTTTAGATATTGCGTTAGACAAATGTAATAGAAAAAGTGATGTAACGAATGTTGAATCTTTAAGTACTTTGAATGTTATGTTTGAAGCATCTTATGTTGGTTGTCCTAAAAGCATGTTTTCTGGTTGTCATGATAAATGTGTTGCTAAATCTATCTTATCTCGTAAGCGGAATAATAGAAAATGGATTACCCCTAGGCCCACTAATGCTTCTAAGTCTGTGCTCGGTAAACCGCCCTCTAGTGTTTCTGCTACGATCATTGATGTACCCATAGAACCCACTTCACCTCCTAGGAAGAAAATATCACCTAGTGCATTCACTAAGACAAAAGCTAAAACTAGTTGGACTTGGCAGAGATGGTTACAAAATACACATGGCTTTAAATGGATTCCTAAAATCATTAACATGTGTGTTTCAACTGTAACTATAACGGAACCCTCTAACTCTTCGGGTTCCACCTCTACCTCTATTCCACCTGTGTCTTCTGTGTGTAATGCAGGTGATACAGATCACTCTATGGATTGTTGATAGCGGATGTTCCCGGCACATGACAGGCAATCTCAAACTATTATCAAACTTTGTTTCAAAGTTCATCGGTACTGTCAGGTTCGAGAATGTTCATTTCGCAGCTATCATGGGCTACGGAGATTACATCAATGGGAACATCGAAATTAGCAGAGTTTATTATGTGGAAGGTCTCGGTCACAATCTCTTTTCATTCGGTCAATTTTGTGATGGTGATTTGGAAGTTGCTTTTAGGGAGAAAACTTGTTTCATTCGTGACTTACAAGGAAACGATCTCATGTCTGGAAACCGCACATCAAGCCTTTATACAATATCAATGCAAGACATGATTGCTTCATCTCCCATTTGTCTACTTTCTAAGGCAACATCAACAAAATCTTGGGTATCGCACCGTCGACTTTCACACTTGAAAATTCAAACCATAACCAATCTTTCACGATACAAACTAGTTGAAGGTCTTCCAAGGTTTCGGTATTCTAAAGATCATCTATGCTCAGCTTGTGAACAAGGGCAAAGCACTCGTGCTCACTTTCCTTCAAAGATGGAACACAGCTCTCAGCATGTGCTTCATCTTCACACGGATTTGTGTGGCCCGATCGTGTCTTGAGGCGATTAATGGCAAATGCTACATTCTAGTAATTGTTGATGACTACTCAAGATGGACTTAGGTTTATTTTCTTCGAAATAAAGATCAAGCTCCACAGATGATCATCACCTTTCTCACGAAAATTGAAGTTCAGCTCTGGAACACAGTCCGACAAATCAGAACAGACAGAGGAACTGAATTTGTGAATCAAACTCTTCGTGCATTCTATGAGAAATTGGGAATTGAGCATCAAACAGCAATTGCACGGACACCAGAACAAAATGGAGTTGTTGAAAGACGAAACCATACGTTAGTGGAAGCTGCAAGAACGATGTTAATTAATGCAAAACTTCCAGATTACTTATAGGCAAAATTCGTTTCAACTGCATGCTACACTCAGAACCGTTCCATGATAACCAAACGCCACAACAAAACACCTTATGAGCTTATCCATAACTGCAAACCGAATATTAAACACTTTCATGTATTTGATTCTCTCTGTTACCCGAATAATGATCGTGATGATTTTGGAAATCTCAAGGCTAAAGCTGACATCGGAGTCTTCGTTGGATACTGTGAAAACTCTAAAGGATACCAGATCTGGAATCGTCGTACAAGGGATATTATGGAAAAAATTCATGCTAATTTTGATGAGCTTACAGAAATGGCTTCTGAGCAAAATAGCTTGGAACCCGGACATAACCGTCTAAACTTCCCCCAAACCCCATCATCAGCTTAACCAAGCTTACAGCTTACTCATCGTCAAATGGAATAGCTATTTGCTCATCTGTTTAGTGATGATATTGATCAACGTGCTCCAAATGTATCAACTATTTCCGCTGCTCAACCTGATACAAATCCAATTCCTAATACACCTGCAACAACAACAACTATTGAAGAAGCACCTCCAATTGATTCTACAACAACAGTCGAACAAACCGCATCCAATGACGCTGAACCAGCTGATGATCTTCTGAATCATGATGTACCTACACCCGCAGATTATGATCCAAATGCATTCTTTAACCCTTTCGCAAATGAAACTGCCACTTCAGATGTTGCGGAATCATCTACAAGCCATTTGAATCCACCTAATCTGCATAATGTATATCAACATCAACCCTCCACACATCGTTGGACTAAAGACCATCCTCTTGTGAACATTATTAGAAACCCGAATCAACCAGTAGTAACTAGACAATGCCTTCAGACTGACGGTGAACATTGCATTTATGCACTTACCGTTTGCCAATCTGAACCCAAAAACATTAAAGAAGCAATGACTTATGACAACTGGATTCAATCCATGCAAGAAGAACTTAATCAGTTTAAACGTCTTGAAGTATGGGAATTGGTTGAAAAACCAACAGGGGTCTATGTTATCGGTATAAAATGGATTTGGAAAAACAAGTTGGATGCTGAAGGTACGGTTATCAGAAATAAGTCACGTCTGGTGGCTAAAGTTTATAGACAAGAAGACGGGATTGACTTCGAGGAATCATTCGCACCAGTTGCTAGACTTGAGGCTGTACGGATTTTTCTGGCATTCGCGGCTCACATGAACATCATGGTCTATCAAATGGATGTCAAAACCGCTTTTCTGAATGGTAAACTGAAGGAAATGGTATATGTCAATCAGCCAGAAGGATTTGTTGATCCAGAGTTCCCCAATCATGTCTACAAACTGAACAAGGCTCTCTACGGTCTCAAACAAGCCCCTCGGGCGTGGTATGATGAGTTATCATCCTTTCTTCTATCCCATAATTTTGTCAAAGGATCGGTCGACCCAACACCGTTTATACAATATCACGGGGCACACATTTTAATCGTTCAAATTTATGTGGATGAAATCATTTTTTTGTCAACCCATAAAAAGCACTCAAACGCTTTTTCAAAACTTATGAAAACACATTTTGAAATATCAATGATGGGTGAACTTACGTTCTTCTTAGGACTACAAGTTCATCAATCACCCCGTGATATTTTCCTAAGTCAGTCCAAATATGCTCTTGAAATCTTAAACAAACATGGAATGCAAAGCTGTGATACCTATGCCACACCAATGGCACATACCAAAAAACTAGATGCTTATTTGCATGAGAAATTGGTTGACCCTACCAAATACTGAAGTATTATTGTGTCTCTTATGTATCTAACAGCCAGTATACCTGACATTGTATTCTCTGTATATATTTGCTCCCAATATCAGTCGCGACCAAATGAGACACACCTCTCTGAGGCTAAAAGAATCCTCCGGTACATCAAGGGAACCATTAATTTGGGGATCTGGTATCTGAAGGATTCTTGTTTTGAACTAATAGCTTTTTCAGACGCTGACCATGCAGGATGCTTAGATTCTCGGAAAAGTACTTTAGGTGGTTTGCGATTCCTTGGTGATAAATTGGTGTCATGGCAATCGAAGAAGCAACATTGCACATCATTGTCCTCAACCGAAGCAAAATATGTAGCCATGTCGGCGTGTTGTGCTCAAGTCATTTAGATGAGAACACAACTCAAAGATTATGGTTACGTATTTGACAAAATCCCGGTGTACTGTGACAATCGAAGTGCTATTGCAATCTCGTGCAACACCGTTCAACATTCGAAGTCCAAGCACATCGATCTTCGATATCATTTCATTAAAGAGCTTGTGGAAAAGGGTACCGTTTAATTATATTTTGTGGGTACTGAACACCAACTGGCAGATCTTCTCACCAAAGCCTTAGCTCCTGCTAGGTTTACTGATTTGATCCACTGGATTGGCATGAGGTGTTTGACTCCAGAGGAACTGGACGAACTTTTAACACAATCTTAAAACCAATCAAACACCAAAACCTCTTTTGTAAATAAACTTTTCAAAAAAAATAAAAAAAATATAAAATCTGATAAAATACAAAAATAGTCTTCTATCTAAATTCTTTCAAACATTGCAAGTACAAATCTTCCGTCAACACTTTGTTCTATCAAAACTTTCATTATTTTCCCGAACAAGTGTTGAGGAGGAGAATGTAAATATTTTTCAGTCTCATAAAACCTTGTACTTGCATGATATCTTAAATTGGTTGTTTCTTTAATAATGGTGGATACGTTTCTTGTTTCACACTCTCCTCGGACTCAAATTTGTAAAAATTTTATCATTACTAAAGTCGAGGGGGAGTGTCGTCAAGTTTCTTCCCAAATAATCACGTTTTGCTTAACCAAAATGGAAGTTATGGGTCGTGGTTGAAAATGGTTAAGGTGGAGGCGCTATTATTGTCAAAAGTGAAAACTAATTTTATACAAAAATCCCCACATAACTACCTTTTACACATTTACTACACTCATTTATTACTTTCAACTAACAACATCCACGCCTAAGATTAAACCTCAAATTAGTGCTTCATACTTGAAATTTATCACGAAATGGACGTCATCATGGAAAATGTCAACGCACCAAACGAACTCACGAAGGAAGATATCTTCCCAACGGATTACAGCAAGACGATTGGAAAGAACAATCTCAAGATCGATTTTGAGAACTTCACCTGCTCAGAATCATCATGCAAGATTGCTGTGGATATCCTCAAAACTCATCCCTACAACAACATGCTTACCAACTCAGCAACTGTACCAGAAATCTACATTCATCAATTCTGGCATACGATGAAAAAGGTTGATGGTCAAGATGCTGTCACTGTAACCCTCAATCTTAAGGAAGTCACTGTCACGGTAGCAAATCTTCGTACTTTTCTTCTTCTTCCAATTATTCAGCCTACTGACTATGTGCCAACTCCTAATGAAGAGGCAATAATGCAATTCATGGTCGACATTGGATATGATGAAGCTGCCGGTGTCATCACCAAACACTCAACTGTCGATCTGAAGAACATTCCTCAACCTTGGAGGACATTGTACATTATGATCGCTAAGTCTGTATCTGGAAGAGACAGCGGTCATGAACATCCTAAACTCATGCACCTGCAAACTTTCTGGGGAATGGTTAACAAACTACACATTGACTATGCAAGACTGATATGGGAAGATATGATTTCCCATCTCAAGAAGCCTGATACAAAGGTTCCCTTTATCAGATACACGAAGTTGCTGATTCAGAACATTCTCGGGCTACATCGGGATATCCCCATGAGAATCAATGACCCCAAGCATCACTCGGAGATGTATGAGCCTACATTGAACATTGTCAGATTTAAAGACTCATCAACAAAGAAACAAGGTGCAGTACTACTTGATTGCCTTCTCACTGACGCAATCAAAAGTCTTTCATCGTATCTTCGATACCAAGAAGCTGTGAGTAAAGTCAAAGTCGAGTTCATGGATGAAAAGACTTCAGTTGTTCCAGTCAAGAACACAAGAAGATCAGGCAGCACTGGAAGCATCGGAAGCACTGGAAGCGCTCTCAAGTATCCTAAGAGGCATCCAAGCTTCAAAAGAAAAATCCCTTCTCAGGTCGCTCATCCTAATCCTAAACCACTACCAACTCCAGAGGATGACGACTCTGAAGCTAGTGAGTCTGAAGAGGTGGTTTACCACTTCGAAACTGCTACAGATGATACTACCTCAACAAGGTTAGAAGATAAACCACAGTCCCAAATCAGACAAAGGGAAGACACCAGTTGCTGAAGAAGAAGAAGAAAGTTCTGATGAAGAAATTGATTCAAAGGATGAAGAGAGAGCTTACCACAAAACCCTTAAGCATCTGAGGATACAACATGCTGCTACGGAATTCAACCTCTAACAAAACAGAGGCCCTGGAGGTTCCAGTGGTGGAGCACTAATCACGCCATTTCTTGATGCGGTAAAGGGAACTGGTACCACCACTAAGGAATCTACAAAGCAGCAGCAGCAAGAGTATGAGGTTCCATTTGATTTTGAGGATGAAGATCAAGAAAAGACTGAGAAGATAACAGATGAAGATGTGGAGAGAGCCGCTAAGGAAAAGGCTGAAGAAGAAGCTCGGGCTAAAGTTAATGAAGATGAAAGGATTCGAATCGAAACTGACAATTACATTCGCGATAATCCTGATCATAACCCTGAACAAACTTCTGAGCCACCTCAAGACCCATCCACAACTGAGTCATCATCTCACTCCTCACCACCACCATCTGATAAAACAACCACCAGATCATCATCCAGGTCAATCAAGAAACCCACTGATACTTGGGCATCTCGTGCCAAAACCAAGATTGTTAAGGCTGTCAAGCAAGCAAGAAAACGAAATGTGGTTAACAAAAAGCTGAATTAGCTGGCTGACAGGGTTAACTTACTCGATAATGTGATGAACGAGTTCACAGAGGAAACAGACCAGATCAAGCAATTCCTCAACAGAGACATTAAAGGAGAAATGGACAAGTAGATTGTTGACTACACTCATCACTTCCTTCTCCAAACTGTCCCTGGTGTCACTAGAGAAATGTTTGCTAAACAACTTTACACTTATGTAAAGTCAATGGTCAGGCAAACAATCACAACAAGACCGGTGGTTATGCAAACCCGACCAGTTCAGCCTCCTAATGTCACTGAAGCTGACTTGATCTCACAGCTGATTATGCAAATGTCTCCTCGATCTCCATCTTTAACATCTAATGAGTCAAAACTCTTTGAGGCATTGCTTGCATATCAACTAAAGACAACTTGCAAGGAAGCTGTTGGTCAGGAAAAGCGACCAAGAGACAATGATGATACAGATAAGGATCCAAAGGCTAAACGTCCAAAGAAAACAGGCGAGTCCTCATATATTCCTCCACCACCACCAAAGACCACCACCACTACTAGCTCATCTCAACAACCTCCTGCTACTGATAAACCTTGGGACTCTGAGTCTCCACCACCATCAGAGAAAACTGGTGATCACTTCCAATACACCAGTGGTGACGACGAAGAGCGTCCTGAGCCCCAGCAACAGCCCTCATATCCACCATCAACGAAGCAGCAACCAGGACCATCATCCAAACCAAAGAAGAAGAGATCAAACTCTGTTGTCTCTTGGTTAAATGAAGATGACACTGAAGAATACGAATGGTTTAGCAAGCATGTAGATGCCACCCCTCGATTACCGGAAGGCCAAGAACCGATAGATGGCCGTACTATGGAGCAGGTTAAGCTTATCCAGGATGAATTCAAGGTCAAAAAGATGATGAAGAGGGAGTTACGCCGGATCAAGAACGATGCTTTCCAATTGCTAAAGTACAGATCCGGCAGTGCTGTTGAAGTTGAATATCATCTCGACAACATCGCACGAGCTATGTCTAACAACATTGACTGGAATCGAACATTGACTTCACCAGAAAAGATAAGACTCCATACTATACTGACTGGACCAAACCGTTACCAACCATTGGCCGTCCAGAACAACCAAGGATTCCTTACCAATACTTCTTTAACAACGACCTAGAATTTCTTCAGCACGGTAGCAACATCAGCAAGAAGTACACTACATCACTAACCTTCAACATCCCAGCAGCTGTCTACTCCAACAATGCAGCCATCGAAGAAGAAGCCACCAGGATGTTCGTTGACAAAGTGGTGGATTATGACATCGATGCTCAATATGGTATTCACCATTGGCCGCCAAGGAGAAGTCTGTACTACAGAAGTTGCCAAGTTCTAAAGTCAAACAAGGAAGTATTTAGTGATAAAAGGATCGTTGCTATAATGAATGTCACTCTGGCTACTAAATGGGATTACTCATTTCTGAAGAAAATCACAGTCAAACGCCAAGACGAACAGGAATATGATTTCACTAAGGCTGATTTTTCGAGATTGTCGCTCAACGACATCGAAGACATGTATCTTGCTAGGGTACAAGGTCGGATGAGACAATTCTCCACCAACATTCAGCTACAGTACATCACAGCCTTGTTGATATTCATTCGCAGCAGAGTGATCCAGGAACGTGTTGAAGATCTTCAACTTGCTGTGGAATCCTACCAGAAACAATTCAACCTCATAAAACCATTGTTACACTTTCCTGACATAAACCAACTCTCTCAATACACCATTGTGAAGCATCCAAAGTTTGGAGTTGTTTACCGAAGTGAACTTCACCATAACTGCTTCTTGGTGTACAACGAGGTTCACAAATTCTGTGATCACGCATTAAAGAAGGTTCGTGATGGGTTAGCTTATCGGTTGAAGGAGATTCAGCAAGGAATTGGGTCAAAGAAGAGATGGAATTATGAGGAGAAGAGGGATGTTAAGAAGATAATTAAGAGGTTGGATGAAAGACTGTTTCATCGAGATTAGATGCGGAACTTAGAGAGCTTTGTGGGTGGAAGACAGAGTTTCTCGATTACGGGTTATCAACGTCAAGAGAGAATTCCTGGTCTACTTGATTGATTGTCTGGTACTCTTTAAAATATCTTGATTGACATTTGGATTATATGATCTATATATTGACAATGGCTTGTGCACACATAACAATGTACAACCCGTACTTGTAATGAAAGGACCCTGTGGTACGCATCAGTGCCACAATCCTATAAAAGGAGCGAAAGCTTCTTACTTTTGAGTAAAACTTATCAAAACTTTCATTTTTCAAAGTTTTGCTCAAAAGAACAAGTACTTCCCCTTATGTTTTCAAAACTTCAAAAGTTAATATTACTTGTTGAGGGGGAGTATTTGCTAAAAATATTTGTTCACTATACGTTCTTTGTGGAAATCTTCCCACAAAACTCGAAATGGTCATATTCGATATTAAAATTTCATCAAAAATAATATTTATATGCCATTTTTTAGGGGGAGAAAAATTGTGTGATACAAATATGTTGAAAATATGATGGAATCTTCGTGTGCTAAGACTTAACCCATGAATTGACGAGATCTGAAGTGTCATACATCAAAAAGATTTGTCTTCCAAGACGTATCCGAGTAGATTGTACCTCTTCGAGAAACTCTTGATAGACATGAACTTTGACGGGTTTGACAACCTTTTCAAGGTTTGTCCACACCTTCAAGGTAGTTATTAGAGTTAGTTGTCACCTAAAAGCTGACAATGCAACTCTTTAACTATGCAACGTAACCGTGTCTCGCGGGGAATTGTCTATCTTCAGTCGATCAATTCAAAAGTGCGAGCTCTACCCTCACTGTGCAGATTTCTATCAAAACACTTGAGCACATGTGGAGGGGGAGTATTTCTGAAAATACAAAACTCTCGAAGTGTTACAAAATGTTTTCACTCATAAACACTTTGAGATATTTTCGAGAAAATGGTCTCATGGCAACGTAGGATAGTCATGGAGTTATAAGGTGACTAAGGTTAGGAATAACCGTCCTATGATCCGCCAGATCCGGAGGGATCTACCCAAGGACACTACTAATAGTTAGAATTTAGAAGTCCTTAGGTATGATTATAAAAAGGAGAAAATAAGAATCGGAGAAAGAAGGAGTTGAAGAATTAAAAAGAAATGTAAATAAAAAGGCGAAAATAAATAGCCCTCCAAATTATTCAACTTAGGGCAGACACCGGGTTCAATTCATATGCTACTGGCTGTCACTAGATGACAGCGGTATTAAAGATTAAAGTCGTCATGGACCCAGTGACGCATGCACTAAACCTTCTTAGCCACTCAAGTTTCTCTATACAGAAGCTTGTTTCATTCTCACAGGGAACCCTACGTAATCTATCGGCTTTCTCTTAGAGATTGCTGGTATTGAAGAAGGAGACCCTCTCCCTAGTCTCCACTTAGGAAAACCAAAGCGTACTATTGAGTCTAGAGCCACGAGATTCATCAAAAGATCTCTTAGGAACACTTGACACTTCATCACTTGTCGTTCATCATTAAGGACGCAAGTAATACATTATCGACTCCTTCACGGATCTTAGCAATCTGTCGAGAACATTTATGAGGGGTTCACAATTGTGATCCTAAGTGATTGAATGGAAACTCCTGCCAGGGTTAACATCAAACAGTCCTGATAGCAGGTCACTTCGGTAACTCCTTGTGGGTTACGCTTAGTGTTGTCTCAAACGGTCTACAGTCGTGGGGTGATGCTTCGGTGTACCTCAACGACTCACCTAAACTGTAGGTGTACTTTGGTACATCGTGTTATCCTACTTGAGGGACTCTAGTTCAGGAACAGCCTTTGCTAGAATTAGAGATGTGTTTTCACACAATGTTGTTAACACGCTCGAAGTTCGAACTTGTAAGTGCTGGAAATCCCGCTAAGGAGATTCCTTTCAAGAATCTAGTCCTGAAGATGTGGGTCATTACTTGAACTTGTTCAACGTAATGCCAACTGTCCCTTATGGGATTTGGACGGCTGATTCGCCCGACTAAGGTGAATGGAATCAAGACATTCATCAGAAGAACAATCGTAGTGGTCAATTCTCTAAGAAACGACCACAGTGATCGATTGGTGTTTATCACTAACCCATTCTTATTTTTTCTTCTTATGGATGCTCCTGGGAGATGATCGTGCTGATTCTCCACATGCTCATACCAACAACAACTCAAATTGAAGTTCTCTTAAAAGACAACACAAAAGTCAAAATGATTCTTCTTCAAAGCCAAAGAATCTACAAAGTATAAAGACTAAGAGAACTACATCAAAACTGAAATCCAACGTCAAAGAGCGTGTGAGCATGTTGGAGAAAGACGTAGAGACACCTGAGCAATGAAGCAGACCTGATGCAGACAACAACAACATAACATCACCATATCCACACCATAACAAAGAACAAAAATAACGAAGACGTCAAAACTGAAAACTTCAAAGAAAACAAGATCCTCACACTGGGGAGATTGTTGGAATCAAGACATTACTTCTCACAAGAAAGAGGAATGTTAGAAGACGTCAAGGCAACTATTACATCAACACCAACAACTTTTCAAGATTGTTGGAGTCATCATTTATTAATTACCAACACTTAGGGGTAGATTGTTGGAATCACTCCTAACTTAGATTTCAAGTGTTAGTATTTAATATGTAATAGGTTGCTTAAACTAGGCTTTTATGTTTATATTAATGGCAAGGCTTATGTAGAAAGCCCATGAGCCTTGGCCCAAGTCCAATAAGGAAGGAAGGGACTAGTAGTGTTGCCCTAGCTCCCTTCCCCTATAAATAAGACATGTAAACCTTCCTTGGAAGGTTGGTTGTTCATTTCACTCATAATCCTACGCTTAAAGTTTACTAGTCATACGTGTGTTTGTGTGTGTGTGTTCAACCGATCACTTTCTTTCCTATTTCTTACATATTGATCCTTGTGTTATATTATGGTGACCTAACAACTTGGTTATAAAGTCTGCTAAAGGGATGGGTTTAAGTCCAACTTATTTACTCAAGACACCCAACTCCCTCATGAGGAAACTTGGGAGCTGAGTTCAATGTGGAAAGCTGAATATTTAGTGAACTGGAGCACATGTTTATATATACATCTCAAGGTTGTGCTCAGAACCTGCTGAAAAGGAGGATGAAGTCTTTACTTCGGTTAATTTCTTTGAAAAAGTGCTTGGCATGAACATGAATAAAAGAGGAACAACCTATGTGAATGTTGAAGTTTTGCTGCTTCAGGGAGCTTTGGACTTTTGGCTCTTACAACATTTATGAATTTGGATATGGACACATGGCTTGTATAGTGTCAGGAGCTTTTAAGTTTTTGAAAACTTGTGTGTATTTTATCTTCAGGTATTCAAATGGGTTGAAGGGTTCAATTCTTAGAACACCCTAATTCTCGAATATTTCAACGTGTAATGTACTAAGATGGAAATTCAATCCTCAGGATATTTTCGTTTATGCACATGTTTTGTTTAAATATTTTATTTTCATGCAAAGGAAGTGAGCTAAATTTGGGGAGGATTGTTGGAAAATTTAGTGCACTTGTGGGATTAGTTCACACCTGGTAATGGGCCAGGAGGTACGGAGTAGGGCTGAGCAATCCCGACCGACGCCCGACTCCGCCCGACACCGACTGACACAAACTGACCTTAACTTGGGTCGGGACTCGGTTTGGATTTTCAGCCTTGTCGGGACTCGGTTCGGGTCGGGAGTCGGGATTACCCGGGATAACACAAACAAAACCATACAAACCGGTTTCGTTTTGGGACTCGGGTCAGGATTCGAGATTACCCGAACTAGAATCGGGTCAGGATTCAGTTAGGATTTTCAGCCTTGTCAGTCAGGATCGGGTCGGTTTTGGCCTGATGCTCAGCCCTAGTATGGAGTGTACACCCATAAGGTGCCTGAACACCCTGAATCTATAGTGGTAACATTCAGAATGTTAGTACTGTTGGGAAAAATTAATACTGCTAGTACTAATGTTAGTATTGCTAGGCAGAGTTGATACTGCTAGTGCTAATGTTAGTACTGCTAGGCAGTGTTACTACTGCTAGTGCTTTGTTAGTACTTCTAGGCGGTGTTGCTACTGCTAGTACTGTCGGAATTAACTTGTAACAGGCTTTGACCTATTCAAGTGGCAGTTACAACTGCTTAATGACCACGTTTAATTGGTCAAGTAACCACTATTAGCTATAATGGAGATAATTATGAGGAGATTAATGGGCCGATTAATCCTCATAATTCCATTTTGACTAGCTAAGGGCATCCACTATGGTTAAATTTTATAAAGCTTTAAAAATTTAATATTTCATGCCACATCATTATTTTATAAACCTTTTTTGTTAATAAACCTATCTCCACTGTAAAACCCTAAAATCTCAAACGCGTGAAATGACTATTATGCCCTCAAGCTAATAATTATAAGATTCATCAAGCTCGTTAAATTCATTTAACACTAAATTTATAAATGATCTACAATGATAATAAAACATACACTTATGTTACAAAATAAATATAAAGCAATATAAAGTTATTTGGACTATATTATGTACATGTATCGGACATTTAATTAAAAATATAACTTAAATATGCATGGTATATATGGTAAAGTGAATAAGTGTGATTTGGTCTAACTTTTTCCCTATTTCTGCCTAATCTCACGCCCAAACTATCTACCCATGATCTCCCATTTATTTTCAACTATCCTCTCATTTGTAACTTACTTTTACTCATTCAAAAAAATCACCTAAACCCTAAATAAAAACTTGACGGCAAACTTGTTTTCTCCATCTTTTCTGGTCGACACAAAGGAGGTTCCAAGGAGAGGTTTCGTAGGCTTCATAAGCTGCTGTACTCGTGGGTTTTGGTGCGAAGATTGGCTAGGTGGTCGTGAATCCTTGAACTGCTGCTGGTCGTGGGGGTTAGGGCAACAAGGGTCTTGATTTTCCTTGTTGTGATCATTGTTTCTTCCCTCATTCTGGCTACTAGGGTAAGTATTCACCTCGTCTCATTCTTGGCTGCTTTGATTGTGTCGTGAGGTCCAACCCAAAACGCATGCATTTATAGCATAAAAATGGTCACACACAATGATATGGTTAAAGGATTGTAGGGACTCTTTTCTGTTAACATGAGATCACATAAGAATCACATGAATGTAACCCACAAATATGCGTAAGCTTATAAACATATGTCGCCCATATAATGCTCCTATGAAATCAGTTTGGACTTTTTTTTAATTCGACCATGTCTAATGTTTTATTGATTTGTTGTCGTGGAGATTGGACTACCTTAGAACCTCGAGTACACACCTTAATGGTAACACATAAAATGATAAATCTTCTAACACCTAAATCTGACTTTGAACCTCATGCATGCTACACGTTTTAAGCTGTCAAATGGATTGAGATATGTTATCACGTAATAAATCCAATGAGATATCCTATGGTGGACCTCTTTCATGAAACCTTCATAATAAGATTCATCATATGCTATGATTCTCATAATCAAGTAACGTAATATATAAATTAAAAGAGGCGCATGTAATACGACTTATACACATATTACTATTTTAAATCCTTTTTGACATGCAGAATTCGACCCATATATATGTTATTAGTTGTATCACAATAAAACAAAGGGTAAAATGAGTAAACTTATTATATTTTCATTTACGACCCTCCACTTTGAAATATTTACACTTTAGACCCTAAACTTTTATAACTTGTCATAAATGATCCTTAAATTATAATAACACTCATTTTCACTATTTAACTTAAGATAAGTAACTAAACCTGCTAATTATGGAAACCTGCTAATTATGGAAACCTGCTAATTATGGAAAGTTACTAAAAATAGAAAGTTTCCTAAAATAGAAAGTACTTAAAATGGAAAGATTACTAAAAGAGAAAACCTGCTAAAAATAGAAAGCCGTCTTAAACTAGTGATCTGATTCTTATAGAACGTTATTTAATTCTTAGGTTCCGGACGGCGGCATTGATTCATCGTGTGACTTACGTTTCTATTTTCTTGCTTCGATTGAGGTACAGATATTCTGACCTTACCTCTTAAGGTTTCTCATGATTCGTATACATCTTTCGATACTAGCTTGAACTGTTATACTTTACTCTAAGCCTCCTTATTAGGGCTTCCCTATAACTTTGCTATGCTTCCTTTAATTGAATCTCCTATGTGAACGCTTTGATATGAAACTTTGATATGAAATTTTGATATGAACTTTGATATGAACCTTCTGATTATGAACTTTGATATGAACTTTGATATGAACTCTGATATGAACTCTGATATGAACTCTGATATGAAACTTTGATATGAACTTTGATATGAACCCTTATGATATGAATATGCTTTGACCCTTCAGTCTGATACCCGAGCCAAATATGTTTCCTAGTCAGGAAGGTAACCTGACCGTGTCATTGATGCACCAATGGCATGACTTTAGTGTGGTTGAGTGATGTTCCACACCGTCCCCATTATGATATGATTATGAGCTCACTATATGTATATGATTTGGCCATTATGTTTCCGGGGGGCGTATGGATGCATCCTAGATATGATATGTTTCGAGGGATTTGATCTGTTTGGAGATATATATGGTGAATGGTGTCGGGTGCAATCCGTCTTCACAATTCGGGAGCTAGCTACTCCATTTGTTACTGAGGTCTCCCTCCTATGATATATGGTATTAGGTCACCCTCCGAATACAATGGTTACTTATGATATGATATGATATGATATGTTCCGGGCTCGTGGTAGATTTCTAACAACCCTTACACCTTTGATATGCTATATTGTACCTTTTGTATTCCCCAACGCACTATATGCTACGTTAATTGTTCATTACTCAGTACCTTTATATGACTCACTCTACTACCAAGATATATATATTCCATTGCTTTGATCTGTCACACTCTCATTCCGTTACTTCATAATATCGTTCCATTCACGTCTTAGGGTTATTATATGCTTATTGAATTTGATTATGCTATTCATGTTTTATGTGACTACTGATTATCCTGCTATGATGTGATTACTATGCGGTTATCTGAGTTACCTATCTTCATATGATGATATGTGACCTCACTGTTATGTGACTCTCTGATTTGTCTGATGACCATACTAATGTGTAATCAATAGTTTTGTCGGTTTATTATGTGTGCTTTGTTCGGTATCTCGTGGACTATGACTATCCTGTTGTATCCTTATCTGTTTATGGTTGACCTGCCATGTTTACATTTCTGCCTATGCTACGGTTTGATTGGGTAAATGGGTCAATCTTGTGACGTCTGGCTTGTTAATTTGTTTAGTTGCACTGCTATGTTTTTAATTCATTTAATTATATCGTTTATATTGTATTCCTACTTATTACGTATGACTGCCATGTGTTGACTGTTGTTAGTACTTCCGTTGTTATGATACTGGTTATGTTTTCAACTAAGGGTTTTGACCTGTGTGAATTGCCGTGCTCACTTATTAATTAATTGCTTCCGCTTTTCTGTAGATATCTGTTTGGCTTGTATGCCTTCTAATTTCCTGAATTGATTGTATGACATATATGTTGTGTGGACGCGACGCCTGCTATGCTTGCTTATGTTTTAGTTCTTGTATGTCTGGTTTGTATGTGCTTGTTTGTATGTCGTCGATGCTTTGCTTTGTTTCGTTCTCCTTGTTATCTGTTCGTATTGGATATCTGTATAATTGTGTTCTGAAGGATCCTCATTGACTCATTGTTCTCATTTCGCTGCAACTTTGTTATCCGTTTCCTTTCCTTCATTTTGCATTTCAGATTTTATTTAGCTTTTGTTTTGTTATATCTGTTCACTGGGCTTTTTAAGCTCAGCCGCATTTCTTTTCCTGCGGCAGGTTTTAGATTGGAAGATGGGCTTTGATGGGCTGAGAGTTGGATTATCTGAGTGGACCAACCCTAGTTACCTTTCTAGTTGGACTTATTTTGGCGGGCTATTGTTTTGAAATTTTGGTTTATTTTAGACATTTGGATTTGGTAATTTTTCTTGTAAATCTTTTGTTTAAATG
Organism: Chrysanthemum makinoi; assembly: GCA_910596185.1. Lineage (NCBI taxonomy): Eukaryota > Viridiplantae > Streptophyta > Magnoliopsida > Asterales > Asteraceae > Chrysanthemum > Chrysanthemum makinoi. Next base: position 41,619,168 of record OU343220.1, on the reverse strand, counting down.
ACTTGGTATGTTATTCTTTAAGACTTCCGCTTGAAGAATTTTATTTGTATGTTCTGATATGACACCAGAAAGTGACACTTCTACCCTTTTCGGGTTGGGGTGTTACATCCACCATGGTACAAACATTTTAAAGCTTTATAATTTTTTCACATAACACATGCATTTAATATCTTGAGACTATGAAGAGGTCTAAGTTTTTGGGCCTTTTACATGTCACATAGACATGAAATAAAAATTCATTACGGTTAAAATGAATATAAACCTTTTCAACAATTATAAACCTATTCTTGAACCTCCCATAGTGGATGCTCTAAGAGTAATCTCCTATAAGTAGGAAATCAGTTAATTCATGAGAAAAACAACACAGAAAACATAAACACTTGTAAGCAAAAGGGTTATTGATTTGTGCCTAAATCATTAACATACATTTGGTCTTATCCCAAGTAGATATTCGTGATACCCAGGTATTAGGGTCGAATAGTTTACTTTGGAAAGTGATAACACGATTCCAAGTGATATCCGGTAACCTGTATTGGTATTTGGTTTGCTATTGGTTATCTTCACCTTGTTCTGGGCTATTTACCCCTAACAAGTAGTGTATGTGGTGCTCATTCCTAACAGTCCTGTCGAGTTTTCCAGGCCTACCCTCTGCCTGGACACGCTTGTCAGGCAGGTTTTGCCTTAGCGTTATATGGGGAAGTATTTCCTCGTGTCTTATATTGGACTTGGTCCTTGTCGGGCTTGTGCTTAGGTCATGTCTATAGTGTATGGGCCTTAGCCAAGTGGTTGATGGTCCTATATGTTGGTTTAATGGACATAAATTAATAGACGTGTGTTAGGATCGAACTCAAGATCACGGGTTTGCACACTTTACGTATGAAGAGTTAATGAATAATAATTATATATAAAAGTTATATTTAATTATTATATACACAAAACATTTAAACAACCGTTATGTAATTAATGATAATTGACTAACGACAATTAAATAATAAAGGAAGGACTAGAGTGTAATTTGGTAAGTTGAGAAGGATCCGGAACACCCTTTTGGGTTGTGGCCGGTTATGGATTGGATTGGGGAAACCCAATTCTCATCCAACTTGTTCTCCAAGTTTCACTTAGTATATATACAAAGTTTAGGGTTATTTGTATCTCATATCTCTTGTGCACATACAATACCCTATACTTTTTCCTCTCCTTGTTTTTTTGTTAGGTTGATCATACAAACACCCCTAAGGGTTGATCGATTTGTTTTAATTAAACAAAGTGTTTGGTTTTTAGTTTTGTGTTCTTTAACTAGCATTAACATTAACTTGGTATTAGTACGTGTGTATATGAACGTGATACAATCACACTATTGATTGTATCTTGGATTGAATTACAAAATGGTAAGGGGTAATTCCAATAATCCTTATAAACCGTAATTAGGGTTCATCTTTATGAAAAGTTACTTGGATTGATTCTTGTTTAGCTAGAATCATAAGGTACGCATACTATTTATGTTTTAGTTAGTTAATTATTCATTATATGTTCCTTACGCTTTCGCATGATTACTTTGATGTTTATTATTTATATTTATGAGGTGTCATGTTATATAATTCCAACAGTGGCATCACGAGCTTGGTTTAATGAGTAATTAATTACTAAACACATAAAAATGGATATTGTATTGTGTTGGTGATATGATTAATTCTAGGGTTTGGTTATCGTTTCAAAACCCTAATTCTAGGGTTAGGGATTTTGCCCTAATTTTTCTGTAAAAAAATTTTTAGTTCGACCCTAAAAAAAAATTTTAAGTCCATCCATAAATTTTTTTTAGGGGTTTTATAAAATTGTTTTGTTTATCGGTAATTAAACCTAGAATTGTATATATGTTACGTGTATTAATTCGTGAATAATTATTATGTGACATGGAATTGTATGCGATCTTGTGACAACGTGAATAATTGTTATTTTAAATTCATGAAAACGTGCATGTTTGGCATGGATTATTGTCGATATTTATTTAATTGTTAAGATTGGTTATGTAAAAATTAGTTGTTAAGTTTTATACACAAGTTTATTGTTTTGATAAATCTTGAATTGGGGAATACCTCAATAAAATTAATGAATCAATTATGTTCTATATGGTATATGTTTAACTATGGTTTACGCAATCGATTCGTCGATGTATGTGGCTCACTTGCCTTTGTAAGTGAAAGCCCTAGTTGACATATACATAATTTAACCTAGAATTGATTATTAATAGGTTTTATCAAATAAGTTGCATGTGGCTACTTGTTTACGTATATTAATTGTTAGTTATGTGCACATTGTTTTAGTTGTTTATTTTTTTATTTGTTACTTGTTTGTTTATTATGTTTGACAAGTTTTAAACAAAGGGTAATTTCATGAATAGAAAAATAAATTAGACTAAACAATGGTGAAATTTGATTTGTTTTTTTTTAAGAGTTAAAAATTTTCAAGTGTCTAACTGAGTGATGAGTTTTGGTACAAATAATGAGAACGGCTCATCCAATTTTGACAAACTATATAAGAGGGGTATAAGGAAGGGAGCGCATTAAATTGTGACCCGAAAGAAGGAGGTTAATTGCTTCGCGCTGACCAAATTCTCCGCTTCTTTGTGGGTCAAATTGGAGTTATCAAGTAGGCTATGTTATGTACAAAATCATCTTAAGGGTGAATTAGCTTTAATTCCATGCGCCATTTTGTGGTAATTATCTGAAACACTAAGTCTTTGAACTTATGCAAAAGTAGGATATAATGGACGATAATTAAAGGTAAATTCTTTGATTGGTGAACCCAATACCTCAATCAAAACTTTGTTAATTTAATCTTTGTGAATTGGTTAATAAAATATTTTTTTATTAAAACTATTGATACGAAGTTGTATGCATGCTTCTTCATACATATTTTGATTATACACATCAAAACTAGTACCCTTAAAATTAAGTTAGTGCCATCTAGTTAAAGGAACACTTGAAGTTGCAATTTACGTCATGTGAGAACTTGACGAGATTGTGTTGGAAAGGTAAATCTTCATGATGAGTCAGACCTCAACTGGACACATTTGCAGTTCTTTAAATTAGACGACTTAAATTGAGTAGTAAGTGAGACCTGGACTCAAGGCACAAGATGGGGATAAAACATGTTTACATTTGCAATGTTGTTGGTAATGTAAATCCCATAATGATCTAGGAATTGGAAATTGTTTGCCAATTATTGTTCGACAGATTACCTTATTATGTGCTTTCATTGCTAGCAGATCAACTGATGTAATGGAACTATGATAATTTGGATCCTTGTTTTTCAAGAAAATTCTATGGTTATATGAATATTTCCTTGGGTATTTTATTTTCTTGAAAAGTTTAATTATCGAAAATACTAATATTGAATTTTGCTAATTCTTTAAATGTATTAATGCAATATTAAACCGTAAATGTGGGTTATTCTTGTATTGGTAAATTGATCTACACCTGTAAGGGTTTTTGGTAGAGTCAACTTTACTAAAAGAATAAACCTAGTCCTCTTTTCATAAGAAAGAGTGAGATTCAATCCTATTTCTTTTCATAAATGAGAAAGGTATAATAGGAAAATTAGAATTGTCTAAATTTTAAATAAATAACTCGTAAGCAAATTTTAATAGTTAAGAAAATTGCATATTTTCTGAGTTATTAAATTAGAAGCCAGACTAATTTACTGCAAAATTGGAAAAAGACAAACTAGTATATTTTATCTAGTTGTTCTGTTTTGACCATTTAAGGGTACTACATACAATTGTTGGAATGGTAGAACTATTAAGGAAGAAATTGCATGCCCAATTTTTCAAGTTAATAGCATTGATGGATAATACATCATCTACATAGTAGAATACACTCTTTTAATACATAAGTAATTGTTATGTATGGACTTTTTCAAAGGTGTAGGAAAGTAAATAGTACACTATTTTCTTTCACTGGTTAATGAAACACTTACAATGTTGTCAAATCCAGTGGGAGTGTTGTGTTCTTATTACTGAATATGGAATTATTGTAATGATCTCTAATTCAATGGGAGTTACAAGCTTTGTTATCTTGGTAGTAACCCAGATTATCTCTAGAATGTCTTAAGATAATTACTTTCCACTTGTAGCCACTTATGTTTTAAAGGATAGTCATGAACGTTTCCTTACTAGACAGTGGTTCTACATCTACTAGTTATGCTAATTTCTCTGACACAATCATATTTATCACATAAGCAAACGTGTGTCGTGTTGTTTATGTCCTACATGATGTTGTTCCATGCACAAGTGGGAGAAATCTTTATTGTGTGCAAGGTACAACATATAGGTATATGATTTAAAAGATTCTTTTGACTGCAAAGTAAGAGACTAACGTTCCAATATGACTTATACATATCTAATTCAAGAAACACTTGGTGTTGCAACTTACGTTATGTGAGAGCTTAGCTAGATTGCAACAACAAGGTAAATCTCCATGTTATCTGGGATCGTATCTGGAATAAATTTACAGTTTCTAAATTAGATAAGTAGATAGAACATGTGTCAAGATGATATATAAGACTACTTCAAATTAAATACTTATGTATTATTAGAAAGACATAAATAAATGAAGTAATCTAATACTACTTCAATTTGTATATTTATGTATTTTTGGAATGACATAAAATATATGAAGAAATAATGTAATCCTACATTATTGTGAAGTAATAAATTAACTTGAATTACTATTGAAACCAAGAGTTTTGTTCATAATTACTTTAGTTAAACATGTTTATGATTCATTGTAAAGACGTAAACATGAAGTCTTTTAAGACTTATAATAAAGTAAGACGTTAACTTGTTATGTTTTTTAATTAAGACATATACAAGAAGTCATTGAGTTGATCAATGATTTATAACGTATAATGGGATTATAACAGTTTATGTTTTCTTGATGAGACATGGATATGAAGTGACTTGATCAAAGAGTACTTGTGTTATAAAGCATGAAATTGGCTTAGAAAGTCTATTATACCATTAAGTTGACTTAGTTGGTAAATAGGTAAGCCAAAAGTAATATGTTTATCTTATATATTATAAGATTGTCTTACAATATTAATTCTAATAAAATACCACAAGCTAATGGTATGTTCAGTTAGGAGAATCAAACTCTATTTGATCTATTTGATTTATTTGATTCAAGATTAATAAAACACCATTTTATTATGGAATGTGATGAATCACATTAAGTTTTAAAATTGAAGTTCTGAATTGTTAAACTTCTTATGAAGAGTGATTATTAATAAACTAAAGTCATGAACTGTCAATATGTATTTGTAATGTCTCAAAAGAGAACATTGTATTGTTGCTCTATTTGCTAAGTATATATAGATAGTCTATATATTACAAAAGGCAAGTGGGAGTTTTTATATTGAAAGATATAATTACAAGATACATAATCTTCTAAAATATACTAGTGAATATCATGATGAGGCTAGACATGAAATGATAAACCTCAAGATGATGGAATTCTCATTCATAAATATCTCATATATTTATTTGATATGCTGAGAAATATGAGTTACAGGATTATGGTAAACCTGATAATCATTAAGAAGTATTATCAAATATTGAATTAGGTAAATTACTCATACTATGAATATTAAAGATGTTGTCCATAAAGATAAATCATTTTTTTGGAAACTTGGTTTATCTTAATAGTTAGACTAGAGAAGGAAGATGAGTTTTTCGAAAAGATGGAAAACCCTAGTGGTTTAAATCTCTGTGTAGAAATCATATGGACAATATTGTACACATGTTTAATGCATGTCTTATGACAAGATTATTAATCATATTTAAGCAATTAATTATGATTGAATATTCTTTCCTAGGCACATTAAACATATAAAGATGATTATTGTCATATGAAAAATGACAATGGAATATCAAAACTCTTTCTTGAAAGATTACTTGAGCGAGGACGGTAAATAATCGAAAGGTTTTTTGAATTCATATATTCTTTGGAAGTGTAAAAAGTGCAATAATTCATGAATGGATTAATGCATGCATCTATGAAATTATTCTTATGTTTAATTATTAAATCCTAGTTTTGATTTATAATTGAAATAAGATAAATTTTAAGTATTCATGAAAGCTAGTGGCAGTATTATGTTAAGTTTCTTAAATATTATATGTTGTATAATATATGGGAAGTAACATTCCATGTAAGATAAATGTTAAGTCTTAGTTTGGATTGAAACTTTACTTGTAAGATTTAAGAATTAAAACATACAACCTTGGAATATATGTTTATTGTTAATAAACATGTGCGGTAAAATAAATGATTCTAATAAAACATGATATATCAATTGGAAAATGGATACATATATTTTGACAAGATAGAACATAAATGAAATCTAAGTTTGACCTGTAGATTCATCATGTACATCATGTAGTGTATTCAAATTGTTGTATCATTCTTGAATGATAGATGATTTGACAACATTGATATCTAACTAAAATTTATTAGATAACTTGAGTAATGAATATTCTAATAGAATTACATCATCAGCCTGGAATTGCTCCTAGATTCTATGGATGAACAATATGTCAATTGTTGTGCAAATTGTCATCGGCTGCAAACATTACACAATAAGATACTAAAGTTTACGGATTTTTTAAAGAGCATATTATTGTTTGTATACAATGATGCCGGTTTAATTGAGATGACACTCAATACTAGTCATGGTAGGATTTCATCCTTGTTAATGGCCATGTGAACTAGTTGTGCTTAGCAAAAGAGCACAGTTGCATTATACATTAAAAGAATAAGAATACGTTAAACTTTAAACTATTTGAAAGTTTAATTGTCATAAATTGGTGATAGAGGATGTCACACACTTTATGAATTATTATGTGGATTGTTGAATCCACACATGCAAGAACTTCAATAATTGAATTCTTGAAATAAGTATTCTCAAAATTATGATAGATCAAGTTGGTTGATTTATGCCTTGTCAACAAGCATGATTGTCATTACTTGAGGCATAATTCATCAACTGAAATTTTCATGCATTGATCTTTTTAGTATTTGAATAAGGGATGTTAAACAATTATTATAATGAATTAAAATACTTGGTATGTTTGATTTTATAATATATTGTATCATATATTTGCATGTTTAATCAGTGAATAATTTATTTATTCTAAATCGTCCGTTGTCAATTAATGATATGAGAGTATCATTAAATTAGAACAAATCTGAGTGATTTGGTAGAATATACTTAAAAGTATATTGATGAGAAAGCATACCAATTTCAGGTGATATTCAATGAATTGAATATAGACTTATCCCAATTACATGATTTTACTTTATGGATATTGTTATTAAGTAAATCATGAATAGTTATCCTCAGACTTGAGATACCAGATAAGTGTCGTGAATGTAGTGCACTTCTGTGGAACAACTTAACGCTAAACGTAATTGGTAGTCATAAGGGTTGTTTTCAGAAGTGTTGCAAAGTTTGTGAGTTATTATTGTAGTCAAGACAGAATTTGTTCCTTCAAATTTATTTTGAAGTTTAATACTGTTGGGCTCCTCGTAGGGTTGACAAGATGTTTGCATGGCCATGCCCAAGATCTCCCCTGAATATGTTCAGAAGATTTGGTAATCTTGTTCAAGCACTTACAACGAGAAACATAATAGTTGATTAAAGAATGACTTAAATCCATATCTTTATTTAACATGGTATTAGAAACAAAAAGGATAATAATAATGATGATAAATCATTAAAAGGTTTTTCCAGGAGACCTTACTCGAGTTGTACTAGAGGCATCGAAGTGTTGCTAGACGCTAACCGATGTGATCACACTATTAAGATATGTCCAAGTGGGAGTTGTTGGTTTAATGGACATAAATTAATAGACGTGTGTTAAGATCGAACTCGATATCACTGGTTTGCACACTTTACGTATGAAGAGTTAATGAATAATGATTATATATAAAAGTTATATTTAGTTACTTATATTTACAAAACATTTAAACAATCGTTATGTAATTAATGATAATTGACTAACGACAATTAAATAATAAAGGAAGGACTAGAGTGTAATTTGGTAAGTCGAGAAGGATCCAGAACACCCTTTTGGGTTGTGGCCGGTCATGGATTGGATTGGGGAAACCTAATTCTCATCCAACTTGTTCTCCAAGTTTCACTTAGTATATATACAAAGTTTGGGGTTATTTGTATCTCATATATCTTGTGCACATACAATATCCTATACTTTTTCCTCTCCTTGTTTTTTTGCTAGGTCGATCATACAAACACCCCTAAGGGTTGATCGATTTGTTTTAATTAAACAAAGTGTTTGGTTTTTAGTTTTGTGCTCTTTAACTAGCATTAACATTAACTTACTACATGAACGTGATACAATCACACTATTGATTGTATCTTGGATTGAATTACAAAACGGTAAGGGGTAATTCCAATAATCCTTATAAACCCTAATTAGGGTTCATCTTTATGAAAAGTTACTTGGATTGATTCTCGTTTAACTAGAATCATAAGGTACGCATACTATTTATGTTTTAGTTAATTAATTATTCATTATATGTTCCTTACGCTTCCGCATGATTACTTTGATGTTTATTGTTTATATTTATGAGGTGTCATGTTATATAATTCCAACACTATACGCTATCAGTCCACATGATTCATCTTTAGAATTCAGCGTATCAAAGTTAGTGAAACTTAGTGAGATGTATATCCACGTGATTTTACTTATAAGGAAAGGTTAAGTCTTTCTATGAAACTTGGATTCTATTATCAGATTGCGTAGTGATAATGATTTTGCTAACTTGGATAGCATTGCCAAACTTGTTAAGAAGATGGTGGATAAGAAAAAGCATACATCTCATCATTTGGTATATCGATTATTAAAGTTGGCTTAAGTCTTGCATGTGGCTACCGCTATAGTTGAAAGATGTTTTTCTAAAATGAAGCTAATTAAAACTGATTTACGTAATCAGATGGGTGATGATTATTTTAACGGTGCTTTAAATTGTGCTATAGAGAAAGAAGAACTTATTAGTGTACCATTTGTGTGTTCGAGCCCATCCCGCTCAAACTGCGGAGGAGTCTAGTAGTATATTATTAGCCCATATTATTATGTTGTTATGGGCTTGACCCAATTGTCTAGCTTCTAGATTACTTAATTGTTTTATATATTGACTTATTGGTTTAATGAGAACGAGATGGAACTTGTTGGAAAATTTAGTGCACTTGTGGGAATAGTTCACACCTTGTAATGGGTTAGGAGGTACGGAGTGTACACCCATAAGGTCCATGAACACCCTGACTCTTGTAGTGGTTTGTATTGGTAGTGCTTGGTGAAAGTACTGTTGTGGTTACCACTGATTATCAGTGTTTCCACTGAAGCAATACTTCCACTGGATCGTGTTTCCCGAAGTGGTGTTTCCACTGAAGTGGTGTTTCACTGAAGTAGTGTTTACACTAAAGCAGTGGTGTTCCACTGAAGCAGTGTAACCACTGATAGCACTATGAAAGTACTGATGAAAGTACTGAAACTTGTAACGGCTTTGACCTATTCAAGTGGCAGTTTCAACTGCTTAATGACCACGTTTAATTGGTCATGTAACCACTAACGGCTATAATGGGGATAATTATGAGGCTATTAATGGGCCGATTAATACTCATAATTCCATTGGACTAGCTAAGAGTAACCTCCTATAAATAGGAGATGTGAATATGCATGAAAGACACGCAGAAAACACTAAACACTTATAAGCAAAAGGGTTATAGAATTGTGCCTAATTCTCTAACTGCATTTGGTCTTATCCCAAGTAGATATTCGTGATACCCAGGCATTAGGGTCGAATAGTTTACTTTGGAAAGTGATTACACGATTCCAAGTGATATCCAGTAACCACCAAGTGGTATCTGTTACTGCTGACCTTTGTTTGTTTCTGCTGAACAGTTGAGCATTTCTGCTGAAGTTGATTATCTTTACCCTGCTGCTGGGACATACGACACTAACAGAAACTCCCGGGCGGCGGGGTTTTTTATTATTTTCTTTTAAACCTTAAGCATGAAAAGTGTGAGGTTGATGAGAATTATGTCTGACATGGAAGATCATACTCAATGACAAGAATGCAGTCGCAAACCAACGTTAGCTGACACTTCCTTAGTCATGTTAAGTGGCGCAAATCAGGTGGGCAAATTGACTTGTTAAGCTAAATAATGACAATGTATGATGCAACATGTAGCGACACTTATCTTTATTGAGCTCGTTCTCCATCGTCACAGGGTATGGCGAATTTGGTGTTGGAAGTAGATAATAAATGTATTACCATATAATCATTGAAGGGAACTTTGTATAGTTGTACCAGGCTGAGACAAGTTTGGCGTCATTGCGTTATAAAGAGTTGCAACATTGTTACATATAAAGAGTTGCAACGTTGTCTGTATTGAGTCGCGATTTTTTCACTATCAAATAACCTCCACTAGCCATCAAGGACCAGACTGTGTCACAAAATTTATCATAATTCATTAAGGCCAAAAAGTCTTAAAACTTGGCGTAACTGAATCTGTAACATATCATTTCTGGCAGTAAAAATTGAGCAAAAAACCAACAAACATTGACACTATACTATGTCAAAAGAGCAATGATACATCCACATAAAAGTATTCACAAAAATAATCCACTCGCTGAGGTGTCAGCGGGTGATTGGTTTTTGTGAGATGTGGATCCCACAAAAAACCAATCACCCGCTGACACCTCAGCGAGTGAATTGTTTTTGTGGATACTTTTATGCAGGTCTAGCAAATTTCATGCAAAAATGACCAAACCAAAGACTCGCCTGCAGAAAGTTTCTCTTTATAAAAAAAAATCAACTCGCTGAAAATCTACATAAAAAACATGTCGGTTAACCCTACTACGAACCTGTCACAAGACAGGAAAAAAAACAAAAACAAAAGATCATTGTCTTAATCGTTTGAAATCTTTCCATTGAGAAGACTCATGAGCATGTTTAATTCCTCTAAATTTGCTTTCTTCACTAAGCTCATTAAGGCGGTATCAGCTCCTGTTGGTAAACTGATTTCAGTTGTATTTGGGTTGTTTTGATCTCGAGTATTAACAAACATACTACTACGCACATCTTAGGATAGAGTGTTGAATCCCTGAGATCGCCAGTACTCTTTAGACACATGATGCCTATCCATCGATTGAATTCCCTTTCAAATGATAATAAACAATTTGTTAGAAAAACAATGGACAAATACATTTCAAACGACGATGTTTCAAACTTGGTTACAAAAGCCAAGTTTTTGAACAGAAGTTCCAAACGGACATTAAAGATTACCTGCAAGATGAAAGGTGATGAAAAGCCGAACATTTCCAGGCCATTAAGACTTCCACGAGGCTGCAAATGCGGAAGCTTTGATATTCCCAATTTACGTCGCTTTGATATCTCTTGATTAATTCTCTCCCTCACCATTTCCCAACATTTCTCAGCTGATAAATGGATAAATGCTTCACTAGGACAATTCTCTAACGAAACCTTTAAAAGGAAAAAAATGGTAGTTTCATAAGTTTCAGATTTATGGTTTGTAGTAAACACGCTACACTGCAGTGAAATCAAAGTTAGTATCTTGAAGAAAAATTGAAAAAATGTGAAGTATTCTCGATACCATAAACATAGGTCTATCCCTTTCCGCATCCAGGATTTCTGAAATGTAGTAGCACACATTACTGGGATCCAACATATTTAAGTATTTTACACGACTCCGGAACCCTGCATAAACCACAAGGAAACAATTCAATAATTTATTTTTCTTGTGGAAAGCAATTATTGCCTAAAAATGGATAAAAGTTTATTACTGAAAATTTGGACAAAATGTGTTTAGGGTCAACCCAACCCTGACTCGTTTGGACCTTTATTTCCATAAGTAGAAATCCCACAGTACAGCGAGGCTAACCTTTAGGGTAAATGGCACGACTATCGCACCACAACTTTCCTGATTGCACATCTCCAAATTGCAGAAGCTCAACTTCAAAGTTTCGCTTGAGATCAACCTTAGTACCAGGACCATTATCTTTTGAACCACCAGTCTGATCATTTACCCTAGAAAAAGTTTCTTGATGGGACCCACGCGCAAGAAATACCGGACATGGCTTAGAAGCAACATCAGCCACAGCGGGCGTAATAGTTTTGCTAGATACAGCTTTTGTGGACTCATCCTCATCTTCACCATCACTAGATTTCATGGTTTCAATTTCATTCAATAACTCTTTTTGCTTTTCGGATAATGACACTAGTGATGGTGAAATATCCTTCCTTGCGTGGTTAGTTAACGCAAGTCCATGATCATTTTTTACCCATCTATAAATTGCACTTAATTTCCCTTCTAAAGCTTCAACCAAAATTCCTAACTCGCTCATGTCATAACGGAACAAGAAAAACTTTGAAGTCGATGAACACGAGCAAAACTGCTTTGCGTGATACAAACAAGAATACTTTGCTGGTGAGCAATTGTGACAACCTGCAGCTGAGAGATGAAGGTCAAAATAGCATACACTGCATTCTCTCTCGTTTGTGGAATCGAACGTGGCTTCCATTTTCAATGATTGTGAACCCGCGCATAGAAAATCTCGTCTAACACGCTCCATCTCCACACGTTCCTACACATAAAAAAACCTCGAGTATCTGACCATCTGTAACGGCTTAACAACGTTCACAATTACGTTGACCTCAAAAGTCAAACTCACTATCTCAAGTTATGCTCTAAAGTACAGGTGGCAATGTCGACCTGTTTACTGAGGTATGGGTCGGATTGGGTTTGCTTTATGCAATGCGAAAACAGATTTTAAACTTGGCCAAAGTCTATTTTTGATGCCCTAAATCGTGTTTATTCAAATATTTAGATTATAAGTTTAGAGTTCTTTCTATAATCATACTTATTTAGTTAACACAGTAATTATCTACAAAAACTTGAAGATAAAAATGAAGAGGAGCCCATGAAGGTCTTGAATGGGTTGGTTTGACCTCAAAAGTCAAACAAGCTAACTAGAATAAATATGCATATCGTAAATAATTACCTTAAGGGCTTTTGTTAGGACCCCATCCTTCCCACAAACTAATTTCCATTTTAAATTTGCAGGCGTATTTTTTCGTAGTAAATTCATTTCCCACTGAGCTTTTGCAGCATCTCTCGCAGCTCCAAGTAAAAGTTTATCATGAGAAATAGACGTTTTTCGACCCTGCTCACGATAAAGCTCGATTGCAGTATGCCCGTGAGGCAACCAATCAAAAGGTGCCACATTAACAGCCTCTGCACAATTAAAGCCACAGTTGAACCCCGAATGATATGACCGAGGAAAGGTCAGCACAAAATCTCCAGGATTCTGAATGCAACGGCAGACAGGAACCCCCTCGGAGTTTAGTATCGTAGGTAATAGCTGTGTGACCTTAAATTTCACTAAGATTAGGTTCATAACATAAGATTCAACTTTTAATGACGGTTTAATCCTTAAATTTTGACCCATTTTACGATTTAACATTTCCTTGGCGATATTTTTAGCCTGCAAAAACATTTCCATAAAACAGTATAACTCACCAGCTTATGAAGCAAATAGGGTTGAGCTGCAAATACATCCTGTAAATTTTTTCTCATAGCTGCCTCAAATTTAACAACATCTTTTCCAGCTACACCATACCACATTTTTGGAGCACCACAATGCATGTAACTAACCGAATATAAGTTATGATCTTCAACATGCTGCAATGATCAAGGGGTATTTTAGGTATTTGACTAATTGAGTAAAAATAGAGTAAAACAAAATTTTGTAACTCACTCAGCAAAACGATGAAAAGCACATCCCGATATACAACCAAGGAACCAAAAGACCCGATATATCACTACTTTCGTATGTAAGTAATGACCCTGGAAGTTTAGGGATGTTGTTCAAGTTCCAGCCAGATCTAACATACTTTTCATCTGAACCCGTAACTTGAGACGGTGCGCTGGGAAAACCGCTACCAAATGTGCATGCCTCCACATCAGCGCCATAAAGCACCTATAATGAAAGTCAAATTCAAAGTCAGATTCAGACTCAAAGCCAAACAAGTAGACTATAATCGAATGAGTAACAAAAACGTGAAAGCTCGTCAGGAGGTGGTCAAATTGTTCGAGATTTAACCAAACAGTATTAGTATAGCGTAAATTCTTAAATCATTTTAATAAAAAAAAACTATTGTCAAGAATTACAAAATAATTCTAACTAAAAGTGTTTTAAAGTCAACCGGAACCGACCCATTTTGACCCATTACTGACTAACCCGTCCAATTAGCCACCTTTACGTATGCTTCAAACAAAATACCTCAATTTCTTCTGTAGGTTTCTCTACTATACGCCAAAATTCACCCTCTATATTTTCTAAAGAGGGTTCCCACCGATCTCCAAGATCACGATCACCCTTGTTTTTTCTGAAATATTGTGCTTTAAAGTCATCCGCATATTTCTTGAACTCATCAAGAGTGAAACTTGGACCAGGTTCAAACCCAAAATCAGCTTAAAAAACCATAGGCTCATCCACACTCGACCCATTATCAGTTTTGTGGTCAGCACCTTTTCTTATGTATCTTCGTCGTTTTTTTCTTTCTGTGGTCATTTGATCTAAACAATTTTCTCAAGGAATCCCGGTTTTGAAGTTTATCAATCCTTTGGATTCGGGTAAGAAAACTAGAATTTTCCCATACGGATTTTTCTTTTAGAGGGCATGGAGGTTTCCACGATGAAGGTGGAACTATACGGCATATGCCACATGCTTCTGCTTTATCATGTATATTTGAAATGTACTTTAACATATCCTCAAACTCCTGAAACCAACATAAATGATCATGAATAATGTACTCATTATTTATGCATAAGAATTGGACAAAAAAGTGTCAACGGTCAAGCGAGTCAACCCAACTGGCACTTTTAGCCCTGCCCTAACTTAACCCATACCACAATTGGCTTGGCCCACCCATATTTCAGCATCTAGATAGAAACTTAAAGACCTCTTAAGTCGGGTAGAATACAGGAGCCTCTGACAAATTTGGGACTCGAGCCTCTGACGGGTGCCAATTTGCAGCGACCTAAACACAAAAAAACTTTTAAATGTTAGCATACATATAAACAAAAAGATTAGCAAGCTGTACGGAAGATATAACCTTTTGGCAGTTGCTACACGTTTTGCACCCACGGATAAACCCCTTAGGTAGCTGAAACCTTGAAGCGTGATTCTGCATTAACAATAGATGGTCATATATTGAAAGATAAAACAAAAACAAATGAATAGTTGTAGGTTTGAGGAATTACAATCTGATCCAACGGCTTATGATCGGGCTCATCTTCAGATTTGCAATCAGCTATTTTGTAATTTATTCCTGATCTACGTCTACTAGACCTCTTTATCTTCTTACCACTATGAGACACGAGCCCCGGTTCATTTGTTACACTTGTGGAAACTGACGAAGTTGATGCATGTCTAGTTTCATTTATTGTAAAAGGTGTAAAAGACTCAAAACCAGGTGGAATTAATGGAATGTCCATGCTCTCTTCTTTGATGTAATGACTTACGAATTCTGTCCCCATTGTGACAATCAAAATTTGCTGAAGAAGAAACAGGACTTGAATCAATTAACTTTCTCGATATTCTTAAATGGGTCAATGTACAGGTTAGACTAAAAAAATCAAAATTCATTAACCCGTTTTGACCCGTTAATCAACCCATCCAACCCGCCCATCTTATCAATTCTATGATAGGAATCACACATCAACAAAAATAATTAGATTGATTATCTAGAGTGCAAGATTCAAAAATCACAAATCTAAAGTAATCGATACCATTTAGTCAACAAACACGTCAAGCATGATTTCTGAACTTTACATATCTAATTAGTATCCTTAGACGCTGCAACTGATGATCAAATACATAAATGAACTTTTATGGTAAATCACTATTTACTAATAAAAGTTATGAACTTACGAATAAGCTCTTTTCTAGATTTGACGATAAAATAGTACATTCTTGATTAGTACTACCTCCCAAAAACACAATCACGGGTCGCATATTCTAATCATAATTACATAAAAAGCTTCTGCAATCCTAAGTTCTAACCAAGATAATAAACATATGAAATGGATCATTATTTCAGTGATAACAAAACAATAAATCTCATTTTCAAAATTTATAACAACAAATAAATTCCTGATGTAGTACATATCAAACATAATATCATCAATCACAAAATAATCACACATTGCTTAATTTGCATGAAACAGATGGATCATATAATAACTAGCCCAAAACTACAAAATAACATGCAAACAAAACAGATTTCAGGAACATAACTATATCTAAGCAATAAACATTTCATATGCTAAAACAATAAATGACTTATTTTAGTACCTGCTAGTGATTTTATAAAAACTACAAACTTTCTTGGATTGATATGAATAATGTGTGAAATGGCAAAATTTGATGGTTTGGTCAAGATTAAAATTCTTGGTACAAAAGTTTAATGTTTTTACTAGTAGTAGCAGTCTGGTCATGATATGAACATATTAAACTAAAGTTATCATATAACATTAACTAGCTAGATAAGATATTGGTTCTTGAATTTACCACTTTTTTTTATGTTTGTATATCAAAAGACATAAACATGGGATTGGAACATTGATTCATAGAAGTAGTAAGTTGACGAGAAAATGATGAGATGCAGACGATATTTTGACGAGATCTTGGCGATATGGTGACGAGAAATTGGTAAATAAAGGTCTTAGAAGAAGTGTTTACTGTTTAATTATCTTGTTTGGAATTTCATGAATTAATGTTGAAATAAATAGTTTTATATCGTAAGTTATCGTGTTGGAGCTAGACTAGTATATAAATAATTAAAATATCGCGTTACTATGAAGTGTAGAAAGTAAAAGAAGAATACGATGGGCTTGTGTTTGCTTGCTGGTTTCGTGTTGCTTGTGGTTTATGAAAAAAGAAAAAGTATTGGAGGTTGAGAAAAAGTGAAAAACTGACTTTGACTTGTTATAAAAAAAGAAAAATGTTTTTCTTGAATTCTATTTTTAAATAGATGACCATTTGGAGTTTTGGACCACAAACTTTTCATTAACGTGAGTAGAAAAAACAAATAATCTAAAAAAGATTAAAAAAAAATTAAATAAATAATAAAAAAAAAAAAAAAACATTTGCTAAATGTCGGTCAATTTCGGCTTCAAATTTCATGTCTCTCAAATTTACCTAAATTTTGACTTTTTTTTTATTTGCATTTATAATTGTCATGTTCATACTGTATTTAATACAAACTTACATTGTGTTTTCGAGTATCATCTAAGGAAAAAAAAAACTAAAAAAGGTTATAGTCTCGAGTATCACTTAAAGAACAAGAACGTAAGAAAAGAATAATGTTTTGATTATCTTTAAAGTAAAATATATCTTTTATAAATTGAGTTGAAAATATTTACTCTATTTTTCATACTTTTGAATATGATGTTTAAGTAGTTTAAAAGTTCTAAAAGGATATTTTTTTTCACTTAATGAGCGAGCCCAAAAGCCTAAACACTTATTTCCTTTTAATGAACAAGCCCTCAAATTTATCAATCAAATAAGTGACTAAACTAAACATCACTCTAAACTACTTAATTTAATAAACACTCGTTTAAGTTTTATTAGAGATTCTTCTTCTAATAGATACCAAAATGTATGTTTTTTTTTTTTTTTAATGACATTATTAAGATTGTACTTTATTTTAGTGTCACAATCACTCCAACTTGACGCCAAATCTTATGTCAAAAATTATCCAAAAAGATTGGTTGAATTTGGTGGGAAATATCTCAAAATTATCAACTTGTTCAACCATAACCTACCCAACCAAAACAAAATCCGACTTCCAAAAAATCTCAAGCTTCAATTCTTAATCTTTGCCTTAGTAAAGCAGCAACCTTGAGCCTTGATCTTGGTCGGAAAATACGACACAACTTGAATCTCCAATGTTGTCTAAACGAAGAATTACACCATCGATTATCATAAACGCTACGTTACTCATTCTAGTTTCGTCAAATTCCTTCACATTTTCTCATTATACTAACTTTGTTTACAAGAAATGTCGAAATGAAACTCACATTCCCAAGAATTTAGTGTCATCCCTCCTCCAAGAACTTGTCGAAAAATCCAAAACTTCCAAGTTTTACCAAACAAGCACAGGTGATGACACATTTGCAGTCTCAGGCATATTTCAATGCCGTGGAGACCTGGCCAATGAAAATTGTCACGATTGCATATTGAACTCTATTACAAAATTATCTTGTGCTTCAGAAGGTTCTCTAGCTCGCGTTCAGCTCAAAGGTTGCTACATGAGCTTAGAGCCTGAACCCAAGCCTCAGCTTGAACATGAGAGTGGTAGGACTAATGATAGGGTGTTATTTGGTGTACGGAAAGTTTACTTTCAACACAAGCAATGCGGTGAAAGGAGGTCGTGGTTTGAGGGTTTGCAGGAGGTTAGGGACGCGGCGTTTGAATTGGTCACTAAATGTGTAATGAGTAGTCATATTGGTCATTGTGAGACAACACATGAGGGGATGTACGGAATGGGGCAATGCGCGGGGAGTTTAGAAGAGTGTGAGTGTGGAGAATGTGTTAGTAACGCGTTTCAAGTGGCTCAAGATGAATGCTGGGGATCTGATTCAGGGGAGGTTTATTTGGAGAACTGCTTTATTAATTTTCGAGATAATCAACCTAACCACGGTGGAGGGGGGTCTTTTAAAGGTAAAAGTGCATATCATAGAATTAAGGCCTCTCAATTTCATAGACTGAAAAACTGTTTTGATAACTTGTCGCTAACTGTATTTTGTGGCATTGCCGGAAAAGTTTATGTATGTGAACTCTCTTAAGGCTTCACGTACTGCATAGAACATTTTTTATGAGATATATACGAGTTCATTTCTCAAGTTTCGGTGAACTTTTCATTTGACAGAAAATAGTGTTGGTGGTGGTTTGGCAAAGGTGGCAGCGATGGTGGTGGGTGTAGGTGTTGCTTTAGCTCTATTAACTACCCTTTGCTTCTGCATTAGATCTTCAAGAAAAAAACGTGACGGTTAGTTCCTTATAAATCTGTCTGTTTTCAATCCTGCCCAAATTTTCGCAAAGAATTTAAATTACGTTGTAGAAGTATCTAACTAACTCTTTTCATTCATAACTTTTGGTGCAGAGTGGTGAAGATTGAATACGATAACAGTTGCAACATCTTGCTAGACTTCTTTGGATGAATGAAAGTTGATTACTCAGATTAGCCTAAAGATATCATTAATTCAGTAAATATGATTGTACATTATATATATATCAAATTGCTGGTAGCATGTCAATGAGATTGGTCTATGAGGTCTTAAGAAAATAATAACAAAAGTACTGTAACGTAGTTTCTTTCTTTATGATTTCCTATAAAATTTGATATACCGTGGCGACGTACAAAATCATTAGTAGGACTTCTGATAAAGTTCTTGGAACAGGATGATGTTGTTAATGTCAATTTTATAACCCAAGTCATCCTAAAATTAAGAATATCAAATGACAAATGGTTTATTCTAATTGGAATGCGAGATTTAACTAATTTAACTGTTGATCAATACAAGATATGAAACAAATTAAACTCTTAACTGTAACATGCCAAAGTACAAGATCATTACGATAAAAAATGACTAGAAAACCTTAATCATGCCGTTTTACTGGCAACTTCCTTTTGCATTTCTGCACAATACTCGAACAAGCTTCCATCATACAACCGCCTTACAGATTCTTTCGATAGAAAACCTTCTGAATCCTTCGCAAGCATATAAAGGACTCCCCATTCCATCTTGCTTGCAGTCCTATACTTACACATAAAAGTTAAAACCAGCACCTGATGAAATGTGTCCACGTTCGCAATCATAAAAAAATTAATTAATTAATTAAAAAAAAAAGGAAAAAGGAAAAGAGCATCATTTTCTTTTCAACGATAAAGCGTTGCTTAAGTAATTTTGATAATTAATTTTAAAGAAATAAGGTGTGTACCAGCCGAAGAAATCAAAGGCATTGCGACTTGCATCAGTCATATGCCAAAGTTCTTTAAAGCTGAGTTTGTCCGGCTTTGTGTGAGCATATTTGCTGAAAATGTTCTCTAGGTTGACAGGAACAAACCTGTCATAAACACGAACCATTTTTACTTGCCAAGGGCTTCATCAGCAACCAATTTGTTTGAACTAAAAGAAAGCTTGAGTTTGATCTCACCTTCCTTCAGTGTCATAAGTCCCGGAATCACTTCCATGCTTAGCCTTGTGTATGTTTTCAATGTAAATTGGGAACAAAGGCGATGGCAGCCATGTCTAAAACAAGAAAAAATAGCTTGAACCATTTTGTTTTTGTCACAACACAAAAATATTACAGACAGTCCTGCCTTTAATTTAAAGTGTGGCAAATTATATTTTCTTCTCAGACTTGAATTGGTACTTTAACAACTTACGGGTAGAGTGGCATAACTCATAGCTCCATGTACAAGCATTGTGAAGAACACACAAGCAAAGGCGTTAAATCCGAGGTCACGAAATCCTGAAACAATAGTATCAACCAAATGACATTAAGAAAATAATAAAAGTATCAATCAAATTACAATTATATTTTGATTAGTGATCCATTAATATTATATTCTCCTTTGTTTTTGCCTTCTTATCACATCTAAAGTACATGCGGAACGTACCATCTTATGTTTCTTTTTCATGCCGTCTTAAAATAATTTAGATCAAAACGATACAAATTCATAAATCATATATCTGCGTGTTCTAAGGCGAAATAGCAAGTTTTTAATATTGCCTACTAAATAAAATGCCAATAATTGAAACTGTTATATTTCACTAATAATCTAAAGTACCAGTCATCAACCAAAATGTATGATTAATTGTTAATATGGAAGAGCTTACCTTTAAAAGTTTCCCAAGGGTAGATGATACCATTATCATCTTGATCAAAGAAGGCCACGTGCTGCTGAAGAACAGACATGTTACGGTGCTTGTGCCCCCATGTCCCATTGACGTTATCCGTATCTGGTGCAGCCACAGCCCGAGCCAAATCTAAACAACACATAAACCACAAGTTTTATCCCAAATCCATTCAAAACGGAAAAAGAAAACCACAAGTATAATCTCAAAATCAAATTCCTACGATTAAAAAAACACAAAATAGAACTAACACTACAACAAACATATATATAATGTTTGTGACATTTTTCACAATTACGTACAAACATATTAAACTTTTTATGCATTTCCAAATATGAAGAAAATATTAAATTTCGCCGTCGTGCTTTATAGTGTATAGATCAGTATGTGATACCAGATCGTTCACACACACGGTTAATTACTTTTGCATCTTAACGTGTAAAATGTACATATATAAACGTTTAGAACTGAATAAATTAATATACAAGGTTTAGGAAGCTTGGAATCAAGATCTAATCTGAGTTTTCTCCGGGAAGTGATAGGAGCCTTCTCGGCAACGGTCAACATTCCATCGGCAGATGCCTTTAGAGACTGGTTTCCACCAGAATTGTCACCCATCTTGTTACTTGATCTTTGTTGGTTAAGATTAAGAGAGTGTGTGTAAAATGGTTAAATTACTAATAATATTACAGTTATAAAGTGGTTTTTCCTTTGGAATCGGAGGGTTTGTTCATATGATTTTGAATATTTCATGATCTCTAACCCTACTTTCGTGGTGTCCTTGTTTTGCTTATATTTTTTCATGGCCATAATATTGAGTTGCCTAATGTCATTTTTGGTTATTAAAATCTGATAACTTACTTTAAGTTGTGATGTCTTGTCACATTAGCACGATTTCTTCAAAACGATGTGAGGCTAGCTAGATAAGTAGACAATGTTAGCTTGTTAACATATATGATGATATATGATATTAGCAGAGGGGGCTCGGAGGGGTGTGCAATAGGTGCAGTTGCACAGGGCCTCCATTTAAAATGGGCCACATTTTTATTAATTTTGCACAAGGTTATAAAAATCGTTCGGCGGTACCGTGACGGTTAACCCCCGCCAAGCTCCATAGGCGCCATGGTGGCGCTATGGCGGTGACCCTAAATTATAAAGGAATTTATTAAAGAAATGAATATTAGCAAGATTAATTATAAAAACTATCTTAAATTAGAACAAAATCAATAAAATCGAAGTTAATTGCCGTGAATTTGAAAAAAAAAAAAAAAAAAACCCTAGATCTGAAGTTGACCGGCGTTAACCAAACCGCCGCCAAGGCCGATTTCTGACCGATTTTGACCAAAACACCATGTTAGACCGATTTGGGAAATATCGTGGCGGTGGACCGCCGATATCCGCCATGGCCGATTTTTACAACACTAATTTTGCATATAAATACATATAATTTTAAACATATATGAGTCATATAATTAAAGTTTATATGCAGTTTCTTTTTAGTTTACAAATGTAATAGGGCTTCTTTGTTGTTATCGCCTAGGGCCACCGAAAACTACGAGACGGCCCTGGATATTAGTTGTAGTTCAATAAGCTTTTCTTGTCCATCACCTTGAAAACAATCGGCCACGTTTTTTTGAAATGATTCACCAAACTTAATCTTTTTTATATAATAAAAGAATTACATCATTTCGGAGTGTTTTTGTAAAACCCTTCTCATTGAAAAAATAATTGGACCAATAGGAGAGCTCGATTTCGACACGTAAGCAAAATCGTGTGATGTGATTGGTTAATAAAAGTCAAAATTAAATTGATTTTGGTCAAACTTTAATAAATTTGGTGGAGAAATTTAGTTGATAAAAAAACACATAAAAATATAGGTGTCAAATTTGTGAAAATAAAAACTTAAAAAAAGATGAGGTAATTAATAAAACTTTAGTGGTTGAATTTTTAAAAATTATATAGAGTTAAATGTAATATTATAAGCCTACATGTTTTTTACTACCTCCGTCCCAAAATATAAGTCCATAATTGACTTTTCAAAGTCTTTGTTTTCTGACTTTGACCGTATTTATATTTTTTCGTGTTATATAATAATTGATGCAACATATATAAATGGATCCGTGTTTCAAATATATTTTCATTGGTACACTTTTCATCAAGTATCATATAGAAAAAAATATAAATGCGTCAAAATCGAAAACAAAGACTTTCAAAAGTCAATTACTTATATAAAGTAATAACTTTGGATTATAAACAAATACCCCCTTATACTTTATACTCTTTATACTTTATATCTTAAAAAAATACAATGTATATGTTGTTTTAAAATAACAACATATAAATTTGCATAAGATTATAAGTATCAAGTTTTTTTACTATATACGTTCAATAAGGACTCATTTATTTCATTTTTAAAAGTTTAACATATGTAGACACGAGTTTACATTTTAAATACGGCTAAATTACTGAAAACGGGAATATAATTATCAAATTGTAAGCACAGGTTAATTTAATATAAAAATAAATATACGCGATTGTACTTATAACAATGACTCGTGTAACTCTTATTTATTTATATAAAGATATCTAGAAAAACATTTTTTGAAAAACTTTAAGGAGTATACTTTAACTTTATCAATGTTCATTATGTGCTATTAAACTTGCATCATGTGTACAATATAATATCAATAGTGAAATTTAAATAATAACACCAACATCTTTGTCACCTAAATAAAATTAAATCTTGAATTACCTAAAATAAATTTTTACAAATATTTTATCAAATTCGAATGGATATTAATGCATAATGAAAAACTCGTGTATAAGTATTAGTTGGACTTATATCACAATTTTCATGGGCA
This sequence comes from Chrysanthemum makinoi, assembly GCA_910596185.1. Lineage (NCBI taxonomy): Eukaryota > Viridiplantae > Streptophyta > Magnoliopsida > Asterales > Asteraceae > Chrysanthemum > Chrysanthemum makinoi. Next base: position 41,595,280 of record OU343220.1, on the reverse strand, counting down.
AATTTTTATATGTGTATATACTGAACTAAAATGTTAAAATAAATTTGATTTATGTGTAAACTTCGTTCGTGCACGAAACTTATAACTATATAATTATATGCATTTACCTTTAAAGACACAATATTCAATATTAATACAGAATAATTTTTTTTTTTTTTTTTTGTCAAAACTCCATACGTGCACGGGTATTATAAATAGCATGAGTTGAGATCAATATAGAACTCATATTTGTCATAGAACAAATGAACCAATCATAACCCTCCATTTTTTATCTAAATTAATACAAAATGATTTTCCACCTTTTTTAAAACAACATATCTTACAAACGGTAAATCTTCAAAATATAAAAATACACCATCGTGACGAGAATTAAATTATCTTTCTATAGATATGCACTTTTACATATTTTTGACAAACATTTTTTTTTTCAAAAATTCGTCCTAAAAATCATATATGATTTTTACGAATCATATATGATTTTAAAAATCATGTATGATTCGATTTTTACGAATCATATATGATTTTACAATCATATATGATTCTCAAAAATCATATGTGATTCGTAAAAATCGAAATTTTGTTGACCAAATTTTGAAAAAAGTTGTTAAAAATATATAGTAGTGCATATCTATAGAAAGATAATTTAATTCTCATCACGATGGTATAATTTTATCGTAGAACGATTAACGGTTTACGAGATATTTAATTTTTTTAAAAAAGGGTGAAAGTTTATCATAATAAAAAAATGAATGGCTATTATTGGTTGATTGGATCTATGGTAAATTTTGGTTCTATATTGAACTTTTGCCTAAATAGCATATACATGCATAATCATCACGAATGTGCCCTCGTAATCAAAGCATACTTATAGTGGAGTATTATATAGACGGCAAGACAAGTCTGCGTCATAGATAGAAATTTAGAAAAGAGTTTTAATGAAGGGATAATGACAAAAATACCCAATTTTTCAAACCTACTTCACAAAATACCCCATTTTATACTCAAAAACCCAAAATACCCACTAAATCCGCAAGTTTTTTAAGAAAAATCGCAATTTATGAAGTTTTTGATATTTTTAGGAAAAATATCGAAAATTTTCGATATTTTTAAGAAAAATCGAAAATTTGCGATATTTTTACGAAATATCGAAAATTTTCGATATTTTTAAGGAATATCGCAAATTTGCGATATTTCTTAAAAATATCGCAAATTTGCGATATTTTTAAGAAATATCGCAAATTTTTGATATTTCTTAAAGAAATATCGCAAATTTTTGATATTTCTTAAAAATATCGCAAATTTGCGATTTTTCTTAAAAATATAGAAAACTTATGGATAAAACTTACGAGATTTTTGTCAGTTTGCGAGATTTTCCTGATAAAACGGTATCCGAGAGGCTAGAAATCGATGCTAATAGTGGTTTTATGGTAACTTACAATTCCGATAATGATATTGTAGCAGTAATAAAGTCTTGTACGCCGAATGCGTTGGGTGACCTAACAGTAACACTCAAAGATCCTTCGGGTATAATTTCTGGTACAATTCATTACAAAGTCCTTAAAGAGGAGGGTTATCAAAAGGCTATTACCGTAGGAGCTGTTTTAATACTTCGTAATGTTGATGTTTTCCCTAAATTTGGTGGCCATTATCTTAACATTACATTGAAAAACATTGTTAAGGTTTTCCACAAGGATACAGTCTTTAATTTATGAATGTTTACCTTTTTATTTCAGACGTAATGCGTTTTAATTAACTATGTAACGTTTTTAACAACTGAATAAAAGTTTAGGTTTTTAATTGTCCATTTAGTCTGATTCAGTTCATAGTTGTTGTTGTCCAATATCATTTGACTCGATATAGTCATAAGTTCATCACAAAATAGACGAAATTTCATTTCTAGTAAAATACTTCTACCAAATAACTTCCACTAAAGTATTTCTAGTAAAATATTTCTAGTAAAACATCAAAAAAAAAAACTAAAACAACCAAAATGATCTAAACATCAAGAAATGGGTCTACATGTGTCTTTCACACCTAGTTTCATAAAACATTAATGCCATATCAGCTCTAAATTCGTGACATTGCAATCCCACATCATCACCAAATTATTCAATATCGATACTTTTCCCTTCAGAAGCATCTTAATAAACATACATGTCATGACACCACAATTTTGTGTACCATACTCAAACGTCTGCTGAGGTGCGTTCTTCACATAGTTTAGCAAGATCCAAAGCACATCGGATCACGCTTTTGTTTTTCAAACCAACCCACATTTTTCAAGTCTTCTATTATGAATGGTTTCCATTTCTTCAATAAGGTTGAAATTTTTTTGCGATTCGCATCACCCTGAAGACTGTCATAAACGGTCATAGTATAGTCATCCAGATTCCATGAAGCAAAGAACCCAATGTTCGTATCGATATTTATCGGAAAAAACTCGCAATGAAAAAAACAAAAATAAGCTTAAATCAACAAAAATCCGCTAAAAATAGTAAAAAAAAACACCTAAAATCAAAGAAAAATCTAAAACAATAACAATCAAGAAAAATCAAAAAAACAAAGAAAAATCTTCAAAACCCAAAGAAATATCAAATTTAAAAGCAGAAAAATCAAAGCAAAACCGCAAGAAACTACCTAAAACAAAGAAAAAAACTCAAATATACTAAAATCAAGAAAAAAAAAAACAAAGAAAACCCACCTAAAACAAATTAAAAATAGCAAAACCTTCAAAATCAGAAAAAAAATTTAAAACAACAAAAACAAAGAAAATTCAAAGAAAAACCTTCAAAATCAAAAAAAAAATTAAAACAACAAAAAAAATTAAAATAGCAAAATTCAAAGAAAAACGCAAAAATCAACAAAAAGCAGAAAAACCTTCAAAAATCAAAAAAAACTAAAACAACAAAAAAAAAATTAAAACAAAGAAAATTCAAGAAAATTCAAAGAAAACAAAAACCTTCAAAATCAAAGAAACAAATAAAAACAACAAAAAAGCTTAAAAACAAAGAAAATTCAAAGAAAAATCAAGAAAAAATAAAAACCAAAAAAACCATCAAAAATCAATTTAAAAAGAACTTAAAAATAGGAATAAACAACAACAATAACAATAACTAAACACCCTACATGCTACACCAAACACTCATAATGATGGATACATCATAACTTACTTGTGAGATTTTGTCCCATGATGGATACAACGGATTTGTTCCATCTATAGTTGCTCGAAATGCGTCCACAGTTGCTACCATGCTCATCGGCTTACCGCTATCCATATGGAATGCAACTAAATCACTAAGCCCAAGAGTCCAATTTGCAACGGAATTCCTCCTCCTCATCGTAAGCTCTATAAAGGCATTGATGTGCTGTTCAAATAATACAATAATGAACACTTGTAGATACTTTTATGAATTATATTTTAAGAATCTAAAATTATACTTACTAATCCTTCAAGCTTCCCGCCTTCTACGATGCCCGGGTAAAGAACATCCCAAAATGAAGGTTCACATCTAATTCCTTTGCGTAAGCAATCAAGGTAACAATCTATCTTATTCTTCGCAAAATGACAATATATGGGATATTTATTCCTTTGAATCTTGCTCAACCGCAAATCAAGGTTGGCTTGCTACTTTTCTCGATTCTTATGAATTCCAACTCCTCTTCCGTAAATCCAGTATCTTGGGCCGCATCTGAAGCACCTAAATGTTTATGTATGGTATCCTTCATAGGTACCGACATGGTCGTAACCGGGGCAGTCGTAGTGGATGCTGGTGGTGGTATGGTTGAAGACACACGTTTACGTGTATAAACGATCATCGATGACTTAAACCTCAATGGAGTGCGTCTCTATCGTAATTTGCGCGGTTAGCCAACCGAGAGATTTCAGCGTAGTCGGCGCCGGTGAGGTATATAACGCTATGCGGTGATGTGTATGACGGTCCCGGTGACATGTATGCTGCTATGTCTCCGTCCGACACGACTCCAAAGTCAATGCGTGCATCACCCCGCAAGTTATAAAATAAAAATTATTAATAGAAAATAACAATTTCCTAATGATCTACCATTTAAAAAACATGGATAATAAGCTATTCTAAGAGACTAAATAAGCAACCATAAAGCTAATTATAAGCTATACTATCCTAAGCTAACTAGTAACATTTAAGAAGCCTAAATAAGCACTAAGTACCACTGATAAGCACAAAACTAGCTCAAATAGTTGCTTAATAACATCTTTGGTATGGATGTAAAATCAGGCCTAAAGGGGCTATTTCAAGGGCTCAATAAGCTGTTAAGAAAAATTTTAAAAAATAAAATAAAAATACAAGCTAGTAGATAAGCATCTAAATAAGTACTGTACCAAATTTTAGATCATAAGGACTTAAAACAAAGAAATTAAAAATCAAAAATAAAAGGGCTGTTGGGAGATTTTTAGCAAATGCAGATTTTGAAAATGGGTGAAAATGAGATTTTTTGACTAAAGAAGGTCGAAGACCAGATTCTAAGCATGTAAACTAACCTATAGTGAGCTACTTTGAAGCAATTCAAACACCTAAGGGAGCTTAATCTAATTTTTATCCTAGCTAATATGTAAAACAGTTTTAAACTAAAATATTTCAAAAACTAATAAAAAACTTGTAAAACTAACTGAAAATGATTAAATTCACTTTAAAACTACTACTAACTAAGATTTAAGACTAATCTAATTCAGATTTTGGTAAAAAACAAGTTTTAATTAAAAAAGGAGTTTGTGCCAAACACCCCTTTATGCGGTGTTTAATGTTGAAAACTGATTTTTAAGAACTGAGATTGGAATGTATCTTGGAAAGTCTTTCTTGCGATAAAAGGAACCTTAGAACAGTTGATAAATGACAATAAGCAAATATGCACAAAAGTGCTTATTTGCATATACAAAATTAAAACTGATAAGCAAAAAGAGAATTTTTTTCATTAACTTAAAAGACAACTTACAATATGAAAACAGAAACTAAACTTTTTTTAAAAACTAAAATAACAAATTATTAATAGCAAATAACAATTTCCTAATGAACTACCATTAAAAAATAAAATAAAATAAATTAAAAACATACCTCCAACACAAGCAATCGAGACTCTAAAGTATCAATAGTACCCTGTAAACTAGAAACGGTCTTGGTGAGAGTACCAACACGTGCATCATCCTACAAATCATTTAATAAAAATTATTTAATAAGAAATAAAAATTTACTACTGAACTAGCATTTGCAAATAACACACCTCCAATGCAAGCAATCGAGACTCTAAAGTCTCAATAGTACCCTCATAGCCTAGAAACAGTCTCACCGAGAGTACTAACAAGGTTTTCAACTCGTCATATTTAGGGTCGTGAGGTGATGAATCTCTCTTCCTTTTCTTTTTTCTTTCTTCACTTGCTCACTCAGTCGCCCTTTTCAACCTGAACTTGCTCACTTAATACCTCACTCTGAACATGTTTTTCTTCAAAATACTTGAAAGAGTCCTTCCACCAACTTGTGTCACTCTCGGCTTTAGTAGGTGTAAGGGTCTCCAATGGTTCGTCTAACCTATTATTGTCAAACAAAGTGCAACATCTCGTCCAAGTAAACGGTAGTAATGATCTCCAAGCCAAAGCCCCGAATTATATCCGCTTTTTGAAGGCATAAACATGTGTAGCCGGGATGGCCTCCAATATCCATATCTATAAAATAGAAAAACAACATAAAAAACAACTAAAAAAACAACATAAAACATGTAAAAAAATCACCATATGTAAAAATACAATAAAAGCTCAAACAAATCCAGTCAATGTGTATTGGATCTCTTACCCTTTCTTATGCGTTTCTCATTATGAAGTTTGCATGATTAGATACAAGAGCTCTAAGTTGCTTATAAGTTTTATCCCAAATATACGACCCCATGGAAAAATATTCCAACAATCTTCTAAATGCTCAACCAAATTCAACTTAAAGTTACTAACATTGTGTGACGATTGGTGGCCCAAGAATCCGTCATCTAACAACACCAAAAGACATATCTTAACCTGATCATCGTCTTCCAAAACTATTGACCGATCTTTCATCTGATTAAAGATATCCATAACATCCTTTACTTTAACCGTAACGTTTTCGGAATATCGGGAACATCCTTTTCCTAAATGGATTTTCCGTAATGTCCTTAACCCACTCTTTCATATACATATTCGGACCAAAACGTAAACCCAGAACTAAACAAAACTCTTGGCGTCTAAAGCGAATCCGTTTACCTAATATATTGAATGAGAGCTCGTTTGGTACGCTTTCAACCTCACTATCAAGTATCATATGAATCAAAAGTTGGCTATTCTTTTTAAGGACAACGTCGAGCCAATGTCCGAAACATATTTTCCTGAATTTTTCATGCATCGGTCGAGCAACAAGTATGTCCAAACAATCGTAATTTTGGCCTTAATCGTTATGTTTGGTCGGTTAAGAAAAAAAACAAAAACAAATGTCTTAGCAATCATAATTCACTTATATCAATGAAAACCTAACTACGATCACATATCAGTCACGAACCCCAAATTTTCATAAGCAACCCTAATTGGGAAAAATCCCCAATTTGAAAAATTATCCAATTCAAACAAAACCCTAATTAGAAAACAATAAACATAATTCAATACTAATATAATTTTGCATGATTAAAACTTACCGGAATCGAATCTTTATTCATGATTCGATATAGATTTTTGCACGATTAAACCTTCAATTCGAATAGTTTTTGGGCTTTTCTTCAATTCGCAAATTTGGGGGTGTTTTTTTGCGATATCTCTTCAAATCGAAGGTTGGGAGGGTTTTTTTTCCATTTCGCAGGTTGGGATGGAGGGGGAAGAAGACCGGATATGTTTTGCGATTTGGCATGGGTTGGTTTTAAGTTTTATAAAAATATCGAAAATTTGCGATATTTTTAAGAAATTTCGCAAATCTTGCGATTTTTCTTAAAAATATCGCAAATCTTGCAAATTTGCGATTTTTCTCAAAAAACTTGAGGATTTTTTGGGTATTTTCGGTTTTTAAGTATAAAATAGGGTATTTTGTGAAGTAGGTTTGAAAAATTGGGTATTTTTGTCATTATCCCTTTAATGAATTAACTTATCTTCGTGACTATGCTTTAATTTGTGCGTTTGGAACTATCCATACTCATATTAGACGAGTACCAGTGCATAGCACAAGAATTTTATAGCGGCACATAATTGTAGCGATAAAAAAATTTATTGGTTATAAACGAAAAATAATAAAAGTTTAAGAATTTAAGAATTAAACACGATTTAAACTGAATGAAAATAATATTGCTTATACGTTATAAAAGAAAATAATAATAAAAGTTGATGGTATCTATATAGTTTTCTTAATTTTTCACTTTCAAAAATATGAGCTTCTTTTATATATAGATATAGATAAAGAGAAAACTCATTTGCTTAAAACTTAAGGGTGCGTTTGGTTTGAAGATAGGATTCGGAATAAATATTGGTTTGAAAGAATGAGTATTGGTTTGAAAGAAAATGAGAAGAGAAATAATAATTGATTGATTTAGATGATATTTATTTTAAAATTTAAAATATATATTGGAATTGAAATTATTAATTTTAAAATATAGAATAAATACATGATAATGGGTTGGGACCCACTATAAAAGAGTAGAAAAAAAAATAATAATAATAACAAAAGTTACCTTGTTTGCTGGTATGATGGTAAGGGTATCTGTTAGGTTTATATTTGAGTTGATAAGACAACACATGTGAAACATGAGTGACTTGTTATGACAAAGAGGAAAACTTCAAAGATATGAAGATACAGAAGATATTTATTATATGTTAGGAATATTTACCGAATATTCTGTATTATTAATATTTATCTCTTTGTGTAACCCTATTATCTCTAGTATATAATGAGATACAGGGATTGATTATTAGAACGTGTGTCAAGTTATGAACACCAAAGGGGTGTGTGTGTGGAAAACCTGGCGTAGGAAAATGAGTCTGGTAACACGTTCAATATTATGAACAATGATATAACCAAACGCTCAGGTTATATCATTGAACGGCCAGGTTGTTTGTTTTGTTTAGCCTCAAGGATCTTATGATTCCTTATTAGTGTAGGTAACACGTTCTACAGTTGATCGCGTAGAATTGGGGCTATTAGTTTGTATATTGTGGAGATTATGACGAAGAACCTTTATAATAACAATGATATATTGTTTAATCCGTTGTGCTATATGTTATTAGGGTGAAGGCTGAAAATACGTAAAAAAACTTTCCCAAATATACCGAAATGCGTAACATACTAATTTTATTATCTAAATTGCTAAATAACTTTCAAATTTTGTTCAATGTACGTAACATGACCCTTATTTTCCAGTGTGTATTTTTTTTATAATATACGTGTATATTCCAACACATCAAATGCTTCCAACTCAGCAAGTCAAATGTTTGACCCTAACTTATTAAAACCCCCTTTCTGTCATTATCTTCCACATCCTACACACACCTAAATCTAAAAACCCAATTTCAATTAAACTCAAAAAAACCCAAATTAAACTAAAAAAAAACCCCAATTCAATAACCCTAATGTCAGCCTCATCTTCTAGCATCCGAAGCCGTGTCCGTACTTTACCTACTCATTGTTATTGTGGCATTCTTCTAGCAAAACGTGTTTCTTGGACTGAGAGAAACCCTTGCCGTCGTTTCTTGGTTTGCCCAAAACCCTCGGTATGTTTTAGTAATATATTTACATATTATAAATCAAACATTTGTTTTAAATATATTTCTTTTTACAGTTTTGTCCTGATAAATGTGATGCTTTCTACTGGATTGATGGTGAATTGAAAGGAGCTTGGTACAAAAATGCAATGTATGAAATGTACTTGAGTATGAATGGTGACCAGAGAGATGTGTTTGCAGAAGAGATTAATAGACATGAGTTGGGGATGTTAGCTCAAGAAAGACTAGCTTATGTGGAATCTGATTTTGAGAGTTACAAGGCAAGGATGGTGCTTGCACTAAAAAGGGAACAATCCAAGTATGCATTGTGGAGGAGGATTTCTGGTTTCATGATGTTTATCTTGACTGGAATGTTGGTGTTGTTGTTGATTGTCATTTAGGTAAGGGCAGTAGTAATGTCATTGTTTGTGATGGTGTTGTTATGGTAATAGTATGAAAATGATGGTATGTATTCACAACAAATTTTGTATCAGTGAAAGTTGTGTTTATATAGTCTTTGTTGTCTGATTTTTGGTTAGAATTCAAGTGTCTTACACATGCTAAAGTCACCCGTGACTGCACATGCTAAAACATGCTAAAACAAGTGTATTGGTAGTATCAAAGACTACACATAAAATATAGATTCAAAACATAAGGAATATATCAGACTGCACATGCAACATACTAGAATATTAAACTGCATAGATAAGGCAGTTAGTGTTAACAGCCATGTGCAAAGTTTACAAAAGATGTGCCATCTTGGTCACATATATCTAGCAGCCTACATAGACATGAACCTAAAACTGGATGTAAGTGTTTACATGCACCAAGATTGTTTACAAAAGGTGTGCCATGTTGGTCACATAAACATACCAGACATAAACAACACAAACTACCCAAAATACAAAAGGTTAACTGTTTTAAGGCACCAAGAGTGTCTAAATGTTGAATGGATTGGATGGAGACCTACCAGTCCCATCTGGTGGAAAGTTAAACTTCCTTCTTTTGGCAATTCTCTCAGACTTATTTCTTAGCCTGATTGGAAGCTTTTGTCTTGGTTTCTGCCTTGCTACTTGACTCATTGGAGGAGCTTGACTTTCTTCTGTTTCAGCAGCTGGCATTGGTTGTGTTGGCAACTCCACAGTAGGATGTTCAGACTGAGAAACATCCATGGAAACAGGCTCAGTTATACTTGGCAGTTCAGCATTGTGTTGAATATGAGCTTCTTCAACTGCCTGAAGTTCACTCAAAGTAGCAGGTCTGTTGAGTTCATCCTCTGAGAAGTGGTCTAACTGCACATCATCCCAAGTTTGGTATGTGTTAGCTATATGCTCCAACTCTTCCCTTCTCCTTTCTTCCTCTTCCATCACCTCCTGCATAACTTCTCTTTCAGCTTCCTCATCTCTCAACTGCCAATATTCCTAAATTATATAGTAACAAAGATCAAATAGGAATACTTAAAATATAGTAATTTATGCTTAAATCTTAAAGTATACATACCTGTGTGTTCATAGTTGGAGTCTTTGATTTAGCAGCTGCACCCTTTGAACCAGATTTACCACTTGATGCAGCCTTTGATTTACCTTTTGCACCTCTAGCTTCACCCTGCTTACTTGACTAACCATTCTTCTTGGATGCACCCTTTGATCTACCACTAGCAGTTGCACATCTCCTTTCACCCTGCTTACTTGACTCACCAACAGTAGGTTTAGGTGCTCTTGGAGGTCTCATTGCAGCTGGTTTAGGTTGTTTAGGATCTTTGCAACTAGCCTTGTTATGTCCATTTTTTTGACAATTTTGGCATCTCATAACTTTGCCAACCCTGCTAACTGAGTGTTCATTAACTTTTTCAGTGGGATGTGGTATTATGTTCTTCCTAGGCCTTCCACGCATCCTTTTCAATACAGGTGGGAGTGGGGGTGTGTTTTGAGTTGATTTCCAGTACTTAGAACCTAAAATTGGATTTATAGAGAACTGGTATGCATCAAACCATTTGGATTGACTATACCAGCTACTCACACCATCAGCTGGATTCATCTTAAAGTGCATATAAGCTGCCACTGCATGTACACAAGGTACTCCACTAATATTCCACAAGCTACAGTCACATGACCTACTAATCAAATTAACCCCAAAGGCTTCATCCTTTTTCCTAACCTCAACAACCTGATATCTACTAGGTAGAACATCCCATTTCCTTTGTTCAACCCTCAACTCCTCAAGGTGTTTTCTAATGGATGGAGCTATGTTGTCATCTAATTCAGCTGCAAGTTTACTCATATTCCAATACCTTTGCATAATGTAAACTCTAATATCCTCTAACATAGTGATTATAGGCTTACCTCTAGCTTGAAGTATCTGTCCATTAGAGCTCTCTGATATCCCATTCTCAAATGATGCACAGCTTCTATCTGTGCAGAAAAAGGCTTTACACCACCTTGCAGGTTCCCTCTCCATTAGATATGTAAATGCCTCTGGATCTAACTCTTTGATCTCATTCATCCTACTTGTGAAATCTTGCTTAATAGTTGAAGCTGCTGCACTCCAAAACAACCTTTATATCGCAAGCCACCCACTTTCTTTTGAAGTTTGCATAAATATGTCTTGTGCAAAGGTCTGTTCGCTTGTGGTAACCAAGTCCTAACTGACTCAATTAGACCTGCATGTTAACGGTTTAATACTTAGTTATATCAACACATAACAAAAACTTATTATACTTAGATCAAAACAGACTAAAACACTGTATCAAAACATACCTTGTGAGAATCTGAGATGATTCTGACACCACGACCTTGTTGTAGGTCAAGATCATCAGCCAAAAGTGACAAAAACCAGCACCAATTGTCTTTGTTCTCAACATCCACAACTAGCCAGGCTATTGGGTACATTTGGTTATTCCCATCTCTACCCATTGCAGTCAAAAGCTCACCCTTGCACATATGTGTGATAAAACACCCATCAATCCCTATCACCTTTCTACACCCTGCAATCCATCCATCCTTGACACCCTTAAAGCAAACATACATTTTGTGAAAGTAGGGATCACCTTTGTCATTGAATTCCATATCTAAGTGACAAGTAGAACCTGGATTGGAGTCTAGAATAGCTTGTCTGTATTCCCAGAGCTTCCCATAATGTTCTATAAGCCCTCCCTCATGTTCAAACAGAGCACATTGTTTGGCCCTTTTGCACTGCCCTATACTGACATCAATCATGAACTTTTGTCTAATATCTTCCCTCATAAACTTATAAGTTATTGATGGGTTCATGATGATTTCATTGGCATAATGCTTTGCTATCCATTTGAATGTGACCAGTGAACCAATATTGTAGTTTCTAGTGCACCTATAGTCAGGGTACAATGTCTTGATTTGGAAAGACTTTTCACTAGACATCCAAGAAGCCCAAAGTCTATAAGACAGGAATGTCCTTTGTGTGCCTGAACCGTCATCCTAGTCCACTTTTTTTAGGACTTTTCATAAAACCTTTACCCTTCCCTCCATGTTTTTCCTTTTCCTTGTTTTTCTTCTTATTACTCCTTCTACCAAAGACACCTACCCAACTCCACATTTCTACCACAATAAACAATCAAACACTGATTATCACTTCTGTAATACCACAGTTGATAACCATGTGCAACTCCATAATCTGCCAAAGCATGTTTCAATTGTTGTGGGCTCTCAAATTTCATTCCTAGGGACAGCACAAATTCTTTCCAAGGTAATTCAGTGGTTGTAACAAGGATCCTGAACACCTTTTTGAATCTTGTACTTAGCATCTATAACAACATCCTCAGGGTCATGTTCTTCCACAATATACTTACCACTTAAATTGGGGATTGGATTATCTCTGGTTTCTATAAAGTTACCCTTACCAACCAGTTTAGTTAAAAAATGATCATCTATGGTCAATCTCTCAAATACTACATTTTGTTCCCCTTCAGTGTGAAAGTCTATATTCTCTGGGTCCTCTTCTTGCTCAACAACGGTTTCATCACAATCTAGGCTATCAACATTTTCATTTTGAGTAAACAGATGATCATTTCTAGTGTAGCCCATAACATCATAATCATTGTATTCATGATACAAGTCAACCTTAAAACCATTCTCAAATCCTACTTTAACAAACTCAACCATATCAGCATCACTATTTATTTCCCTAATCCCACGAGTAAGTGTTGTTCCAGGTACCACATAATACAATCTTGTAACATCATGGACACCTTACCTTTCAATTACATCAAACAATTCACTAACCGGCATGTCTTCAAACTGAATGTCATTGATAACAATACACGATCCAAGCATATACTTCAGTGGATTTGGGACAAAAACCCCATCATGATAGAGTCTAACAGTTAATTGAGACATCTTCAGCTACTCATCGACCTGCAATCAAAAAGTTATGGTCTTCAATTAGGGTTTCAAAAATTAGGGTTTTCAATATGAGATTATAATAGAGAAAGGGAAAGTAACACCTAATTATTGCAATCAAAAATTAGCCTTTACATACCTAACCACGTTTGCAGATTTTGGTTGAATAAAATCTAGGTTTTTTTTAGAGTAATTGGGTGGGTGGTTATTGGTTTTTGAGAATAAGATCGTGTGTTTCAGAAAGGGGCTTTTAATATCCACAAGAGTCAACATTTGACTAATTGCTGATTTGGAAAATTTTGATGTGTTGGAATATACACGTAGATTGTAAAAAAAATACACGCTGGAAAAAAAGGGTCATGTTACGTACATTGAACAAAATTTGGAAGTTATTTAGTAATTTAGATAATAAAATTAGTATGTTACGTATTTCAGTATATTTGGGAAAGTTTGTAACGTATAGAAGATGGTCTAAACAACCTAGAGTCCAAAATGGTCTATAGAACTTATAGAAGATGGCGTGCATAAGTTTTATCAGGTGGTATCAGAACTCGGGGAGCTCGTGATCTAGGGATTCACAAGGTTTTTTTTCCGAAGAAAAGATGCAAAATTCGAAGCTGTTACAAATTCCGTAACTTTCTGCAGGGCTGTTTTCACAAGGTGATAGCTCATTCATTAACCGTTGGATCGGGCTGAAAATTTAGGTGAATGTTCTTGGTATATCAAGGAAGATTTTCACCGGAGGAATCTTTAATCTGAGGTCTAGATTGAAAGATATTCATTGTTGAAAACTGCTGCACAGAAAGGTAAAATATCTCGAAATTTAGGGTTTATATTCGGTATTTGGAAAAGAATTATTTTTTTTTATCTTTCATGTCCACTGACCTAACAGATGGTAATTTATTGGTACTTTGAAAGTGGGTCGGTGAGATCTCATATGCACGATCATGTGATACCCTAATTGTGTGGAGATTCACGTATTTACTGTTCTAGCATGTTGAAAGTTTATGGTGTTTCATAAAAGTTGATTATTGGATAGATAAATTCATAAACAAATATGCAGATTGGTTATTCTCACTTTGGGGTTTTGATTATTGCGTGATTGAGAAAGAAGTTTTAAAGATGAGTGAAAGTGACAAAGGAGTACATGCTGCTACTATGTATCTAGTTTGAATAACGAGAGAGAGGGATAACATGGTGAATACAAGGCGACATAGGATCTGTTTCAAATCTGTTTACATGGTTTGGAGTGAGTCGGGAGCATAACGATTATGTCATGTTAATGTTTTGGTTATTGAAGCTGATGTTTGATTTAGTTTTACATCTCGTGTTTACTTTTGTGTTGTCATTGGAACGTTTGTATTGTTCATGAAGATTAGTAATGCTACGAGGTTCAAGGTTAGTCCTGCTTTTGAAACTTTAGTACTGCTCCATTTACGAGTTAGTACTGTCACGATATACGTTAGTACTCTTGATACTTTGAACTTAATACTGCTATACCACAATTTATACTTCTCGTTGTTCATGCTGCCATGGAAGTTTATTGCTGCTACGTTATTTATTCGTGTTGCTTGACAAAGATAGAGTTTGGGTGAAGTAGATTTGTTTGCATGCAATACCGACCTTATTCAATTGTTTGCTACGTTGTGGAGCGGCATGAGTTTTATTGTCTATTGAATGCGACTTCAATATCTCGTACTGATGTGTGTTCATGGTCGGTGGTACTTTAATATTAAAATCATCATAGGACGGTGTGTTTAATATATTATTATGTTTCATGTGCTGCTTTTTCAATTCTGAATGATGATTAAACATAGGATAGTGGTATGTTAATTTAATCAAGGCGTATTGGTTTACTACTGTTCTTATAATTCGATTACTAGTTGGAGGTATATGAGTGATCATAGTTTTGAATGAGAACTCATGAAATCTTAATGTGGCATTGGAGCATGATCTTGGTCGTTTGGCATATTAATGATGCTTGTTAAGTTGAACGTTTATACTGCCAAGTGGGCGTGCACGTTTGAGTTATTAGAGGTTTTGGTTTTGGATATTTGAAGTTATCGGACACACACAGAAGACGTTTGGTTTTGGGATTCATGGTGTGACCTAATGTTCATTGATTATCATTATAGGTCAGGTTTATGACCGGGTTTAGTTCAAGTAGACATCATGGTCTTGTTAAGGGGAAGATCTTTACTTGCTACATACTATTCTTCAACGTTACTACTGCTTGGTTTCGAATTTTATTGTAGTCATTTATTATTAGTATACATGCTGCTATGTTCGTTCATGGATGGTACTTCATGGTGTTCGTTGCTATGGTGGTTAGTTATTTGAAAAGTACTTATGGTTACTACATGCATAATTTGAGGGGAAGGTTTTTACAATTACTAGTCATTATTACTACTTCTGGTTTAAGTTTCTTTTGTCTTGAGTTCATTTATAGCAAACATTTTGGTATTCTTCATGGAGGGAAATTTGAGACATTGGATGGCTGGATTGGAAGTGTGGTATTGATTTATGATGGTAAAGATCAAAGTTGCTTATACTTAGCGTCTCCTAGTGGATTATAACAAAAAGGGGAAGAAGTACATAAAAGCTTTGCAACTTGAAGATCCTTGGTGATACATGTTTAAGGGGAAGTCGTTTTGTTTCATGACATATTAACTTCAGGGGAAGTTCGTGCTTATTGGTTTTGTCATTATCAACTAGGGGAAGATTGTTGGGTTTATATTTAAGTTGATAAGACAAAACATGTGGAACATGAGGGACTTATTATGACTAGGAGTGAGCAAACAACCCGAACGGACTGGACCGACCGACCGGACCGACCACATTCGGTCTGGTCCTCGGTCTAGGATTCGTTCGGTCCGGTCCGGACCACAAAAGGACTATTTTGGCCTTGTTGGACTGGACCGACCGAGACCGGTCCTCGGTCTAATGTTTTTGGCTAATTCGGTCCTCGGTCCGGTCGGTCCGGTTCGGTCCGGGACCAATGCTCACCCCTAATTATGACAAAGAGGAAAACTTCAAAGATATGAAGATACAGAAGATATTTATTATATGTCAGGAAGATTTACTGAATATTCTGTATTATTAATAGTCATCTCTTTGTGTAACCATAGTATCTCTAGTATATAAAGAGATACAATGATTGATTATTAGAACGTGTGTCAAGTTGAGAACACCAAAGGTGTGTGTGTGGGAAACCAGGCGTAGGGTTTAGAAAACACCCAGGTTGTTTGTTTTGTTTAGCCTCAAGGATCTTATGATTCCTTGTTAGTGTAGGTAACACGTTCTACAGTTGATCGCGTAGAATTTGGGGCTATTAGTTTGTATATTGTAGAGATGATGACGAAGAACCTTTATAATAACAATGATTGCTATTATGTTATTAATTATTGTGCTTATTATTTATCCTAGATCAAGGTCTAAACAACTAGAGTCCAAAACGGTCCATAGAACTTATAGAAGATGGCGTGCATAAGTTTTATCAGCATCAACATGCATTTTTATTCCATTATAGTGGGCTCATAATCTACCAAACAACAACATACATGATTCAGTTAATTCCTTTTATTCCACACCCTTTAAACAAACGGCCCTAAAACCTATAAAATGAGTAATATAATGATGTTAGACTAATATACCCTAATTATAAAAAGCAATGTAATCTATTAAATATTACATACTTATTTACAATTTAAATAATTAACTTTCACTTATTACACATTCATATATACATAAAAAAAAATCACTTATTACACATTCATATATACATAAAAAAAAATGCACACACAAATTAACATTGATATACATCGTCGTCTCTATGCGCGGGTAATCGTCTAGTTTTATATTGCTAGTGACAAGATTATAATCTACATCATCATCAAAGATGTCAG
This sequence comes from Chrysanthemum makinoi, assembly GCA_910596185.1. NCBI lineage: Eukaryota > Viridiplantae > Streptophyta > Magnoliopsida > Asterales > Asteraceae > Chrysanthemum > Chrysanthemum makinoi. The sequence continues at coordinate 41,578,274 of OU343220.1, read as the reverse complement.
ATTCATATTTATACATCTTGAGAATGGTCACGGAATGAGTCACAAACACTGACTAGTATATAACCCAATTAGGCTATATGCATCTTGTTGGAAGAATCCAACAAATCGGTTTCTAGAGTGGAACTACGAATAAGGGAAAACTCCAACAAGACATCAACAAAGGGTTATGATTCCTTAATGTCGAGTGACACCAACACACAAAAGATATTTTAACACTTAAACGTTTATTAAACGTGAGCAAGAAAAGAATGTACAAATAAACCTCATCCCCTCATCTCTATTTATAGAGAATGAGGGCCGGGGGAGAAACCTAATTCTTAGTGAACAAGTAATCTACACTTGAGGAGCTTAAGAGATTTCTTAATACATGACTAACCTCCTTAACTTTGAGCTAAACTATAACTAACCCCTTAAGCTTATATCCTAAGTATTACACACTAATATTCTAACAAATATGAATTAAAAACTTGTATTTTTCGAATAACTTAGAAAACGAAAGCCCGTCTACCTCATCCATCTTAATATATATGCTTTGAGTTTTAAAGTACATCTTACATCACAAAACCTGCTAGACAAAACGTGAAATACTGTCCAAAACAATTGTTAATCAATTTAGTATCCCATTGAATTCATGAATCCGTTTTCGTGAATCAAACAGTCGTCAGAGAAAAGATTCGTTACTTAATTCAAAGAATATAACTCAAGGTTAACGTGTCAAGTTTCTAAAATAGTTAATTACTTGTACCAAAATGTTAACATTTTCGTGGTCAACTTAGGCTTACGTATATACGGAATCATAACAGACTTATTGAAAAAGAAAAAATTAAATAAACTTTGGTTTGAAAATAATATATACGTTTAGTTTTTTTATTTATAATAGCTGGTACATGTATTTGAGAAACGTGACAACATGGAGATAGTTAAAAAAAACTTATGTTATTTTATCAAATATTCTACTTGTATTAAAATTTTGCTCAATAACCAATCGTTTTAATGTCAACTTAGACTTTGGCCTACATGTTGCTATTTTTTTATTATGTTTGTAGAAAAATAATCCTATGTATTTGATAGGAGTCACGTATTTATTGAAATGTCTCACTTAAATATTAAAATGACGATGTGTTCAACTTGTAACAAGTATTATCACTTTCTTGTAACATAGCTTGTAACCAAAACATGAACTTGTTAGTTGTTTGAATGAGGTCTGACTTGACATTTTTGACAAATGCTATATCATAGATGAGCAACATTAGTTTGTCCGAAAAAACTTTAAAACGTAAAACGTAACCTAGTTGAAAACCCGATATTGTTACATTAAGCCCGAGAATACCATAATTTAAATCCGCCACGACTAGATTACTACCTTACATCCAAGTCTTCGATTATCATATTATCACTAGCAGGTTCAGTACAAACCTAACTCGATTTGATGTCACCACAAAATCCTACTAATTAAAGTTGGTTGATGCAAGTATATAACTACAATGATATAATTAAAAGAATAAATCAAAAAATTAAAACAGGCAACACATCATCAAAATGTACACATAACTTAGGGTGCGTTTGGTAGAGAGAAATTCAGAGAAAAGAAATGAAGTAGAGAATAGAATCTCAGAGAATAGAAATCAGTAGAGAATTTTGTTCAATTCTAATGTTTGAGTAACAATGAGATGCAGAAATGAATTTTTTTATTTAAATAATATTTTGTCTAAATAAAAATTCTTAAAAAATATTTAAAAAAAATTATTTTTAAAAAAAACATATCTTTTTTTTTAAAATTTATTTTTTTAAAATTTATGTACTTTCTTTAAAAATATTATTTAAAAAATATTTTTTAAAAATGTATTTATTTAAAAAAACTTATTTAAAAATATTAAAAAAAAATATTTAAAAAACATTTTTTTAAAAAATTATTTTTAAAAAAAATTATTTTTAAAAATATTTAAAAAAAAAATTATTTTTAAAAATGTATTTAAAAAAGAAAACTTGTTTTATTTAAAAAACTATTTTTTGAAAATGTATTTATTTAAAAAAACCTTATTTTTTTTAAAAAAATTTTTTTAAAAAAAAAATGTATTTATTTAACAAAATTATAGTTGTAAAAAAAAAAAAAAAATAAAAAAATAAAAAATAATTTTCAAAATAATAATAATCCATTTCTCCAATTTCTCCACCAAAATAAGGGAAATGGAGCTACTAAATTACACTCACCCAAGTCTCTCCATTTCTCCATTTCTCTACCTAATTTCTCTGCTTTTCAATTCTCGGTACCAAACAAGAGAAATGGAACCATTTCCAATTCTCTTGCCTCAATTCCCGGTACCAAACACACCCTTAGAGTTAATATATACTCGTTCAATCAAATTTTAAATGTTCATATTATTATTTTAGGGAGAATTGCATATATACCCACTAAAACTCAAAAACTTGCATATTTACCCAAAATACAAGTTTTCAATGCATGATGTACAATACAAATTAAGCATGTTTTGGGTATATATGCAAATATGCAAGTTTTAGTGGGTATATATGCAATTGACCCATTATTTTATTTGTCCATTGATAATTGTTCATTTTCTCAAATTGAGAGTTATGGTTCACTATTTTATATGTTTTATCTTTATTGAATCTTTCAAGATTGGAAAGTTAATTTATGCATCTAATGTATTTAAAAGGAGAAAATGATTTTTTTTAGCAATCAAAAGTTGAATTAATTGTACATTTTTTTCATGACCAAAAATACAAGAAATGACTTTTATATCAATCATGATACATATCTATTATAAATAGTCTTCGTCATGGTTTTAAAAGGCGTGTCATAACAACGTCAAGACACTGCTAAAAAATGATGCGTGACCTTCACGTTACGAAATAGACCAAGACGTCGACTCTATGCGTGACGTGAAATGAGGCGATAAAAGGCGCAATAAGACGCGCTAAGTGACGAGTTTTCTTTATTCAAGTTCGATAAAAAAAAATTAATAATATTACATGTAAGGATAGTTTCTTAACCTTATTCGTTATGTACAACGATTTGTGTAAACTCGATATATATGAAATATGATATAAATATATAAATATTTTTATATAATTTGTGCCGCCTTATGTCACACTTTAAAAATGAAAAACTTCGCTTTAGCCGCTAAAACGTAAAATTTGATCATGCCGTCACGCCTCACGCTTTTTATAAGGTTGGTATTCATAATCATTTATTAGGTTTCATAAGTTTCTTAAAAAAATTAGGTTTGATTTATACAAAACGTACAATTAACCTTTTTTGATCAATGACACACATATACACACATTTTTATGTTCCACTTAAATAAATGTTCACCTTTTCATTCCATTAAACACCAACTCAAATCCCCTACTTCTCACCACACCTTTACTCCCCTACACCCCTCCAATCTCCACCGTCCAATCTCCACTCAATCAAAACCAACGGTCAAGATCATCTCAAAACCACACTCCACATTAAAAAAAACACAAAAAACACAAACAAAAGACGTGGTGTGTGTGTTTCTCCTCATTCATTCAAGATTAGAAGACTTATTACAAACAACAAGAACAACAATTTTACTTGTACGAGGAAATCAAGGTTTGTTCCTTATTTTGTCCGAAAATCTTTAAATTATAAAAAGATTCGATTTTTGATGGTTTTTTTTGGAATTTGATTATATGGGTATGATTTGATTGTGGAATTGGAGATGGGTTTTGGTTTGATTGGATTGAATTTAGTGTTTGGTTGGGTTTTGAAAAGTGTGAATTTGGGGGTAAAATTGGTAAAAAGTGAAGCTTTTTGGGGTTGTGATTGGTTTTGTTTAAGGGGTTTGTTTTGTGATTGATAGGGTTTAGGGGGTGTTTGGGATTGGTTATTAGATTGGTTATTTGCTTATTGAGCTTTGAAGTAGTTAAAATAAGCAGTTTGTAATATGCAGCTTCAAATTGCTTTTTCAAAACAAATTTTTGTAAAGTTTAAATGATCAAATAAGCAGTTTGGACTTTGGAGTAAGAATTTAAGATATGGACTAAGAAGTTTGGGTAAGCAGTTCCAGACGCCCCCAACATGCTTAATTATCTCTGCTGTATAAAAATGCAATAAGCTGTTTTTAATTAAGAGATCTTATCGTCAGCTGAGGACGCATATGTCATGTGTTTTTGAAGTGATTGGAATAGCCAAAACTAGGGGGGGTGTTTGGTTGTAAAAACGTAGTCACTATAGGTATGGAAATGGGAATGGGTTTGTAAACCCATCTCCTTTGGTGGGTTTAAAATATTTTTGATTTTGTGGGTTTGATAACCATTGAACCCACAAACCAAACAATTGTATTGGGAATGATAGGCATACCCTCGTTTCCATACCCTCAGACCAAACACCCCCTACTTAGTCCTTTATATGTGCTGTAGAAGATAGAGTTTGGATGTGCCGCTGCTTTCTGAAGTTATGATAGTTAATTACTTGATTGTTTTGAAAATTTTAATGAAGTTGAGGATTTACATGTAAAAGTGATCCCTAAATAATCACAATCAGAAACAGTTTGTATCTAATAATATAGTACATAAACAATAGTAATTGATTATTAGATACTCGCTTTCAAAACATAATGCCTTACACCCACTTAAGGTTAAGCTTCATGAGGGCGCTTTTTACAACTTAAATACTAGGAACACCTATTGATTCTAACATGTGCCCAAAGGTGGCCGGAACATACAGATCTCTTTTGTTGCATGTTTTGTTATTATATGATTACATGATAAACACCTCTTATCTATTATCAGCTTCTTAGTTTCCCTTCCCTAGGCCCAGTAGCTACACCTAGTTTTAATTGTGCTAGTTTTATTTGTGATTTCATTCCATGTAAAATTTTATTTACGGTCCTTATAATGAATTAAATGAGAGTATAAAGAAAAAGAAAGGTGGTTTTGTTTATTTGCGGTCTGGGATTATGTGGAAAATTTTGTTATTGCAAATGGATCTTCAATAAATTGTAACCCTTCTATCTTTTATCTAGTTGTGGCACAATGGGCGGGTCAGACGGATTGGATAATGGGTTAAACGGGTAACATTTTTGGTATGGATGAGTTGGTTTTGGTTGGACCTGGATGCCTTTCTGTCCAAACTCCAAAGTTGGAATTTTTTTAACCAATAAATAGTTTGTCAATCGTGACAACAATCAAATCATTCTATAAATAGCATAGTTTTTTGAGTAATTTCTTTTTGATACTTGGGGCAGTTTTTCGACCTGTTTTAAGCATATATTTTATTCTGACGTGTTTAATAAAACATAAACCGGTTCAACCCTTTCATAAGCAAACGGGTCAGAAATTGAGACATCTGGTTTTTGGCTTTTTGCTGTCTTGACTAACTATTTATTAACTTTTGTTTCAGAGACATCAAAACAGAAATGCATCTTTGTAGGAAGATTGCAACAATCGTGGCTTAACTTTGACCCGTATATACGTTGACTTGGCTCCAAAGGGTCTCTCCATCAACTTTTAATTTTATGAATGGACAAAAATGGGCATACAACCCTGTATGTCTTCAACCATCCTTTGACAAGCAGTTAAATCATATGGGTGCTTCGGGAGCCATGTCATCACAAAATATTCCATTAGTTTCTAGGTCTTCAAGCGATACAGTGCCGTTTCAAGTGAGCCAAACATCCAATTTTGTAAATGCACAACCAGTGACCTTAATTGGTCAAAGTAACGCTATGACGTGGGGTACAGAATCACTTGATGATCTCCTTGAATTTCCTGAAAGTGTTATTAATGGGAATTCACAAAATGAGCGACAAAATGCTTTGAATTCGGCTGGCGATCATGGTAGGGGAAATGACCCTAGTTGGCAGAACTGGGATCAGTTAATGAGTGTTGATGATAATATAGAATCGAACTGGAGTGAAATTTTGGCTGATGTTGATGTGCCAAGCCTAGAACCAAAGGTATGTTACATTAGTCCTTTTAGGCTCTTCACATAGAAATTAATGTGTATTAATGTATAAAAAACCAACGTACTTTTTCATTTGTCCATTTTTAATCACTGTACTTCTCTTTGTACATCTGAGTTATCAAAAGATGGGTTTTTGCCCTGTTTCAGTTATTTCGTAACCCGTTTTCTTAATATTCTTTATAAACCTAAAAGTTATATTTTAATCTGTCATCAAACATACAAAAGTTGTTTTGGGTCCTCAGTGTTATATATGGAAAAAGTCACCAAAATTACCCATTTTGACTGGAACCTACCCACCCATTTTGACTCGAACCTACCCACCCATTTTGCCAGCTCTAATAAAACTTAATATCTTTATGCAGCAAATTCAGCCAGTTATTTCTCGCCCTCCTGTGTCAACTATAGAAGCATGTCCTGTTGGCAGCCCAACACCTAATGGATCCTCAATTAAACCTCGTATGCGTTGGACACCAGAACTACATGAATCTTTTGTTGAAGCAGTTAACCAGCTCGGTGGTAGTGAACGTACGTATTTTCATTTCATTTTTTACATAAATTTTATATGTGTTTGGATGTGCATTTTAGAAGTGAGTAAATGATATTTAATGAACTTTTTTTTTAATAAAACGGGGCGTAAAAGATAGCTGATAGCTTGTGGATGTGCTTTTGCTGTTTAAAGTTCTAGTAATCAGATAATTTGACTTTTGAGTGTTCATGAAATTGATAAATAAAAATGGTTTTTTCTATGAAAATGGAGAGTTTTATCTGTGTAATGGGAAGAAAAGCCTTTTAATTATGTTAAAAAAGGCAAATGTTTAATTTTAGTTTACCTTTAGATAATCAGTTTTGTTGCAGCTGGAACTAAACTGATTATTTGACCCCAAATAATCATATAATCAGAAGCAAAATCCGCCTATGCAAACACTAAAAATTGACTATTGCAACTTGAAGCTCATGACCATAGTTTTAGAATCCAAATCCAAACACCCCCATTAGAGCTCACGGGCATATCATTTCTGATGTCTTTTTTTTCTTTGACTTAAAGGAGCTACGCCAAAAGGAGTTTTGAAGCTTATGAATGTTGAAGGTTTGACAATTTATCATGTGAAAAGCCATTTGCAGGTACATAAGAAAGTTTATTTTTTTGACCATCACATCACCAAACTTAAGAGTCTCACATGTTGACTTTTGAGGTTAAAGGAGTTTATTTTTGGGACTGAATATTGAAAATTTTCCCTAGCTTTTGGGTTGGCGTATTTGGTCCAAAAAATAGTTGGTTTAACCACCATCTTTAAAGTGGGACATTCTTTTCATGCTCAGATAATGACCTTTCTGGAAGCAGTCCACATTCCCCCCCCCCCACAACCCAACCACCCTCACCCCACCACCACCAATAACCCGCTCCTGTGGGATTGGGCATTGCTGTTGTCGTATGATGACCTATTTCAGATTGATGTTTTTCTGTTTTTTTTGTAGAAATATAGAACAGCCAGGTACAAGCCCGAGTTGGATGAAGGTAATTATTCTATGTTTTATGTTGTTCTTGCGGCTGCCAATATTAACCATTTTAAGAAGTCCCTTAATCCTACGGCGGGATTGGGTATAGTACTATAGTTATTGTTTAAACTAAAAAACGTAAATCAGTTTACTGATAATTTGACCATGGAACTAAAGCACAACAATTAATACTTAAGTACAGATTACCCCCACCGCGTAAAACATTAATTTTCCAAATTATGATCATTATCTAGTATTGGTTAATGAATTGTGATCTTTGAAAAGCTTCATCCTAGATAAAGATTTTAGTCTGATGTAAAGTCTGGACGAACTAGTAGTATTTGATTGAGAAAATGCTAAATTATCATTATTTGTTTGATATTCTTAATCAGGAACGTCAGAGAAGAAACCGACTTCTATTGATGAGATTGTCTCTATGGATATTAAAAATAAGTTAGTCTCTCTCTATCTCTCTTCTCACACATAAAGTGTCTAATGTCGCTGTGTTTTGTGGGGCGAAGGGTGTGTTTTTTTATGTTAAATGCTAGTGTTGCACGGATCCCTACAATTTATCTTTAACGAATTCACTTCTGATTAATATGTGGAAATAGCAATGTTAATGTTTGACCGTGTTTATCAGAAACATAGCTAAACTGTGAAACTTATGTATTTGTTCTTAATGACAGGAGTTTGGGGTTCACTGACGCCTTAAAATTGCAAATGGAAGTTCAAAAGCAACTTCATGAACAGCTCGAGGTATGCCGAAACATTAAATTATTACTTCAATAGTATTGATTAAATTGTTTTTGTAAATCTTTATTTATGTAAAAATAAGTGGCGAATTAAATATTCACAAAAGTAATAGTTCTAAAAATGGACGAAATTTGGTGACTCAACTCGTTAACCCTACTTGGCTCATTTCGACCGTACTAAATAACATCTCTCCGAGGACTACAACATACAAGTTGGATCCTACTCAAACAGTCACCTGATAAATATTTATTACCTTTGTTTTCAGATCCAAAGAAACTTGCAGTTACGTATCGAAGAACAAGGAAAATACCTTCAACTGATGTTCGAACAACAAAGAAAGATGGAAAACGAAAGGTTAAAACCCTCATCATCTAATCACGACGAAGACCCTTCTCGATCAAATGCAACTGAAAAGCCAAATGACGATAAAGATAACCAGAAGTCAAAGTCAAAGTCAACCTCCCAAACAGAAGAACAAGATGTTAACAATTCTAACATCAACAAAGAATGTAGTCCACGCATTTCAAAGCGTGCAAGACCTGATGATGATGTGGCATCGATGCCTTGATGATTTGTAGCGATTAATTTTGGAACTTGTTCGTTTGTCCCATTTCTTTTCCTTATGCTGAAAGTTGTCAAAATTTTAGGGCTTTTGCACTTGGAGATTGATTCTGGAGACCTTGCAAGTAATTTTTAGGTTTTTCGTTTAGTAAACATAATATTTAGTCCACAATAAACATGTTTATGTTTAAAATTTGTTTTGGTTTTTTGGGCTTCTTTTTCTTGTTTACTTGTTTATGTCAAACTGGTTACTTCTTAGCCTCAAATCGATGAAAAATCTACGTGTGCTGTATGTGTGCCATCCTTTTCATTAAACAGTGTTCATGTGCCTTTAACATATGTTAATTTTCACTAACACTGACTCCATTCTAGAGGCGTTGTTGACCTGGTTACGTATGAAATGGTCAATTTTACTTAAATGTCTCATCGCCAATGGTTTGAGCAGTAAAATGCCAGAAAAATTAGAAAGCTGATAAAAGATATGCGCCTGAGGTGTCAGATGAGTTGATCTTCGCCCAAATGGAGACCACTAGGAGAGTTTTATCAAAAAATGTCCACGGTTAAAAGTTCTGGACCAAAAGCGTTTTTGATCAGTGGGTCCCTTGAATCGTACAAACTTTACTACTTTTGGTCTAAACCCATTTTGACCCGTTACCCAACCCACCTGATATTCCCCATTTGACCACAAGTGAATCATCTGGTGATAAGCAATAGCTAAAACACAGATTGATTATCAAGCTACATGCGGTCGCTGCAGTATATCTTTCTAAAAACATTTAACCAACTGATATACTGATATCTATTTGGACCAATGGTACTCCTGGATATGTTTCTTTAATAGACAAGTTTATCTACCGAAAACATGCCCTGGATAGATTCTTATTACTGTTCATTAAGAACCAAAAAAAGGTTATAATCTTCACACCCATAGGCTTAGAGCTACATAATTCCATCGAAAAAAGGTAGACAAACTTATAATAAAAAACTTTCATTAAAACTGAAGGGAAAATTGCATTAAACATATAAGATGACCAGATCATTTACGTAGATTCTTATATCAGTTCGTAATGACTGACAACATATTTCCTAAACGAAAATGTTAAATCATCTTCTCTTTCCCTTTTATACTACGAGGTTTTGCTTCGATCGCTTCATCAATCAGCTTAAGCTGATTATCAAGCGCACCACATAAACCATGCAGCTCCTCGGGATTGAGCCCGTTAACAACATTGTTAGCATTCAAACAAATCTCCATCAAAAGTTTCATATTCTTCTCTTTCTGTTTCTTCAACTGATTTTCAGCTTTCACTATGCTTTTCTGAAGAAAAGCCTTCCGGTCAAGCTCAGGTTATGAACTCACCATCAATTTGCTTCATCAAACTTTTCAATAACACGCAGTGCCTCAGAATGAGATGGCCAAACTTCGGCTGGAGCATCAGGTGTCTCATACATGACAAGACACGCATCCACATCACACAAAATCTTGAGCTCATTCATTTTTTTGATCAGGCCTGCTTTCCTTTTCTTCAAGGTTAGTTACCTTCCTTGCTCGTGGATCAAGCAAAAATTGGTACTTCACGGCTGGACGAGTCATTTCGACTGGTGAATGAAAGAAAGTTTTGTGGTGCAAGAAACATAAACACCAATGGCGATATATACACATACAAATCATATCTGGTATATTCAATCTTGTTAAAGATATACACACATTAAAATGGTCAACGAATTAATACGGCATTCATGTATTTGAATTTATGAAGTTTTAGCTTTTGCAATTTAAGTTGAGAGATTATGAAAATACCTTAAAACGCGTTAAAGTTAAGTTGACATATTATGATAATACCTTATGAATGCCATTACTGATGTTGTCGTGTTCTATATCAATGCACGCGGCTTTTCAGTATACAATGTCGGGTAAATTATTACTATAACAAAAATAGAGGGTGTTTGGAATTGTGTTTTGGAGTAGATTACCCAATTATTTTGTCTTTAAAATGCAGATAATAAGAAAATGGTGTTTGGATCTACGTTCTTTTTGAGACAAAACACAGTTTTTAGAAACGCGTAATCTGTTTGAGGAGATAGTGCATCAATATTTATATAGACTGCTAGAGTTGTACGAAATACCAACTAATATAGGCTTTTTCCGACTACGAAAAAATGGAATGTGTGACTGGTTCAGCTAGTTTATCGACAAATATGTAGAAACAAGTTTATCTAGATATATAAATGTAACATTACTCATTATCCTTAGGCGTCAACTGCTCTTAGTTCAAGTTCTGATTCTTCAGGTAATCGGTTACTTTATAAGGACGCAATATGCTTTGTCATTTCAAAGATAGATGTTCGGATGCACGTATTATGAAGGGGGCAACTGCAGAACTACTAGAAAGAAAGTGTTACCATAGCAAACATGTGTTTAAGAAACATCTTTTGTTACCTGATGTCTATATTACAAACAAAACGAGCAGTTTTCGTACGATGTAAAATCGATCCAGAATATATAATTTACAGCTGAGATATGTTTTGCATAAGTTATATGTGTTGCATAAGTTAAGTTCTTTTGCTTAAAAAAGCAAGGCATGAATCAAGTGGTTAACACCTTGCTTCCGGAGACAGAGGTCAGAGGTTCAATCTTTACTCCTTGCAAGGCGGCCTCTCTACCTTTGGTAAGGGTTGGGCTATCTACATCTCAGCATCATGGAAAACGATATTGTGACCCATAACTCGTGAATGACGGTATTAGGAGTTATTTTACTTTAAGTTCTTTTGCATAACATAATATCTAGTTAGTTTCTTATTTCGTTCATGCTGTAAAATTTAGTGAGAAAATGACATTTCTCACTAACTTTGTACATTGATAATTATTGCTAGTAGATATACATAGAGTTTTGCAAACCTCTGCCCAGTGGGCACATAATAATCTATTTATAAAAGAAATATTTTAATTCATTCAAATGAATAATCATGTTCAAATATAGTAACTTACAAGTTTATTTAATGCGTATTTAATGAATTTTTTGGTTAACTAAAAAAGATTGTGTTTATTAACTACACCTTAAACTCTGCCCAATAGTCATTTTATAAAAGAAATGTTTTAATTCATTCAAGTGAATAATAATATTCAAATATAGTAATTTTCAAGTTCATTTAATGCGTATTTAATGCATTTTTTGGTTAACTAAGAAAGATAACTAGATCTTAAACTCTGCCCAAAAGGCACTTGTTAGCAAAATCTATATAGCTTTGCTAACCTCTACCCAGTAGGCACAGATTAATCTATTAATAAAAAGAATGTTTTAATTCATTCAAGTGAATAATCATGTTCAAATATAGTAATTTACAAGTTCATTTAATGTGTATTTAATGCATTTTTTGGTTAACTAAGAAAGGTTGTGTTCATTAACTACACCTTAAACTCTGCCCAATAGGCACTTGTTAGCAAAATCTATATAGCTTTGCTAACCCCTACCCAATGGGCACAGATTAATGTATTTATAAAAAGAATGTTTTAATTCATTCAAGTGAATAATCATGTTCAAATATAGTAATTTACAAGTTCATTTAATGTGTATTTAAGGCATTTTTTGGTTAACTAAGAAAGGTTGTGTTTATTAACTACACCTTAAACTCTGCCCAATAGGTACTTGTTAGCAAAATCTATATAGCTTTGCTAACCTCTATCCAGTGGGCACGGATTAATCTATTTATAAAAAGAATGTTTTAATTCATTCAAGTGAATAATCATGTTCAAATATAATAATTTTCAAGTTCATTTAATGCGTATTTAATGCATTTTTTGGTTAACTAAGAAAGATAACTAGATCTTAAACTCTGCCCAAAAGGCACTTGTTAGCAAAATCTATATAGCTTTGCTAACCTCTACCCAGTAGGCACAGATTAATCTATTAATAAAAAGAATGTTTTAATTCATTCAAGTGAATAATCATGTTCAAATATAGTAATTTACAAGTTCATTTAATGTGTATTTAATGCATTTTTTGGTTAACTAAGAAAGGTTGTGTTCATTAACTACACCTTAAACTCTGCCCAATAGGCACTTGTTAGCAAAATCTATATAGCTTTGCTAACCCCTACCCAATGGGCACAGATTAATGTATTTATAAAAAGAATGTTTTAATTCATTCAAGTGAATAATCATGTTCAAATATAGTAATTTACAAGTTCATTTAATGTGTATTTAAGGCATTTTTTGGTTAACTAAGAAAGGTTGTGTTCATTAACTACACCTTAAACTCTGCCCAATAGGCACTTGTTAGCAAAATCTATATAGCTTTGCTAACCTCTATCCAGTGGGCACGGATTAATCTATTTATAAAAAGAATGTTTTAATTCATTCAAGTGAATAATCATGTTCAAATATAGTAATTTACAAGTTCATTTAATGTGTATTTAATGCATTTTTTGGTTAACTAAGAAAAGTTGTGTTCATTAACTGCACCTTAAACTTTGCCCAATAGGCACTTGTTAGCAAAATCTATATAGCTTTGCTTGGGCACGGATTAATCTATTTATAAAAAGAATGTTTTAATTCATTCAAGGGAATAATCATGTTCAAATATAGCAATTTACAAGTTCATTTAATGTGTATTTAATGCATTTTTTGGTTAACTAAGAAAGGTTGTGTTCATTAACTACACCTTAAACTCTGCCCAATAGGCACTTGTTAGCAAAATCTATATAGCTTTGCTAACCTCTACCCAGTGGGCACAGATTAATCTATTTATAAAAAGAATGTTTTAATTCATTCAAGTGAATAATCATGTTCAAATATAGTAATTTACAGTTCATTTAATGTGTATTTAATGCATTTTTTGGTTAACTAAGAAAGATTGTGTTCATTAACTATACCTTAAACTCTGCCCAATAGGCACTTATTAGCAAAATCTATATAGCTTTGCTAACCTCTACCTAGTGGGCACAGATTAATCTATTTATAAAAAGAATGTTTTAATTCATTCAAGTGAATAATCATGTTCAAATATAATAATTTACAAGTTCATTTAATGTGTATTTAATGCATTTTTTGGTTAGCTAAGAAAGATTGTGATCATTAACTACACCTTAAACTCTGCCCAATATGCACTTGTTAGCAAAATCTATATAGCTTTGCTAACCTCTGCCGAGTGGGCACGAATTATTCTATTTATAAAAAGAATGTTTTAATTCATTCAAGTGAATAATCATGTTCAAAGATTGTAATTTACAAGTTTATTTAATGTGTATTTAATGCATTTTTTGGTTAACTAAGAAAGGTTGTGTTCATTAACTACACCCTAAACTCTGTCTAATAAGCACTTGTTAGCAAAATCTATATAATTATTAGAGTAAATTGCATAAATCGTCCATAAAGTTTGGCCAAATTGCATGTTTCGTCCCAAACGTTACGAAAATGCAAAGATCGTCCATGTGAGGAAACTTTTGGGGAAACCTTTGGTTCAAGTAAACGATAAATTTGAAGCAAAAGTTTCCCCACAAGGATGATCCTTGCACTTTCCTAATGTTTGGACGAAACATGCAATTTGACCAAACTTTAAGGACGATTTATGCAATTTACTCTAATTATTATGACTAATTCCAAAAAATTTGGGTTTTGACTCCATGAATGAGGTTGTTGCATATACGCATGATTAGCCAGATGAAGAATTCTGCGGAAAAAGAACCGAAAAGCGTAGAGGCTAATTACGCGTATATGCAGCAGCCATCATTCATGAAGTCAAAACGCCGAAAATTTGGAATTGGTGGTTCTTCTGAGATGAATAATCGTTTAAGTTCCCAAGATGTTCTTAACGATTTCGGTAAGATTAAGGTTGAAGATGGGACATTGGATGGAAGTTTACAGAATATCTAAAAGATTGTTTCAAGACTGAAATTGTTGAAGAATTTGTTACTTCATTTTCTTCACTACATGTTTGCTATTACGTGTTTCATATGTGCTGCTGTTTATTCTCAAGGCTGTTTTAAACAACGTCGTTAGGGGTTGTCCGGTTGAGGTTGGAACGCCAATTCAACAACGTTGTTTAAAACAGTCTCGAGAATAAACAACACCACATATGAAACACGCAATAACAAATATGTAGTGAAGAAACTGAAGTAACAAATTTTCTATTCAAATATAGAGTTGATTAACATTGACGGCCAACATTTGGTCTCGTTATACAAAACAACATCGTCGTAATCTTCTTTCATAGGGTGTCAATCCTGTTTCATATCCACCTTAGCTTTACTTTCCCTCAGACCATATTATTGTCCCGTACACACAGAATGTCCAAATGAGATCAAATAATCTAGAATTTTACGCATGTATCTTTCACAGCAATTTAAGGCAGTTTTCATGTAAAAAGTTAACTCATTTCATATGAGATTACAACAATATTTCCCACGATTGTGCTACCTAAGGTTTAACTTTCTTGCAGACGCCACTCTCTGGAGCCTAATCTGCTCTCTGAATTTGGCTATGAATTCATCAGCTTTCCTATCAACCTCACTAGAATATGGTTCTGTGTCACTCAAGTACTGATCATGATTAACATCTGTTGCATTGGCTCCCAGTTCTGTTCTCGTTTCAGCTTTATCATTACTTGGACTAGGAAAAGTTTTGACTTTTGTTTCGAGAACTTGCTCTTTTTGTCGATTTGTTCGGACTGATTTACCCCTTTTGTAAGTATTGGCAATGGGGGCAGGTTTTGGAATCACATCTATAGGATCTGCTTTGTCTTCTTTTGCTAACACATAATCGATGGTCTCCAGATTCATCTCAGAAGGTGCACCAAGGCTAGACCGTTGACTCTTTGACTTGATGAATGGGGCATAATTATTTGAATCCAACTTAATTCCATCATCGACCTTAGTCTTTCCAACTGCTTTCAAAAATTCTTTAGAACTTCCATTCAATGTGCCATTAACATTATTCCTACCAAAATCTTTCAGCATACTGTTAGAATTTAAATTATTATTCATATCAGAGGATACACGAGTGCTAGACCGTTGACTCTTCGGCTTGATGAAGGGTACATTGTTGTTTGAATCTAACATGCTATCAACAACTTCAGTCTTGACACTTGCACCCAATGTCCCTTCTACAACCTTAATCTTACCGAAATCGTTAAGAACATCTTTGGAACTTAAACGATTATCCATCTCAGAAGAACCACCAATTCCAAATTTTCGGGGTTTTGCCTCCATGAATGATGGCTGCTGCTGCATATACCCATGCTTAGCCTCTACGCCTTTCGGTTCTTCTTTTTCCGAAGAATTCTTCATCTGGGGCGGCACTAAAAGCCTCATTGATTGTGATTTTAAACCCTCAAAATCACCAACCTCAACCGAACAACCCCTAACACGTGAATTTCCATTCAATGTGCTATTAACATTACTCTTACCAAAATCTTTCACCATACTGTTAGAATTTAAATTATTATTCATGTCAGAGGATACACGAGTGCTAGACCGTTGACTCTTCGGCTTGATGAAGGGTACATTGTTGTTTGAATCTAACGTGCTATCAACAACTTCAGTCTCAACACTTCCATCCAATGTCCCTTCTACAACCTTATTCTTACCAAAATCGTTAGGAACATCTTTCGAACTTAAACGATTATTCATCTCAGAAGAACCACCAATTCCAAATTTTCGGGGTTTTGACTCCATGAATGACAGCTGCTGAATATACCCATCCTTAGCCTCTACACCTTTCGGTTCTTCTTTTTCCGAAGAATTCTTCATCTGGGGTGGCACTGAAAACCTCATTGATTGTGATTTTAAACCCTCAGAATCACCAACCTCAACCGAACAACCCCTAACATGTGAACTTCCATTCTCTTCCTCTCGTTTCTCCAATCTCATAGACTTGGAACGCCAATTCAACACAGGTCGAGAATCACAGTCCATATCACTTTCCTTAAACTTCTCCTCCAACTTAATAGGCACCAAACCCCTAAACTTACCCTTTTTAACTTCATCCCAATCACTCGAAAATTCATTACTCCCACCACCCGAATTCGGTACAAGACTCCTAACAGGCAAACCTAACGGCGTGTTTCTTTTAGCACTTTTCGCCTTATTCAACTCCTCCACAACATACTTTTCCTCAAACCCATTATCGAAAATCGACGAAATATCCGAAATCCCCGACAAATAGGTTTCTTTCACACTATCATCACAGATATCAAGATTATCTACTTTTCTAGTACTAAACAAACCATAACAAACAGCAATGCCAATAACTAAAAGATACATAAGGTCCCATAGCTTAGTACCAATACTAGTCTTCTTAAAATATTCAGGAACTTGTGAAGGGAAATATGTGAAAACAAGGACAACAAATATGATCATTAAAGATTTGGAAAATAAATAATGTGCCAAAACAAACTTACTTTTTGGATCCTTAAAATGGGTTTCGTTTAAGGATTCTGATGCTGATGAATCTGCCATTCTTTTTGTTGTTAATCATTTAAGGGTTTTCTTTTTTAGGGTCTTTGTGTGAGTGAGAAAGATGAAGAGGGGGACATGGGTCAAAAGTGGGAGAGAAAAAGTAGGTGAGTGTGGATAGGATGCACATTTTGAAAAATAGTAAATGATTTTACCGTTTTGTATGGAATGACGGATTTACCCTTGCTTTTGTTCAATGTGTTCAAGGAGTAAATCGTGTTGCCGCGCATTGTGGTGGAACCAATATAAGTCAATATTTGTGCCTAAAAATTTTTAGCATAAAGCGTAATGTGATGGAATAGTCGAGGAATTTTCATTTGCATACTCTTATTTTGGTGCTTACCAAGGGATAAATCCTTACATTCTATTTGAATTGATCTAATAGCTGTGATTAATCTAAGATTAAAACCTTTTAACCTATTTTTTACCCCAATATATATACTTTTTTTATTTTCTTTTTTCTCATTTACCACTCTGTTTCTCACACACTTTCACACACTTTTCTCTGTGTGGATTTCCCTTCATAAACGGTTATCATCTTCTCAATCATAACAACCAGGTCAACCACCACATCCTCCACCGTCATCACCGTACAACCACCGTCATTTCCGTCACATCCTCCACTTTATCCCACCGGTAATTCTTCAATTCTTCATTATTTTCTTCAATTCTTCATTGTCTTCTTCAATTTCGTCATTATTTTGTTCAATTTCGTAATTATCTTCTTCAATTTTGCAGAATGGAGATTTTTGATCTTAATCAAGTTCCTGTTGCTGTTGGAGAAGATTCAATTGATTTAGATGTTACGAGTTCAATTTGTGCTTCTAACGTTGATGATAATGTATCATGCGAGTTTTCGTTTTAATTCAGTTTTTCTTTATGTTAATCTATTTATTAATTAAGCTGTTTTGTTAATTAAGTGTTTAATTAAGGTGTTTAAGCTTTTTATTTAGCTGTTAGTTTACTCTGTTTTGTATCACTGTGATATTTAGTGGTGTTGTTAAGTTTTTGCTTATTCATGTGTTAGTTTGATTTTGCTTTTATATAAATTTGTTAGTTTGATTGGATGTGTTTTGTTCAGTTTAATTTGTGTAGTTTCAGCAGTGATATTTGAAGTTGATGATAGTTTGCTTTTTAATTAAGGTTTTAGAGTAATTTGCTTCTAATTTTAAGCTTTTTACTAAAAATAATCGTAAATGTAGTGTACTTGATTTCTTCTGCGATGTTCGATATTTCTATCGTAGGGTTATTGCTGCAGTTGTTGCATATTATTGATTAGAGAGACTGTGTTTTTGTTAGTGATTCGAATGAAGAAGAGTGATAGTGTTGGTGCTGATAGTTGTACTGTTAGTGTATTTTGTCTTGGAAGCGTTTTGCTGTGTAGTCAAAGTAGTCGTAAATCTAGTGTTTTGGAAGTGATTTGTTAAAGCAGTTGTTGTATATTTAAGAAGAATAGTCGTGTTTGCAGTTGTTGCATATATTGACTGAAATTGAGTTATAGTTGTTGTCAATTTATGTTGCTGAATTCTGAGTTATATGTTTTTGTGTTTTTTGTTATGATAGTGCTTAAGTGTATTAATGTAGATGTTATATTGCTTTTAAATAAGCTGTTAGTTTTTTATTGGATGTGTTGTTGTTTCAGTTTAGTCTTTTTGTAGAATCGTCTGTTATAGTATCACCAATGATATTTCAAATAATGTATAGTATCACCAGTGATATTTTAAGACAATTTTTGAAGTTATTGTGTTATGCTTTTTTACTTTGTGTTTTATCACCTTCTTTACAGCTTCTAGTGGTTTGAAAACTCCTTCATATTTTATTCATCATGATTTTATTGATACTCACGGTGGATCGGTTTTGGGTTCCTAGAGTTCTTTGCTAGTGTGCTACCAGTTTTGTTTAGTGTTTATGATTACATTGAGGATTGCATTAGTATGTACATGAGATATGCTTGAGGCGAGGATTTGGTATTAGAAAGTCTACTCGAGAAAAGATTAAGGGATGGATTTGTAAAAAAAGTATTTAGTTTGCAATAGGGAAGGGTGCCCAAAGAAAATTCGTTTGAATACGTTAGCTCCTAAGAAAGGTGACAAACAAGTGAGGACTTCAAACTTTAGAATTACTGGTTGCAAAGCACGTGCCGTTTTTCATATGATGCATGGTAGTAGAAAATATAGGCTTACTACGTTCGATGTGGAACATAATCATGAGCTAGATCGTGTTGAGTATAAGCATTTGTCCAAGAGTGAGAGGAAGCTAACATACACTGAGCAACTCTTTATAATCAAAGCTTCGAATTATAATATTGGGGCGACTAGAGCTCACGGTTTGTATATACCGGGGTTGAAAGGGTCCTCAACACTTGTTCATGGTACAGAGACTGAGTTTAACAATCTAGTTCGTAGTATAAACTGTTTCATAGGAGATAGCGATGCACAGATGCTTATTAACCGTATGGAAGATCGGAAGAAATTTACATCAGACTTCTCTTTTGATTATCTTGTTGAGAACGCTGAGCTTATTGGACTCTTTTGGGCTGATCAAGTTGCTAAATTGAATTACAAAGAGTTTGGTGATATCGTCTGATTTGATGCCACATACAAAACTAACAAGTATGTTGTTTGAACCTTTTTTAGTATCTCTTGTGATATTTGCATTTGCTTTTTCTACATTTTGTATATATTATCACCTGAGATACTTTTTTTTTTCTTTCAGATATCGGATGGTTTTCGTGCCTTTTACTGCAATAGATAATCATAGGAGATATGTGACTGTTGGTTCGGTCTTCTTAAAATGAAACTCTGAATCTTATGTTTGGTTACTGCAAGCATTCAAGAAAGTGTTTGTTCGTTCTCCAAATATCATTGTTCTTGATCAAGATGGTGCAATGCGGAAGGCTATAGTGAAGTTCTTCGATTCAAAGCACAGGATTTGTATGTGGCATATCATGCAAAAGCTTCCGTCTAAGGTATCTCTCTGTGATATTTTGCATCTTTTATCTCCTGTGATATTTGCATCTTTTTGGATTTTTATCACTTGTGATACTTTTTGTATCCCTTGTGGCACTTTTTGGATTGTATCATTTGTGATACTTTTTTCATTTGCTGTCTATAATGATTATCTTTTTTACTGTTTTCAGATTGTATCGAGAATTTATGACGATACTGATTTCAAGAATAAATTTCACAAGATTGTTTGGAACATGTATATTGGCCCTGAAGAGTTTGAGATGAGATGGAATGAGTTGATGGTTGAATTTGGTCTTTTAAATCATAAGTGGTTGAATAAGATGTATAGGATTAGGGCATCATGGATTCCTGCTTTTTTTGTTGATTCTCCTCTATGTGGTGATGAGGACCACATCTAGGTCGAAGAGTGAGAACTTCGTTTTTTCACATTTCACGTCTCCTACTTCTACTTTTGTTAAATTCATGGTATGTTATGAGTCTGCAATGGAGAAACAGAGATACATACAAGAAAGATTAGATCATTAGTCGATTGACTCATTTCCGCTTTGTTGCGCCATTAGCAATTGAAATTCATGCATCAAGGTTTTACACTCGTAAGCGTTTGTTCTTGTTCGAAAGAGATAATTCTGGCTCATGGTTATGTTCTATCAAGTCTAAAAGTTGTGGTGAGGGTTGCGATGTTTCTGTTATATCTGAGGAAAAACCGGAAGCTGATATTGTACCAAAGTGGTTGATGATGAAAGTACTTCGACAATACAGGAAGAGCTTAATTTGCATCAAAAGACATTGGAGAGTACAAGGTACATCTCTTTTTCTATTTTTTTACAAGTTTTTTAAGTATCACAGGTGATATTATCCATTACTTTCTTTGTTTATAAGTCTATATGAGGTATCACAGTGATATTATGCATGTAAAGTTCATAAAAGTTGATATTGTTTTAGTATCACTTGTGATATTGTGATATTGTTTTTAATATCACCTGTGATAATATGTTCTTTTTATGTTTTATATGAGGTATCACCTGTGATATATTCAATTAAAGTTCATAAAAGTTTATACTTTTTTTTTGATGAAGGTGTTGTATAACAAAGTAGATGGTTCAGTTGCTTGCTGTTGTCAGCTTTTTGTTCGATGTGGTATTTTGTGTCGTCACATCTTTTGTGTGTTCAAGAATTGCAAAAAGGAAACAATCATCTGGTTCACTGAAAATCTTTTTTATTCTTTCTCTAAATTGCCGAAGCCTTTCATCCCCTTTGAATTTACATATATATTCTTTAATTGTTTCTTCTAGCATTTCTTTCTCACTCAAAATGCTTTATATCTTATCTTCTAGCATCGATACACTTCTGTGATTGAATTTCAAATTTAAGATCATATTAGTTATACATCATCAACAATGATATTATAGTTTTTTTTTAATATTTTACTGTATTATCACAAGTGATATCATGCATAATTTATTTTATCACTTGTGATAGGACATAACAAAGAAGTTAATTTTTTTTTGACTTGCTTTTGAATATCTTCTTCGTCTTTATTCATGTCTCCTATAATTTCCACCATTCCAAAGTACTTGTTGAAATCAATTTCAGAATCTCCTACTTTTCAACAGGACTTGTGTTCCAACTTTTAGAGCCGGTATCCTTCTCGGCACATTCATTTGATCAAACTTTGTGTAATGTAAATATGCAAAGTGTTTCATCAACCATTTTATCAGTTCAATGAATATATATATTTTCATAACATTTTATGTTAGGAAGAAAAAATAATTTAAAATTTATTACTTACCATCAAGAATGTAACTGGGTCGTAATACTCAACCTCTGTCCTATTATTCTTTCTTGCAGACCAATCATGTTTTGATAAGCTTGCACAATCAAAATATATCTCGCACCAGTCTATGTCTTTCACATTATCTCCTTCAAACACGTTTTCCAACACCGTTTTTCGACAACGAGCTTTTATCGCATCCTCCCAATGTATTTGCAATAAGCATTAAAATGTTCATTCTGAACATGAAATATGTGTTTGTTGTTTTTGTTATCTCCTTTGATATGGCATTTGTTGTCAAACTGTTTTCGTGTTTGAATTGATCTTTCCATTCTTCAACAAATTTATCATTGTATTATCTTTGGCCTTCATCTCTTCCTAGCTTCCTTGATCCATTTGGTAGTCTGAGAACTTCATGCACAGTTTGTGGAGAAATTTTTAAATTCCCTGTTGGAAGTCTAAGGTTCATTGATTCTGTGTCGAGGTTGTCTACCACAAAGAAGGCAAGCTTTGTCGATATTTCATTTATTGAGAATTCTATCAAGTCTCCAAAACCCATTTGTGTTATAACCTTCTTTCTTTCTACACTTAACCCACGCATTGCCTCAAAAAGTGGCTTAACTGATGCCCTTCCCTTGACTATTGTGTACACCTTTCGTTTCTTTTTTGAATCTTTTTCAATATCTTCGTTTACATCATCTTCCATTTCACCAATTTTTCTTTTTCCTTTTCCTTTTTCTCTTTCACTATTCTCTTCTTTATTATCATTTTTGCGCAGTTTCTTTTTAGATTTTTCGTTTTTTCGAGATTTTCTTTTTCACCTGTTTCATTTTTGTAGAATCTTCTTTTTAAACTTCGTTTGCATCCTGTAGTAAAAATAAAATAATAAAATAAAATTGTTGGGCATTTATCACTTGTGATATTTTAGCATTTATCACATGTGATATAGCATTCACAGAACTATCGCAAAACACTTTTTGCTATACTGTTCGTAGCTTTTTCGATGCTTCTTTTTCTTGCTCGGGCTTTAATTTTGTTGCTTCTTCCTTCATCATCTTCTTTTTTTCCTCCAACCCTTTTTCTTTTTCTTCTATTTTTGGATGCAAACCTCTAAAACGTTTTTTCTTACATCCTAATCTTGCTAACTGTTTTCTTCTTTTTGGTTTACGTTCATCTCGTATGTTTATCATATAATATATCATAAATAATAGCAAATACAGTTATACATTGTTTGGCAATTTCACAGTCATTGAATCTACAAATTAACCAAATTTGGGTAGCGTTTTAACAACCAAACTACCTTCAGTATTGCGTACACATTTTCGTTTTTTTTTTCTACATGTTAACAACCAAATCACCTTGATTTACAATGAGCCCAAAAAAAGTTTCAACGATCCCAAAACAGTCACATTTATGTCCCTTAGTTTACAAGTTCACTCAAACTAGTTACAACTTCAAAATGTATAAACTAAGTTCTTTTCACTATGCATTTTGAATGAAGTTGTAAGCCCAAAACAGTTAGCTGAGCTTCTTTTTTTTAAGATTTTTATCTTGTATTAGCAAAACTTCAATCAAACTACAATGTGCCTCAATTTATAACTATCCCAAAACTACGACGATCTTAGTTTCTACACCTGTAAACATCTAACAATCAATGACATGAGGTGTAGCTATTGTAACTTCTAATTCAATAGCATAAAATTTTGTCTTCAACATATTTTCTTAAATCATAGTAGATAAACTAGTATGTTACACTTATCTTCAACAATCATTTCATTTTTTTTTTTTTTTTTTTTTTTAATATAATCTGTAATTTATCATTGTTTCAAGACATCTTAAAATAAGCAAACATATATAAAATATGCATATAAAACTCATATAAAATCATAAGCAGGTAAATAAAATTCAATTAATTTTTAAATAATATCAAAATGAGTGTCGTACCATTATCCATATTTTCAACATGATTGTTTTCCTTATCCGGTTTTGAGGTTGTAATTCCTTCATATTTATGTATTTCTGAATTTGATTCAACGGTTCGTCGTTTATTTTTCGAAGGATAGATTGTTGGTGTGTATTTTTTTATTTGTGTGTGTTTTTCCAGATCTGGGTTTTATTTTATTGAACTTTACATTTTCAGTCCTTCTATTTTTACTTTATGTAAACTTTTTTGCCTTTTTTAATTTATATCACCTGTGATAAATAATTAAATATTTTTTTAATTTGCATAATCATGTTTCATTTCATATTTTATTGAACTTTGCATGTTTTTTGTGTATGTATAGATTGTCCTTGACTACATTTTTTGAAAGGGGAAAGCATCACTGCTGCAAACCTCCCTGCAGCATACCTGCAGCAAAACAAAAATAAGTTTTAAACTTACATTTATTACCCTGCAATATTTTACATTTGCATGATTAGTCCCTCCTTCTAGCCTTGCAGCAGCTAACCTCCCTGCAGCCCAACAGCAGGGATGATTTCCCCTTTTTGAAAAGCTTTTGTCTATACTAGTCAACTGAAAATTTTCACAGCAAGCACATACAAGCTCACATCTCAAAGTACATTTTGGAAGTAATAAATCCTTACTTATTTTTTGCTTTTTCTTTTTTTGTTAGATGACAGGTGACATAACAGGTGATATAATAAACTTTTAGTTATATCACTGGTGATATGTTCTAATATCACAAGTGATACATTAAAAAAAAAAGAGAGAGAAAAGGAAAATTTTGTTGGTAGGCTAGTTTTGTGGTGACTCAAGATCTAAATTTTGTTGGTAGGCTAGTTTTTGTTTACCAGTTTTAACATGTTTTCACAGAGTATGTCATTGCAAAAATAACCAGTCTCTTAATTTGATAGAGTCATTTTATACACTTTAAGGACAGTGCGTCTTGGCAGTCATCTTATCAATTACCAAAGTATCGCAAATAAAGCATTTACACTTTGAATAAAAATTCATCATAATCCCAAGTTTCTTGATCTTGGGTTCACCATTCATTTATTTAAACTAAAGGTACACGAGAGTAGCGAAATCTTCTGAGAATTATCCAACAGCATAAATATATATAGTGATAGATACATGCATATGTCAGCAGAAGAACATAAGCAAGGTTATATTCATATTACCCAAAAGCATCTAAAATTCAGAACAAAATGTAAAATACATCTAAAAGCATACGTTTGCATTTCCAACAAAAAGATGCAAATTTTAGAGCAAAATGTAGTACAATCTCCCAGGGGAATGTGATTCAGTACCTAATAGATCTACCCATCTACTTAGGTATTTCCCAAACTTGGACATGTGTCACATTTCGTTTCGCAGATCCTACTTGCATCTAAAATGTAGAACAAAATGTAAAATCCAACTAAAATATGCAAAATCCAAAACAAAATGTAGTTCAATCTCCGAACGGGGAATGTGATTCGGTACCTAATAGATCTACCCATCTACTTAGGTATTTCCCAAACTTGGACATTGTCCGTCACATTCCGTGGCCCGGAAGCCCTACTATTGTTTTTTGCATATCAGATTCTTAAACCTACTTTAAACCATCTATGTTGCTTAGAAATCTAAATACTTAAACAGAAATGTAAATTGTTTTGGAATAGCATTAAATACATTTAATGCTTGTTTTCTTCAGCTATCTTCTTCCTGATAGCTTCTTCAACCACCTTTTGAATCTCCTTCTCATCATGCTTGTGTTTTTAATCAAACTTGATTGCATATTCTGACATCAGTTCTCTCTTTTGATTCACTTCATGTAACAATATCTTAGCTGCATACCTCATCCTCATTCTTCTCATTTGTTTAGCATATCTGTGATTGTTTTCATCAATGATGTTTGGCTTCCAATTTGATCCTGCTTCACCTTCAAATGTCTCCATATGCATCATCATGTATAAGCCGCAATCAATCTTGTTATCCCTTGTTCTCCATTTCATCTTTAACACAATAGCTGGCTTCTCTTTCAACATCGTATTGAGGATTGGGTGTGAAGCCCTCATCAAGTAACTTACAAGCAATGATTTCTACAAATTAACAAAATATTACTTGCTACAATTTATCTCTAGTGATATTACTTGCTATAATTTATCTCTAGTGATATAAGTATTTAAACGAGTTCGGTTCGGACATTGCTTACCACAAAATCAAAGTTGGGTTTGTATTTATCTTTGTAGGGCGGAAATCTTGTTGTCCAGATATTCGGCGTTGCCCTTCTCCGCATTGAAAACTATGACATAGTAATGGTCGTGAGCAATTATCGGAAAGAATACAAGTTTCACATCTTTCAATTTCCGTTTTGCTTCTTCCTCAGTCATGAGTTTCTTCATTAGTCTTTCAAAGTTGTCACACTGCGTTTTTTCATTTTTTGTTTCTTGAGAATCTCTGGCAACTGTATCATGACAATAGATTCAAGATAATTTAAAATACATATTACATAATTTTTTAAACGCATAGATATCTTATTGCATTTTTTTTGGAAGTTTTATATCTTACCACTTGCATCTGTTGGGAAGTAGTATCTTGTCTTCAATTTTCCAACTTTGTTCTTCCTCTCCTCATGATTCAATCTTGAAGCGAATGCATCGATTACCTGAATTTCTATTAGCAAACCCGACGCAATTGATTGCATTACTATTCTTGAATCTGGTGTGCCCTTGCCATCATTGAATACCTCTTCTCTGTTTTTTAATATCACAGTTGATAAAATTTAGGTTCTTAAATATAGCATATCACTTGTGATAAATAACATAACCTCAATACTAACAGCAAATTTAAATCTTACATTATATCTTCTGTTAGGAATTGGAAATTCCATAAGTAAAGTGTCGGTCACCCCAAATATTATCTAGCATAAGTTAGCTCGTAGATTTGTAGTTATTTACGTTATTCAGTAGTTAATTAGTCATTTAGTAGCATAGAATAGTTTAGAGCAACACCGTGGAGGAAGGACGGGTCTTTACCCATTGTATACCTGATCCACAGGCCGTCAGGAGGTCGTTTATTTTGTAAACTATAAATACCCTCTACCTTGCAAGGTAGAGGGATGGATGTTCTTTGGTAATCTAACCTTACATGAGTTTCTCTTTCTAGAATATCCCACTTTCTCTCTCTCTTAAATCATCTATACGCTTAAAGTGTTAATGTTATGATGTGTTTGTGAAATCCAATATGTTACAATTGGTATCAAGAGCCATGGTTAGATCATCTCTTACATATCTTTGGATTTCTAGTGGTTTTTGAGTTTGAAAAAGTTTAGAGGTTTTTGCATCATTTGGTTGATTTCAAGTGTTAAAGTTTCGATTTTGATTGTACTTTGGTGTTTAGAATCATCACAAGTGTTTAGGTTTTGATTTTGAAGGCTTGAATCATCGTGGTTGGGTTGTTTTTGGATTGAAAAGTGGTGTTTATGTGTTTTTTGTTGCTAGCGACTTGAGCCACGGATAATATATCTTGTTAGCGACTTGTTTTGTTATTTGGTAGCGAGTTGTAGTTGAAGGTCATAGCGAGTTGATCTAGCGACTTGTCTATTGAGACAAGCCGACATAAAGTACACTTAGTGGATTCTCCACTACGGGTAGCGACTTGGTGTAAGTTAGCGACTTGTACTTTATATTGTTAGCGACTTGGTGTTAGCGAGTTGGTACCTAGCGAGTTGCTATTTAGCGACTTGACAAATTAGCGACTTGGTTCTTAGCGACTTGCTGTCAAAATTTTGCTAGCGACTTGGGATTATAGAGACTTGGTACTTAGCGACTTGGTTCAAGGTTACGTAGCGACTTGGTTGATTCTTGTCTGTAATACGGTTTTCTCTTGATTTAGTAAAATCCCGTGAAAGAATCTATTTCCCGGTTTAATCATAGAGCTATAATATCCCGTTTAATCTGTTAACATATCTACCAACGTACCTACAATCATCTCCACTGTGGCTGAGTTCGTTCATGCAGAAGATAATCGTCAAACCAGAATGTCTTACATCACTGATCCTTTAATCACCAAAGTACTTGAACTCTATGATACCTCATAGAACAATGAAACTGGTTGCATTTCTGAATGTCCAACGTTGATTGATTCATCAAAGTGTGATCAAAACTCCTCACCATCTGAGTCAAACCTCAACGAACCACATCTGTCAATGAACAATGATGCAAAGCAAATGGAGTACAACATTGAGCCCTTTCAACTACTTCATCAGCATCTCAAACTACTCTTATCTACTACTATGGATCGAACAAGCGGTGCTATCCTTCGTCAGGACTTTCCCACTTTGACCGAAGCGTGTTACTCAACCTAGAACAACTGAGGTGTCAAATTACCGATGAACAGTTCTCAACTGATAAATCTAATGCATCTCTTCAAGCAATCTTCAATCAATTTCAGATACCACTTATCCGGGGAATATTCCTCAAATTTTGATGATGACTTGGTGGAATCTCATTCAAAAACACCGAATGGAAAATCATGAGTTCAGAAACACCTTTATTCAACTTATGGGTAATGTGGAAATATACATTAAGGAAGCTACTAAAGAGAATGACAAGCTGAATGAAATGAATGGGTGTAAAGTGATGCTATGGGAAGATTTTGATAGGTCATGTGATGGATCAGTTAAACCAATGAATGATACGAATCAGAGTTCAGTTGGAATTAAAGAAAATGTAGACAAGCTGTGATCTCAATGACTTCAGTGTGAGGAAAGGTTTCATGTGATGAGGTACACTCAACTAGTCGAGTAATTCATATGTTAATAAACCGATTCTAACTCGATCTTATCTGTGAAATCGATCTTGGTTGAGCCTGAATCTAAAACTGTTAAAGCTAATGACATGATTGAAAAAGGGTATATGATGAACTTTCAAACAAATACTCAATTCTTGAAAAACATTGTATTTCAGTGGAAATTGAAATACAACAAAAGGATGAACGCTTTTATGCAAAAAAATCTTGCATTAATTAGGAATTTCCAGAATTTCAGGTTTTTCCAGAATTTCGAGAATTTTTTGAAATTAATCAATTAAAAACCCAGATTCAGGACAAAGACTCAACCATATGCAATCTGAAATTACTACTCTCAAATGTGCATAAGTATGACTGTCATGAGATGAGTGATACACTCAAATCTAGAAATGCTGAGCTTGCTCTTTGTGTGTCCAACCTGTTAAGAGAAAATGAATCATTAAGAAAGAACTTAGAGGAGACCAATTCCAAGTTGATCAATCAATCTAACATCTTGTTGAATGATATTGATGCCCTCAAAGCCCAAATTCAGGATAAGTGCTTCAATATTGTTGCCTTAAAAAATGAGCTTAGGAAATCTATTGGAAATAGGATGAACACTAAGTTTGCAAAACCATCAATTTTGGGAAAGTCAACTGTTAAGAACCTCTCTAAGCGTCTGATGGTTAAGCCCTAATGCCTTTAGAACTGAAAGAGGTAAATCATCGAAATATAGGCTTGACTCCCAAATTGATGAAAATGCTATTTTGACAAAACTAATCACTTCATTGCTTCGTTCTGATATGATGAATCTCAAACCCCAGAGAAATGTTCAAAGCTCAAAGTTCAGAAATACTAGAAGTATGACTAGTTCACATAAGAAACATCATTTGGCTGATCAATCCCCTAAGAGACATACTAACCACAAAAGGACAAATAGTCAAAACAGGGAAGTGCACACATAAAAATCTACTAGTAGCTTCTTCAAATGGATTCCCACTGGCAGATTATTTAAGTTCACAGAATCCAAACGGACTTACATACCTAGATCTTGCCTTAAGTGGATGCCCACAGGAAAACTCTTCAAGTATATTGAGCCAAAAAGGATCCCTAATATTGATACATCTGTATTAAACTATAATACATCCAATAGTGAGTTTAATCATGTCACTAACCCATCCATTTACAATTCTACATGTGCTTCTAGTACAATGTGCTCTCATTCTTTTTCAGGTACAATGCTCAATTCAATCAGGAACTTCATAACTTGGTTTCCATCGGAAATGAATATAGCTCACTCAGGAGCTATAGCATGCCAGAGTTGATGTACCTCATACTTTGTCTCCTTTTTCATCTTGAATCAGGACTCGTTCTTATAAATCTGTGTACCAACAAAAAAAAAGTCAATAATGATACGGTTTTAATATTTCATTCTTTTAAGTTCATATTTTTTTAGTCATTTTCATCCATCTAATAAAGGATATATTCTTTGTATTCGATAACATCTACGATCCTAGAAATGTCATTCAATAATGATACGGGATCATAGATGAAGTTCGAACAACTGATATATTCTTATTTTAAAACGGGTGGGTTAAAGTCAATCAATGGTCTTTGTTGACATTGATTATGGGGGAGATTTTTTCAAGATATCTTGTTTATATCTGCTTGATCTTTGGTTATGGTGTGTGTTCAGTTGCAGGTTGTTGTCTTGTCTTGCCTTTGTCGTAATCTGTGTGTACCCATGTATTGAATGTTTATTTGTTTCATGGTGATCATTGTGATAGTGTGCTTATCTGTGTTAGTATACTATCTGATAAGTCTGTCAAGGCCATGGATTATAAATGTCTACTATACATAATATGATAAGATTGCAACTTTCCATGACTATGTTAGCTACTTGCTTTGAAAAACATTAGCGACTTATTAAAATCATTTGATAGCGAGTTGCTACACAAATCACTAAACCACAGGGACCAAAGGTGACAACTTGCTTTTCTTGATTATTCTCCTCTACTCACCCTAGCGACTTACCAATTTTTTGTTTTTCATTCTTCAAAAACTTAAAAAACCTTTCTTTCTCTCTTTCTCTCAAGGATCTTCGTAGCGACTTGCGTGTGGTATGGCAATATTAACTTGTTTCTTGTCCTCAGAATGCGATGAATATATGCATTTCCTAACTCCTTTTTTCCTTAACAGATCCCACGGAACTTAATCCTCAGCTTTTGATTACCTCGTATAGGTTTGTCGTTGGAATTATTGAATGGAATTAATTGTGGTGTATGTGGTAATAGATTAAGGGTTGTCTGGATGCACTAGGGTTGTTGTAATTTTCATGAAGTTGTGTATTAATGAATTTGTGAGCGTCTTCTTTATGATTCGAGTTAGATCGTGTGCCTGTAATCGTTTGTATGTATGGATTAACTGAATGGGTTGGGTTGTGTTTCAAAAAATTATGATGATCTGATTATGTTGATTGGTTTGCGATGTTATTTGAATGATATTGGTTGAGTTCTTGGTGGCGATTTATCTGCTGAGATAATGTTCTTGGTAGCGAGTTAGTGTTCAATTTCTTCGTGGCCAGTTGTTACTTTTAATGCTCTCAAGTTAGCGACTTAGCATATTTAAATCATAGCGACTTAGCTATATTACTGTTGATGGCGACTTGTCTTTACAAGTTAGCGACTTAGTAATTATAGCGAATTTAGTGAACTGATTTGTAGCGACTTGGCTGAGTTACTGTTGATGGCGACTTGTCTTTACAAGTTAGCGACATAGTATGTTTTCAGGTAGCGACTTAGCCTTGTTTAGCGACTTGTCCATTTATGACTAGCGACTTATTTGGTTTATTTTTCATCTCATGCGACTAGGGTTATTAAAATGTTTTAAGGCAACTTGCTAGGATAATCTCATGCTTACAATCTTGATTCAGGATTTCCTGTAGCGACTTGTATTGACAATTTACTCTTTGTAACCTGCTGTACCATTTCTGTTTGAGCAAGTTGTACTTGGATTCCCTTGTGGCAACTTAATGTTACAACTTGTCTCATACAAATCTGTTATATCATTTTCTACATTTGTATCTTGTTTCATGACATTATGTCTTTGCAAATGTGCGTTTTAACCTTTTAATTCCAAAATAACTCGTCTCGTGAAAAATGTATCAAATGGAGTCTTTATCCTTAATGTCTCGCTTTTGCCACTCAATCTTTCACTATTTGCTTTTAGGAACCTGCGAGTTTCTAAGTGTGCATGTTTATGACTTGAGGGTGCATTCAATACTGTCTAACTAACCAATTATAATCTAACGTGTTCCCAATCATTGTTGTTGATTGTATTTATCTTGGATCTTCAATGGCATTCACAACCTCAGCTGAGAACATTGCATCTCCTGCTCCACCCAAAGTCCTTTCAGATGACGAAATCCTTCCTAAAAGTCAATGGGCGATTGGAAAAAGTAATGTTATGTGGACCTTCAAAAGCTGCAACAAAATCCTATCCTCAAAGTATCTATTGATATCCTTAAGAACACTAACTTCTTCGGTGCCATTACCAAGCAATGCACAATTCCCACCATTTACATACAACAATTCTGGAACACCATTCAATGGGACAAAATCACAACTAAATACTCGTGCAAACTGGATGATAGGGAATTTGTGATAGACTCTGACATTCTTAGCAAGGCTCTAGGAATCACTCCCTGTAACCCCAAAATACGATCGAGCCTCCACCGTGTGACAATCTAATTGTCTTTCTAATTGGTTTGGGATATCAGACCAGCATATTAAGGGCTTCCGACATCATCACTGGACACATGTATCAACCCCGGAGAGCAATGACAGCAGTTCTCAACTTGTGCTTATCCGCAAAACCTCGGGTTCGATAAAGTGAGAATTCCCATCTTGAAAATCCTATGGGGTATTGTCAATGGAGTGAATATGAATGTCTCAGAACGTATTTGGGAAGAATTTTCGTTGTCAATGAACACATTTATATCTGATAGAACAAACTTTCAGAATAATGCTCGGTCGAAAGAAACGAACAAGCTTGTGATTCCCAGCATCGATTTTCAAAACTTGTTATCCAAGTACTTGCAATGACTCACAACTTCAACCACAGGATTGACTCGGCTCTACATAAAGCGAAGATGAATTCGATTCTGGTAATCTTAAATATGTTCCTAGAGGTATGGACAAAGAAATCTTTGGATTGCCAATTCCTGATACTCTACTCACGGACGATATCAAGAAGAAGGACTACTTCAAACAATACCAGAAAAGAGCTACCAGATCCTCTGATGATGTCACACCCACTCCTCCACAACCCAAGGCTCCCAAGTCCACTTCAGACTCACAAGCATCCTTTTCCTCTCTTCCTAAAAAGAGACGTGAAAGGTCACAACATTCAGACACCGCATCCAAGAAGCAGAAAGGAAAGAAGAAGAAAGTGGTAAAGGAAATTGGTGAAGATACTGAGGTTTCAAGGGATAATACAAGGTTAGCGATGAAGATGATCTGCTCTGCAACTTGAAATCCGCAAAGCCTAGAAAGTCAGAATGTGAGAGCACCAATGGCGGAGTAGTGTTAAGAGAGCCTGATCAAGTGCCCCAACAAACAACACCAATCACACAAGACAAGGGAAAAAGAATTGTTGGCGTAGAACAAGCTGCTCACACACTCCTTACCTTTTCTTCCTCACCATCAAAAACTACCACTCAATTTGGCTGAAGAAAAGAAGTGTTGAATCGTCATCGTTCAGGGAACCATCCGGATTGGAAAAGGAAGCATCTGTAGCACCGAAGAGAATCCTACAAGTGATATCGGTATGAACAAAATGTTGAAGATAAGTTACATCAAGTCTCACGGAGAATCCGAGTCAAGATCCGATGAGACCATGCCCTTGGAAGAACCAAATCTTTCTATCGGTTCTCTATCGTCATTTAAGAACCTAGATACAGAATTCACTTTCGGCTATCAATTCTTAAATGACAAACCCATTGATTCTGAGTCTTCCAAGCAAGATAATGACAAGGAGGATGCACAATCCATGTTTAATGTCAAAATTCAGCAAGACACATCATCCGTTCCACCTATGTAAGCATCTTTACTCACAACTGCACTTCCACCTCCCAAACACGATCAAGTAACCGCACGTTCAACACGAATCTACAAAGACTCTATCCCTTGAACCGTGGTTACAGTTGATGATGTAGATACTCCACCGCTTCACCACCTCAAATTCTTACCGGATCAAGCTGCTTGACAAAGCGGTGAAAAGAATTGAAGCTCTTGAAAGACAACTACCGAAATCCGTAGATTCCCTTGTGGATCGTGTCTATAGGCTGGAGCACCTCAAATTTGATGAAGGGGTGGCAGACGCCATTGAAGGCGGAGTTAAGGATCTGTGGAATGGGCAATGGAGGCTCCTCTACTTAGACGGTTCAAGGATCTTCGTATCTGATATGAGAGCGTACTTTCGAGATAAGATGTTTGAAGTTGGCGAAGATAAGCATGAGGTCCATAAGAAGCTTTATGAGGCTCTCGAAGAATCAATCAAGTACGACAATCATGTACAGTTCTTGATAGACGTTGTAGAAAGAGAAGCTAAGAAGAAAAGGAGGACCGTAGTGTTGGAAACATTGCAAAAAGGTCGTAAAGATCCTCCTCCACCTCCACCTCCAACTGGGGTGGGAACATCTGGAGTTGGTGGATCTTCTAAGACAACCTCCACACCTCCACCACAACTACCATCATCACCACCAAAGCCTGCCAATCAACCCAGTTCATCTGAAAATCAAGGAACGCAAAAGAAATCAGCAGCGTGGACCATGGTTGATTCAAGGTTCACGTCTACAGTCTCCCCTATCCCTGAAGATCAAGTTGTTAATGAGGAATCGCTTGTCATAGCAGAGTCAGAATCAGATGAAGATGATGCATCCACCAGGTTTATTCCCAAGCCATTTGAAGATGATTGGTTTGATACTTATATATCAGGTGAACCATCTAATCCATCCGTAGCTGCACCTTCAAAAGACACCATTCAAGTTGGCTCTCTCAAGAAAGACCTCATACTCCAGAACCCTCATGGTCCATTCCAGAGATAGACACAATGATTCCTGACAACAATTGGGCATCAACTATCACCAATAATTATGAAGTTCCAATGAAGACTCTCTTCGCACTTCACGGTGATATGGGAAGTTTCATTAGATGGTTTTGTGAATAGAAGAACATCTCATCCATCACGCCAAAGGATCTTGAAGGACAAGCTTTTGAAATTGTCAAAGTATTTCACTCAGATGCCAACCAACTTCAATACCAGATGGAAGAATGCCATAAGATCTTTGAATGACCAAGTCGGTGAGCAAATTAGTCGATTCGATGTTAACAAGCCTCTTCCTCTAGGCGGTGAACAGTGGATGACCATACAGGTGAATTATTCTTCAATCATGACTTGGATTATCGTTGCTCGTTCAACTTGCTCTATCGACTTCTAAGATGAAAGTCGCAACCTACTCGAGGGACTTGAGCAGATGGTTCTGATCAATTATGGGTGACAAAGAACAAAAGTATGACATTGCCGCTTTATATGGTATTTCTCCGGTGGTATAAAAGAAGAACTTCTACATCGAGAGACATGGTGCTGATAAAAGACGCAAAGATGTTCGATCCAAGTTGCAAATCTTAAGTGTTGTATGAGTAGAGATCTTCCCAATCTACGGCTATGAGTATTTGAAGAAGATAGTTCTTAAAAGAGCAGATTTGAAAGAGTACATTATTGAAGAAAACGACTTCAAACATCTGCTGCCAAATGACTTCGAAGATCTCTATCTCTTGAATCTCCAAGGACACCTTGAGAATTTGCCTGTCCGTGAGAAAAGGCCCTCTCGCTGTCAACCTTTGGATCAGGGGCTTAGTCATTCGAAAAAGGGTTGAGGACTTTCAACTTGGAATGCAAAGCTACCAAACCAGGATCAACCTTACAAGTCCACACTGGAATGCAACAGGGCATGAATTTCATCGCGAATATAGAGTTCTTGACACCCCTAGATCTGTCATCTTCATCGACAGATACGGGACTCGCATGCTTATGAGATCGTGTGAGCTCTACAAATTCAGTGATGGTACTCTCAAGATGATCGAAGAAGAACTGAACACCAGAGTGAAAGAAATCAGAGTTGATCTGAAGCCGTGGAACAAGACTAAATTCTGGACTGATGATGACTTAAAGCGGTGTGAAGATTTCATTGTTGCAATCAGGCGAAGACTCAAGACTCGAAGGATCTTCCGCAGCCTTGAAAGTTTTGTTGGTGGTAGACTTCGTGATGGTCATTACAAACTACTTCAAAGAACTGAATGAAGACACCTTCCGGAAGTAGTTTCACATTCGTATTATATATGTGTTTAATGTGGTGTACAAACTATGAACAACTATAAAGCATGTAATAGTGTTAGGTTATGTCCTGTGGTTTCCCTTTGTGTCTAAAAGGGAACTTGTGTTGTCCACGATCATATAAAATTGGACACATTTTTCTCCAACAAATGTTTTGTCTCATACATATTTAAATCACTTGAGATCCAAAATCTCAAAGGATTTGAAATTTTTGATCGAAGGAGAAAATGTGATATAAATATGAAAGATGTTAAAAGATGTCCATGTTAAGTGCATATTGCTCTCTAATATGTGCTAAATAATTTTCGAATCTCGAAGCATATATTAAGGGGGAGTATTTATAAACAAATTCAAACCTTCAGGGTACAAAGTTTTCCATGTTCTACATAAGGTACCTTGATTGCGTGTTAAATGGTTTCTAAATGTTTCTTGAGCATGGTTGTACTTCAAAATAACTTCCCTCTTATATGTGCAAAACTCTTTCAAACCTCAAGGCATATATTGAGGGGGAGCAAACTTATGAAAACCTCATCCTTTCCTTATATGCTTTATCTACTTGTTTTGATCAGGGAAGTGATGTTGATATCTTTTAGAAGATGGAATTCAAAGAAGTTAATTCTTTCTCTTGCCTCCGAAAGTGCAAAAGCGATTTCAAACACTTGATGCACATGTTGAGGGGGAGCTCTTGTTCTAAAAATATCAAAAACAATTCAGGTACAAAAATGCTTTGATAATATATCATAAGTATCTGGATTGATTTTCAAATGGTTTTCAATTGGTTCCAATGGCAGATGAACTATACCAAATAGACCGACCAACTTTACTTTATATATGGTGATATAAGGATGATAAGGTTAGGTATTTGTTCCCATGATCCGCCAGATCCGGAGGGATCTACCCAGGAACAATCCACTAGATAATGTAGAAGTCCTTAGGTATGATGAAAAAAGGAGAAAAGTGAGATATGGGAAGAGTGCGGACTGAGACAGAGCTAGTACTGGAACAAACCCAACAAGGTTCTAGTTATGAAGTCTCAGTAAGCACTGAAGGGGTTGAAGAATGAAAAAGAATTGAATGAGAAAAAGGGTGAAAAGAAATAGCCCTCCATTTATTCAACCATAGGGCAGTAACCGGGTTCAATACATATATCTTGGTGGTTACTAAGGTAACATCGGTATTGATGACAAGACGTCATGGACCCAGTGACGCACTGCACTTCAACTTTCCAAACCACTCAAGTTCCTCTTAAACGGGCTTGTTTCATTCTCACGGGGAACCTACATAATCTATCGATTTTCTCTTAGAGATTGTTGATATTGAAGAAGGAGACCCTCTCCCTAGTCTCCGGCATAGGAACCAAATGTGCACAAATTGAGTCTAGAGCCACGAGATCATCAATAAATCTCCTTAGGACATGTTCAATGAAGATTCTCTGTTTCACACAATGTGGAAAAAGAGATTATATCTTGAGTCCTTCGCAGTATCCTTGTGGTATTGCCAGAACATCTGAGTGATATGCAATCATATTCACAATGAAGATGGAAAGCCTTCTGGAGCCAACATCAAACAAGCTCCTAGTGGGTGGCATGTGAGATCTATTCTATAGATCAACCATGTGACAACTGAACAGAAACAATGGGGCGATTCAATCTTTTGAATCAATCCTGGTTCAGGTTATGGATTGACGGATAACTTTGAAAAATCGGTCGTTATGCTCAAAAACTCTTTTCTCTAGCACATCAACCGTGTACGAATATTTCAAATTAAAAGGTGTTTATGATTGATAATTGATTTTCATTAAAACCTTCGTTGTATTGCAAAAACAATTTCTATTGTGCGATACTCAATTGTTTTTCAAATATCTTTTCATCAATCGGTGAATCTCTATTTGGTTCACTCACTCCGTGTTGTCTTCTTTGTGACGTTTGGTTTGTGAACGCTAGAAGCATTGCGAAACCTGTCAAGGAAATTCTTTGGAATTTTACCGATCACAGGCGTACTTGTATTGATCAACGGGGAACCGTGGGCCGTGTACCTCAATTCAACGAAAGTGGTCAAAGACACTCTCGTGCGCTTTATTGCTAACTGTTGTATGCAGGTGCGCCCAGGCGTTTGCGGTTGATCAATTGGCGGTCAATCCATTGCCACATGCTCACACAACACATTCATGTCCAAAGAAATCATGATTAGTGCATCAATGACTCTGATATCATCACTCCATGCTTCATACGCTTTTGCTAATATCATGAATCAACTAAAGCTTCCGCTACTCTGATAAGAAGAAATCATGATCCAGAATGTGAGCATGTCGGTCAAAATGTCACAACATCACATAATATCAACACCACAAAGGAAGAGTCAGAGATTTAATGTGGTGATGATCTCAAAGCGGCTCAAAACTCATTATCATGTGGATCAGCCTCATAACCTCCACGAAATATGCATTAAAGATGATCAATGATGGTATCACCACAGAAACACACACAATTTGAATTCTTTGATGAAGTGAAATCTACGAGCTCAAGAACAAAGACAAAGAAAGAATGCTATGATTCATAATGTAAAACATGGGGTGACCTCCCTTAGGGGGAGATTGTTAGGAATTTGAAATTCCATAAGTAAAGTGTCGGTCACCCCAAATATTATCTAGCATAAGTTAGCTCGTAGATTTGTAGTTATTTACGTTATTCAGTAGTTAATTAGTCATTAAGTAGCATAGAATAGTTTAGAGCAACACCGTGGAGGAAGGACGGGTCTTTACCCATTGTATACGATCCACGGGCGTCGAGGAGGTCGTTTATTTTGTAAACTATAAATACCCTCTACCTTGCAAGGTAGAGGGTTGGATGTTCTTTGGTAATCTAACCTTACATGAGTTTCTCTTTCTAGAATATCCCACTTTCTCTCTCTCTTAAATCATCTATACGCTTAAAGTGTTAATGTTATGATGTGTTTGTGAAATCCAATAAGGTTTAGATATGAAAAAGTTCTGCAAGCTGAATGAAATGAGGTTTAGATATGCCCTTTCTTCTTCTTCTTGTGTCTCAGCTGCTTTTTTTTTGCTGCAGCGTCTTTTTCAGCCTGTTTTTTAAGCATCTAATAAGGTTTAGATATGAAAAAGTTCTGCAAGGTGTTTTGTTTAAGTTTATATGTCTAACGAGCTTATTTTTGTTTCGGCTTATGTTACAGAAGCGGCTTATTTTTGTTTTATTTTTGAGTCATATAAGCCTATAATTCTCAAAATAAGACAAAAAATCAGTGATTCATTTCCCATTCATTCTTAAAGTTTGCGATTCAATATCGCTAAAATGGTATATTATAAGCGCATGCACGTGAAGAAAAACTATGCAATGCATAAGAATGAATGGGGATTTATGCAAATCAGAAGAAAGCATACATTCACCATTCATTCTTAAAGTTTGGAGTTCCCTATCTCTAAAATACTAGTTATTACAAACCATAGATCATAAGTTTTTCGCAAAAGCATGCACGTGAACAAAAAGCATGCAAATGCGTAGGAATTAATGGGTACTAATAGTAGTTCAACTAGAAGGGACAAAAAAGGGCTCTTCAAAGGCGCCAAGATACATCGCCTTTTCTTGCCTATTTTAAGCAGAGCAACTACTAACATTTTCTTTTCTTTTCTTGGCAAGTTCTTTTGCAGCTTCTTTTCTTTTTTTTTCTGCTTCTTTCAGTAGAGCTTGTTTTGTAGCCTCTTCTTTTGCAGCTGCTTGTTTTGCTGCAGCTTCTTTTGCAGCCTGTATTAATAAAAAATTAAAGAATAAATAAATAAATAAAAACTATCGTATTGTCTGACTTTGTTATATTTAGAATTTATCACTTGTGATATTACCTTTTCGGCTTCTTCTTTCTTCTGAGCTGCTTCTTTTGAGCTTCTTTTTGACTTGCATCTTTTTGGTTGCTTCTTTTTGTTTTTAGCCTCTTTTTGTTTTTTATTGCGCTTCTTTTGCTTGTTTTTGACATCTATTTTTGCACTGCATTAATTAAAAATTTAAAAATAAAATAAATAAATAAATAAATAAAAGTATTGTATTGTATGAGTTTGTTATATTTAGAATTTATCACTTGTGATATTACCTTTTCGGCTTCTTCTTTCTTCTTCTTTTCAGCTTCTCTTTTTTTCTCAACTGTTTTTTTCTGAGCTTCTTTTGCTTCTTTTTTGCTTCTTTTGTGCAGCTGCTTCTTCTTCATCCTGGATTTTTTACCATTTTGTTATGTAAAAATTTATCACTTGTGATATTGTATACAGATAAGTACTTTAAATTATAATTATCTAACTTGTTGTTTATCTGTTTCTCAGAGTCTCTTTTGTGGTTTTTCTTTATCCTTGTTTCCTCCTTCTCCATTTCCTCCTTCGCTATCATCATCACTCCCATTATCTGTATCCTCTCCTCCTCCTTCAGTATTCCTTCTTTCATCATCACTTCCATCATCTCCTCGATTTCTTCTGCTAGTTCCTTCTTGATTATCAATCACTCTACCATATTTATCTATTTGAAGATGTCCATGGAATTGTGTTGTATTTTTCTACATATAACCTTAATGTTTCATCTCCTGGGTATATCTCCATGCTTACCCTTATAAAATTTTCTAACTCTCTCTTTAAATTTAAAACTCTATCAAACTTTTCTTCAACATCTTCATATACTTGCTGTGTTTTTAATTAAATAAAGCAATTATAAGTATTTTTATCACTAGTGATATATTCAAAATTTTCATATTAATTATAAGTATTACCTCTTTCTGTTTCCTGATATCTGCTTCTTCACTGTCATCATCTTCTTCGATGACCATGACATTTCCAAACCCTTCCATGCCCATCTCCATCTCTTGCCTTTTCTCAATCAGTTTTTCGGTCCAATTTATGATGGCTGGCCATTTTCGTGGCACATCCATTTCCTCGAACTTTGTGAAATGCAAGTAAATAAGCTGTTTTCAAGAAAACAAAACATTCATTAAAACATTTACTTATGAAAAGAAGTGGTAGATTAATGTTTTTAGTATCCTAAGTGATATTGTACATGCCATATATTTAATAAAAAACAACTTTTAATATCACTGGTGATAGAATACATCTTATCTGTCATTAACTTAAAATATCACTTGTGATACCCTACATCATATTTGTTTTAAAGCATATTTTGGAAGAAAACCTTGACTTACCGTGAATGCTGCGTGTGGTCCGTAGTACCAATTCTCGGTGTTGAGTCATCCCACCATCCTTGCTTACTTTCATACAGTCCCAAATGAATGAGCACCAGTCAATTTTCGGTATTTCCTCTAGTGTCATCAGAAATTGAAGGACGTAATACTTCAACATCGAACTGTTATAGCAAGTTCCCAAACAGTTTGCAAACAGCATTAGGTAATTCATCTGGAAGGTGAAGTCTGTTTCATCTGTACTCTGAATCACCTTTGATAACGCTGTTGTTGTTATCCTTTTATTTTCTGGGAATTGTGCCATAAAATGTTTCATAAATTCGTCATCCCACGTCCTTTGTGGTCCTGAGCAAAGTGGTTTAGGACCCATTGGTATCCCAAAAACTTCCCTAATCGTTTTCGGAGTGATTTTTATTACACTCCCATTTGGCAAGTTGATTTGCATCCTCTCCACATCCAAATGTGTCAATATGAAGTAGGGTAGCTTTACAGGGATTCTTGACAACGGAAACTCAATCAATGTTCCAAATCCCATTGCTGTGACCATTTTCCTTCTTTCTGGGCTCAGCGAGTGTGTTGCATCATAAAATAGTTGGAGAGTCGTTTTAGCCCTTAACGACTTGAATGCAATTACATACTCTTCTTCTTCTTCAGCTTCCACCTCCATTTTTTGCTTTCCTTTCTTCGTCTCTTCTTTCTTCTTCTTCACTTCTTCCTTCTTCCTTTATTTTTCTTTCTTCTTCCTTTCTTCTTCGTTTCTTCCTTTTTTTTGATTTGTTGCCTTTTCTTCCTTCTTCCTTTCTTCTTCTTCTTTCTTCTTCTTTGTTTCTTCCTTCTTTTTCTTTCTTGCATCCTCAGCTTTTTCATTTTCCCCTCTCTTTCTTTTTCCTTTTTTGGTTTGTTCCCCTGTCTTTGGTCTTTCGGTTTGTTGTTTTTTTGATGCTGATCTTGTTACAGCAACCGATGAATTTGTTGCTTGCTCTTTTCGTTTCTTTGGTTGCTTGGGTTTCAACTTTGGGTTTGCTTCTTTGGGTATGACAGTTTCTTCGGGTGTTGATTGGGTTGTTGTTTCTGGTGTTGGTACAGATGGTGTTTCTTCCATGTTTGTTGGTTGGGTTATTGGTGGTGTTGGTGTGGTTTCGATGGTTGCTAGAGTTGTTATTGGTGTGCTTTATGGTGATGTTATTTCGGTGATGCTTGATTTAATGGTGTAACAAGCCTTGATCGTGCAATGGTTGTTATCTGTTTTGTGGGTGTCTTTTCTATATAGATTTTTTATTGATGACTTTGTGTATTTTGTGGTTGTTTTCTGTGGTGAGGGTGTAGATGTTTCTTTGTTGTGTTTCGTTGTTAGTGGTGGTGGTAGTGTTGTTTCGGTGTTGGTGTTTGTTGTTTCGTGGTGGTGTTGGTTGTTTTTCTCGATATGGTGCTTTTTGAATTGGAGGTTGTTTCTTGCTTCTTTTTCATTTCTTTTAGACTTGTATTCAAATCTGCACAAAACAAATCCCAAGTAAGTTTTCATGAGTATTTATTGTTGATAAATATAAACTCTGAATGTTTATGCGTCATACAATTTTATAACATTCTACTGCAAGTATGTCTTATCAATTTGTATCACGGTGATATAACACGAAGCTAAATGTCAAAACAAGTATGCCGCATACATACAGGGTTTATCATAGTTGATATTTTTGCTTGTCGACAAAACTGCATTTACACAGAAGCTAAGGAGACATGCTTATATGTTGGAATTTACCTTTTTCCTTTTCAATCTCTGGAGATACGCTCAAAAATTTGCTTGTCGACAAAACTGCATTTACAAATTTTTTTAAGAAACAAACAGAATGTCGCAATTTTATGTTTAAAGATTTATTAGAGACAAAAGCGGCCGTTTAAAGCTTGTATTGTCTCCAGATGCTTGTAAATATCATCTTCTACATTTTTTTCAAAATCAAAATTTTAATGTCATATGTTATATAAAACAAAAGGACACTATAAATTCTAATCAAAATGTATTTGAAATATATTTATTTCAAGTATAACGGCTTATCATCACAGTTGTTATACTATCAAAAATCAAAAAAAAAATCACTATATCTGTTTTTATCATTGGTGATATACCATTAAATATTTAAGTTATCCTATTGCTCTTCATCATCATCACTACCATCAGTACCACTACCACTACTAGTAACACTACCACTACCAAAAGTCATAACTAAACCACCACCACTACCACAAAGAACACTAAAATGTATCGTTATCGCTACATGATCACTAATCGTGTGACAAGTAATCAATTATCGCTACATCTGTTTTTATCACTGGTGATATACCATAAAATATTTCTCTGTCACACTCAAAAACGCATCATAAGTTACATCAAAATTATACTCGTAACAAGCTAAAAACATATCCATTATCACGAAGAACGCTAAAAGTCAAATCGACGTTCGCTACCACTACTACTATCACTACCACTATACTGAAGCACCACCACCACCACTACCACTACCACTTCCACTACCACCACTACCACCACCACTACCAGTACCAAAAATCAAAACTAAACCACTAAGACTACCAAATCACTTCCACATCTACCACAACTGTTTTATCACATGTGATATTTTTCCAAACGGTCTAAAACATCTAAAAACATCTAAAATCAGAAAAATCTTCATAAATTTTTTCTTCTTTTACAGTATGACATTAATCATCAATTGCATGTCATTAATACAACAAACAAATACAGAAAAATGTTCATAAATAGCAATAACATTCATAAATAAGTATAAAATCAGTAGAGATACATAAATAACATCTAAATAATTAGTTTGAAGCTTCGTACCATCATTTTTGGAGTTGGTTGGTTTGTTTTGATCC
Organism: Chrysanthemum makinoi; assembly: GCA_910596185.1. Lineage (NCBI taxonomy): Eukaryota > Viridiplantae > Streptophyta > Magnoliopsida > Asterales > Asteraceae > Chrysanthemum > Chrysanthemum makinoi. The sequence goes on along the minus strand of OU343220.1, from coordinate 41,534,142 downwards.
ATTTTTTTGTGCTTCTTCTTTTTCAGCTGAAGATTGATGTGTTTTTGTGTTTTTTTTTATTTTGACGGTTAATTGTTGGTTGATTTTGATAGTTAGAGTTTGTTTTTAGTGAGAGAATTAAGAGAGAGAAAGTGACGTTTTTGTTTATGATGGTGAAAATGAGTGCGTGTGATGTGTTTTTGTGGTGGGGGAAAGTTTCAGCTTTTGGCAAGAATGGTCCCTCCATGTTTTTAATCCTTAAAAATTGTTTGATTGATCCGACGGCTGGGAATTGTCCCTTGGTAAGTAGCAGATTAATGGTTTGTGAAATAAAGCGCCTCCTCAATAATCATATTATAGTTTTATTTGCAAATGATAATACAAACAACGAAACCGATTTAAGTGTAATATTTGTGTCAGATAACTTTTAGCATAAAGCGTAGTGTGGTAGAGTAATTATATTATATTTTTATTTGCAAATGATAATATAAAAAAATCTATACTTAGTAGAAGATGAGTAGGAATAATTTCAAGCATTTTTTTTTTGTTTTTTTTTTTGATAACCATGATTTCTGATCTTTTTAGCCGACTAATTCACGGAGTTTGAGCCAACCGACACAAAGACTCAAACCAAGTAAAGCCCTCCCTTTTCAGGAGGTTGGCGTGACCACTTAAGGTTGTTTGCACCTAGCAGGAATTGAACTTGAAACTTCACCCATTTTAGAGTGATAGTCACAAGCCCTTTTACCACTAGACTACCTTTAAGTGGTTCAAGCGTGTAGCTTATACCAACTATTTCAAGATACTTTATGATATATATGAAATGTATATACAAAAGAACTCCTTAACCGTTGCATAAAAGGATATGAACAAACGAAGGTACAAATAAATGACATATTCCTATACATCTTAAATTTATCATGTGCTTCCTGTAACAGAGTTTCCAAAAACCCAGATTTACCCGTATTTTTTCTTCTTGAACCAACATTTGCACGAACTTCCTCTTCTTCTTCTTCTTCTTCTTCTTCTTCTTCTTCAGGCCCTTCTTTAATATGGGATAAAAGTGATTAATAAATGAATGGATGTTGATTTGCACGAACTTCTTCCTCTTCTTTAGGCCCTTCTCAAAACCCCTCTTTCTTTCTTTACTGAAGGAACCATATAAAATACCGGCTATGCAAAATTTCTCTAAGCCATACATTTTCACTACTTCCACAATTTTTGTTGAAAATCACAATACCACCCACCTTAATGTTTGCTCGCACTTGAATCAAGAGATCGATGGGAAACGACAAAAGAAAGTTGGAAGGATGTTTATATTTATGCGTTCAGGTGAAAAAGTGTGAAACTTGGCTACACTTGAAGCCACATCAAGTGCTTCAACATGTCCCAACTCCTTGAATCTAGAGATCAACACGTCGAGATATAAATGTGGCTTCCTATTCCAAAGTCCCAACTCCATGTTTTTCATCTAGTTGCTTCAACATTGCGACATCAGATTTATAAAATTTGACCCCAATGGCCATTCATCCAACGCTTTCATACGAAAACATAAAAAATAATTATAACAACCGAAAGTTTTTAGGTTTTACTCAACCTAAAGCTCGAAATAATCTATTTTCTAAGTTTATGTGTTCATTTCAATGCGTATTTTAAAGTTTGTCTGCACACGTCGCTTTCCGGCACAATCAAAGTCCTAATAAACGTTTATATATAGTTTCTAAAATCTTACAAGATATTGGTCATGTTTATACTTGTTTTTGGTGGAAAATTATTCAGGACACAACCGTGTAATTTTCGTGAGCCGAATCGGCCGTTTACTAACATAAATGGGTCCCGCACTTAATATTATAAAATATTTCCAAAAGTTCACGAATGGCCCCCCATGATAACTTTGTCCGCCACCCTCCTACTTCCAGTTTTGGCAAAAATATCCCCTGAACGTTTTTAAAACCCTTGTAGGGTTACACTTTACCATTTTTATCTCACAACTCACTCATAATATTTTCCGTCGCCGTTACTCTTTTCCCATGGTACCTGAAACTAATGAAAAATAAATCGTGAGATGAAAAAGTTAAAAAAAAAATAAAACTCAAATAAAATCCTAAAATAGCTCCCCGGTAGCGACGTCAAAAACTTGATGCTGAATTTACAGACCAGGTTTTAACATTTATAAACTCGTCTACCATGAGAAAACTTCAAATCCCTGAAATCACGACACTACCAACAAGCATAAATCTAAAATTATAAAGGAGAAATAAATAAAAACCTAACTCACTTTCGTAGTTATCACGTTTGCATTTAGCGAATGCAACAAGCCTTTTAAACCGCTCGGTGTCCCGAGTGGATGAGTAAAGTCTCGTGAGGGTTTACATGGAACATACCCACAAAGTTCATTTAAAAACTAATACAAGGATATGGAATGCGAGTTATTTGAAATTACTTTTCTGGTACAGGAGGATATTACGGCGTAAACTCATGAATTGAGTTAGCTGTAAGTAATTAGACCTGACAAAATGAAAGATGTCTGGGGATGGTTACAGCGTAATTATAACACAGAGTTACGCCATAGAAACCTTCTAAGATTGATTCCAGGAGTGAAAAACTCGGTCGTGCGTTTCCAAACCATCCTTCTTCCTTCAATACCTGCAAAAAATTATAACAAAGCATACCAAACCAAGCTACACTAATAAAAAGGAAAGAAATGGATAATTCGGATTGTCTCCTAAAAAAGAACTTTTGTTTATTAACGAGTCTTTAATTTAGACTCAAAGCCATTGGGCTTTATGGTGGTGCCCTTAACCGTCCATTTCCATCCCTTCTTCCTTTAGATGTGACATGGAAGGGAAGTAATCTTGTGGAAAATTTGCTTCGACCCATTCGTCTCGATATTGAATTTTGATTTGTTTACTAACAGGATCATTCCCGAATTTTATTTTGACCCATTCTTCAAAAGATATTCCATGATACCCAATGTGACACCTCTTGTGTTCGTTGAAGCATGCCCACTCATTAGTTATTTTTCTGAGCATGTCCTTTTCCGGATATTCTCCCCCTTACATCTCTCCATAAAAGGGTTGCAAGAAGGCCATGCTTGGACCGATCCCTTGTCCCTTAATATAATAGCTTTGCAAAAATGAACCGTCCATCATACTTCCTCGTTGAGCAAACCGTCTATGAAATTTGTACTCAACCAATTTTATTTAATCTTTTTTATTTTCCACAAAACACTACCAAAATTTTGCGGCTTCCTTTAATTGGCTTATTTGCACCATTCTACCGCCATTGCATTGATCAATAAACGGATTTCATGATGGCATGGTGTGTTTTACCCCTTCATCCATAATTTCTACGTGCACGCAAATGTGTAGTTTTCCTGTTCCGTTACAGGAGCCTTTTTTCTTTTCTCTCCTCCTTCTTCATCATCGGAATCAAACCAAAAAGATCCATTACTATCTTCGGGATTGCATTCCTGTTCACAACCTATACACAGAGGAATTTTATTGGAGACAAGATCATTGGACATTTTAGGAGTATCCGATGATTTCTTCTCATCCATAGAGTTGGTCACACAAACATTTTCTACCTCGTTAGTGCTTTGACACACAATTTCGTTCATATTAAACACTACCCTATCGTTATCTATTCCTAACGAGATTTCTCTTTCAAAAACTTTAATTCGGGCATATGAGGTAGCAACAAAAGGTTTTCCTAATATGATGTGTTCCTTAGGCATATTCAAAATAACCACAAAATCGGAAGGAAATACAAATTTGTTAAATTTAATAAGTACGTTTTCAACTATCCCCACTGGAGTTGTCTTAGACATATCAGTCATTTCTACTATCAATTTAGTTTCTCTAAGCCCTGACAACTTTAACTTATGGAATAGAGAAATAGGCATAACTTTGAGAATAGATCCCAAGTCGGCTAATGCCATCAAATCACAATTACCGATAGTTCAAGGAAGAGTGAAGCTTTCTGAGCTAAACTCTTATTTATTGGATAGCATTTATTGGAGTTTTTTTTACCTCATTGAATAGCATGCACATTTTATTTTAACTTCATCATGTCTCTACCAAGACTCTCAAGCTTGTTAGTGATCACCAAAATACCATCCATGTTACCGCCCATACTTCTATTACTACATCCATCAAGCCATTTTTGTGAATGGTCTGCCATATCTTGGATAACTTTAAGGGCTTGAATAAGAGTCATCCCAGGGAGTCAAGCGTTTGCCTTGTGAGAATGTTGATACCTTTGTAGAAGATATTTACCATTTGCTGCTTGTTGAGGTCATGAGTCGAAAACCTGTAAAGGAGATCATTGTACCTATCCCATGCTTGGTACAATGTCTCATCACCATCGTGCTTGAAGTTGTGGATCTCTTCTAGTTGCTTTGCCATCTTAAAAAGAGGGCAATATTGTTGAATAAAATCTCTCTTGAGGAGATCCTAAGTGTTGATTGTTCCTGCGGGCAACCTAAAATCCACCTTTTTGCGGCTCCAGTGAGTGTCAACGGAAACACTCAGAGCATAACCGCATCGTGAGAAACACCTGATGTGTTGAATAGGCTCACGATGTACATGACATTGTCGACATGCTCGTGAGCATTTTCGGTCTTGATTTCGGAAAAGGGGTCTTTTCTTAACTCCCGCATAAACTGATTCTTTATCTTAAAATGCACATCTGCTTCGATGACCGGCCTAACAATACCTGGCCCTTGTTCCTCTCGTGTCAAAGCGAGGTTTTCCTCGAGGGTAAGCGTATAAATGTCAACTTCACCCATGGTACCTGAAACTAATGAAAAATAAATCATGAGATGAAAAACTTAACAAAAAATTTAAAACTCAAATAAAATCCTAAAATAACTTCCCGGCAGCGGCGCAAAAAACTTGATGTTGGATTTACAGACCATGTTTTAATATTTATAATCTACCAAAGGTCTACCAAATGCACTAACGGGCAGTGTACCCGGTCATGTGTAGTGTAGTAATCGGTAAAGCCATTGTCCCAAGAACTATGAGTGCAGATCTAACTTAAGTTCTAATGTCACTGATTTTAAAGGGGGGGGGGGTTGAGTTGATTAACAATAAACTAAATAAACGAAATGAAATGAAAGAAAATAAAAGTTGTGAACAATCAATAGAGAGAAACGTGCTAGCCTAATTTCTAATCTTGTTACACCATAATTTAGTTTTCCTATTTATGTTTTCTATCGCTCCATGTGGGGGTAAAAGTCACTAGACTCCTCGGGTAAATTTGTCTAGCCTATGTTCCATAGGTTCCTATTCGGTAACCATATGATTACAAGAGTTCGTGGGTTAACCTATGTAGAGTCATTAAGTACCGGTTACAATCTAGACTTATTCTATGAAGACCCGGCCTCTCGGAACATAGGTCTACCCTTAACTTTTTAAGTATCTCTGTTTGGAAGGTGATCCTTTGGTCAATTCGCACGCAAGATTGTGGTAGTCCTACGGTCAATTCTTACCACTACTCGCAACCTATTCGTCTAAGGTCCTTTGGTCATTTCTCCTAGCTTACTAGATACTACCAAACATTAATACTACCGAAACAAAGGTGTCCACGAATAAGAAAAGAAAATATGCACATAAAGCAATACAAAAATGAGAAAACTAAATCATGGAAATAACAATTTCATAACTAGGCTAACACCAAAGGTGTTTATAAATGATCATATTAAATAATGCAGCAAATTCAATGTTTAGAATCATAATGAAAGACATTGAATTAAATACAAAATTTTGATACAAAATACTAAAACTTATGTAGCAAATGGCATGAATTCTCCCTTGGAAATACTTCGTATGCTGCTGAATATCGTCCCTCTAGAAGCCCTTTTACGTCCCTTGGTGTTGTGTGTTGGGAAGATGATGTGAAAATGCAGAATTAGGGCTTGTATTTATAGCCTCATCAAAGTTACGACATAACCTTGTGAATTGGTTACGCTGTAACCATCGTATCTTAGACGATCTTATCCATAGTTAAATATTTACGGCGTAACCTAAGAATGGGTTACGATCGTAAAACTCTCGTAGTGAAATTCATCACTTTTATGCCATAACCTTGCAAATGGGTTACGACGTAAGTATCTTGACCATCAAAATTCTTCTAAGTCTGGTATTATATACGGCGTAACTATGTTGTGAAGTTACACCATAACCTTGAACTGCGTTGACTTTGGGATTCTAGTGTAAATCCTAGTTACGACGTAAGTAGAGTATGGAATCACGCCGTAACTTATGTCTAGCCAGCATGCTCTTGTATAATTACTTTAATAACCTTCCAAATTCGCGCCTCTTCATTCCTATGCTCATTAATGACCTGAAAAATGATAAATAAAGAAATAAGAGTATATTTTCAAGTAAAACAATACTAATGATGAGCATTTTTTGGGGAAATTAACACTAAAATATCAGGACTATTTGATGTTATTAAATATCTTCCCACTTGAACTATACTTGCCATCAAGTAGACTTTATCAGAATTATAATAAATGCACAAAATTGGGGGAAAAATAATTGTAACAAAACAATGATAATGACCAAATGCATTTCAACCCTTAGCATCTTTAACAGTCTAACCAACAACCCATGAAAAACCCTTCATTGATACTTACCACCAAGTAGCACAAAACAAACCCATATAGCAAAATATTTATAACAATCAAACACTACTGGAAATAAAGAAGATCAATTGGCAATCAAATGCCTCTTAATAAGTTACCCAGCCAAAATACACACATTTAAAATATATCATCACAGCCTCTTACATTACCCTATGAGCACGAACTATAAACAATATCAAAACACATTTCAAAGTTTGATTCTTAACACTAAAATTTCAAGAACCCCAAAAAATTAAATTTAGTAATAGATATAAACTTACAATTATGTACAAACATAAACCACTTACATGCAATTGAATCTATGTGAATAACATCCTTATTGTTTCAACCCCGAAAAATATGCAACAATACCAACAACATGCCGCGAATTTTATACTCAACACTACTCCAACAACACCTAAAAAATAATTTTTAGTAATAGATATAAACTTAGAACTTTCGATAAAGATGAACCACCTACATGCAATTGAATGTCTGTGAGTAACCTTCCTCTTGTTTCAACCCCGAAAAATAGGCGACAACACCAAGAACATTCCACGAAACACACAATCTCACACATACAATCACACAATCACTCTCCCTCTCACTCTTACGCACAATATTTTTTTGTAGGTTGAGCTGATGCACAAGGTGTAAGTTAAGTATGGAAGGCAATTATGTATTAGGCAGGAAAGGGAAAACCACTAAATGCACTTAGGGACCAATGGTGTAAGCTAAGAAAACGACAAGGCAAACCACTATACACTACTAACGGTGAAATAGTCTTTTTAACTAAACAAACTCAAACCACAGTCTAAATTAGAAACCCATTTCAAGAATGTCCTCATATTCTTCCAATTATTCTAATCCCTATACAAACGTTACAACACAGTGTAAATGTCTTTTTCCTCTGATGACACTCACCTCTAGGACCAAATCAATCCTTGCTAGACAATTTCTTGTTTGCCCTACCAGATATGTTATTAGTTGATACTTTTGTGTTAGGCCCATTGGTGTAGGCCTAACCCATTCATACTAGCTCTAGAACACTCCATTGTAATATATTAATTGCTTGTATGTTTTAATGTGAAGCAATATATAGATTAATAGGGATAATTATTGCACTACTGAGCTTTTGGTTTTTTTGTAAAGGATTTCTTGACTCGCCATATCCTCCTTCGATGTGACAGTTCGGGTGATCTATATCCAGTTACCAAACCGTCAACTCTACCTACTGCTTTTCTCTCTACCAGTTCCTCCACATGGCATCAACGTCTCGGTCATCCCGGTGACGAAGTACTACGATCTCTTTTTTCGCGTCAATTTATTTCATGTAATAAAAAAAAGTCTCCACACGTTTTTCATGCCTGCCAACTTGGCAAACATGTGAAGCTTCCTTTCTATAGTTTGGATTCCATTGTTGGACATTGTTTTGATATTATTCACTCGGATTTATGGATTTCTCCTATTGTCAATTCTAGTGGTTTTAAATATTATGTTCTATTTTTCGATCATTTCTCTCACTACTTGTGGATTTATCCTCTTCGTTCCAAATCCGACATGTTCTATATATTATTACACTTTCGCACTTATGCTAAAAATCAATTTAAATGTGAAATAAAGAGTTTCCAATGTGATCATGGTGGCGAGTTCGATAATAACCGACTTCATGAACTTTTTTGCTAATCATGGTATTCAACTTAGATTTTCTTGCCCAAAAACCTCTCAACAAAATGACAAGGAAGAAAGAATGATACGCACAATAAATAACGTCACCCGTACCCTTCTTTTTCAAGCACACCTACCACCTACCTTTTGGGTCGAGACCCTCCATATGGCCACATATCTTCTCAACCTTCTACCCTCAACCGCTATAACCAATGAAATCCTATACAAGACTTTTTCACAAAGAACCCAACTACTCCCGATTACGCATATTTGGGTGCCTTTGTTACCCACACCTTCACTCTCCTCACAAACTCGCACCACGAGCAACCCTGTGCATCTTCTTAGGCTATCCCGCCTATCACCACGGTTTCTGTTACCTTGACCTTGAAACAAACAAAATTATCCTATATAGGCATGTCACTTTCGACGAAACACAATTCTCCTACCGCTCAATGACACCAACGACACCACCCTCATACTCATTTCTCGAACCTACACCATCCCCCCTTTTTAACCACATACTCACTAATCCCACATCTACACCTACCCACCAATCACCAAACGTACCGAAATCTCCCTTACACACTCATCACGCAAGCCAACCCAATCTCTAAGCCCAAAATACAACCCATACCTCCCCTCCCTCACCTCTTATCCGCTCGCCTACCAACTCAAGCCCACAAACACAACCCCATACTGATACCCAACACCGCCACCATAGCCCACGACATCATCGAAGCCCAACAACCCAACAACATGAACATAGCCCACAATCACAACCTAATAACGCGCCTCCCTCGCCTCAGCCCAACATTGAAATGACATACCCCACTTCCACAACTTATTCAAAACAGCCCAATATCGACCCACCTTACTCTCACCCCATGGTCATTTGGACTCAATCTGGCATTGTAAAACCTATCGATCGTTTGTCCTTACATTCATCTTCCATTTCTCCTATTCCTAAATCTCTGTTTCTAGCCTTGAAAGACCCTAAGTGGCATAATGTTATGCACGATGGGTATAATGCTTTGGTTAAAAATGGTACTTGGGTTCTTGTACCGAGGCCCTCTAGTGTTAATTTGTGGTTTGCTCTATGTGGTTATTTAAGCACAAGTTTCATGCTGACAGGACTCTGAGCCGCTATAAGGTTCGTTTGGTTGCTAATGGGAGTAGTCAGCAACTTAGTATTGATTGTGATGAGACCTTTAGTCCGGTTGTCAAACCGGCTACCATTCGCACTGTCCTTAGCCTTGTTGTGCCTCGCAAATGGCCAGTTCATCAACTTTACATTAGGAATGCTTTTCTTAACGGTGATTTATCAGAGAGTGTATACATGCATCAACCTCCTGATTTGTTGATTCTCGATACCCTCATCATGTTTGTCTTCTATAGAGATCTTTATATCGACTAAAGCAAGCCCCCTGTCCTTGGTTTTAGAGGTTTGCAGGATATGCCTCACGAAACGGGTTTTACCAAAGTCGATGTGATGCTTCATTAATTATTTTACGACAGGGTTCTCAGGTTGCTTATTTACTTATCATAACTTCTTCTCCTGCTCTACTTTAGCAAATCATTGCTTTTCTAGATAGTGAGTTTAACATGACTAACCTCGGGGCACTTAACTATTTTCTTGGTATTTCTGCTACTCGTCATTCTACAGGATTGTTTCTATCTCAGAGGAAGTATGCTATTAAGCTTCTTGAGCATGCACATATGACTAACTGTAACCTTTCTCGAACACCAGTTGATATAGAGTCCAAATTGGGTCCCGAAAGTGTTCCACTTCAGGATCCTACCTTATATCGCAGTTTTGCTAGTGGTCTTCAGTATCTCACATTTACACGACCGGACTTATCTTATGCAGTGCAGCAGATTTGTCTTTACATGCATGATCCATGCGAGCCGCATTTAGCTGCCCTTAAACGTATCCTACGATATGTCCAAGGGACTTTGGATTTTGTTCTTCACTTATATTCATCTTCCACCACATCTCTTATTGGTTATACATATGCTGATTGGGCGGGGTGCCTATCTACCTGATGGTCCATTTCAGGTTATTGTGTTTTTCATGGTGATAATTTACTGTCTTGGTTTTCCAAGCATCAGCAGGCCCTCTCCCGTTCTAGTGCCGAAGCTGAGTATCGGGGTGTTGCAAATGTTGTGGCTAAGACTGTATGGCTTCGTAATCTTCTCTGTGAGCTACACTCTCCTCTGTCTACGCCACCCTTATCTACTATGATGACGTTAGTGCTGTTTATCTGTCTACCAACCCTGTTCAAGACCAACAGACAAAACATATTGAGATAGACATACATTTTGTTCGTGACATGGTTACTGCTCGTCAGGTGTGCATTCTTCATGTACCATCTCGTTATCAGTATGTCGATATCTTCACCAAATGGTTGCCTTCGGTTTTGTTTGAGGAGTTTAGATCCAGTTTGATCGTCCGACCTCCTTCCGCTCCAACTGCGGGGGAGTATTAGTTGATAGTTTTGTATTAGGCCCATTGGTGTAGGCCTAACCTATTCATACTAGTTCTAGAACACTCCATTGTAATCTATATATTTCTTGTATGTTTTGATGTGAAGCAAGGCAACAATCACCTTCTAATATATGTGAGTTGTTTAATTTACAAGGTTTTGCTCTTTTGAACTAATTATAAATTTTTATTTTTTCAGAAAACTAGAATCACTAAATGCAAGAAATAGGAATGGATGGTACAGAGCTCATATGTGTGAGATATGTATTGGCTTCTTAATCCATCTCAAAGAGAAGAACTAGACAATGAAGTAAGAAGCCAAGAAGAACTTCCAGTCCTTCAAGTTGAATTTGCTGATATGGAAGGTTAAATGCAGCAACTCGAGGAAGAATCAAAGAAAAGTCAAAAGAATGGCTTCTTTTGGAAGTCAGCTGTGATAGTCTTTGTGGTAGTGGCTTGGTTTGTGCTTGTTATGAATTAGGGTTTATGTTTGTTATTGTACTGGCTTGTTGTTGTCATGTATTTTGTTGTTTTTGTCATGGTTAGACGTAGATCAGCTGTATGTTGATGTTCAAATGGAATGGATTTAAGGTTGCTATTATTACAAATGTTGGATGAAGATGAATTAATTTCTTGAGGAAAATTGAACTTTTGGTTAAGATTCTATGTGTTTTTGTCCTTGGTAGTGTACTGCTAAAATCTAAATTGTGTTTATGTTTTGTTAAAATCTTGTTTTGAGAAAACAAGTTGGCAGAAATGGCAAGTTGGGAAAGTGGAAAAAAGATAAAAAAAACTATCTCAGGGGCCAACGGTCTAATGGCAAAAAGACAAAAATTGGGAACAGCTTCGGTTACAGTTTTTGTTGAGTTTAAGATATATGATATACAAATAATAACATATAGACATCACAGAGTACACAGCGGAAGACTTAAAACATACTGATAATTAACTAACTGAAATAAATGCGTAACGTACCTCTTGCAATTTGGTTAGATCTCTTGAACAAAGAAGATGAAGTGGTTTAAAGAGTTGTCCCTTACCGTTTTACAATTCAAACCAATTGGCTTAAGAATAATGTCTTACTACCACAGTTTTGTACACACGAATTAATCGCGAATCAAAGAGATTGCTAGATCTAACACAAGCTTTTATTTTATGAAAAAACAAAACCAAACACCCTATGGGAGGGGATTCGGCCGAATATGCAAGAGAGAGGAGAGGGAGAGATCTAGAGTTAATTCAATGCACAAAAGTTAACCAAAAACCTTAACCCTAGACCTGTATATATAGTGGTAGAATATATATTGTAGGAAAAGTTAGGGTTTGGGCTTGGAATCACCCCCCTTGGCCGGCAACTATGAGGAAAGAAAAGGGGAACCCGAATCTTTTCCATTTTTAAGTTATTCACCATATATTCTCTCCTTTTACATTTAACGGTCGTTAGTTATTTCCGTTAAATACTTAACGATCGTTAGACGGACTTTGTGTAATAATTAATCGTAATCATTAACATTAATTATTAACTTTAATTCTCATTCGCTAATGTGTGCAATCCCGTGGTCACGAGTTCGGATCCAGACATTCACAGTTTTATAAATATATACATTTCCAACAGTTTTGAAGTAGGAGTCATGGACCAACGGTGTAATCAAATTTTGGACAAAAATACGTAAAAACCCATGGTTTGAAATTCAAATAGTAGAGATAACGTGTCAACATAACGACAGTTACGTATAACGGGGATCATGGTACTAAACGGACACCAAAATACCCACCTTGGGGACCATTCCCACGGATCCTGTTATTTGGGACCAAATGCGCAATCCGCCCTAAGTTCAGGGACCAACGGTGTAATTTACTCTTTTATTTTTTACACACTTTGTATAGGATGGCTTCTTCTTTGGACCAATGGTACCTCTGGATATGTTTCTTTAACAGATAAATTTTATCTACATAAAACTCCCTGGATGGATTCTAATTAATTTCCAAATCAATTCACTACTAAAGAAGGTACGTATTATCTAACAACCAAATCTCACTAAAATAGTGTCCATTAAAGTCACTAAAAAATGCTATATCTTCACACCATAAGCTCATAGCTTTATAATTCAATTCAAAGAAGATAGACAAATTTATACCCTTATAGATAATTAACTTTCATTAAATTAAACTGAAGAGAAAATTGCATTAGACATATAGAAATATCACTTTATTTAGGTAGACTATGATAGCACGACGACTGATTACATATTTCTTTAACCAGAATTTTAGATCGTCGTCGCTTTGCCTTTCTTAATTCTCACGAGCTTTTTCTTTTAACTTGATCTGCCTATCAATTGCAGCTTTGAAAATCTCCAGCTCATGCAATTTCTTTTCCAAAGCAGCTATTTCGTCATCCTTTGATTGGTACTTCACCGTTGAGCAAGTCATTGTGTTGAGTGAATGAAAAGCCTTCTGGTCAAGCTCAGGGTTTGGACTCGACATCTTTGCATCTTTATACTCCTGAATTAAGCGAAGCACTTCAGAACGAGATGGCCAAACTTTGGCTGGAGTATCAGGTGTCTCATACATGACAAGACACACATCCACACCACACAAACTTTTCAGATCATTCATTATTTTTATCAAACCTGCTTTCCTTTTCTGGAAGGCTACTTTCCTTGCTCGTGGATCAAGCTTAAATTGCTTCACGGCTGGACGAGTCATTGTGTTTGGTGAATGAATGAAAGTTTGGTGAGTGCAAGAAACATAAACACCAATGGATATATATATATATATATATATATATATATATATATATATATATATATAGAGAGAGAGATATCTAGATCAAATAAGATTATCTTAAAGTTGTTAAAATGAGATCCAACTAAAATTTAACAAGTGACACTCTCCTTACAACAAAAATAAATTTTTTATTAACTACAACTAATTTTTTTTAATTTTTAATAGATTTCTTTTTAAAATTTACGAAACCTAGGTGATACACTTTGATTAAAAGTGTAATGTGTATCAGGTTTTTGTATGTGTATCAGGGTTTGAAATATTTATTAGTATAATGTGTATCAGGTGTATCACTAATTCAAACTCATGTATCATTTGGATATTAGTTGCTAAAATGTATATTTGTATTAAAATATTTTTTTGTGTGTATTAATGCTAAAATTGTTATTTATAAATGTTTTAGTGGTTTTTTAGACTTGATCTTATTTTTCTGAAACTTTAAGTTTGATCTCACATTAACTCGCCCTATATATATATATATATATATATATATATATATATATATATGTATGTATGTATGTATATACACACACACACATACAAATCATATCTGGTATACTCAATCCTGTTAAAGATATACACATATTAAAATGGTCAACGAATTAATACGGCATTCATATATTTGAATTTATGTAGTTTTAGCTTTTCTAAATTAAGTTGACATATTATGAAAATACCTAAAAATGCGTCAAATTGAAGTCATGAAATATGTATAGGAATGCCATTACTGACGTTGTCGTGTTCTATATCAATTCACGCGGCTTTCAGTATACATTGTCGGGTAAAGTATTACCCCTATATCCATAAAAAAATGGATAATCTATAATAACAATAGAGGGTGTTTGAAATTGTGACTTAGAGTAGATTGCCCAATTACTTTCTCTTTAAAATGCAGATAATAAGAAAATGGTGTGTTTGGTTCTACGTTCTTTTAGAGGCAAAACATAGTTTTACAAACGCATAATTTGTTTGAGGAGATAGTGCATCAATATATATATAAAGACTTCTTGAGTTGTGAAAAATACCTAGTAATATAGGCTTCTCCTGAGTACAAAAAAATAGAACGCACTACTGGTTCAGCTAATTATCGACAAATATGCAGAAACAAGTTTAATTTATTGAGTTATAGATATGCAACATTACTCATTATCCTTAGGTTTCAACTGCTCTTAGTTGTAATTCCGATTCTTCAAGTAACTAATTATTTTGCACACATTGTGCTTTGATCATTTCAAAGATTGACGTTCGAAAGCACCTATTATGAAGAGGGCATCTACAGAACTACTAGAAAGAATGTGTTACGATAGCTATCTTGTGTTTAAGAAACATCTTTTGTTATTTGAAGTCTATATTACAATCAGAAAGAGTGGTCTTCATATGATGTACATTTGTAAATCATGAGCCAGAATATAATTTATCGCTCAGATAAGTTTTACATAAGTTAAGTTATTTTCTTAGTATACGTTCTAGTTAGTTTGTTATTGAGAAAATAAATTTTCACTAACTTTGCACATAGATAATTATTACGAATGATTAAAGATTTGTATGGTTACATAGCCTTTGGTGAGACATTCGTAACGATCCTTTACATGTCCAAAAGAGTGTTCGTGTGAATGAGATATCGAATCTCAAATGGTATTTAGAAAAAAGCTTTAAATTTATAAACAAGAATTACCGATTAACTAGGAACACATTCAGGAAAGTATACCCATATCGTGTGTAGTTAGGGATTCCACTTAGAAGAGAAATATTTCACTTAGAAGAGGAGGAAGTTTCTAATAGATGCACACTTAGCCTTATACTTGACACGTTTCTGTTGTGTCGCATCATTCACTGCATGACCGGGCACAAAATCATTTATCTGAGTTTGCGTCAAAGGCGAAGACCCAACTAGATCCACACACACACATCAAACCATTTATCCAATGAGTAAAGCAACATATCCATGTAAGGGTTTGTCAGCGCGCATCCAGCCCAACATCAACTTCCTTACCATCTGAAATCTCTGGCCGATAGCAGATGTTGACAAGGGTATGCGCACAACATTATGACGATGTTTAATAGCAATAATACCAACATGAGATATAGCATGATCTCCATAAATACCCCTAGCTACCCTGGAGCAAGCTGAACAAGACTTCAAAACATTAATAAGAGGACACCTAATTGATAACATAACACACAATGGTTAGTCTTACCGTTCATAGTCCATCCCAATACTGAGATCGGAACCACCTGAATCCAATAAGAAGTGTAATCTCCCAGTTGAGATTTCCACAAAGCCATCTATCAAGATAAGGAAAAGGTGGATTATCTAGTTTTAGTAACCCGTGTGAAATATATATCTGTCAATTACTTCATGAGTTTGGGAGAAGCGATATCACTTGGATTACTCAAAAGGTTAGAGTCTATAGTCGTATTAAACACATACAAAGCATCATCAAAGTAGGCCCATAACCGAAAATACCAGCATGTCGAAGCAGCTAAGTTTGCAAGCCAACAGACTACAATCGTAAAGCGAGAAAGGTATAATTCAAAACATCACATGCGGAATAAACACCAAGCCCCCTAAAATACAAAGGGTAAGGTGGCAAGCCTCAATTTCCAGTTGCCAAACCTTGGTCCAAAAGTAGTGCCATACGCTCTAGAGAGGAATGAAGAGCCACCTCAATAGGGACAGAAACAGGGGGTTCCCGGGAATCCCCTAGATTTTTTCGATGTAGTGTTAACTTTTGAAAAAAACATCTATTTTTCCTAAATGAATCTTAAATGCACCCGGTCCATCGAAATGTGTTTATAGTATTATTTAGTTAGTATACTTACAAATAAAAATAAACATAAAACATAGTAAAAGCTCAATATAATAGTGTAAATTAAAGCCCAAAAATATGAAACAATTTTGCTAAATTAAACACAAATTTATACTTAATTCATCAGCCTAACAATTTGAGTTGTTTCCAAACTGAACCGACACCAAAGCGGTACTATCTAGCCCATTTCTCGTAACATATATCTTCACATTTCTAGGTTATGTTTCTGTTACGTTCTTTATGATTTATGAAATTGCTAAATAATTATCTCAATTCACAAAGATGAAACATGTTTGTTTGATTATCTTTTTTTTTCTCTTATTAATTAGTCTTTAGATCTTTTAATGGTATGTTTAATTATCAAAAAGATGAAACATATTCTTTTAGGGAAAATGATAAAAAAGTGCATCGAACTTGACACTTGTTGTCATTGTGTGTAGTCAACTATTTTTTTTTTCATTATTTGGCCTTTTGAATTTTTGTCATTGTATGTAGCCAGGTGAATTTGTGTTATTGTATGTACCCAGTCAGGCTTAGCGTTACATCGTTAGTCCTTATTTACTAACGGTCGTTAGTAAATAACTTAAAATTTTGTTCTCTTACGTTTTATTACGTTTTCATTAGTTATTATACGTTTTCGTCCGTTTTTATACTTTTTCGTCCGTTTTATACATTTTGGTCCAATGCTTTCATCCATTTTTTACATTTTCGTTTGTTTACTTACATTTTCGATGCGTTTTCTTACGTTTTAGTCCGTTATTATACGTTTTAGATTCGTTTTATACTTTTTAAGTCCGTTTTATACATTTTGGTCCAATGCTTTCATCCGTTTTTACATTTTCGTTTGTTTACTTACGTTTTCTTACGTTTTAGTCCGTTATTATCGTTTTTAAATTAAGTTATTATCACGTTTTCGTCGTTTTATATGTTTTAGATATGTTTCTTACGTTTTCATACATTTTTTATGCGTTTTTGTCCGTTTTTACGTTTTCATTCGTATTTATCGTTTTCATCCGTTTTCTTACGTTTTCAAGCTGTTTTTATACAATTTAAATACTTGTTTTTTTAAAGTTTTGCCGTCGTTTTCTAACATTTTCATCTTTTTATATCGCTTTCGATGGTTTTCTTACTTTTTCGTTCATTTTCTTACTTTTTTTGGACAAAATGTATAAAACTTAAGAATAGGACAAAAATGTATAAAATGGATGAAGGTGTAAGAAAACAGATGAAAACTTAAAAAAGGCAGCGTATAAAATGAATAAAACGACGAAACATATAAAACAGCGAAAACATAGAAAATCGACGAAGACATTTAAAAGCGGCAGCGAAAAATGGACGAAAAATATAAAGCGGATGAAAAGCGATTGCGTATAAAAGCTGGATGAAACGGACAACGGATGAAAACTTATAAAAAGCAGACTAAGCGTAATAAACGTATAAAAGCGAATGAAACGCATTATAAAAGCGAGGCAGCGTAAAAGCGGGCGAGAATGTAAGAAAACGAGCAGCGTAAAAAGCGGGGAAAAAGAAAAACAGCGGGCCGAAAAAGTATAAAAAGCGGACAAAACGTTATAATAGCGGATGAAAGCGAATAAAAGCGTAAGAAAGCGAAATTTTAAGTTATTTACTAACGACCGTTAATATAAAAGGACTAACGATGTAACGCTAAGCCTAACTGGGTACATACAATAACACAAATTCACCTAACCGGCTACATACAATGACAAAAATTCAAAAGGTTTGTGTTACAATGAAAAAAAAAATAGTTGGCTACACACAATGACAACAAGTGTCAAGTTCGATGCATTTTTTTGTCATTTTCCCTATTCTTTTATGTTATCCGAAAGATGAAACAAATTGTTAATAGAAGACTATTATGAATTTTTTATGGTGTTCATTTGTGACTTTGTGTACTGAATAGAGGGCCAATTAAAAAGAAGTTGTTTTTCGAATGTATAATTGTATAAACTTGACTTGTACACTGTACAGTTGTATTTACTCAGTTACTTGGTTGTTGATCACTTGATCATTGAGACATATATAAAAACTTGTTAAACAATAATTTGTAATTTGTTTACTGTAGGCCAAAATTGAGAGTTATCTAAAAAGAAAGCTCCACATGATAACAATAATGATACTATCGGTGGAGAATGTTAGGTTCAAAATCCGACAAAATTATCCCTCACAAGTATTTGAAGCATTAAATCATCCGAAGTTAAATAGCTGATTAAATCAAAGAAACAATTCATTTCTCTGATAAAGTCAAACTATAAACCATGAGCAAAGTTTACTCCCTGACAAAGATCAGCACTGATGATCGCTATCAGCTATCTCGCAAAGGTATACACCTTAGCGAGAAAAACTCAGAAGAATTAAAGTCCAAGATCATTTGATATAATCAAATGATGTTATAAAGAACAGCGGGTCTGACCAAAAGAACTCTCTAAGTATCTTCACATATCAGAGTATGAACTACTTAGATATTTTGTATACTTTTTGGTGAATACAATATAGCTTTATAAAGGTCGAAGACTAAATCTAAATGAATACTTTGTACCCTGATGCGCAGTCAGCTAGCAAAGTACAAGGGGAATATAAACAAACAGAGTCTTGGAGGACTGACAAATGTCTCTAGGGCTCTGAAAGACTTATCAGCTTACCTAACCAAACTAGATCTATCAGACACACTTTCGAGTATACTTAAAGATACTTGCTAAAGTATGTCAAAGGATCTGGCTGAAGTTCTTGAAAACGCTTAGGCGGGAGTAATTTGAGATAAAGCAAAGTGAGAAAACCCTTGGAAAGATAAAGACTCATCAAGAGCAGGGAAATAAACTTGCATGAGGTGTCAGCACAATAAAGCAACCATAGCTACACGATTGCACGTATACCTTACTTCTAGTTTTGATATCATTGTTCTCTTGTGACTACTAACAGTGTATCTCCCTATTATATACAGAGAGGTTATTAGTAGTGATAAGTAATCAATTCCACCACTAGAAACTTCCTCTTCTCCTTGAAGAGTAACATTTGTTATTGCCAAGATAGTATTCTGCAACTATACCTCATAAAGATTTCCCCTTAACCTGTAAGTGAGACTAATACAGTCGTGATGTACAAATGGGTATTTGTTAGTTGACTCAGCTCAAGATTGTGTAAACATTCTTTTATTTTTAATGAACATTGGTTATTTTCATTTTATTAAACTCTTGTTCATACTTTTCATGGTTTTACATAAACATATTGGACCAACAAGTGGTATCAGAGCAAGTGGATCATTCCCATGATCTGAATGAAGACTAATAATACAAAGGTATTCTCGAATGATGGTTGATAACATTCGAACCCAACCATACTATTTTCTTACCTAAATCCACCACTTCAAAGATTTATTTAGCCGTTTTTCAACAAGATGGAGTTTCTTCAAACTTCTCTTGTGCAGAATGTAGCTCTGTTAGCCTCTTCTCTAACTCTCTCAACCACAGTTTTTTTAGCACTACTTTCTTGCGAGTCTCAATGATCAGATAAAAGTCACCAGGACATCTTGTCTTGAGTAGATGCTTTCATTTTGAAAAATATCTGCATCAAGGCTCTGAAGAAAATGTGAGTGTCATTTCTCACAAGCTAAAAGTGTGGCAATACTTAAAATGCTTAAAACGATCAATATAGGTAGTCACCAGGATTTTGAAGAGATGACTACAAGAGGCTTTAAACTCGAGCATCATCAAAGGATATTAATCAGAGGAGATTCAAGGGTTGTATGAAGATGGCTTCAGTGAAGGTACATCAGGGTATGCTCATTTAACAAAGCAGTCCCTTATCCTTAAGAAACTTCACCAAGAGGACTTAAACAACAAAGAATTAGACTTCATATACATTTACTTTATTCTTTGTTGTAAATTAGTTAGTAAGAAGAAGCATGCATGCTTACTTACTAATGATCAATATTAGGCTATGAATAGAATAGCCTTGAGTGAGGAACACTGAATGCAAAATATTCTCAGCCCTTGATTTTGGAAGATTTACTTCAATCTCAAAAACTCAAGGCTTCTAAGAATGTTTTGCTCCAGCGGCATCAAAGAGTAAGCATTGTAATTCTTAATGCTCTACTCTTTGATGCAAAAAATAGTATGAGTTATAAAACTCAGGGATATCAATGCAGAATTGACCAGGGATAAGAAGGCACTATCAAAAAATAGTATGAGTTATAAAACTCAGGGATATCAATAGTATGATAGATGTCAGGGATCGACGAGAATCATAAGCCAGAAGACAGTCAGAGAATGGGTGATGAAATGATACCACCATCAATTGTGTCTGAAAATGAAGTTGTCTAAAATAGTATACTAGTCAGTACTATCAACTTTACACTCAAACAAAAACCCTACCTCTGAACCAAATTCATTAACTTGACTGTAAAATTATTCTTGATACATGAGAACTTAGTAAAAATTTACTAACAAGATCATACCTCTTAACCAAACCTTCCATTGGCCACTGAAATTATCAAAATCAGATACTAAAAGGTCTCAGTCCTCAAAATGGAAGAAATGATTCAAATCAAGAATTGATTGGCTTCCTTTCGAGAAGAAGTTCAATTACATGGAAACATACATCCAAGAAAGAATTTAAGGATAAAGCCAAGCATCAGAAAACCTCAGAAGAATCAGACATCTGTTTATAGTTATACATGTAAATACTTGGTTGTAAATCAGAGTGTAAGAAGAAGCCGTTATGCTCACTTGCCTTTGATAAACTTAGACCACCTTAAAATCAGATGTTTATGTTTTCATTCTTGATTGTAAATCAGAATGTAAGAAGAAGACGTTATGTTCACTTAGTTCTGATAACTTAGGCTAAATTTATGTTCAAATAGGGGGAGATTGTTAGGGTAAAAATCTGACCAAATTATCACTCACAAGTATTTGAAGCATTAAATCAGCCTAAGTTAAATAGCTGATTAAATTAGAGAAATAATTCATTTCTCTGATAAAGTCAAACTGTAAACCATGAGCAAAGTTTACTCCCTGACAATGATCAGCACTGCTGATCACTATCAGCTATCTCGCAAAGGTATACACCTCAGCGAGCAAAACTCAGAAGAGTTAAAGTCCAAGACCAGTTGATATAATCAAATGTTGTTATAAATAACAACGGGTCTGACCAAAATAACTCTCTAAGTATCTTCACATATCAGAGTATAAACTACTCAGATATGTTGTATACTTCTTGGTGAATACAATATAGCTTTGTGAAAGTAGAAGACTAAAACTGAATGAATATTGTGTATCCTGATGCAGA
Organism: Chrysanthemum makinoi; assembly: GCA_910596185.1. Taxonomy (NCBI): domain Eukaryota; kingdom Viridiplantae; phylum Streptophyta; class Magnoliopsida; order Asterales; family Asteraceae; genus Chrysanthemum; species Chrysanthemum makinoi. Next base: position 41,512,487 of record OU343220.1, on the reverse strand, counting down.
GTTAGCTAGCAAAGTACAAGGAGAATACAAACAATCATAGTCCTGGAGGACTGAAAAATGTCTTTAGGGCTCTGAAAGACTTATCAACTTAAGCCATCCAGAAGAACCATGCAGCCTGACCAAACTAAATCTATCTGAAGACTAAAACTGAATGAATACTGTGTATCCTGATCGCGAGTCAGCTAGCAAAGTACAAGGAGAATACAAACAATCATAGTCTTGGAGGACTAAAAAATGTCTTTAGGGCTCTGAAAGACTTATCAACTTAAGCCATCCAGAAGAACCATGCAGCCTGACCAAACTAAATCTATCAGACACACTCAGAGTATACTTGAAGATACTTGCTAAAGTATGTCAAAGGATCGGGCTGAAGTTCTCAGACATGCTTAGGCAGGAGTAATTTGAGATAAAGCAAAGCAAGAAAACCCTTGGGAAGATAAAGACTCATCGAGAGCAGGGAAAGAAACTTGCATGAGGTGTCAGCACAGTAAAGACACCCTAGTCACACGATTGCACGTATACCTCACTTCCAGTTTGCTTCTAGTTTAGATATCACTATTCTCTTGTAACTACTAACATTGTATCTCCCTATTATATAAAGGGAGGTTAGTAGTAGTGATAAGCAATCGATTCCACCACTAGAAACTTCCTCTCTTTTAAGTGGAATCTTCCTCTTCGTAACTTGAAGAGTAACATTTGTCATTGCCAGGGATAGTATTCCACAACTATTCCTCGTAAAGACTTCACCTTAACCACTAAGTGAGACTAATACAGCCGTGATGTACAAATGGGTATTATTAGTTGACTCAGGTCAAGATTGTGTTAACATGCTCTTATTTCTAATGAACATCCGTTATTTTCATTTGTTCAAACTGTTGTTCATATGTTTCATGGTTGTACACAAACATATCGGACCAACAAAGAATCTACAAGAGGAAATGCGACAAATGATACTTCACAAGGACCTCAAACTACATCCACAAGTGATATTCCTTCATTTTCAATACTAATTATAATTGCTTTAGACACTCTTCCCTTGGATCCCGTTGATGGATCTCAAAATTTTCATTATGATCCAAACCAAGAAATGATGGCGTACGTAAGCGTTTTTTTAGGTAAAAGGGCTTACCCCGGTAAAATATATATAATCACAAAAATTTGAAGTACAATGGAATGTAGCTGAAGTACCACATTAACCTCAAGCCAGCGCTTGTACGTAAGCCTTTTTTTTTTTTTGCTATGAAAGATCGTAGAATCCCTGATTAGAAGTTAATATATTTATTTATTTATCGTTTAAATGAATTCTTCATTTTCGTTAACTTTTTAGCTCTATTATATTACGGTTCAAAATTTTTTGTGCACCCGATCATATATTTGGTTATGGTTTCGTCCATGCACGTCAAAAGAACGTTGGGCCTACTCAAAGACATAGGAAAGGCATGTACGCATAGCAAAGTAAAGTTTTGAAATACCCGTACAAGCACGGAGAAGCATCAACTCACGTTGAGGGTCTTTAATCTTAGCAATTGCATCCATATGCACAATGTTTTTGGCCACTCTCATCATCACAAGCTCACTTTTTTATCCAACCCGGTAAAATACCATTACAAAATTTATGACATTTCCTCACTAAAACTTTTGCCTACTAATACTCTTAAAATTCACTAAATAAAAATAATAATAAAAAAAATAAATTAAAAAAATAAAATATATAAGTTGTATACAAAATTTATAAACAACCCTATAAATACGAAATCAAACCCAATGAACACCGGTACTTGAGAAAACGAATAACCCTTCATATAATATGATCACAATTTGTTCATAGATTAAATGAACACTAAATTCTTTTTTGATCCAATGGTTTATATTATTTCTTCAATTTTTGTTATTCTTTACGAAAGAAAGGGAGGGATGACCCAACTTGATCTATGCTAAAAAAGAACCAACTCATATCGATTTGGACCAATGGTACCTCTGGATATGTTTCTTTAACAGATAAATTTTTTATCTGCCGAAAACTCCCTGGATAGATTCTAATTAATTTCCAAATTAATTAATTAGTACGTATTATCTAACAACCAAATCTCTCTAAAATAGTGTCCATTAAAATCACTAAAAAGGCTATGGGCCTGTTTGGCAAGAGCTTTATTTGGGAGCTGTTAGCTTTTTGTTATAAAATAATCTCTTCTAAAATAAATAGCTCCGTTTGGATACGTTTGGATCTGTTGATTCAAGCTTTTATTTCAAACAAATAATTAGCTCATAAATAAAAAGGCTGATTCAGAAGCTTTTAAACATTTTGGAGTAAGTTAAAACTTTAAATTACTGATATACCCTCTAAACATTTGTTTATAATTATGTATATGTCCTTTTACGTCATTTTACATCTTATAGTTACATTTAACACTTAACTTACCAAACACTTTTATTGAAAAAAGATAGAACTTGTATTTCACGTGAATGTAGCTCATGATCAGCTTTTCTTGTATAGTACTATTTTACAAAGATGACATTTAGTATTTTCTTACAAACATACCCATATCTTTAGTTCTTCACACCCATAAGCTCATAAGCTCATAGCTTTATAATTCAATTTAAAAAAAGATAGACAACAACCCTAATTGAAAATTAATTTTTATTAAACTGAAGAGAAAATTGCATTAGACATATAGAAATGTCACTTTATTTAGGCAGACTATAATAGCACGACGACTGATTACATATTTCTTAACCGGAATTTCAGATCATCGTCACTTTGCCTTTCTTAACTCTCACGATTTTTTTCTTCCTCTAACTTGATCTGGCGATCAAGTTCTGCTTTGAAGATCATCAGCTCATTCCTCTTTTTAAGCAAAGCAGCAATTTCTTCATCCTTAGATTTGTACTTCACCATTAAGCAAGTCATTGTGTTGAGTGAATGAAAAGCCTTGGGGTCAAGCTCAGGGTTTGGACTCGACATCTTTGCATCTTCATATTCCTGAATTAAGCGAACCGCTTCAGAATGAGATGGCCAAACTTTAGCAGGAGCATCAGGTGTCTCATATATGACAAGACACCCATCCACACCACACAAAGTTTTCAGATCGTTCATTATTTTTATCAAACCTGCTTTCCTTTTCTGGAAGGCTACTTTCCTTGCTCGTGGATCAAGCTTAAATTGCTTCACGGCTGGACTAGTCATTGTGTTTGGTGAATGAAAGAAAGTTTGGTGAGTGCAAGAAACATAAACACCAATGGATATATATATATACACATACAAATCATATATGGTATACTCAATCCTGTTAAAGATATACACACATTAAAATGGTCAACGAATTAATACGGCATTCATATATTTGAATTTATGAAGTTTTAGCTTTTCCAAATTAAGTTGACATATTATGAAAATACCTTAAAACGCGTCAAATTTAAGTCATGAAATAATGTATAGGAATGTCATTATTGACATTGACGTGTTCTACATCAATGCACGCCGCTTTTCAGTAGACATTTCCGGGTAAAGTATTACTCCTGGTCTATCAAAAATGGATAATCTATAACAAAAATAGAGGGTGTTTGGAATTGTGTTTTGGAGTAGATTACCCAATTACTTTGTCTTTAAAATGCAGATAATAAGAAAATGGTGTTTGGTTCTACGTTCTTTTAGAGGCAAAACATAGTTTTACAAACGCATAATCTGTTTGAGGAGATAGTGCATCAATATATATAAAGACTTCTGGAGTTGTGGAAAATACCAAGTAATATAGGCTTTTCCCGACTACAAAAAAATAGAACGTACTAGTGGTTCAGCTAATTATCAACAAATATGCAGAAACAACTTTATTGAGTTATAGAAATGTAACATTACTCATTATCCTTAGGTTTCAACTGCTCTTAGCTCTAATTCCAATTCTTCAAGTAACTAATTACTTTATAAGCATGCAATGTGCTTTGATCATTTCAAAGATTGACGTTCGGATGCACCTATTATGAAGAGGGCAACTACAGAAATACTAGAAAGAATGTGTTACGATAGCTAACATGTGTTTAAGAAACATCCTTTGTTACTTGAATTCTATATTACAAACAGAAAGAGGCAGAAATAATTTATCGCTGAGATAAGCTTTACATAAGTTAAGTTATTTGCTTAGTATACGTTCTAGTTAGTTTGTTATTTCCTTTATTTTGGAAAATTTAGTGAGAAAATGAATTTTCACTAACTTTGCGCATAGATAATTATTACTAATGATTATTATGATTAAAGATTTGTATGGTTACATAGTCTTTGGTGAGACATTCGTAACGATCCTTTACATGTCCAAAAGAGTGTTCGTGTGAATGAGATATCGAATCTCAAATGGTATTTAGAATGATACTTAAAAGAAAGAAAATGTGTTAAAGCTTGCCCATGGGAGAAGAAACTACTTGCTAGTTTATAATTGGGAATATGAGGTCCATATTTAAATTGATTTATGCTAATTAGTTGCAATTCGTGTAGGCAATATTGAAAGTATTTTTAAATGAAAGTTGACTCAAATGCCTCTAAAATGACAGGTGGCATGACTCTTAGAGACTTACCGTTGATTTTATACAAAATTTGGAAGTTGACCATGAGGTCTATCTTAATATTTTGCTCTATTTATTCAATATTTTTCACTTGGATTTATTCGATTTTTTTCTCACATTAAGTTTTTTATTTGAGATGATACAAAAAATGAATTTTTCTATTGACCAATAGAAGAACTCAATTTTGAATTTGTGCCTTTTGATTGGCCAATAAAAGTCATAAATTCGTTTCAATTTGGTCAAACCATCTAAATTACATCAAAGAAAGTAAATATGTATAAAAACATTTTATAAAAGAATAAACTTAAAAAAAGATGGGGTAATTACTAAAACTGTAGTTGTTAAATTTTAAATAAATCATAAAGACTTGAGCTATGTTTGGTAAAACTAGCAGTTGTAAGCTGATAATTTGTAATTGTAAGCTGATAACCAGTAGATGAGGATACAACAAGCGGTTACTTTTTTGTTATATGTTATTATTTGGTAAGGTGGTTGTAGCTCTATTTTTAAAATATAAAATGGCCTAAAATGACATTTGCATAATTTGTAAAGAAAAATCATTAATTATTGATAATATGTGTTCCTTATAATGAAGGTGCCATTAAGTGATTACTTCATTGCAATGAACATCATGAGTGCATATAGTGGTATGTAATATAAATGATGATGGAATAATAGATGTTGCAAGTTTAACTTGTAGGCGTATTTATTCTTAAAAAATAAAACAAACTGAATAATAGTTAGTTAAACAAAGGTTAAGCAAGTATTTTTTATTTAAACATCACTATAAACTTCAGAAAAGTTCATTTGTTAGCTTTTTGTTTAGTAGCTACATGTTTAATACTATAGCTTGAAATTTGTGTTACCAAACAAAGATTTTTATTTTGGGTGAGCTTGTTTTTTAAAACAAAAAGCTTACAGCGTTAAAAAACTTCATCCAAACAGGCCCTTAAGTAAACTATAAATTTGCATGTTTTTTAATAATTTTATAAATTTAATAAATACCTCGTAGACTTTATATTCTTTTAAAAATATATATACGTTTATTAATAAATATAATTATCATTATATGTTAAATTAATGTATATGCACGGGATTAAAAATATCAAATGAACGTACGAGTTACTGTGATATTTAAATTAATACACGAGATTGTACATGTACGAAGGAATCATGTTATTCCTCTTAGTGAAATTACGTATGAGATCCGCAGGCGTTTTTTCTTGTACAATGCCTTCATAAAGGCTATATGTTCCTCTTTAAAAAGTTTCGCTAATGCGGTTAAAAATTAAATAATTTAAAATTAATGTCTTAGAATATATCAAAAATAAAGGCATAGCCTCACAGTTATTAATGAGATGAAAGTAATCTCGGTATACGTATACTCGGCGGTATGTAATTCTTCTTTAAAAAGATTAAAGAATGATACACGGAAAATCATTTTTTTAAGAGTCATTATATGCTATTAAACACATATAATGTCTAGAATACGACATCAAAAGTTAAATTTAGACAACATCAACATGTGTAATATCAAGTTAATCAGAAGTCAAATATTTAGATCAAAGCAAGATATTAGTCAATATTAATAGATGAAATTTTGTGTGGCGGCATTCATGAGTACAGTATAAAAAGATTTTACATAATTTTATAGAAAAAACTTATATAATAGCTATGTGTATATCATTATATGTGGGCTTGAAAACTAGTTCAAGTTATATAACGCTTATGTCCATCTTTTTCTCAAGTTAAATCCGAAACTTTTAAGCCAAGTTTACAAGTTACAGAACACTTATAACTTTGAAAGACATGTTTCTATGAAGAGAATTGTTACAACAATTTCAATGACTATTAAAATTGTGGGTTTTTTTTTTTTTTTTTTTTTTTTTTTTGATGAATTTTTTTTTTGTGGTTTAAAATTGCGCTATAAGTAACGAAGTCTTTCTAATATTCCAATACAACCAAAACAAATACCTACTATTTCTATCTCAACCTATTCACAAAATTTTCAACAATGTCCGCCTATTTAAGTAGACTAAACTGTCCAAACACTATTTTCATCCTCTTAACTATTTTTTTTTTTGAACAAATCCTCTTAACTATTGAAATATATGTTTTTGCATTTTTGTGATATTTTCTTACAGGAATATGAAGTTATGTATTGAAAATGCTTATAAGCTTTGAAGTCATATTAGTGTTAAAGAAGGTTATGATACTATTTGATAGTATGAATTTTGAATCAAATTAATATACATGCGAGATTTTGGCGTAAATCTTGCTTAATGTGTTTTAACATAAGTAATAATATATTTAAATTTTAATTGTTAGTGCATAAATATTGCATATTATCTAATTTTAATAATACAATTGGTTAAAAATTTAAATTTCTATTTTGGCATGTGTTAATACAAATAAACGTT
>OU343220.1:41301864-41505416 GCA_910596185.1 Chrysanthemum makinoi | reverse complement strand
AAGGCTGTTCTCCTAAATTCCTGACGTCGATCCAACCAAACTATATGACCACACCTGCTGAAGAGCTCACTCTAATTCTTAATCAATTCGGTTATGACGAGGCACAGGAGTATCACCAAGCATTCTCACGTAGAGCATAAGAGTATTCCTCAACCATGGAGAACTCTCTACATGATCAGACACCAAGTCTGTTTTTGGTCGTGACAGCGGCTATGAGCACCCTAAGCTCATGGAACTGCAAATATTTTGGGCATTGGTCAACAAGAAACACATCGCTATCGAAGCTCTGATTTGGGATGATGATGTTTTCTCAACAAACTTGGCTCAAAGATTCCCTACATCAGATATACAAAATTGTTGATCCAGAGAGCACTTGGACTTCATCCGGACATTCCCAAGAGGCTCAATGACCCCAACAATCACGACATGTTGACGGAACCCATTCTATCTGTTAGAATCAAGGAAACGTCTATAAAGAAACAAGGTGCTGTGCTACCAGATTTCCTTCTAACTGAAGATGTCAGAAAGCTCGAAAACGTACAAGGTATCTGAGAAGCAGTTAGACAAGGCAAAGTTTGTCATCTCGACGAAAAATCTTCTGGAACACCTGTAAGGAGAACCAAAAGAGGAAGTGCAGGAAGTACGGCAAGTACTGTGAGTAAAAGGAAGTTCCCCAGAGGAACCATCCTCAAAGAGGATTGTTCCATCTAAGGAAGCTGACCCATCCCAATTCCCAAAAACCGACCGCAAAGAAAAGCTTGTGGACGAAAGCTCTGAAGGTACTGACACAGATGAAGAGATTGCATACTCTGAATCTGCAACGTATCCCTCCTCCAGCAGCTAAACCTACAAGTCCAATTGTGAACATGGAAAGGGAAAGACTCCTGTACGTGAGTCTTATGATGAAAGCTCTGAAGAAGAAGAAGAGCAACTGGATCAATCATACAGGAAGAAGTTTAAATTAGTTAGACAAATTCAAAAAGATGAAGAATTTGCAAAAGATCAAATGGGTGGCCCCGGAGGATCACGTGGTGCTGTCCACTCTTCACCAGGTCCTGATGCGGTTAATCAACCCGATAAGGGATCTGGTGCCACCACTCTGGTGCAACAACAAAAGCTGGTGAAGGAGTCTATAATCTTAACATTGAGGAACCAAAAAAGGATAAAACTGAGAAAGAAAAGACTGATGAAGAAGCTAAGGACAGAAGGAAGAAAGGCTAAAACTGGACATGATGACGACGAAGATTATGATGACTTCTTCTAAAACCAGTCCAACTCGTTCCAAGGAGGATACTTCTGCACCTCCAAGGACCCCGATCTCCTCATGTCCCCTCCTCATCAGATTCTTCATCTCACTCATCACCACCACCATCAATAAAATCAACAAAATCATCATCCAAATCTGTGAAGAAACCACCTCGATCTTGGATTTCTCAAGTCCTCATAACGAATCACAAAGCTGTCAAAAAGTCAGAAAGAAAACGTGCTCTACAAAAAGCTAATTCTTTGCTGATCACATAAGCACTGTATGACGAGCATGACAAGATGGAGAAAGAAAGGGAATTGGTTCAGAAGTTCATGAAGAGTCATCGTAAAGAGGAAATGAACGAAATGATCGAAGGTTACACTAACAAGTACCTTCAGGATATCGTTCCTATAGTCCAAAAGGAACTGAAAGGACAGCAAGAGATCATACTCACAAGTTTCTATTGACACTGTCCCGGTGTGACTAGAGAAATATTTTCCAGAAACTCACCCTAAATCGTAGCATTGGTTAAAAATACCATGGCCCAAAGAAGATTTGATCTCTGAATCTGAGTTAATCGCTAAATTGTGATACAATGTCAAAGCGATCTGGAACGTTACTTCGGAATGAAGCTAAATTTTTCGAAAATCTACTTGATTTTCAACTCAGATCATCATGCAAGGAGTCAGCCGATCAACTCAAATGACCAAGAGATGACGATGATAAGGATAGGATTTGCACCTAAACGTCAGAAGCAGTCTGGAAAATCCTCTATGCCACCTACTCCACCAACGAACATTCTTCTCAAACAAAAGTCTCCTCCACCTCGGTCTTCTACTGATAAACTCGGGACGATTCGAGTTACCACCCCTGACTCATAAAAGGTGATTACTTTGAGTATACGGTGGTGATGAGAAGAGGTCCTTGAGCCCCGACAACAACCACCTCACCAAACAAGTGCAGAAAGAAACCAGTATCATCATCAAGGCCTTCCAAAAAGAAGAAGAAGACGACTCAGCCTGGAGTCGTCTCATGGCTAGATGACGATAAACCGAAGAGTTTGAATGGTTCTCCACACTTGTCAATCAAAACTCCCTACCCTGATGAAGGTCAAGAATTGGTAGACGGTTCTACATTGGAGCACGCAAAACCTTTGCAAGAAAAGTTCCATGTGAAGAAAATGACGAAATCTGAGTTGAAGCGAATCGAGAATGAAGCATTCCAACTTCTTAAAGACAGCTCTGAAAGCGCCGTCGAGGTCGAATATCATCTTGAGAACATCGGTCGAGCTATGTCTAACGATATGGATTGGCTCAATCCGGAAGCAAACATTGACTTCACACAAAGGGACAACCCTCCATACACACGATTGGGACCAAACCCCTACCGACCATTGGCCAAACAGACGAACCACGGATTCCCTTCCGACACTTCTTTAACAGAGACCTGGATTTTCTTTTACACGGTAGCGATGGTTCGCGAAAATACGCTACATCGTTGACTCTTCCATTCCAGCGGCTATTTACTCAAACTGCATAGCTATCGAGAACGTGCAAATCACTTGTTTCTGACAAAGTGAAGCTACGACCAAGATGCATTGTATGGGATTCATCATTGGCCTGAACGCCGAAGAATCTACTACAGAAGCTGCATGGTTCAGAAGTCTCAACATGCAGTATATAGTTCTAAAGACATCGTGGCCATCAAAACACATGATCTCAAGTCTAAGTGGGACTACACATTCTTAAAGAATATCATAGTCAAACGACAAGATGAACAGGACTATGGATTCTCCGAGGCTGACTTTGAGAACTTGTCCCTCAACGACATCGAAGACATGTAACTTGCCAAGGTACAGGGTCGTATGAGACAATTCTCGACTGAAGTTCAACGTGAATTATCAAGTCAGTTCTCATCTTCATTAGACGCATCGTGATCAAAGAACGTGTTTAAGATATCCAGATGGTGTTGAATCTTAATCAGACGCGTGTCAACCTCACTCCTCAATGCTTACTCTTCCCGATCTCAATCAGCTACTCAATATACGATCATCAGCAAACCTTGGAAGGTTTTACCGCAGGTGAACTTCAAAGAAACTGCTTAATGGCGTGTAGTGATCTTCAGAAATTCGGGGATCATACTTTGATGCTGGTTAGGGACGGATTAGCATACAGGTTGAAGGATATACGCTGAAAGTGGGTCTCGAAGCGTGGAATTCTCAGGAACGGACGGATGTGAGAAGGATCATCACCATGATGGAAACGGTTGTTCAGAAAGGGATCAGTCAGACGATTGGAGAGCTATGTTGGTGGTCGACCCAGGAGAAACATCACCGGCTTTCAACGCCTTGTGCGCACTCCTGGGAACATCACTGCACTTCCTGGTACCCCTGAATTGTTTCATATAAGTTTGGATGTTAGGATCATATTGTCATTGGATTGTGCACACATAACAGTGTACAACCCGTAATGGTAAATAAAGGACCCTGTGGTAAGCCTCAGTGCCACAATCCTTAGAAAAGGAGCGAAAGCTTCTTACTTTTGAGTAAAACCTATCAAACCTTTCATTTTTCAAGGTTTGCTCAAAAGAACAAGTACTTTCCCTTTAGACTTTCAAAACCTCAACCGTTTATATCACTTGTTGAGGGGGAGTATTTGAAACTTTGTCACAAATGTTCACAGTGGTCATTCTTCCCGCAACAACGGAAATGGTCATATTTATTCTCAAACGTTTCAAAAATAACACCTTAATATGCCATTTTTGAGGGGGAGAAAATTGTGTGATAAGAAATATGTTGTACAAAATGCAAATGAATCTGTGTACCTCAGACTTAACCAACGAATTGATGGTACTAAACTGTTAGTAACTCGAAAGGACTTGTCCTGGACGGGTAATAATTTCAAGCTAGTTCGCTAGTAATGTAAACGTGTCTCGCAAAAGGACTTGTCTGAGTAGAATGTACCATTCGAGAAACTTTTGATAGACATGAACTCTGACGGGTTTGACAACCTTCCAAGGTTGTCTACACCTTCAAGGTAGTTATTAGAGCTAGTTGTCACCTAAAAGCTGAACATGTAAATCTTAACTATGCAACGTAACCGTGTCTCGCGGGGATTGTCTATCTTCAGTGGATCAATTCAAAAAGTGCGCGCTCTTTCCTCACTGTGCATTTAACCATTAAAACTATTAAGCACATGTGGAGGGGAGTATTTATGCAAAACATCATCTCTACAATGTTCAAACATGTTTTTCATTAACAAACCCTTTGAGAGACATTTTTTCATACAGTGGTTTTAATGGCAAAACATAGGTTAGTCATGGAGTTATAAGGTGACTAAGGTTAGGAATAACCGTCCTATGATCCGCCAGGGCCGGAGGGATCTACCCAAGGACACTACAAATAGTTAGTATTTAGAAGTCCTTAGGTATGATTGTAAAAAAGGAGAAAATGAGAATCGGAGAAAGAAGGAGTTGAAGAATTAAAAAGAAATGCAAAGAAAAGGGTGAAAAGAAATAGCCCTCCAGATTATTCAACTTAGGGCAGACACCGGGTTCAATTCATATGCTACTGGTTGTCACTAGATGACACCGGTATTGAAGATTAAAAGTCGTCATGGGACCCAGTGACGCATGCACTAAACCTTCTTATCCACTCAAGTTTCTCTCAACAGAAGCTTGTTTCATTCTCACAGGGAACCCTAATTAAACTATCGGCTTTTCTCTAGAGATTGCTGGTATTGAAGAAGGAGACCCTCTCCCTAGTCTCCGCTCAGGAAAACAAAACGCACTATTGAGTCTAGAGCCACGAGATTCATCAAAAGATCTCTTAGGAACACTTGACATTTAATCACTTGATGATCAACTATAAGATCATCAGTGGTTCATATCGAGTCCTTCACAGATCTTGCAATCTCGAGAACATTATGAGAGGTTCACATTTGTGATCCTCAGTGATTGAATGGAAACTCCTGCCAGGGTCAACATCAAACAGCCCTGACAGCAGTCGCTTCGGCAACTCCCCGTGGATTACGCGGAGTGTGTCTCAAAAGGTCTACAGTCGTGAGGTGATGCTTCGGTGTACCTCAGCGACTCATCTGAACTGTAGGTGTACTTCGGTACATCGCGTTATCTCACTTGTGGGACTCCAGTTTAGGAACGGCCTTTGTAAGAATTAGAGTTTTGTTTTCACACTATGCTGTTAACACTCTCGAAGTTCAAACTTGTAAGTTCCGGAAACCGCTTATACTAACCGTTGAAATGTTTCTTCTTATGGAAGCTCTGGAGCGGGATGATCGTGCTGATTCTTCTCATGCTCACGCCCACATCATCACTAATGGAAGTTCTATCTCAATGCAACACAACAGTCAGAATGATTCTTCATCAACCAAAGAATCTACAAAGTCAAAGACTTAAGAACTTCATCAGTATTGAATTCCAACGTCAAAGAGCGTGTGAGCATGTGGAAGAATGACGTGGAGACACTAGAGCAGCGAAGCAGACCTGAGGCAGACTGATGCAGACAACAACATACTATCACTCTCACCACAAAGAACAATGATCAAAGAACAAAGTTAAAGATGACGTCAAAGCATAACTGTTCAAAGAAATCTATCTCTCTACACTGGAGATTGTTGAATCAAGGCAATTCTTCTCACAAGAAAGAAGAATGTCAGAAGAACGTCACTGTACTATATACATCAACGCCTTCACGTTTACATATATATACTTGAGGGGAGATTGTGGAATCACTCCTAAAAGTATTTCAAGTATTTATATTTCATATGTAATAGGTAGCTTTATTATGGCCTTTATGTTTGTTTAAGGTCAAGCTTATGTAGAAGGCCCCTAAGCTTGACCCAAGCCCAATAAGGAATAGGGAAGGAGAGGGAGTGTTGCCCTAGCTCCTTTGCCTATATAACCATGTAATAACCTTCATTTGAAGGTTGGTTGTTCAAGTTTTCTTTCTTTCACATGTGCCTACGCATAAACGGTATTATTTTTATTGTTGTGTATATGTGTTAGATCTTGTTAAACGCCCTATCCTTCTATATAACTTGTGTTGTAAAACTAGTGACCTAACAATATGTTTGGGATAGACTCTGTTGATTCAACTTGTGTTTAGATTCACTAAATCCCTGCCAACGATCCCGACTTACCTTCATAATCTTGCTATATCGGACGAGTATACTTGCTCGTATGTGTTATTGGTAATAATGGTAATTAACTTTTATAACTTTAAACTTGTTACACAACCAGACATCAGCAAGTCACCACCTTTGAAGTCGAGCAAGCTCAAGTCCATGAGTTGCCATGCTTCCTCATCAAGGCTACTGAGTTGTCTTGTTTTGATGATTCCTTTCTTTCTTCAAAGAAGTGTAGTGTTGAAGACATTAGTGATAGATGTCTCAAGAGTCAAGCTCGAAGATATTAGTGAAGGGTGTCTATCGTCTATAGTATAAAGCACTTGTGGTAGGTGCTTAGAAGTCAAGACAAAGAAGCATTAGTGAAAGGTGCTTAGAAGTCAAGACAGAGAAGCATTAGTGAAAGGTGCTTAGAAGTGAAGACACAAGTCATTAGTGAAAGTTGTCTTATAGATCTAGTCAAAGGCATTAGTGAAAGGTGCCTTAGATGTACATTCGATATGGTGTGCTTCGATGTACAAGATAGACTAGTATTAGATCCAAGGATATTGATATATCCTTGATGATGTGTGAAAGGAGTAGCTCCTTTGGGATTAGTCGTTGGTTGTAGTGTGTGTAGTAGTTCTCTCCATTGCAATGGAACTCAGGTGGTTAGCCTAGTACTAAATAAAGGGTAGGCGATGTTGTGAAGGTGTAGTTCACCTTGGAGTGAAAGAACTAAGTACTTAGCCTAGTACATTTAAAGGGTAGGCGACGTTGTGTAGGTGTGGTTCACCTTGGAGTGAAAGAACCGGTGGTTAGCCTAGTACCGGAAAAAAGAGTAGGCGGACGTTGTGAAGGCTCTCCGCCATAAGGAGATTGGTGTAGTGATTACGAACTCTCGAGTAGGTGACTCGGGGAGTGGAGTAGGGCAAGGAAGGTGACCTTGTAGCCGAACCACTATAAATACTTGCGTTGTGGTTTTGTGCTTCGTACTCTTATCTTTTCATTACTTACCTTTATATGTTTGTTTATCAACATCCAACAAACACATCCAAATAGATTGACATAAGTCGATCTAAATAGATTAAAATGAAGTTTTAATTGGTAAAACTATTCAACCCCCCTTCTAGTTTTCCACAGCATGCTTCTCTCTTGGTGCATACTACTTGTTAAATAATATTTTTCTGTAGCATTGTGTAAAGTATTTTATATTTATATAGTTATAATTCTCATACACGCGCGAGTTTTGACATAAAATTTTCATTATGTATTACTATCAATTAATAGTTTGTATAAATTTTTGTTGAAAGAATTATTTGACTTTGTTTAATTGGCCATGATGTTATTTAAACTTAATTATTGATATTATTTTTATAGACATTATGCATGTTTAATATCACGTAATGATGCATGAAAAAAAAATATTTTTCTGGATATCCCTATTTAAACTTGAAAGAGGAGTTACATGTGTTGTTATTATATGTACAATCTCGTGTATTTATTTTCATCTCACAGTAACCCGTAGGGTCGTACCTTCATTTTGATATATGTATTTCTATTAATAATAACCCGCATTTAATTTTTAAACCCATATACACTCAAGTTAAACTTCTAAACATAAATAACATGAGTTATTATGGATAGTAAAAGAAAATTTTCTGGACATCCTTACTTAATCTCATAAAGAAGAATAATATGAGTCGTTCGTATATGTACAATCTTGTGTATTTAGTTACAAATCACAAATTACTTTTATTTTGATATTTATAATTCGATGCATACACATTAATTTAATATATAATGATAATAATGTTTATAAATTACAACAACCAATAGGTTTTTATTTTAAAAATTACTAAGTATATGGGGGTTTTATAAAATTTTGTTAAGTTATTAAAAAAACATGAAAAATGATAAATTTACTTAAGTCTATATAATTTATTTAATATTTAACAACTAAAGTTTTATTAATTAAACCTCTTTTTTGTTTTTATTTTTGAAATATCGATATAGGTATTTTTATACATATTTTGTTGTCGTATGAAATCTAGATGGGTATGACCAATTTGTATCAATTTTGACTTTCTATTTCCTAATGGAATAATTCCATTATCCTACGTGGCAAAATCTCTCTCATTGGCCCTATTGAAAAAATCTTAAAGATTTGATTATTCATTTTGTATGTTCTCTTATTATATAAGTATGAGTATAAAGTATAAGGATTATTTACTAAATGTATAAAGTTATTAAAAGACCATGAAAACTTATAAGTTTATTTAAGTTCATTTAAATTATTTAAAATTTAACAACTAAAGTTTTATTAATTAACCCTTTTTTTAGCTTTTTTTTTGCATAAGAAACACATGTGTTTTTATATATAATTTTTTTCTTGATTAAATTTAATTAACCCTTTTTTTATTTTTGCATAAGAAACACATGTGTTTTTATATATAATTTTTTTCTTGATTAAATTTAGATAGTTTTGACCAAATTATTTCAATTTTGACTTTTTATTGGCTAATGAGATGGCTATATCTCTCTTACGTGGCAAAATTGAGTTCTCTTACTGGTTTATTATACGTAAAATTTTGATGTCAGTTATAATCTATTATTATATAAGAGATCATATATGTATTAAAGATATTTGTTACAAATAATTAAAATCCTAAAAGTTGTTGGAAAGCCAACTAACCCAACCCAAATGCATTAAGGGTACGTTTGTTTGAAGGGTTTTGGTGGAAGAATTTGTGTTTAGGAGTTGAAAACTTTGTTTGTTTTGTGGTTGAATCTAACAAGGCTTTCGTTGTTGCTTCACGTTGAGCCGAAATTAAAACATTGTAGTTTATAAATGTTCAGTAATATATTGTGAGGTTAATTTTAAACTATAGAAAGAAAATTGTTGAAAGTAAAATATTGAAAAAGTATAAAGCTAGAATAAAACATTTACAAGTTAATAGAATGAATAGTATATTGTTTGAAAATTGATATTAAGAGGAGATAATAGGCATATATTCCATTTACATAAATCTCTATTGATTCTTCTTTCTAAAATTATTTTTTTAAATACATGCAAAAATTAATTTTAAATAATAGAAAACCTTTCTCTCTCATCTTTACTTTTATGCTAAATTCATGCCCTTAATATTTTTTAAAGTTTCATAAATCTCTTATATAACAAGAGATTCTCAAAAAGTGGGAAAAAAATATATTAGATCATCGTATTAGACACTATAAAGTTAAAATTGAAACAATTTGAACAAACCAATTTAAATTTCATCAAGCAATAGAAATAAGCATAAAAACACATGTATCGGTTTTGTTATAAAAAACTTTAAAAAAATGAAAGAGTAACTAATGAAAATTTAGTTGTTAAGTGGATAAAATATATAGACTTAAGTAAACTTATCAGTTTTCATATTTTTTAAGAGCTTTATAAATTTAATAAATACACCCTACATTTAAACCCCATAGTCTTTTATATATATATATATATATATATATATATAGACAAGCGTTCAAATGAGAAGCTCTTTTTTTGTGAGAACGCGAGAAGAAATCATGACCTTCCATTTAATCCTCCTTTTTCTAAATCTAATGGCTAAGATTAATCATCATTTACACTAACTATATATTAAAAATTCTTTACACAGTTACACCTAATATATAAAAAAAAAAACACACAAACATCTAGAACCTGAGGTGAAACTTTCTATCTTCTCTGATAATAACCACGCAAATCATCGCAATTCAAACCACCACAAATCGCCGTCATTCGAACCACCACTAAACCGTCGTTCAAACCACCACTACACTGCTGTAATTACAGTTTAAATCACAACCGTCTTCCACCGTCTGCCGTAATCACCATCGATCACCATTGTTCACCATTCACCACCGTAATCGTGATCCTCACCATTGTTCACCCTCACCATCGCTCATAACAGCACCAACTACTACTATGTTAGCCACTGTCCACCACCGCAATCATCATTAATCACCATCATCCTCCATCTATTATCATCATCATCATCATCATCATCAGTAAGTTCGAATTAAGCTTTTGATTCATGATTATAGATAAATTATTTATTTTGTTCTATATATTTAGTAATTAGTTATGTTGATGAGTAAATAGATGATTATGTATACTTAATGAAGAAATTGAAAGTTGAACTCTCGTTGTTTGTCAACGCACACTAGGTGTTCGCTGAAATGCTAGTTGTCTTCACATGTGAAGATAGGTTGATGTTTTTAGTTAAAATTAAGCGCATTGCTAGTGTTTTGATCTTAATCTTTGGCGTTGACTACGGCGTCCGGTTAGGAGATATTGATATTTAATAGCGATTATTTAAGTTTAGTTAGAATATCTTCAAGCGCGAAAATTATCAGCAAGGAATTAAGCTTTATCGTTACTAGCAGGTTTTTTATATTAAAAGTGAAAAAATAGAGGTATTGATGACTAATAGATGATTATTCAAATTAAGTAAGAATATCTTTGCGCGTGAAAATTGTTACTAGCATTATACTAGAAGTGCAAAAACTAGAGATATTGACGTTTAATAGATGATTATTTAAATTAAGTAAGAATATCTTCACGTGTGAAAATTATCAACGGAATGAAGCTTTGATGTTACTAGCATGTTTTTTATACTAGAAGTGCAAAAATAAGAGATATTGATGTTTAATAGACGATTATTTAAGTTTTGTAAGAATATCTTCACATGTGAAAATTATGAGCAAGGATTGAAGCTTTTATCTTACTAGTGTACTTATTTATACTAGAAGTGCAAAAAATAAGAGATATTGATGTTCAATAGACGATTATTTAAGTTTGTAAGAATATCTTCGCTTGTGAAGAAAATCATTTAGGAATGAGTTAGTTTGCGTAAAAGATAGCTTATGAGAATATTGTACTCTAGTGTTGATTTAGAGGCGATTATTTAAGTTTACAAACAATATCTTCACTTGTGAAGAAAATCATCTAGGAATGAGTTAGTTTGCGTAAAACAGGCGATTATTTAAGTTTAAAAACAATATCTTCACTTGTGAAGAAAATCATCTAGGAATGAGTTAGTTTGCGTAAAAGATAGATTATGTGAATAATGTACTCTGGTGTTGATTTAGAGGAGATTATTTAAGATACAAACAATATCTTCACTTGTGAATAAAATCATCTAGGAATGAGTTAGTTTTCGTAAAAGATAGATTACGAGAATAGTGTACTCTAGTGTTGATTTAGAGGCGATTATTTAAGTTTAGAAACAATATCTTCACTTGTGAAGAAAATCATCTAGGAATGGGTTAGTTTGCGTACAAGATAGATTATGAGAATAGTGTAGTCTAGTGTTGATTTAGAGGCGGTTATTTAAGTTTAGAAACAATATCTTCACTTGTGAAAAAAATCATCTAGGAATGAGTTAGCTTGCGTAAAAGATAGATTATGTGAATAGCGTACTCTAATGTTGATTTAGAGGCGATTATTTAAGTTTAGAAACAATATCTTCACTTGTGAAAAAATTAGGATGTGTTCTATATCCAATAAATCAAATGAACAAATGTAAGGTAAAAGGGGAACGGGCCAAAAAGGTTGAAAGCCAAATGAAATCTATTTTAACAAGCAGAGCCCCCAAACTCAAATTTATCCATAGATTTAGATTATTGCTATAATGAGTTCCTTTTAATCATAATTAACACATTACTTATCTATAATTTTTTTTCTCAAATGAGTCATCTTAAACTTACCGGAGTCACACAAAAGCAGACCCATTTCAACCGAAAGCGATATTGGCTCGTTACCTAACCTGCCTGCCCAGTCCATATTGCCACCTCTAGTTTGCAACCAGCCTTACGTGTTTGGACGAGTAAAACCATTTTGTTGAGTATTCACTTGTTACTGCTTTGCTGCACAGACTTACGTGTTTGGATGCCCTGTCATCTGTAATGTACAAAAGTCAAGATAGTAAATATCAAGACCGGGAAACAAGCAAAAAAACAAAATAACAAATACCATCATACCACGTTAAAATGAGCACAATCAACCCATATGAATTATTTACCTTTTACCACATAAGGATTATGGCTTTGAGAAACAGCTGCACCAAAGTTTTTTACAAGTTTAGAAGAATTTGTCCCTAGTATATATCCAGGTTCACTTTGAGCATTTGAGGTTTGAAAAGATGACGTAAGTTGTGAAACCGCTGGAACTGTCAATTGTAAAATAATAAACTTTCAGTCAGTAATAAAGATTATAACTAGTGGAAGTAATAGCATTGTTACACCCAGACCATTTTTTGCAGCCTTTTGCGGATACGGATGAGCAGCTTTCCTTTTAGGTCGTGGGGGAGGTAGATGTTCATTAGCACCACTTTCTTGGACCTTTAAAAAGTACTCCTGGGCATGACTACGGATCTGGAAATGTTGTTTCCATTTGTCATGTGTACTTATTTATTTTATGTTGTATCCTTAAACATGGGAATAAAACAAAGCTTGACACGATAATATAGAACTGCAGATCAAATTCTAGAGTGAGATTGGAAGATACTCTAACTAACCTTATTTTCACCTGTGAAAAGTTCAACTTTGTGAATATTTTCACCTGTGAAAAGTTTGGATGTTGGTTTTAGGACAGAATAGATGGTTGCTGGAGTATTGGTATTCTCAGCTATACCTTTCATTGCCGTTAAAGCCATTGCCAACAGTCCTCTTGGTGAGACTCTCCAAACCCGAATGCAACAAACTAAGAACTTGCTCTCAATAATGCCAAAGCCTATCAATCACGAGCTCAATTAGCTAAAAAAAAAATAATAAAATAATCCCATTCACTTTACATCAACACTATACTTATCAACTTCCACTACAACTGAATCATATGGTATAGGGAATAGCTAAAACTATTACTTTGCTTACCTATAATCTACTTGAAGCCATAGATATAACTGTGAATTACATACTAAGTTTATATTTATTAGGGATAAAAGGCTCAAGAATCATACTTATATTTGTTTCGGCTTTGGACTAGACTAAACTAAATATATTTTTTCAAAATAGTAAGGTGGTTCGCATTTAATATCGTCCAAAAAGAATTTCTATATTGCGCCTAAATGATTTTTGTTTGTCTAAGGTAGTTCCCAGGGCACCACCTACTTATACACTAGTTCCGCCCTCCACGGGCTACTTTGTTAATACTCAAAGTGTCTTATTGGTATTTTCTGATTTTTCACCACGCACCTTGGTGTAGAGATACATATTTGGAATACTAGTTCTTTGCTAATTGTGAACTTGACAGCTTTTGGTATGGAGAAGAGAGGCCTCGCTGGCTTGGTCCAATCCCATTGAATATCCCACCATCTGATGGTGAGCTGCCTGGTGATTACGGCTTTGATATCGCAGGTCTCAGTCAAGATTCTATAGCTTTCAAGAGATACTACATGTAACTAAACTATCTTTATTTGCTCCATCTGTTCTGG
The DNA here is from genome assembly GCA_910596185.1 of Chrysanthemum makinoi. Taxonomy (NCBI): domain Eukaryota; kingdom Viridiplantae; phylum Streptophyta; class Magnoliopsida; order Asterales; family Asteraceae; genus Chrysanthemum; species Chrysanthemum makinoi. The sequence goes on along the minus strand of OU343220.1, from coordinate 41,491,581 downwards.
CAATTGTCTAGAATGGTGACAATCTAAAACATGTACTGATATTCATCTTGCAGTTTTGAAATATTGCATGCACGTTGGGCTATGCTTGCTGCGCTTGGCGCTCTAATTCCAGAGTTATTAGACCGTGTAGGTGCTTTCCATTTTGTAGAAGTTGTGTGGTGGCGAGTCGGTTACTCAAAGCTTCAGGTAACATGTTGTACTTATTTCACTAGAAAATACATGTACATTTATACATGAGCATATACTTTTTCTTTCACGGGTAACCACCTTATGCTGCCACTAGTGTTCTTTCCTTAAAAGTCTTGATTTTATAGTTCTTTTACGTTTCGTTTCACTATCTGGATTTATCTCCAAACTGCATTTCTGGATGACCAAAGGTTTCACTGAAAAGTACCTTAACACTACATGGATAATTTGCATGCAATTAAAACAACTTTTAGTGATATGTTACTTGTAAACCTATCATGCTACAATTATGGAGTAGAAAATAGTGGAGACGTCAGTTGCAATTAGTAATAACCCTGTAGAGGGAATAGTCTAATACACGTGCATGATGTTCAAAACACAGATGAGCTCGGTGATTACCTTAAACTTTGATTGCTCATCCTTCTCTGCTGCATTTGAAGCATCCTTAGGTTTGAGCCGGTGGAAGTGCGAAACAACTTAGTTAATGGAAGTAATGTGCAAACACTTCTCTTTCTTTGAGCCCAGGAGCATGTGCACCAGGGCCACCCTTATTTTCAAAAAATAAGTGTTGTTAGAAGTGTGTTTTGACTTTTGAATGTCAACCCGACTTCTTCCATAGATGATGATTCATTTACATTATTCTAAGGTTACCTTTCCTATTTTGATGTTTTTTTCCTGTATGTTTTATGTGGTTCTATTGCAATAGTTTTTTTCTAGAAATTTATCTACTACCCGTACTTTGGAATGCCCTGTAAGATTTTAAAATCTTAAAATGTTTTTAGTAGACTGACATGGGCATGTATTCAATTATCTTTCAGGGAGAAAAGGAAAAGATAATTCGTGAGCTGACAAGTGAGTTAGATAATACAAATCAACGGTGTGAAGGGTATCGTGCAAATCTACTGGCAGTTTTGAGAGATATGGAAGAACAAAAGTTAAAGCTATCAGTTAAAGTGCAGAATGCAAGACTAAGCTTGAAAGAATGAACGCCTGGACTCATGAGTTGCTATGATGTGCATATGGTTATTTTTATTCCAGAAACATCTTCTTTAACTGCCGGAAGAAACCCAATATCAGAAGGCCGCTCTTTGGTTAAATAATAGCAGTAAGCGGAACTGTGTACGGACTGGATCCATACTCACATGCTACTAAGCTGTTACACATTCTCCCCCAATTGGTATGGAGTTTACGACATTGACCATTTAAACCTTTTAGATTTAAGCTTTATTGCAGCTTCAATATTGTATAGAAATGAAGGGATCTAAAGATCCGGTGAACTGTTTTTGTGAGATGAATGTGAATGAGTAAAGACATTAGGTTATTTCTGCTCTAGCCCAGTTGTGTGGCCAGTTCCTCTCTCATGATTGAAAACTATCTTGTTATTTGACCAAAAGAATAGTTTATTCCATCTGCTCACCTGCAAAATCCCACCTCATACAACATTTTAAAAGCTCAGTATCGCTGTAATAGATGAAAAGTTTTGACACATTATGTTGCCCTTTCTTTTTCCCAAGTGTCGTTGATAGATATCTAGCAAAAGAGTAAATAACTTTGATATATAGATTACTATTATAGAAGTGTTGCTCACAAATGGATTACACTACTATTTATGTGATACATAGATGTGTATGCGTGGCAACGTGTATTCAGATGATATCATGAGTCAATCCGACGCTATGACAAGCCTTGAATGACCCATTAATTTAGTCATGGGTCAGATAGTATCATTAGCCAATTCAACCAATTGACAAATCATGAATGGAACAATTTTCATGACAGGGAACATATTTGAAAAGGAACATATTTGAACAACTTTATATGAGAATCTATGTGTACTAATTAGTATTACCAGAAGATCATAAACGATGTTTTTCAGTAAATTTAAAATTTCACCTTAGGAGAAAGAAGAAAAAACACAGCAAAAGCGTAAACACTTATGTGACGCCAAACTCATCTCTGCAAGAATTATGCTCGCTTAACATTGTAGTAACTCAATTAACCTCAAATAGAAGTTTTTCATAATAAAGTTGAACAGAGAACAAACCTGTGAAAACTAATACTCACAAACAAAAATGAATTATATATTATAACATGAAAACCATGGTTGCCTCAAAGACAGTACAACTGGAAGCCCGAACTACGAATGCAGGATGAATTAATACTGTCATGGAAAGGAAAATCCATGGGAACAATGGAACTGTGCATATATATGTCGGGCATCCAATAATTTAAAGCAAGAAAACAGCCAGCTACAGGAGCCCAATGTTATGAAAAAAGAATTCATTGTACATGATCACAACCTTTACAGGCAATCTTTCATGCTATATTTTATGATCTGGACTTTAAGTGCTAGCAGCTGTTTATGATCTTCAATGTCTTTTAGAACTGATAGCAGGTTGGCCCTATAAACTTCACACTTGCGTCTCACACAATCTAGCTCATTGTTAAGTTCTTGGATCTTTCTTTCCATCTAATCCTGCAAAAAAGCAGACAACTAATGAGAACATAATTTTGTCATGTGGTGCTTGTGTTATATGATTCATTCAAAATACACATTTGATTCAAAGTATTAGCAATCAGGTTTTGTCATATACAATTTGTCATCTTCCGAGCTTTGTTTTAGTAGTGGGATTCTAAGGATCCAAAATTAAGCCAAAGCATTATGCATTTCCAGACCACAATGCACAGGTAGTGGGTAATAACACCCATGATGGTAAAAAGCTATTGGTTGCACGAGAACACAAAATCATAGTGAAGGGTTATGGGGCATTAGCATGTAACTTCAATTTCGGATAAGTCTTTCTACACAAGCACCGCTGTAACCAGCCGTCTTCATCATTCACATACATCACTATGTTGAGGAGGTACGTGGTGGCCAAGTCTGAGTTAGGCAGGTCAATTAACTAGGAAGTCTTTCAATTAATCAGGGAGCCTTTTAGCTAATTTTAAATCTAAGGCTCCAAAATAAAGCCCATACTAGTAATATTTTCTTTTTTGGGACAGTCAAGATTTATCTTTATTATATTAGTTGCATTTATCTAACTATATGAAACGAGTCTCAAAAGTTTCTCAATCTTGTGGTCTAATTGGTCATTTGCTATATACGATATCCGAATTTCGTCTAGCAAATGATATTACTTCTGGGGAACTGGAGGGCGGAACTAGTGTATAAGTAGGTCCATATATGCATGTAATACACTCAACACACTTTGTTTGACTTCTGTATGCATGGGAAAATCAAGAATAGTTTATGAACTTACTGCTGTTTGAGTACCATTGTTGCGTGTCCATCAACTGAATTTCTACATCGGAGAAATTTAACAAATAAAAGCGTGAAGGTATCCTGAACCAGCCATAACCTGAGGATACTCCAGCGATGTCAAATCTTGGGTTCGTGTTTTAATATGATTTGAATAAATTTAAGGTGCAAAGAGAAGACAGGTCATATTAAACCAAAAACATAAGCAAGTAGATTGCGCTTACCATAGACAGAGAAAGAGCAATAAGGTGTAGGCATGTCTCTAATGTACTCCTATCAACATATTTGGACAGTCCCCTTCGAAATCCAGGCAATTTCTTAACAGATAGAGGCTTTATCTGCAATTTATTACGGAGTATTACCTTGCAAACACAATTTGCAAGTACAGAAACCTCGACATTCTTGCCAAATATTATGAGTTTCTTCAGCTGGCATGTCAGGATAACTACAAAACAGGAAAAAGTGAGAAATTATAGCTTTAAGCAGTGACATTTCCCCGGATATAGTTAATCTTACCTCGTGGAGATGCATTCAATACAATAGCCTCTCCTATCACATTTAAAGGGGTGTACATCAAACATTGCTGTCAAAACTCAAAACATGTATACTGGAGCCAATTAACTCCTTTATGAAGACACGTTATAGCCATATATTAACAGAACGATGCACCTGCAAAACCTCTGATCTTATACCCATGAAGTCATTCTTGACCACCGGGTAGATAAGCCATGACGAAACTGTAAGAGCCTTTTTTGCTAAGTTAAAACGAGTCAACTTAAAATATGCAGATTGTTGCATCGACTCATGGTAATCAACTTTCGGATGAAGTACATCACGAAAAAGCCAGAACTTGGAACACGTTTTTACAGCAATCATATGAAGTCTTTTATATCGGAACTCCAGTAACATGTACCAAAATTCAGTTACTTCGTATTAGATATGAACAATCATCCGAAAGTTGATTAAGTTCCCATGTGAAAACACAAAATCATATTAAATCCATGGTCAAGCTGCTTTTTATTCATCCATTAACATACCTTTGGTACTGCAAAACTGAAATATATAGTAGTTAATAATAAGGTTACAAACAACCTATAAAGAAGAATGCTTATACAGGACTACTGATTTTTAATATCTAAACACAAAAAATGAATCAAATTTTAGATGGATTTAGTGAAACCTATAATTCAACTATGACTATATATAACAAACTATACAACTTCAAAATTTCATAAACTTAAGTCCTAGACACCTGAAATGGTGAAGGCAACAGGGTACTGATGTACTTGATTCAGTGCGGCAATTGTACTTCTTTCTGCTTCCAAACTATCTTCTACAGAAAAACATGAACTTACATCGTGTTCAATACCATCATCTTCTTCCCCCGACCAATAATAAAAACCATCTGAAAACAATGACAGACTGTGATTTGATTCATCATCATCAACCCCTTCTAAAAACGGATGAGCTAATAGCATCTCAGCAGTCCATCTAAACATAGCTTTCCTCGAGAAACACCCCTTTAAAAAACTCTTCACCTCTCTAGAATATTATGTTTGTCATCCCGTTGGCACTGATGAAATACTTGCCCACTTGTGTTCTTAGATGATATTGAATTCCCATAAGAAATTTCATCAGAATATGCCAAACGGATACTAATACAATAAAAAACTACCTGACAAACTAAGCTTGGTAACTCTACACGGAAAATAAAAGTATCTCCAATAAATTAAAGTCTAATCCAAGCTACCCCCTATCTTATGATATGGTTCCTCTTGTTTTTATTTCTATGCGGGCATGTTACATGAGTAGAATACTAGAATTTACAGGATAAAACATAGAACTTTTGCAGATTAATTTCGCTTGTCGTCTTAATCACCACATAGACCACATATATTTGATTTTCACGGGCTACAACAACATTATGAAATTATTGGTTGAGCATGAACACAATTTGTAATGTGGCATTTTGTTCAATAAGAATTGAGTAGATAAATAAATTTAGGAAAATGCTTTGACCATTTGTCAATTATCCGAGGGGGTGTTTGTTTTAGCTTTTATAAGGGGCTTATCAGCTTTTATAACTTGAATCGGTGATACAAGGGGGTTCATAAGCTCCTATTTTGGTGGCTTATGGGCTTATTAAGTTTTCAAAGCTTTTTTCTTTCTCACCTTCCCCCTCCCTATTCTTATCATAAGCTAATCCAAACGTATAACATAAGCTTAGCTTATTCATTATAAACCATAAACTACTTATTGAAAATGCGCTTAAGCCCACAAGAGAAGCTCAGACAAAGACTCTCCCTCAGATAACTTTGATTGAACACAAGTAGACCCGAAAATAGTATCTATGTTTCACGATAACGTATGCTGTGGTTTCTATAATAGTGAAAGAGTGATAAAGGGATATGAAAAGATGGAAAGTGATAGTAATAGGTACCAACCAGGTCCATGAAAACAAAATAGGAACCATCCTTGTAGGTGAATCGTTTGGTCTCTTTAGATATATTTGCATGTTCGATCTATAATAAGCATAAAAAAAAAGATTAGATTAGCACAACATAATGGGGGCGGGCGAATATAATGTAGGAGATATAAAGGAAGGAATAGTACCTTGCTACCAGCACGGAAGTTTTTTTCGACAGAGTTGCCGGTGATGTGATTCTTGAGAGTAGTGCGGACATAAGCAGCGCCTTTACCAGGCTTCACATGAAGAAACTCTGCAGCAGGCATTCATTAATAGGAGATTAACAATTTGTTTGTTTAACTAGTAGTAATAACAATATTCACACAATGCATATTTTCACATGTGATGAAGTTGTTCACTCACCTTAAAAAGCTACAAGACGTATGTGACATAAATGTTCACACACCTTAAAAAGCTACGACGAAAATTTTCACGTGTGACAAAGTTGTTCACACATCGTAAAAAGCTACGAGATGTATATTTTTCACATGTGTAGAAGTTCTTAAAAAGCTACGAGACGTATATTTTCACATGTGACGAAGTTGTTCACTCACCTTAAAAAGCTACAAGACATATTTTCACATGTGACGAAATTGTTCACACATCCTAAAAAGCTACGAGACATATATTTTCACATGTGTCGAAGTTCTTAAAAAGCTACGAGACGTATATTTTCATATGTGACGAAGTTTTTCACTCACCTTAAAAAGCAATAAGACGTATATTTTCACATGTGACAAATAATTGTTCACACATTTTAACAAGCTACAAGACGTATATTTTCACATGTGATGAAATTGTTCACACATCTTAAAAAACTACAAGACGTATATTTTCACATGTGACGAAATTCTTCACACATCTTAAAAAGCTACGAGACTATAGTCCTATACGTTCACATGTGAAGAAATTGTTCACACATCCTAAAAAGCTACGAGACGTATATTTCACATGTGAAGAAGTTCTTAAAAAGCTAGCCGACGTATATTTTCACATGAGACGAAGTTGTTCACGCACCTTAAAAAGCAAAAAGACGTATATTTTCACATGTGACAAAATTGTTCGCACGTCTTAACAAGCTACAAGACGTATATTTTCACACGTGACGAAATTGTTCACACATCTTAAAAAGCTACAAGACGTATATTTTCACATGTGACAAAATTGTTCACACATCTTAAAAAGCTACGAGACTATACGTTCACATGTGAAGAAATTGTTCACACATCCTAAAAAGCTATGAGACGTATATCTTCACATGTGAAGAAGTTCTTAAAAAGCTACCCGGCGTATATTTTCACAAGTGACGAAGTTGTTCACGTTCTTCACACATCTTATAATACTTGTAGTTGTAAATGTGCTTATTGAAGTCATTCACCTATACATTTGTCGAGTGAAAACTAAATCTCTATATAAGAAAGCATAACCGTAAGTACTATCAAAACTACTAAAACAATGAATCAGCAAATAAAACTAATAGCTTGCGCAATATTGGTTCAGGCATTTCATCAAACAGTTGATATGCATTATAAACTTCAATCAATTTGCAGCAATGATAGCGATAAAAGTACTAAATGAACAACTATTACAAGCAATGGTCAACTGAACACGATTACAACATGTGAATGATGATGAAAGTATAAGAATTTAACCTTTTGAAGAGCAAATTTTAACCTAATAACCTCCAATGGAGGTTTGTGACAACTATAAGCTCAAGGAGATGATCAATATTAGTGACATAAAGGTGTTGCTATGGCGGTGATTCATACTCCAATGGCGGTTTGTGTTGTTGTGGTTGGTGGAGATTGGAAGCGATGGTGGTTTAGTGAGAGAGCTATAATTGTGGCTTTGTAGTGGTCGTTTGATTACGCGTTGTAGTGGTGGTTAGAACGATGGTGGTTTGAACGACGGTGATGCGGCGGTGTAGTGGTGGTTATGATCGGAGACTGTTAGTAAACTGGAGAGGATCGGATTTTTCACCTCCTGTATGTGTGATATGTGTGTTTTTTCTTTATATATTACTTGTGATGGGTTTTAATTAGAAAAATGTTTTTGTTTAGTATATGATAGATTAATCTAAGCCATTAGATCTAAAAAAAGGTGGGATTAGATGGAGGGCTAGGATCTCTTCTCGCGTTCTCACAAAAATTAGAGTTCTCACAAGAAACACCCCCTATATATATATATATATATATATATATAATATATATATATATATATATATATATATATATATATATATATATATAAAATATATTAAAACATATATGTTTTCGTTATTTATAAATATTATTATCATTATATACTTAATTAATGTATATGAATGGAATTATAAACATTAAAATAAAAGCACGAGTTAATGTGATCTTTAAATGAATACACGAGATTATAAATATACGAACAACTCATGTTAGACGTTTAATGAGATTAAGTAAATAGGTCCGGAAGTATGTCTTTTTACGATCCACGTTCAATAACGACTTATGTTATTCATCGTTATAAGTTTAACCCGAGCGTACACGGGTTTAGAAATTAAATATGGCTAAAATTATTATTAACAAGAACATAAATATCAAAATGAAGGCACGACCCCAGGGGTTACTGAAAACATATACCCGATATTATGCATATAACAACGACGCATGTAATTACTCTTTATAGTTTAAATAATGATACCCAAAAAAGCATTTTCTTTAAGTGTCATTACATGTTATTATGTACGCATAATCTCTAAAACATGATATCGATAGGTAAATTTAAATAATACAAACTTCAACACTCTATAAGTTAAACAAAGTCAAATCCTTCATCCAACGAAAAGTTATACAAATTACTAATCAATAACAACAACAACAATAATAATAATAATAATAATAATAATAATAATAATAATAATAATAATAATAATAATAATAATAATAATAATAATAATAACAATATCTCCCTTCCTCTTCTGATTCATTGCATGAATCTTTGTGGTTGGTTTCTATCGTCTCCTTGGGTGTTTCCTTTCTTCCTCCTCTCGAGTTTAGGGTTCCTTATTTCGTTTTTCCGCAGGGTTTAGGGTTTCTTTTCGAAACCCTTTTCTCTTATTTTTAGGCTTACGCTGCTTGTGTTTCTGTTCGTTGGGATATTGGATTGGCTGCTGGGACGTTTCGATTGCTGGTATCATTGGTTTTCGATTGTTCTTGGGATCCGGTTGTTTGGCTGGGATTGGCAGTACGTGGTAGTTCGAGTATACCATCAGTGGGCTTCCGGTTTCTTCCAGTTTCAGGGTCATTGGTTGGAGGTTTGTGGCGGTTTTTTTTTCTGTTTGTAGTTTCTGCTGCATCGTTCTAGGTTTTCTTTTTGAAATTCCTCACCTTTTTAGTGCTTCGTTTTGGTTTAGTTGTAGTTGTTATTTAGGGTTGTTTCTGTTTTGGTTTAGTCGCCTTACTGCTCCGTTGGTTGAGGTTTATTGTGGTGGTTTGTGTTGGTTGTTTTTCCATGCCTGCTGTTAGATTTCACTGTCCATTTGTTGGTCTTAGTGGATGTCGGGATGGTGGTGGAAATGGGCTTACAAAAACCTCCTTGATCACACACCTCCGTGACCGGCACTTTTGTGGTGAGGCTCAAGATACTACTAGGTGTTCTCTTTTGTCGGACCTGGCTATTTTTGATAAGGCTGAGATTACTCTTAAGCGCATGGGTTTGTGGTTGTGTGGTGTTTGTTTCAGAACGCATACCTTCCGTACTAAGTGTCGCCACGGTTCAGGTTCTGATTTTGTGTCTCCTCCTGATTGTGGGGATGGTGTTGTTCGGTACGTGTTGTATGATCTCACCAAACCACAGGTTCCCTCTCATGTTGCCCTGGTTGAAGAATTGGTTTTGGACGAGGTTAGTGGTTTCGATTTAACTCTTCTTGATACCTTATTTTCAAGGGGGTTGCGGACTGTCAAATCAATCCCTTCCAGATGTCGTTTGGAATTTTCTCGTGTTCTGAAAGGAGCCCTTGATAAGGTGATATGTACGCCGGATGACATTGCTTGTTGGGTTGGTTTGTTAGTCTTGCCTTTATGTCTCCTTAAAACTTTTTGTCCGAGGAGTAATCAAGAGTGTAGGTCTGCCACTAAGCGTCAACGCCAGGAAGAATATATTGTTAATGCCATTCGTGCATGGGGTACACCTGGTGGTAGTTTTCAGATTGTGCGTGAGGTTTTAGCCGAACCCTCCCCGGTATGGCATAATATTGATGATGATAGCTTGGATTTGGGTGACCGTAATGTCAAGCAATGCAAGAGGAAGATTTGTGATGGTCATTATACAGCTGCTGTCAGAGTTCTCTCATCTTCTGGTATCGCACCTTATGATGATTCTACTCTTGAGGATTTAAAAGTTAAGCATCCCTTCAAGTCTGCTCCTTTGATGCCTGATATACACATTGATCACCATCACCTTACTACATCTCCTGCCTTGGTTCTTGATATGATTAAAAGTTTCCCTCGGGGTACTTCTTGTGGGCGGGATGGTTTGCGTGCTCAACACCTTTTGGATTGTTTAAATGGTGTTGTTGTTGCTATTTCCGATGAGTTGGTCGCTTCTATCACCCAAGTGGTGAACCTTTTTCTTGCTGGTAAATGTCCGAGGGTGTTGGGTGAGTACATTGCTAGTGCTCCTCTCACCCCCTTGGTCAAGCCGGGAGGAGGTATCCGTCCAATTGCCGTTGGAACTGTTTGGAGGCGGTTAGTTTCCAAGGTATGTGTGTCCATGATTGGCCATTCTTCGGGTGGCTATTTAGATGATTTACAATTCGGTGTTGGGGTTTCGGGTGGAGGGGAGGCTATTCTTCATGCAGTGAACCGTTTGATTGAGGATCGTGGGGGTGATGTTGGTCTTTCCATGTTGTTGGTTGATTTTAAGAACGCTTTCAACATGGTTGATCGGGCTGTTATGTTGCGTGAGGTTCGGCTTCATTTTCCGGCTATGTCGCGTTGGGTGGAATTCTGTTACTCCAGTCCTGCCAGATTATATTATGGTGAGCATACTCTTTGGTCTCATCAAGGTGTGCAACAAGGTGATCCGCTTGGGCCTTTTCTTTTTGCTTTAGTGTTACATCCTCTGGCATGTAAGATTAGAGACTCTTTTAACCTTTCCTTTCATGCTTGGTATCTGGATGACGGCACTATTATTGGTGATACTTTGGTGGTTGGAAAGGTTTTAGAGTAGATTATGATGGATGGACCTAGTCGAGGCTTACACCTCAATGTTGATAAAACTGAGGTTTTTTGGCCACAAGAGGACCCAAGAAGCAGACTGGTAGGTGTTTTTCCCCCCAATATTTCGCGTCCCCTACACGGTGTTAAATTATTAGGTGGGCCGGTTTGTGTGGATTTTGAGTTTGGTAGTACGGTTGTCCTGAAAAGGGTTGCTAAAACTATTGAACTTATGGATGCGGTTGCTACACTTAATGACCCCCAATGTGAGTTGTTGTTGCTCCGTGCATGGGTGGTATTTCGAAGTTATATTTTTCTATGCGTACATGTTCACCTCGGGTCTTTGAGTGTGCCCAGGTTTCTTTTGATGCGGCTCTTCGTTCTTCCTTGGAGCGTATTGTCACGGCTTCTGGGCCTGGTTTTGGTGACTGGCAATGGAGACTTGCCACCCTGCCCTTTGCTTTTGGGGGGCTTGGTTTATATTCTGCAGGTGATGTTTTGAACTATGCTTTTCTTGCTTCGAGACTTCAATCTGCTAGTCTGCAGACTAAGCTTCTCCATAGTGCTGGTATTGTGACTACTGGTCCCTCTTTTGATGATGCTCTATGTACTTTTAATGCGAATATGGATATTGACCTTTTGAGTAACCTAGCGAGGTCGTTGCCCCCAAACTTATGAAGAAATTGCCGATATATTTCGATCGGGTTACCCAAACTGTTGAATCTACGTTCCATATATCCCCTCGACAGGTGGCGCTATGGAGCTCACTAAAGGAGGATCATACTTCAGATTGGCTTAAGGTCGCTCCTATATCTGGGTTGGGACAAACTATGAACGCCAGGACTTACCGGTGTATGTTGTGTTATCGGCTGTGGTGTTCCCCTTTTCACTGTTCAGGTACCGTGCTCGGCATGTTCTAGGGTTTTTATTGGAGATATTTATGGGGATCATGCAGTTTCATGTGCGGGTATTGTTGGCATTAAACATCGGCATAACATTGTACGTGATTTTCTTGTTGATATATGCTCTCGGTCCGGATTTCGTTCGTAGGTGTGAGGTGGGATATGGGCTTCATGGAGATATGGACAGACCCTTGCGACCGGCTGATATATTGTTTTATTCTTGGGATGGCGGGCGTGATGTTTGTGTTGATCTTACAGGTTCGTCTCCTTTGACGCAATCGGGGTTGCTTGATTTTGTGCCAGGGCGTGCGGTTAGTGAGGCTGCACGACGTAAACGTGTCAAGTATGAGGCTAAATGCGCAGATATCGGATACGGGTTCCTCCCCTTTTCTTTTTCTTCTTTTGGAGAACTTGAGAAAGAGGCGGTAACCTTACTAAAGCGTATTAGACTTTTTTCCTTGACTCAAGACATGGGGTCGGCTGCGGTTTATATTTTTAATCGTATTAGTTTCGCTATTGCTAGAGGAGTGGGGGCCCAGTTGGTTTCTCGGCTTCCCACTAATTTCTTGTAAATCCTTTGAGTTTTTAATAAAGTGATGTTTCTATAAAAAAAAATAGTAAATAAATAAAAAAATAAAAATAAATAAATAAAAAATAATAATAATAATAAATTATAACTATATGCATATAAAATATTTTACATAATATTATACAAAAATCTTATTTAACAACTTCGTATATGCACCTGATATACTTATCATGCCAAATAGAAATTTACAAGATATAAATTTACATTTTTAGCCAAATTATTATTAGATTCAAATAATATACAATTTCTTTGGACAAATAATTAAAATTTAAATGTATTGTGACTTATATCGAAACACATCAAGTAATATTTATGTCAAAACTCCGTCCGTGTACGAGGGTATATAACTAGTGTTATTATGGAAATATACAAATTTTGAATTAGTATATTACTGTAATAGTAATATCACATTATTGTAACTTGATATATGCTAATAATATTGAAACTTGATATGTACTAATAACAATAATAATAACACATTAAAATAAACATTACACTATTACAGCTATATACTAATATTGAATTATTACGATTGCATTACTATAAAGTATACAAATACATGTGCAAAGTGATAGTGTATAACGGCAAATACTTATACTTGCGTACTTGTAGTTCTAGTGTGACCTTTGATACAACATTTACGGATCCAATTTGTAGTCATTGCAAAAAAAATGTATATAAATTAAAAACGAAAAATAATAAAAGTTTGAGGATTAAACAATATGTAAAGTATTAATTTAATAGTATATGTTGTTACCATTTATAATAAAATATATATTAGTCCACTAACATTACTCCATTTTAAGTCATTTAAATTTTAAAATAAGGATTATATTCTTTATAGGCAAATGTTCAATGTAGAACTCATATTTGTTATAAAATCAATGAACCAATCATAATCACTTTTTTTTTTTATTAAAATATAAAAAATAAATTTTCACCTTTTTTTTTTAAATTAAATATCTCACAAACCGTTAATCGTTACGCCAAAAAAATCATACCATCTCGACGAGAATTAAATTATCTTTCTATAGATAAGCATTGTTATATACTTTCGACGAACTTTTTTTAAAAAAAAAATCGTCCAGAAAAATCGCATGTGATTTGTAAAAATCACATGTGATTTGTTAAAATCATATGTGATTTGATTTTTACGAATCACATGTGATTTTTCTGGGCGAAATTTTTATAAAAAAAACTTCGTCGAAAGTATATAACAATGCATATCTATAGAAAGATAATTTAATTCTCGTCACGATGGTGTATTTTTTGTAGCATGAAGATTTACCGTTTGCAAGATATGTTGTGTGGCATTTACTTATTGGTTTGTTAAATCGTGGGTCCCTCATCTGCAACCAACATGATGCTGTCACCTAGTTTTAGGCCCAAAATTAGGCATACATTTAGTCACCCCAATCATTTCTCTTTTATTAATTTAGATAAAAAAAAATGAATGACTATGATTGGTTCATTGATTATATGACAAATATGAGTTTTATATGGATCTCAACTCATTTTTTAGAGAAAAGTACCAAAAGGGGACAAAATCTTTTTTGAGGTCCCCATTATGGTCATTTTTTAAGTCAATTCCTAAAATGGTCATACTCGACTACTCAACTCCGCAACTTCACCCAAAATTTGACACATGACCAACTGCGCAACTACTCAACTCCGCAACTCCACTCAATACTCGACAAGTGTCCAACTTTTTATAATAAAAATATGTGTGATTTAATATTTTGTACTTGCAAACGACACGTGTCGAGCAATGGGTGAAGTTGCGGAGTTGAGTAGTCGAGTATGACCATTTTGAGAATTGACATAAAAAATGACCATGATGGAAACCTCAAAAAAGATTTTGTCCCCTTTTAGTTAGTAGAGACGAGATACCTTTTATAAATCTCAGCAAATCTTTTATGGAAAACGTCATCGTGAAGCTATTCTAGAAAACTTAATATATGATAAAAAAAATAATATAATTTTGACCACTGAAGTCAAAAGTAAATACTCAATTGGTCAAAAATTCCTTAAATTGGGTTTCAAGAAAATTATTCACAAAAACACGTGTCCAAATCGTAAAAGAAAATGTAATTTTGTTAAACTTTTCAAAAAAATGTTAGTATTCTTATTGGTCAATAAGGTGGGGTAATCTATAAATGAGAAATGCTACATTCACAAAAAGTTTATAAAATTATATTCATATTATGTTTGACAAGTGTAGTGGTCCTCCTCATTTAGTTGGCAAATCATTGTGTAAATATAACTTTGTAAACTTTTTATGAAGCTAGTATTACTTTGGGTAAATTATACTATGAAGTCTATTGGAATCGCGTTTTCTTGGTTTTAGGCAAAATCAAATCGGAATTAAATTTGGTGTTTGGTTTGATTTTATATGATGCAAAATTATTGGTTTGGTTTGGTTTGGTTTGATTTGGTTATGGTTATACCATCACACTTTTTCAAACCGGTAAACTATTGAACAATCCTATAAACACGAAACCCACACCTAATGGCGGAGCTAGAAAAATTTCCGTGGGAAAGCCGAAACAAATTTTTTTCTGGAAATACATTAAATGGGAGGGCCGAAATAATTTTTTTTTCCCGGAAATACACATGAAATCGCGAAAAAATACACTAACGGGCTTAGAACTAGAGGGCCGGGACCCTTCCCGGTCCATTAATAGCTCCCCCCTTGCCCACACCCGAACCCGATGAACACCAGTACTTAAGAAAATAAAACCCTTCAAATAATATGAACCTTTGTTTAATATGAATAGGAACTTATTTTAGAAGCTACTTAACTTATATTATGAACCTTTGTGCTTTGTATAAGCTTTTATAATCATCATCATCTAAATATAGTGCAAGCTTATCAACGAGCTCAAACTCTTAAAAGCTCCTATTAGTAGTGCACCATGTATAGCGTAAACCGATGTGCAACTCTAATCTCAATCTGGAATACTTGAGCCTTGGCTTGAGAATTAGATTGAACATCCTTTTGTACTTTTTCTATCAAAAATAAATTAAAGATAGAAAAACAAGAAATTTTCTATAGAAATGCTAATGGTTTCATATGATCTTTCATATTGGAATTTCTTCGACGATATGAGTCAGCAAGTCATACTAGAGACACTTAGATCACGTCAACTATAGAAAAAAAATGTGTCTTCAAACAAGCTATTACATACAAAAGAATCCAAATGTCACATACATCTGGAACTCGTATCGAAACCCATTGAAAAAATGTTAATGAATGGATTTTAGAACATCAAAAAACATCTATCAGCTTAAACAGAAGCAACTAACTGAAATGAAGAAAATGCTTTGAAGAAAAAGGTTAAAGAATACTCAAGAGAGTCGACTTGATATTATGATGTGAAAACACTTGTGCCGAGCATGTAACTTGAGAACCCCCTCTACTTGCTTGGAGATTTGCTCATACTCGATGAAAGTGTATAAAAAAACTTTACAGCCTGAAAAAGGCATCCCGATTTATCTTAAACTTTCGTCCTAAGTTCACCTGCAACATGTGATGGGTTTCAGCATTAAGCATGTGATATTGATGACTTTCAACCAGTTTGATGTCGACCCATTTGAGTATTTGACCAGTTCTTTTTCAACTAATCTTTTTTATTTGACCCGTTAAAGATAGAAGATAACCTGAATGAGTAGTTAATCAGAATCAAAGTTAGAAGGGGGCCTCAAGAGACTCATCCCATACGTCTGCACTACCATTAGAAGCATCATCTGCATCTTCCTCCATTGAAAGCCGTATATATTCCCGATGTGCAAACCGGTCCCATTCAGTCAATGTTGGGTTCTCACGCTCCTGTTTTGAGCAACAACAAAAAGTTTATTTCCGTTTGTACCACTGATTATTTAGTTAACATTAGTTTTGCAAAGGTTGCATACCTGACGAATGAGGAAAGGGTCACGAGATTCAAAGGCCATGAACTTATTTAGGTTAAACAGAATATTGAATGAGCTCCCGGAAAGCTTGCTTCCTTTCAAATCTTGTAATGTGAAATATGCCTCTTCCTGTAAGGCATAAATTTTACATTAAAAAACAAATTATATTTTTGTATAAATCCCTGAATGAGAAGTAATATTATCAGACAATAGTGTCCGTATAAAAAATTGGTTAAAAGAGTCGCGGGCCGAACAGTTATAACACGTCAAAAGTCGCCAAACTCAAGTTATAGGCACAACCTCCTAAATCATTTTATTCAAAGATTTAGATTATTATTCTATGGGAGACTAGTATATCTAACCCATTTGGTGAGGGACCTATTACAAAACGTAACCCTATTTTTAATTTAGACCGAAATGAGCATATACTTCACATGCCACCCAAAATCGGCAAAAGCCTGCAAAATTTCATATAACTTGCAACAAGTGCAATATTTTCAGAAACTGTGTACTTTTCCTGACATTTTTAACGGCTTCTTTGAAATTTTTGCGAAATGCACAAATAGTATGGTGTTTCCCGTCTTATTTCTGTAATCATAATAACCAAATTAATTATAACTAAAAACCATTTTAAAAAAGAAAAAATATGAGATGGATAAAAAGTATTTGAGCGTCAAACCAACCCATCTGGATCCGTATTAAAACATAAAACCTATCATCCATTACCCATCCATGTTGCCCACGTCCTATGAGAAAAAGAAAACGACAACAAGTACCTGTGGTTTTATCATGTCAACTATCTGACACAATATGTCCTCAAAAAGAACAGGCTCTTGGGCCATACATTCCATCCTATGCAATTGTTCCTCATAGAAAAACTGTAATTCATTCCTTGTCAGCACACCGTTTCCATCCAAATCTATGCACTTAAACCTGAAAATAATTTCCATTCTTCGTTATGACACGGGAAAAATCCCTGTTATTTCAATAATGATCTAATATGTGTTAAACAGTCATACCAATACTCGAGACTAGGCTCAGATGATTTATCCTCTTCAGACAAAATAAAGTAAACAAAATCTTCGTATCCCATTTTCCCCTCGACTTCGCTCGTGAATTTTCTTGGAACCTAAGATATTACAAAATGATTAGCTTTTCAATCATGACAGGAAAAAGGGTCATTTTGTAACCTGTAATCATAACATTCTTACATAAATGTTTATAACTAACAATTACAAAATTCGTTTTTAAGTGTTTTTTCGCAACAAAATGATCCAAATAGGACACAAAGCCATCTTCTAATGACTCAAATGTACCATAATAAGTACAATGCCTAAAATGGGACTAATGAAAAAGTACTTTGGTTGTTTAAGCATATAACCCTTGCAATTATAATTTTGTGAATGTGAAAATTAACAAAATATATTAGTTCTGCACGAAACTTACAAACCTGGGAGAATATTCTGTCAACAATCCTGTAGGTGAGTGCATGGTTACCGTAACGTATAAGGTTTTCTTTATCAATCAAGAAATCATGATCTGTGTCCAGCTCCCAGAACTTACAATATATTACATAGAAGTGTTCATAAGAGAAAAATCTGCAGGAAAAAGGATAATATATTGCTTAGAAAACTATTAACCCTAATTACGAAAGGCATATACATATTGTTGAGCTTATCGTCATTGCATCATTTTACGGCTAATGGCATTTCATACATGTGAATTAGGGGCGGATTTGGGCTATTTATTATCTCTAAAGGGTCAAATAATTTAAGCTAAATTAACTGAAAAGAACAATCCAGATGGGTCGAGCAGGGGAAAGTGTTTAAAAGTCATCTGAGATCTCTTTAAGTGCACAAAACATTTTGATTTCTTTATTTAAAATAACTTTAGACTGTTATGGGCATAATTTAGTTTCGAAATAATATTGAAGATGTTAATTAAATATATTTTTATTTTAATACAGGATATGATAACATGGGCGGGCTGACCTGTGCTAATAGCTAATACCATTTTGCCACCCCTAGGAACTTAATAGAACACGTTTCGTACTAACATAGTCGAACACACCACTTTTGCATTAAAAGGACCATTTACGTACTCTTTAAAACACAGATTGAGGATAATCAGTTCAATATTTTATACTACAATTTTAGAAAGTAACCCACAATAGAAGACACCGCAACTTATATAAACTATTACCTCAAAACTTTGTTTATGTCTTCTTCTTCATCAGCATGAAGCATTGCAGCAATTAATTTTCTACGTTTCAGCTCTCTGAGGGTAAGACGGCCATTACCCGCTCTATTCACGTAGTAAAATATTCTGTATATAACCGTTTCAGCTGAAAAAAATGACAACAGAAAGTAGACGTTAACACGAATTAGCGAACAATACTCTTCCTGGCTAATTATATATCAGAACTAAATAAATAAAAGATAAAGAGTAACCATATCTCTCTTGAAATTCAGGTGTGCTCTGTAAGAATTCCAACCCTGGATGTGTTGTCAAAAGTTCACGAAGTATTGGTTTGAAGTCCTCCTGTTGCAACAATTGAAAAACAGAGATTAAATTTTGATTCAAAAGTCAATATGTTAGATTTGTTTATAAAAATTCAAAGAAGATATTGATGTTTCAGTAGAAATTATCAGGTTTATTTCCATGAATTAGTAAACTACTTCATCATTTGTCCCAGTTTAGTCATTGAACTTTTCTAATGGTCAATGAAAGATGCCACTGTGCCCCATTAGAGTCATTTTGCAACCAAAAAACCCTTGAACACCGCCTTTAAAAAATGACGATTTACAGGCAAATGCTATATTTATGTATGAAATGCTAAATTTATATTATGATGTCATAATTTACATATTAATGTTAAAAGTGGGTCACAAACGACCAAAAGAGGACAGTAAGCACAAAACCATCTTTCTTATGTACATAACTGACTAACTCGGGACATATAAAAGGAACAATGCTAGTTATCCCAAAAAAAAAAAAAAGAAAAAAAAAGTAACAATTCTGAAGTCTACAAATAGACCAAATAAAGTGGTGATGGAATTTGAGTAAGAAAAATGACCTGAGTCAGATATCTCAAATCGGGCTGTTTTAGTAATGTAAATATCTGAGTTGCTATGTCTTTTGTCAGCATGTTACCATGAACCCAAAAATCCACAAATGCATCCCTAGAAGCATGTTAAGACAAATTCAAGTAATATATTAGCATCATTAAGCGAAACAGGAATAAATATACTCTGCAATAAGATGAGTAGTTGAATAAAAATATTAACCTGGTTACAACACCAGTGTTGCCAACGTCTATCTTTTTAAAAAGAGCGGAGGAGAAGAATGATGGCAACATGCATATTTCCTTTGTAACAGGTTTGAATTCTGTTCAATCAAACAACAATTAGCAAATTCCATATATCCCAATACATTCATTGTCTATACAAAGTAAAGTACAAATAAATTAACAGCTCACCATCCAACGAGAGACCATTGGTGTGACCATAGAAGAATTGGTTACTTCTAAACAAACAACGCTCTTTTAGTTCATTAGGAGGTGGACGCCCATTCTGAAAGTAAAACTGAAACCATTGCAACTACTTAAGTTAGAACCATGACTTTAAAGAAACCATCCTACAAGCTATACAGACAAATATCACAAGTGAGTTATGTTTTGTTTTGAAAAGGGTCAAATGGATCCCAAAAAATAATTTAAAATACTAAAGGCTTAAAAGTTGCCCAAAGTGTTACAAAAACAAATTAGTGATACAATCTTTTAAAGAGCTTTATGCATAAATTATACTAGTTTCTGTGATCGTATTTTAGAAAATATTTAACTACTCATATAAAATTAATGAACTATAGAATTTGGACAATAAGGGCTCAGGTTAACCTGGCCCCATCTTCACCTGACTAAAAAGGTAACCATTTTTACTCGGTCGACAGGCAGATTTTCCCATCTTTGCTAAAAGCTATAGAACTAAAAATTCAAAAGTTTGGACAAACCTGAGGTATTAACTCTTTTACTGGTTCGCTGAGTAGTTTCAGAGGAGATCCAAGAACCGAAGGGCCTGCCCTGTGCTTTGTTATACGAGGAGAACCAGAAGAGCTTCTTGGCGAAAGTGGAGGCACAGAGTTGTTAGAAGCAGACTTTGGGCTTGAAGTTGCTCCAGATACATTCAATGGAACACCTGACTTAGCCTTATTTAGCAAGGACTTCACCTATATCCAGAGTATAACAAGTATGAGTAGTTTGCACTAACTGAAAAATTGACTGACCGCACTACACAAGTAACTTTTAGCTCATAACATACCTATTTTATTTATATAAAATGAAAGCTATAATGTGCACATAAGCGATGCTAGAGACCGTAATACTAAGTTAGAATTCACATATAGCTTATAGTTACATGTAAACAATGTAGAGGACTTTCTATCTACTGCCCGTGATAAGATACTAGGTCAACGTAAAAAATAAGGCAAATTTCTGCATAATTTGTGCTAAATATAGGTATATACCACACAAACGTTACTAGCAATGTAACTAAGAAATATAACGGCTATAAGGGAGTTATATGCTTCATCGCAAAACCAATAAACACATAGTTGAAACAATTAGTAGAATTTCTGACCATGCAATGCATTATAGAGTTAATATCCTCAACATATCCACCCATAACCATGGATAATGGACTTATTCACCAACAACTAAATAGCAATTAAGATGTCCTTTTTTTTGGCGTTTTTACAGTTGACTTTCTGTACTAATTTGACTTTTCAGATATATGAATGGTTTCATGAAATATATCCGTGTGTCTCACTGTCTCCTTAAACATATCAAATGACATTTATTAAAAGATATATGTCACAAAACAGTTTGACCAAATAGAGTAATAGACCTTATCTCTTAAACTCCCATTAATGTGAAAAGTACTTCTCATACTACCTAATTCCATTAAATAACCATATCCTTAGAAAACATGCAAGATATCATTACTTCTAGGATAGCTTATTAATACTAGATACCTACTAACCGCAAGCAGTTTGGAACTACTTATTCAAAACAACTTTTTTCACTAACAAATAATCAGCCAAATAAACTGATCACAAAAATGCCTAACAAACAATCAAATAAGCAGTTTCTGGGATTGCTTACTAAAACTGCTTATCTTGTTACCACGTTTTTTTGGGTAACCATGGTTTCCGACCTTTTGGCCGACTAATCCACATAGTCTGAACTCACCACCGCACGGATTCAAATCGGGTAAAGCGCTCCCTTTTCTGGTTACCACGTTAGAAATGAGCACTTTTGAGACAACTTGTTCAAAACAGCTTATTTCACTCACATTTAAGATTATATCATTAACTTTCACAATTAATACAACTATCATTACATCACCTTATAATACATAACATCAAATATTACAGAAAACATAATAACAATTACCAAAACAGTAGTTTCGGGCAACGAAAGCCATTGATCAAACATCTTCTCAACAACGTAAGAATTCGACTTAATCGCCAATGACGACACTTCATTTAGCTGTAATAATTCCGGGTCAAGAAAACCCATTTCACCAATACAATCAATATCCATTATTAGATCCCAAATTTATCCCTAAAAAATCAAAATTAAACAAACCCCTTTTGCACATCAATCAATTAACCATTCAATCGCATAACCCATTTAGGAATTTGATTCTTGTTAATGAATAGACTGTTTTTGAAAATTGGGGCAAATGGGCTGGTAGATTGGGGATTTTCAAATTTAGGCCTTAAAAATCGATTTCATGCAAACCCCTTTTGCATATGGATCAGATAATCATTGAATTGAATAACCCATTTGGGAATTTGAATCTTGGTGATGAATTGAATGTTTTTGAAAATTGGGGATTAGGGTTAGTGGGATAAAAGTGAAGTGGGTTATGAAAAGATTGAATTGGGGGAAATCTGAGAGTGATGAAATGGAAATTATGAAGGTTATGGTGGTGATGGTATGGGGGGAAGACAACGTATGAGTGCCAATACAAATCTTTCTCCTTTATAGGGTGTTTGTTTTGTAAAAAGCTTATTTTGAAGCTTTTCAAGTTTTATAGCTTGTTAGTTGTTATGCTTATAAGCTTAAAAGCTTCAAAATAAGACAAAAAATGAACCTGTGAAATGTAAGCCTAAAATTAAATACGCTATAAGCCGGCTATAAAATCTGAAACAAACACTCCCTAAGGTGCATTAGCTTTTTACATAGGTATTCAATCTCTTACTAAATTAACCATAATATACTAACAGCCAAACCAATCGCACAAAATATACCTCATTTAAACTCTAACATACGTCATAACACACTCACACATACACACAAATAACCAAAAGTTGTAACAGTAAAGATAGTGTTTACATATGATATGTAAAACATGATTAGAGTCAATTAGGTTGGTTATATTGTTTGGTTCCCGTTAAGAACGGAAAGTACCCCGTGAGAAGAGTGTTGCCTCGACTATAGAAAACCACTTTTTTCATGGGTCCTTACCGTTCTTAACAAAAACCAAACAACACAACCAACCTAATCCACCATAATCACGTTTTACATATCATACGTAAATAGATATTGACCAAAACATCTCTAAACCGTTGATTATGATGCGTTAATCAGGGGGTACGTAGACAACGACACATTTGGGAATTTGAACCTTGTTGATGAATTTGAATGTTTTGAAAATTGGGGATTAAGGTTAGTGGATAAAAGTGAAGTGGGTTATGAAAAGATTGAATTGGAGGAAATTTGAAGGTGATGAAATGGAAATTATGAAGGTGATGGTGGTGATGATATGTAATTTGTGAGAAAGAAGTGGGATAGGGGAAGACAACTTAAGAGAGTGCCAATACAAATCGTTGTCCTTTGGTTACTCGAACGTCACCTTACTGTGTTACGAGTTAGAGTTAAGCAAGAAAATGAAAAGGCAAAAAACTGTTGTGTTTTCGAATAGCATTTAAGAGAAAAAAATGTCCCTCTCAAAATTGGGATGAAGCATTTTACATTCTTTTTTTTTTTTTTTTTTTTTTGAACGGCAATTGTGGTTACATGGCCCCTAGCCCGTATATGCGCGAAGCAGCCCACACAACAAATTGGGTCCAACCAAGAAGGCAATAACATCCTTCCCTTTAAGCACGCGGGAGGAAACCCCTATCGCCCTAGACAAGACTCGAACTTGAGACCTTGCCTAGGAGGGTAAAACCTCCATATCGCTAGACCAGAGTCGTTTGTTATCCAGAATGATAATCTATATGGCTTTGATATATGGGTGGAATAGGAATAACTATAAGTTGAGGTATCGATCTCATAAATGTTGTTTGGTAGGATAATTAGATGAAAAGTGTAATATAAATTATGTGATGGGAAATAGTGGGCCCGGGAATCAACTTTGAAACCACACCTAAGAGGTGACTTTCATGTATAGTTAGATATTTAGTATCATTCCGCTTTTGAATTTCCATGTTAACAAACCAAACATCAATACATAAACATCAAAGTATTCCGTCATTCCGATTGGCATACACCAAACACACCCTTACTTTTCTTTAATAATAAAACTCAAGAATATAGTGTAGTCTCACATCACTCTAGTTAGTTTCACAATCACATCAATATTCGATCTACTAACTAAATCAACAGTCAAACAAGCGTTATGGTCTTACTAGAAGGTATAGTGGGAAACGATACAAGATAAACCTTTTGCATCTAATTCAGTGATGATTTTCAATGGCGGTTATATCTGTCAGAAAGCCATCAATGAGCGAACCATCGCGACTGTTTGAATCAGTTTCAGTTAGCGACGGTTTTTCTGTCGCTAGGTCGTCGCTAATAGTAGTTTTTTGTGAACCATTGTGATTGTTATGAAAAGAAGTGTCTCTAAAGCCATTTGAAGGGGTATTGTGACTATTTTAAAAGGTCACTATGTGCCTATATAAAGGGGACAACTTTGACACTTTGTAATCATAAAAAACACAAAAATCTCATCCATTTCCATCATGAAAACATATCAGATTCGTTAGATTCAAGTTTCATACTTGATTTGATTGATGTATCCTCTAAAAAATCGTACTAGATAGGACGAATTTATGTTTAAAGACAATACGTTCGCAGGTCTCAATCACGCTGTTGTATTATTTGAGATTGTTGTATTAGTATTCCTAACAATCTTAAACAGAAAATTCAAGATGGATCACTCGATTCTAAAATCGCGTGTTGAAAAACCTGAAAAGTTCAAAGGGTCTGATTTTCGTCGTTGGCAACAGAATATATTGTTTTATTTGACAACGTTGCATGTGTCAAATGTTCGCACGAATCCTGAACCAACAGATCCATATGTCGAAGGACAGAATGTTCTTACTAAGGCACAAGTGGCAGACTATAAAAGAGTCACCTCACAATGGAATCATAACGAATATAATTGTAGATATTATCTTCAAAATGCTTTGGATGATTCATTGTATGATATTTATTCTTCCATTACTAGTGCAAGGGAAATTTAGGAATCATTGAAAAATAAATACACGAATGAAGTTGCATGTTTTAAGAAGTTTGTTGTTGGAAAATTTCTGAACTTCAAGATGAATGATGCAAAGCCTGTTGTAAAGCAAGTAGAATAAATCCAAATCATAGTCCATGAATTGGAAGTATAAGGCATGTGTATAAACTTTAACTTTCGTGTTGCTTCTGTTATTGAAAAATTGCCTCAATCCTGGAAAATATTTAAGTTGTATCTTAAATATTTGACTGACGATATGAGTTTTGAGCAACTTGT
Source organism: Chrysanthemum makinoi (assembly GCA_910596185.1). Lineage (NCBI taxonomy): Eukaryota > Viridiplantae > Streptophyta > Magnoliopsida > Asterales > Asteraceae > Chrysanthemum > Chrysanthemum makinoi. Next base: position 41,466,273 of record OU343220.1, on the reverse strand, counting down.
TCTTAAAATTTGTGTTAAGGAAGATAATAGGATGAAGGAAAAGGCTTATACAAATTCAATATAACCAAATGCAAACATGGTTGGAGAAAGCTCTTCCAAATCGAAGTCCAACCACAAAAACAAAGGCAAAAATGGTGGTGGTTCTGGACATAATTCTTCTAAGGATAAAAAGAATGAATACACCCAAAAAAAGAAAAACAACTTCAAGAAAGTGTGTCATTGTTGGGTCTGTGGGAAACACGGCATAAAGCCAAGGATTATCGCCACAAGAAAGAACATGGAGGCGAAAATTCTGGAGGAAATTCTAACCAAGCAACCATGTGAAATCTCCAAAATAATTTGTTGGAGTAATTGAATCCTTCTTGACTACAAATGTTGTTGATTGGTGGCTTGATACTGGTGCCACGAAGCACATATGAAACTCAAGAAAGATGTTTGTATCTTACCAAAAGGTCAATGATACATAACCAATGTTCATGGGGAATGGAACTTTTTCAAAGATTGAAGGAAAAGGGAAAGTCATACTGAAGTTGACTTCTGAAAAGGATCTTGTACTCTCAAATGGGTTGCATGTACCAAACATCACCAAGAATATGATTTCTAACCCTATTCTTAGTAATAAGGGATTTAAACTTGTATTTGAATCAGACAAATTTGTAATCACTAAGAGTGGTGTGTATGTTGGAAACGGTTACCTCGATGAGGGACTCTTCAAACTAAGTGTTGTAACTGATGACAATGTTATTAATAATAATAACCTTAAAATTGCGTGCATCATTGCGCTCGCATCATGCATCAGAGTGATGCGATGGGGAAAACGCAACAGAAAACTTGATGCGAGGTTGTTCCAAGATGACCATTACAGCACGATCGGTCGGTGTGATGCACGATCGAGCAAATGACGCAATATAATGCAATTAGGGTTTGGACCTTTTATTTTATATATTTCAAAGAAATAGACTTGGGCCTTTTATTTAAAAGCCCATAAGTCTTTTTACTTGATCCATTATTACCTCAATTATTGATGCAATGGTAATATAACCTAAAAAAACCCTACATCGACCATTCTATCTCACTTTTACACCAATTAATCTCTCTCACTTCCTCCACAAGAAAAAAAAACCTTCAATTCATCTTCTATCATGTAAGTATTTAGCTTAAAAACATGTTAATTGATTTTTACTGGAGTTTTATAGTTTTAATTTTGGCTTTTTATTTATGGCCAAACTGTTAAAATTAAAGTTTGGTAAAGTCTGATAAGTTAAAATTATGGTTTATACTAGTGTTTTAAAGACTAGTAAAGTCTTAAAATTTTGAGAGTTATACTAGAGTTTTAAAGTTAAGGTCAGCTAATTTTTCAAAATGCCACTAGTAGAGTAACTGTATGTTCTTGTGTTTCATTGGCCACTTTATATATTTCAGAATGGATTCGACTTTACCTTCGGGTTCAACCGCGCCGTCTGAGCTTACTGATCCGGGTAGAAAATATGGAACACAAGATCCGAAAAAATAGAAATAATTTTAAATGTCGCTATTGTCCGCGAGTAATTAAAGGAGGAGTGAGTCGTTTAAAACAACATTTAACTGGAGGGTAAGACACTAAGCATTAAAAACCTTATGCATTTTAGTTTTTAAGCATTTTATGTTTTTTTAAGTTTACATTTTGGTCTAAAATTTATCTATTGGACTCCGTGTGTGGCACATTGCCTAGATCTTATGTTTGAGGATATTGGCAAACAAATTCCTAGTGTCTAAAGATGGCTATGTTTGCTAATGGCTATATATACAACTTTGTTGGTTTAGTTAACTTAATGAGAAAGTTTACAAACCAAAGGAATTTGCATAGACCCGCAATCACAAGATTTGCTACATCCTTTATCACTCTTCTTCAAATCCACAAGCAAAAGGATAACTTGAGGAAGATGATTACTTCACAAGAATGGTCGGACAACAAGTGGTCAAAGGATGCAAAGGGTAAAAAAATGCAAGCTTACTTTTTAAGAGAGTCATTTTGGAAGAATATTGTTTATACTCTTAAGTTGACGGTTTGATCCAAGAGTTAAAAAAACTTTTGGTTTTTGATCCAAAACCAAAGAGATAGAGAGCGATCCTCATTACGAACGAGTTCAACTTGACGGAAGAATTCCATTATGAACCTTGGACATATCTTCTCGTTGATTTCGAGAAGACATTCTAGTCCTATGGCTTGGAAGGAGGTATTGATACCTTCTTCGAATTGTAGAGAGATGTCTACAATACGTCCTTCGTGGAAGTGACGGTTTTCGAGATTATTGAACCCTACGAGCATGACATGATTGCCGTGTGTTGGGCTCAAGGGAGATGTTCGGAGTGTAGACGCTAGTGAGTGAAAAATCAAACTCATATTCATGCGACATAGTTGAACCTATAGAAAAGACGAGTTAATAGAAAGTTATGTTTTGTGGTCAACCAATGATTATCTAACGTTTTTTACTAGATTTTTATTAACAATGGTTTTTAACAACAATGATACTTAACTCACCTAAGGTTTTGACATTCTAGTGGAATACTGCTTTTAGAAAGAAAGTGGTTTTTATTTTGCATGAAAACTGTTATCAGAGTACGGTTCCCTTTCATAAGGGATCCGACTAGTCTAACTTTCAGGATCCGTGGATCTGTAGTAACAGAAGCAGATTTCTTGATAAAAACATAGGTTTTTAGATCTTATAGTTTGATACCAAGATATGTGTTTTAGTCTACATTTTCTTTTAGCATGCATACATGACTTTCTAATGTATCACGAGAAAATAAATCAAAAAGAAATGATAAACACATAATAATAACCTAGATAACTAGACTATTAGTAATATTTTATTTCAATGCTAAGAATGATACAAAGGATTGGGTATATAACCCCAATGTAGATTAACAACACAAAGTATATGTCTCCGTATGTGAACTTCATCATAGGGAACACAAGTGCGATGACGCTATGAGCACGAGGGCGATGTAAACCATGTTGATGACGAACCTTCTTGGTTTTGATTTAAGATGAGATGAGATGAGAGTAAGATGAAGTTTTGAATGAGAGGTAATTTTTTGAAAATGGAAGATTTGAAAAAAAAAATGGGGGTTTGATAAAGTGGGCGACGGATGGTTTATTTATGGGGAAGGAGGAATTTTTGAAATTTGTGTTTTGTTTTATTATTAGAAAGATATGATTTTTGGATTAAATGAAATAAAACACAAGTTATATATATACCACGACTTTAGACGAAAAAAATGACACGTATGTGAGAATAGGCTTCCTAATGAAGCTTCATGTAATACATGTATATGCACAAAAGATAATCATATAAATACCTATGTAGGCATACTTAATTATCAAGCTAATGTCATTTTAGAGATAAGTAGAAAGTCATACCTCTAACGCACTTAGGAATGTCTTTACAAATGACACAACAAATGTCAGAGAGACAATTCTCCTTTGTGTTTAAGATACCTTCTTAGGGAAGGTATTCTTGTTACCAAGCGATTCCTATGGCTTGGTAAGTATGAGCTTTGACTAATCAACATGACAAAGAGGATTAGTACATAAAAAATAATAATGAGAAAAATGTTGTCATCTAATCAACATTCAAACAAAGAGTTTTAAAAGACATGGTGTTTGTTTTTATGAAAAACCTTCTTTGTAGTTTTCAATTAACCATGGATCGTATCAAGTTTTTAAAGTACAATATACTTCAAGAAACTTGGTCACGAAGCTCTAATACCAATTGTGGAAAACTAGAAGGGGGGGTTGAATACTTTTGCCAATTAAAACTCGTTTTTTAAACTATTTAGATTGACTTATGTCAATCTATTTGGATGTGTGTTGGATGTTGATAAACAAACATATAAAAGTATAAGCATGTAATGAAAAGATAAGAATAAGAAGCACAAAACCACAACGCGAGTATTTATAGTGGTTCGGCTACAAGGACAGTTTCCTTGCCCTACTCCACTCCCCGAGTCACCTACTCGAGTTCAGAACACTACATGACACCAACTCCTTATGGCGGAGAAGCCTTCACAACGTCGCCTACTCTTTTTCCGGTACTAGGCTAACTACCGGGTTCTTTCACACCAAGGTGAACCACACCTACCACAACGTCGCCTACCTTTTATCCGGTATTAGGCTAGATACCGAGTTCCATTACAATGGAGAAACTACTACCCAACACTACACCAACGACTAATCCCAAAGGAGACCAACTCCTTATTACAATATCATCAAGGATATCAATATCCTTGGATCTAATGCTAATCTATCTTGTACATCGAAACACACCATATCGAATGTACATCTAAGGCACCTTTCACTAATGCCTTTAACTAGATCTTCAAGACTTGACTTCTAGGCACCCTTCACTAATGCCTATAATATGGACGATCGATACCTTTCACTAATTTCTTCGTCTTGACACTTGAGACATCTTTCACTAATGTCTTCAACACTACACTTCTTAGAAAAAAGAAAATAATCATCAACAAGAGGAATTCAGTAGTCTTGATGATGAGGAAGCATGGCAACTCATGGACTTGAGCTTGCTTGACTTCAAAGGTGGTGATCTCGCCTTTAAAAGGAACCTAGAGAATCACACAAAAACAAAACTACAAACATAGATCACTTGGATATGGGGTTAGAGAGTTTTAAACTCAAGGAGAAAGTATGTGAGAAAGGGGTGAGAAACAATGAAGAAATGGCTCACTATATATAGAGAGAAAATGCCCTTGTTCCCGGATCCCACGGATCCCTCCCACAAGGGATCCGTCTAGCGTAAAGCTAGAGATCCGTGGGACGCTCCTCTTTACCCATGGGTATTTTGGTTATGGGTCATGGGTCATGGGTTATAGGTTGATCCATGGGTCTTTTACTAGATACAATGTATCTTATGAGTGCAATGCACCTAGTCACATGGGTATGGGTCAATACCATGGGTTATGGATATTATCCACATATGATATAAGCATGATGTCATGCAATGGGTTATGGGTCAAGCTCCATGGATATGGGTCATGGACTTTGGGTTGTACCCAACTTCATTCAATGTATTTGGTCAATGGGTTATGATACTTAAGTTTCTACCCATTTATATTACCCAATATACTACATACTAGTTATGTGTATATTTTACCCAAATATGTAAACACTAGTTGTTGTACATATGTAATACTAAATCATAAAATCACTTATACTTGTTTTAGTGTTTTATGTGAAAGCGTAAGTGTGTTAGAAACTATTAGTTCAAACCATTTACATATTTTATTTGTTTCATTAAAATGATTTTACGTTTGTTATCGACAAAACATTAGAAGATCGTAAAATATAAATAAACGTTTTTATGGCTTATTTGTATTAACACCCTGGTTAATGTACTTAGAATGGTTGATGGAGAAAGAAAGCCAGCCATGGGTTACATTTATAAAACAATGGACAAGGCCAAGGATGCTATTCGCAATAGCTTCCCGAATAGGATGGACCTTTATAAGAAAACTATTGAGATTATAGATCATAGGTGGGAATGCCAATTCCATCGACCTTTACATGCCGCTGGATGTTACTTAAACCCGTCTAATTTTTATGATAATCCATTATTCGCTCCAAACTCTGAATTGGAAGGGGCGGAAGAAATCAGGGACGGCTTACTCTCTTGTATCCAAAGAATATCTCCAAATACTGCATTGAAGACAAAGTATTAAAGGAGCTGCCTATCTACGAAAATGCGAGTGGACTCTTTAGTAAAGTATCTGCTATAAGGCAAAGAAAAGAAATGGCACCAGGTAAGTGAAACAAGCTATAAACTACATACTTTAGTAAACCATTTGCTACTAGGAAGTACACTAAATTAGTTCTTTAACTTTTTCCACATATAGCTGATTGGTGGATGACGTTTGGAGCTTCCGCGTAAAAAAGGTTGGTTGTAAGAGTTTTAAGCCTAACTTGTAGTGCTCGTGAAAGGAATCAGGTCTTTCAACATGTAAGTTACAAATTCACATTTACATAGTGTTAGTGTAGATTGAGGAATTGGGGCATCTTGTACACTAAGCTATTGAAGTATTCAATAACACATAATAATATATTTTCAGCTCCACACCCAAAAAAGAAACAGATTGGCCCAAGCTCGATTGAATGACATGGTTTATGTGAAATTCAATCGTGCCGATCCTATCCTTTTGAATGAAATTGATGATATGGTCTTTCAACATGTAAGTTACAAATTCACATTTACATAGTGTTAGCGTCGATATAGAAGAGAAGGGAATGCCGATCCTATCCTTTTGAATGAAATTGATGATAGCAACGAGTGGTTGATGGGGATAATGGAAGATGATATTGATGATGGTGAGGATTTGGTGTATATTGGTGAAGATTTGACATGGGGTGAAGTCAAAAGAGTTTCTGGTGCAAATGATCCTAGTTATTCTACTCGAGCATCAAGATAAAGTGGTGTTGGGTCATCGAGGGTTGATAAAGATAAAGGTCAAACCTTTAGTAAAAGATCTAGACCCTTTGAGATTGTAGATGAAGATGATTTGGAAGATGATATTGGAGCACCTGGTGATGATGATGGTGATCTGATACCCTGTTAGGAATTAGAAAATTCCATAGTGAAGAGTCGGTCACCCCAAATGTTATCTAGCTTAAGTTAGCTCGTGGACTTGTCATTAGTTACGTTATTTAGTAATTTATTTATTAGTTTGTAGCCAGTAGTATAGTGTAGAAAGTGCAACACCGTGGAGGAAGGGTCTCTCTTTACCCACTTGTATACGATCCATTGCGCCGATAGTGAGGTCGTGTATTTGTAGTATAAATACCCCTTCCATCCATGGAAGGGGTGGTGCTTCTCATTCAATCTCATATTCCATACTTTGAGTAACTCTCTAGCAAGAACACCCCTCTACTCTCTCTCTCTAAAATGTTAAACATGTATTTTGATCATCCAAGACCACCTGAATCATCAACACAATAAAATAACGATCCTACTACAAAAATTGCCAAGGTTGTTGTGTTTCTTTGATTTGTGTGGTTTTTCGCACCATGGTTTTCCGTGGTTCGGTTTTGGTTCATGATGTTAATCGTTTTGGTACCATCCTTGATGGTTGGAAAACATTTTTTTGAGTATTTTTGCAAAACAGTTATACATTTGTTGTGTATCCGGTTTTGGTCTTATTTGTATGTCCCGGGTCTTTATGTGAACATTTGGTCATTTCTATCTTGGTCATTTTATTTGTCCAAATATGTTTGTCACTCTTTAAACATCTTTTGTTACCAATTCGAGATATGTAAAGTGGTCAAACTATGAAGTCTATGGTCATCTTGTCGATTCATGCTCATGTTGGGTCAAAAATGAAGCTTTTCTATATGTTTCGGTTTTGAAACCGTATTCCTTGGTAGCGAAGTTGTTATGTGTGTCCTCGTGAACGACTTGTCATTGTATCCGGTTAGCGAGTTGAGTATCAAAATTGCCTAGCGACTTGTATTTACAAGTCAGTAGCGAATTTGTCCTAGCGACTTGGCTAGCTTAACTTGTCCTAGCGACTTAGCGACAGTTTGAAGCGACTTGTCCTAGCGACTTGGCTAGCGACTTGACCAGTAAACTAGCGACTGACGAAAGGTAGAAGATGAAATGACTCGACCAACACGACCATATACCATTTACCAAACATCAAGACCTCATCAACAACATCACTCATCTATGTCTTAACTACGACTACAATGGTCAAGACTCGGACTCATATTCGATTGATCTCACTTTCTCTAACTTGGTGGAACTCAAGAGTTACATCAAGACCAAAGGTCTAAAGCAAGTTTAGAAATCTTCATTGATCAACTCATAACGATAAAGAAAAACAAGTCACTAGATCTCGCTATTTGTTTCGGTGGCATTCTATTACAACATCAAGACCACGAGGGTCAACACGAGAAACATACACCATCACGTATCCTATTGCATTAATCAAGAAACGAAAACAAAGGACAATAAAAGTAATTGATCTCAGAATCATATCTCTCATTCCATTAAAAGTTTCTTTCAAACTTTTGGAGGTCAAGCCTTATGAAAGATATCCATCCCATCATAGATCTATGACTCTATTACCATAACTCAAAACGTTAAAATGATACGAGATCTGCACTTGCTCATTTTTGTGAATGGTTCTAAAATAACTCATAGATCTCAAATGATCTACTCACTAATGAGCGTTGTACTTCATTGATCTTAATATGTTTGCTATTTTATCCGAATGTTTAAGATTTTTCAACTAACAAACTGGTTAATTGAACATCTTGATTCGCTTACGCCTATCATCAAACATATTCGAAGCCATGAAGTGAGTTTAACAATTATGTTAACCCATTTTCACTTGTTAGGTGTTAAATTAAAACAAACCAAACGATTACCTACCTTGTCACTTGATCATATTGATGATACCATGACCCTCCCCTGCCATCCTGTGGCACAAGATGTTGTCTCGAGCCAACCCTATGCTGAGACAAATCTATTCAACTAAGCATTAAGGTATGAGGAAGGTTGTTCAAGAGATGGAGGCGTGATTTATTGTGATTGTAACCTGGGTTAAGAGGGCATTTTGAGTGATGTAAATGAGGAAATAAGGTGTGTGATTTAGGGTTTGCAAGAGTGATTGATTGGAGTGAGGCGCTCTGTGTTTGTAGAAGTTTAATTAGGGCAACGAATGGTGTAAGGTGTGTGTTAATATACCAAATTAGCAGGCGTTGTTGTTATGGATCGGATGGGCCTCTTGGGTTTCAACGAAGAAAGTGTAAATTGGGCCCTTGAAAAGATGGTTGAGCTGAGTGTTTCTACACACAAGTATATTATCACATATTTGTGTTCAAAAATTGTTTTTGATACATTTTTGATATATTGCTTTGAAGTTGGAATTTTGTTATGGTATAAATTTTCAAGGAGAGTACGAATTCACGACTTGAGCTTGATTTTTATGAAAAAGGTTCATCGATGTAGGTGACCTCACTTGGGCTTTGGAGTTTGAATGGAAAAATCACACTTTTCGTTTGGAGCTTGAATTCGAATGACGGTAGGATGGGCTTCTCTAGTGTATTGTTTGGTTATATGATTGGACAATAAGATTTGTTGTGATTTGAGATCGCTTTGGTTTATACATTTTCTCCAAGAATATTTTGTCTCGGCTTGAATTTCTATTGGAACTAAGGTGACTACGAAGTTGTTTGGGACGGTATTTCTTACTTGGATTTGAAGTGAGGTTTTCCGCTTACTTATTTAGTCTTCTTTCTTTCTACCCTTCCGCGAAGATGACTTGTTTGGGCTGTTATAGTGTGTGATAAAGACTCTGCATGATCTGATTTGGTTGTGATTCTTTCTCGATTAACTCCACAACGTAGCTATCACTTCGGTGTCTCACGCAGTTGAGGATATGTCAAGAGGTTTTGTACATTGGGTACACTGTTTCTTCTTCACAAGGATTAGTACAAGCTTAAGTAACAAATCAGGGAATGTTACGCCTCGCTCAAGTTTGGCATATCGGGTTTACTTCACACGTGGTCACAACAACAACCCGGCGAATGCGTGAATGATGTGTTTACCGAATTGTCTATTGGATGGTTGATGATGTTGTTGATGTTGGATAATGAACCCCGCATGTTCCCCAAACATATATATTCAGAAACCAAAATGGCTATAATACATCTATTTGAAATTGTTTTACGGCTTTGTCTTGATTTTGTAAAATCCTTGAAAAGAACCTATTTCTCGGTTTAAATCATTGACTTGTAAAACCCGTAACAATGGAAACATCCGATAATAGTAAGGTGCATTTCGGATCTATCTTTTGGTTTATTCTTGGTTTTGTAAAATCCCCCGAAAGATTCTATTTTTCGGTTTAAACCATAGAGTTGTAAAATCCCGTAATGATGGAACCATCACGAGAAAAGGAAAGTGTATTTCGAGATCTTATCGATATCACGGTTTACGTTTCCGAAGAAGGGATAAAAGGGTGTACTTCATGAATTGGGTGTGTATTTGGGTTGTCTTCATGGCAGTTTAGTTATTATATGGTTTCACGGGTTACGTAGCTTTTAACCATGGTAGGGATGAAACCATTATCAAAGTTTATTTAATTGTCAAAAGAAGGCTTTTAGATTTGAGTAGTTCAGAAGATGTGACATCGGGTTAATTCATATTATTTATTTGAGGTTGAAGCTTTTGAATTATCACGGGCGAGTGTACTTAGTATCCGAAGGTATCGGGGATGGATGGATGAAGATTCTTCATGATCCTTGTTCGAGCTTACTATAAAAAACGAAGACTTGGAAATCTAGTTATTGTTGGGTGACTTTTACCTTTTCTTTTACCACTTGGGGAATTGGGCTCTTATCACCTCAAAATAACTATCACTTAAAGGAGTTACGTTGTAGTGCTCGGTGTCACATTCAATTGTGGATTTTCAAGAGGTAATGTACGTCTATTACTTGATGGTTGGTTGGTTGAAGAGTATAGAGTACTTAAGAGATTCAATGGAGCATGAATTCTCGTCACCGCTCTTTGTTACATATGTGCAAGTTTAAGTCCACGAAGTTCGGGTTAGTTTACTGTGGTCAAATTCATCATATTGGGTCATCTCCATCACCGTCACTACAAAGAGCCTACTGAAATGATAATGGGATGATTACATGTTTTGCTAAGAGAGCGAAAAAGAGATTATGACGTTATGAACACATCTTCATGCCTCATACTCTAAAAGAAGAAAGAGAGTAATGCCGAAGGCGCTTTTATCTTCAAAAGAAGAGAAATCTTCTTATGGACGATATGTTCAATTCGGGCCCTGTTACTCTAAAGAAAAAGAAATAATGCGTTCGGTCGCGTTATCTTCCGAAGAGAAATCTTCTTATGACGCCCGTCTGCTCACATCGGCCTGTGCCTCGACTCCAAAGAAAAGAAAAGTGTATACGCTTTGGCGCTTTATCTTCCAAAGAAGAGAAATCTTCTTATGACATCTGCTCACATCGAGCCTCGGGCCTCGTTACTCCAAAGAAAAGAAAAGTGTACGCGCTTGATCGCTTTATCTTCTCAAGAAGAGAAATCTTCTTATTATGACCATTCTCATCAACATGCTTCATGTTTTTTCCATGTGCTTCAAATCATAAAGTGAACTGGCTACCATCGATTGTTTTCTCATTCCACTTGCTCGATTATAATGAAGATGGCGACATCATGTGCTAACTTGGCGGAAGAGAAGTGTGAATAGAACATTCGGATGATTTTCACTTACTTAATCAAGAATGGCAACTCCGTATGCAATTCTTGAGGGGAGAAAAGGTTGTGAATTTTTTGCATTGTTGATTGATATTTGAGAATATAAATGGTAATACGGCTCTAAACTCATGTAAGAACCGAGCTTCTTCTTATCGGTCATCTTCACATGGAGTTTTTCTCTTCTAAGAGCCGTTGGTTGACATCTTCACAAGCTGATATGAGTTTATTGACAAATTGTTTCCGGTTAATGCTTCGCGTATTACATTAACATGATGATTCCGAACAACCTTCTTTTCTTGTTTGATGTGATTGTTTGCTTGGTGTTACCATTTTGTGTGTTACCAAGTAATGGTGATTGCCGATTTCCTTTTGATGAACATCTTTTCGTTTCTTGTTTGATTGGGAGGATCTTAATTAAGGGATTTGCAAGATGTAAGTTAATTGGGATGCTTTTTGGTGATGTTCTTGTGTTTTTGGTGAAATGAAGATGTTAACTATCTATTCCCCAACTGGACAATCTTTAAGAAGGTCGAGTCTTCAAGTTGTTCTACATATTCTACATGTTAGAAGACTAAAGGATTTAGTTGCATTTACCATCTAAAGACTTCTTCTTAATTCATGGCATTTATAATACAAATTGTGGGTCTGGGAGAGCACTAGTTGGGAGAGTTTGAAATGCCAAATTTAATCCCCTATTAGATTTGCTCACATTATTAAAGCAAGTTGATTCTCACAAGAGTTCAAATGTTCTTCTCAAAATTTCTTGTATACGGGCTTATAATGATTTCGACTCGTAGTGTCAAAACTAAAGTAAAGGAGACACACATCTATACGCCAGTAATCTTGATGATTTGGCTTAATACTTCTAAGTGATTGAAGATATCCCTGAAGACTATTGTCATTACCGCAGAAACTCAAGATTTGACTCATAGCGTTAGGTTTTTTATTCCAACTATGTGGGGAAGAGATGGAAGAGTTAGTTTCATGATAAAAGAGGTACATTGGCAAGTGTGTGATGATGCTATCGATTCATCGAGAGAGAGAGATTGTGTACATTGGGGATGCTCGCCATTCAACTATCTCACTTGAGGGCTTAATCGTGATTGAGAGATATAATCACTTATTGCAGAGTGGACATCCGGTGATTGTCATCCGAGAGATAATCGATGATCTGCCCTGCTTCTTCAATGTTATCGGTTGTTCTCTCAAGTTTGGGCATTGGTTTCGGTTCTTGAGCTTCATACACTTTCTTCTGGAGAGAAAAGTATACATCGGGTTATTCTTTGGCTATTGACTTAATCTCGCTACTCGATGGTATAAGTTTCTTTGTCTTCTGTATGTGATTGGGTTCGTGAGCTCTAGTCTAAGAGACCGCATCAATTCAATTCATTGGGAAGTGGTCTCTTGACACCTTTTGGAATGGATTGCTTACGCCAGGAGAGAAAAGAAATTTGAGAAGATTGTTTTATGCGTGGGATGATACTTTCTTTGTTATTCTTGTTGATGATATAACCAATAATGGAGAACCTTGATTATCGTTCTTAAAAGGAGCGTGGATTTATGATAATGGTGTGCTAAAAACCTGCACGCTAAGAAAAGCTTGAAATAGAGCTTCGAATCACGCTTCATCACATGGATTTTTAGGTTTGGGGAAGAGTCTCACTTTCGATGGTTCAATTTCTTTCTTCTATTCGAGCCTCTAAGCTTTGGTGGTGAATGTTTAAGAGATGATGACTTCTATCTTCTAGTAATCTGGGCGCTTGATATCCTTATCTCAGACTGTATCATCATCCTCTTTAACTATATCATCTACTCTATCTTTGTATATATTTTTCTGAAAAACAAAATACAAAAATATAAAACCAACAAAAGAAAATAGAAAAATATAAAATCTTCCAAAACCCATAAAAATCAGAAAATTTCAAAAATACCAAAAATATGTTTTCTCATGACATGTCTTCCGGTATCGATAACATCTACGGTCTTAGAAATTTCATTCAATAATGGCACGGGATTTTAGATGAAGTTCGAAAGGGAGGTGTAAATATTCTTTTCTATACATGTCACAAACTATGGCTTGCGCTTACTTTGCATGTAGAACCCAGCTAAACTATGGCTTGCTATTGTTTGATTATAGCAACCCGTTCTTCAAGAAAGGAAAGTGTCTTAGCTAAACCATTTTTCAAAATTCGCACTTATCCTAAAACAAAACAAGGAAAGCATGTCGCCAAAAGATCATTGTTCCTACACAAATGTTTTCCGTCTAAAATTCTTCAGAAAAATATTTGTTGTTTTTCAAAAATGGTGGAAAATGAGTTGCTTGAAAATCAATCAGCTTAGAGTTTTAGTAAAATTGAAAACTCAATCAATGACTTCAGCTTTTAAACCTTTTCAAAAAATGAGTCGTTGATTGAGAGGGATAATGTTTTCAAATTTATATCATCTAACGGACTTATCTTATTCATCCTACGTGCTTACTGTAAATACAATTGCCTATGTTGAAGGACTAGGTTTCTAGGATGTGATTATTAGAATTAGATGATTAGAGTTTGATAAACACATTATTCCCATGCCATATATGAATTGATTGATATGTTGGATTGACTTTTATTAGTCGATTTCTGTTTGGGTGATGTCACCACCATATATCCAGTATGTGTGTTCACTAACGTATGCGTGTATCTTGGTATAAGAATGTTCCCGATCCGGATTCCACATAATATGATGTTTGGATGCGAAGGAAAAGGGTAACTATATCTTGGGTTGACAAATGAAGAAACGGAGCTTAATTGACTTCTATGGAGAGTTGGCATAAATGCAACGTGAAGAGGTCTTACCGCATCATAGCGGTTGGTTTTCTTCTAAGTGATTGAAGAAACGGAGCTTAATTTGACCTCGGTTGGCATTCAAAATGCAGCGTAGAAGAAGTCTCTACTGCATCGATCACAGACGGTTTTTCTTCCAAACCCTACAGTAACAACAACAAAAGCGGCTCAACCACCTAACTAATCTTTGTGCAGGATACCATTTTTAAACAATTTTTGAGTAAATTGAATTAAATTGTTTTGAAAATGGAAAAATGTTGTTTTGAAAATATATTGGACTAAAATTTGAAAATCACCGGACTTCATTTTATCAAAACTTGAGTCACTCAATTATCGACTACGGTCATGGATTGAGGGGGAGAGTGATTTAATATAAAATATTTTCAAACGATATTTCTTCACAAAAGTTCCGCTTTGTACTATATAAGTGGTGATCTAAAGATTTAATGTTATGTCATGGTATGATTTTTCTTTAGAATCAAGGTCTTTCAAAATGAAATTTTTCTGTTCTTGTTTGATTGTGAAATTGTTTTATTTTACTAAAAGATCTCTTAAAATAATCATACCTGACACTAACAATCTTTAATGTCTAAATATGGTCCTTATCTACCATTTTTTTCAAAATTAAATCTTGCCACGTCTTTCCTCAAACTTTCTAAATGATTTAAATCAATCGGGATCCAAAATTCTAGTTGGTTTGAATTTTTTGATCAAGGGAGAGATCGTGATTTAAATCTCAAATTTGTTTTAATGGAATCGGTTTTAGTTCTTTAAAGGCACTCCACGCTCCATGTGCCAAACGATTTCAAATACACGATGCACATGTTGAGGAGGAGGATTTATCCAAAAACAAGATGAGTATTTAAACTTGGCCACATATTCTCCCATGTTTTATAAACCTTATTAAATCACTTGGGATCCAAAATCTCAAAGGGTTTGATATTTTTGGAGAATTTGTGATTTAATAATGAAATTTGATAAAGTTGATTGTTTTGATTCAATTGTGCGGTGCTTCTCTAGATAAAAGCTAAACGCTTTGAATCTGAAGCATATATTGAGGGGGAGCATTTTAAAAGAAAATAAACTATCGAGGTACAAAAGCTTTTATGTTTTAACATAATGTACCTTGATTGAGTTTTCAAATGGTTTCTTAAATGGCCTTTGTAATCGTGGATGTGCTTCAAAAGAACTCTTGCCTCTATGTGATAAAAATGATTTCAAATATCCTATGCACATATTGAGGGGGAGAATTTACCAAAGAAAATCAAATGGCTTTTTCCATGGAAATTGTGATCAAGAAATTATTTCAAAGAAATTATTTCAAAGAACTCTTGCCTCCATGTGCTAAACAATTTCAAAATCATACGCACATGTTGAGGGGAGGTTTTCTAAATGATCAAAACTATTAAGGTACAAAATGCTTTGATCTCTTATCACAAGTACCTTGATTGTTTTTCCAAATGATTTTTCAATTGGTTTCACGGAAGAATGAACGATAAAAAACCATTTTACTTTATGCATTGAAGTTATAAGGATGGTAAGGTTAGGTATTTGTTCCCACGATCCGTGAATCCCGAGGGATTCTGTGGACAATCCACTAGATAGTGTAGAGTCCTTAGGTATGATGAAAAAGGAGAAAAATGAGAAATGGGAAGAGTGCGGATCGATTTGACAGAGCTAGCTAATCGAATAAACCCAACAAGGTTCTAGTTATGAAGTCTCGTAAGCTAATCAGGGGTTGAAGAATGAAAAAGAACTGAATGTGAAAAAAGGTGAAAAGAAATAGCCCTCCATCAATTCAACCTTAGGGGCGTAAACCGGTTCAATACATATGCTCTTACCGGGTTGTTACTAAGGTAACACCGGTATTGAAGACAAGACGTCATGGACCCAAAGGACGCGACTTGCACTAAACTTCCCAAACCACTCAAGTTCCTCTTAAAAGGGCTTGTTTCATTCTCACGAGGAACCGATATAATCTATCGACTTTCTCTTAGAGATTGTTGATATTGAAGAAGGAGACCTCTCCCTAGTCTCCGGCATAGGAACCAAATGTGCACGCATTGAGTCTAGAGAGCCAAGAGATCATCCACAATATCTCATTAGGACACTAAATTCTTGAAGACTTGCTGTTTCACACAATGTGGAAAGTAAGTATATATTTTAAGAGTCCCACGCATTATCCTTGTGGTATTGCTGTAACATCCGAAAGTGATATGCATACATATTCACAATGAAGATGGAAAGCCTTCTGGAGCCAACATCAAACAAGCTCCCGGTAGGTGGCATGTGAGATCTATTCTATAGATCAACCATGTGACAACCGGATAGAAACGATGGGGCGATTCACTAAGTGAATCAACCTTGGTCCAGAAAAATTGACGGATGCTTTTGAAAACCGTTCGATGTGCAAATCTTCTTTTCTCTAGCACATCGAATGTGTATTCATTTTCAAACACAAAAGTATCTCTGATTGAAAAATACTTTTGGAAAAACCGTTCGATGTGTAAAATTCTTCTTTTCTCTAGCACGTCGAATGTGTACTCTTTTAAATACAAAAGTATTTTGATTGAAAATTGATCTTTCTCATAAAACCTCCGTTGTATTGCAAAACTCTTTCTTCCAAGCAATCACATTGTTTTTCAAATCATTTTTCATCAATCTGAATCTCAATTCGGCGGTTCACTCACTTCGGTGTTGTCTTCTTTGAGACGTTCCGGTTTGAGAACAGCGAAGAAAAGCGAAAACCCCATGCAGGAGATTCTTAGGAATCCTACCGATCACGGAAGTGCGATTGTGTCGATCAACGGAACCGTGGGCGTGTACTCAATTCAACGAAAGTGATCAAAGACACTTTTGTGTTTTATTGCTAACCTGTTGTTTGCGTGTACATTTGGACGGTTCTGTTGATCGTAATTGAGGAGTCATTCCAAAGCGCATGCTCACAGATCCGCACTTAATTTGAAGAAATCATAACCGGTGCATATCTTCATAACCTGGCTCGATATTTCATACTATGCTTTCGCCACCGCCGCAAATATCATGAACCACTAAGGCTTCCGCTACTCTGATGGAAAGATGTCATGATTCAAAAGTGTGAGCATGTCGGTCCCAAAGTCACAACTTCACATGATGGCAACACAATAAAGGGTGATCCGTGAGATTTATCGCGTGGTGATGATCTCAAAGAAAGCTCAAAGATCATCAAAGATGTGGATCAGTTCAAAGACCACCACTCAAAGTACAAACTATCATGGACTTTGAAGAATCACTACACAAGCACAAAGATTGCGGAACTTGAAGAATTGAAGTCTACTTGAGCTCTCGAACACATTCAAGAATAGAATGCTAGATTCAAATGTAAACATGGGGTGACCTCCCTTAGGGGAGATTGTTAGGAATTAGAAAATTCCATAGTGAAGAGTCGGTCACCCCAAATGTTATCTAGCTTAAGTTAGCTCGTGGACTTGTCATTAGTTACGCTATTTAGTAGTTTATTTATTAGTTTGTAGCGTAGTATAGTGTAGTGCAAACAATCGCGGGAGGAAGGGAGGTCTTTACCCATCGTATACCGATCCCGGCCGATAGGGAGGTCGTGTATTTGTAAGTATAAATACCCCTTCCATCCATGGAAGGGGTGGTGCTTCTTTTCATTAATCTAATATTCCATACTTTGAGTAACTCTCTAGCAAGAACACCCTCTCTCTCTACTTTCTCTCTCTAAAATGTTAAACATGTATTTTGATCATCCAAGACCACCCGAATCATCAACACAATAAAAATAACAATCCTACATACCCGTATTTGATGACGATGATGATGATCTTGATAACTATTAGTTGATGACTACTTGAAGAAAGATATAGAGAAAGATAACCGCTTTTGATAGCTTTTTGTTATGTGTATCTTAAACTCTCATAATCTTACTTAGCTACTTCTGTTATCAGTAAACTAATTAACTTTGGATAACTTTTGTTTGGAATATGTAAGTAACTTATTTAATGTTCTAAGCCTTTAGTAATATGTAATAGGTAAGTTATTTCATGTTTAAGCTTTTACTTCTATTATAGACTTAAGTAGAAATATTTTGTAAATTTATATTTAAACTAGCGTCGCGCGTCGGTGATGCACCCGCAACCACATTGCGCATCAGTCATTGGGACCTTCATCGCAACAGATCGCAACACACAATTTAAAAAACCAAGATAATAACGCGGGCTGATGTGCTACGTGTGTACAAGTTTTAAATTTATAAAAGGTGAATTACCAATATTACCAATAACACATAAGAGCAAGTATACTCGTCCGTTATAGCAAGATTATGAAGGTAAGTCGGATCGTCATAGGATTTGAGTGAATCTAAAAACAAGTTTGAATCAACAAAGTCTATCCAAAACATATAACAAGGCAAATAGATATAATGAAATTCAGATGATTAAAAACTACACTTGCTTAAACTAGTTTCATATCATAGATTAATGTGATTGTGTTAACCTCTTAACATGTTGGTTATGATAATTAGTTGGTAGACTAATCTATTGTTCTTACAAGTTAAACCTTCGTCAAGATTTTAGTTCATAAAAACAAGCATTACGTTTAACCAATCAATTCAAGATCAATTCAAGTTTCATAAGTCTACATACATAAACTTAAACACAAAAACATCCACTTGTTTCATCAAATTGCTTAAGAAATGGTCAATACAAAAGGAAACCGATCATAGACAAAAGGCTACAATTGATTCTCAACAACTAATCTTACGACCTTTTAGATGTTTCCAACCAATCCAATTTGATAATCAAAAAGCGCTTCTATTACAACCACACCTTAGTTCCTTTGTATAATCAAGAATAATGGGTAAAACAATCATCCATAGACAAAATGATTATGACTAGTTGAATAACAATAAGTTCTTTCGACCTCAACGATTACTATCAATTAGCCAAACTTGATTAACAAATGTCACTATGAAACTTTAGCACAATTGGATCTTAGAATCAACTTGAAATTGAATTAAAACATGTTAACACAATTACTAACTAATCATATGATAATAAACATCATTTAAGCAAGTGTATAAAGAAACTAGCCACTCATAGCAAACATGAACATAAACTCAGAACTTTGAACATTAGAAAACATGATTAAAAGTCTTACAATGCTTGGAATAAGATTACAAATGGTGAAGTAATGATTCCCAAAGTATTGGGGTAGATTTCTTGGTGATTTGGCCTCCGAATGTAGAACTTCTGGAACTCCAAACTTCCCTGGACTTCTAAGGACGAATTTGAGAGCTTAAAGCTTTGTTTGATGAGTAGAGAGATTTATATTTTCATTGTGTGTCTCATATGCTCACAAATGGTCTCTATTTATACTAATTCCAAAGCCTAGGGTATTAATTGCTGAACTTGGCCTCCAAGGAGTAAGGAAGGGACTAGAATACACCAAGAGAAGGACCTAGAATCGTTTAGATGCAAATGAGAAACTTAGTGATGAAGATTTGGCAGATGCAGCTTCTCCAACCGGATCGGTTATATGACCAACCGATCCGGTTGGTCTTCTGCAAAAGGGGCCAACCGTTCCGGTTGCGGGTAGCGATCGAACGGTTGGTGATGGTCTTTTGGCATTTCTAGTCATAATCCAACCGATCCGGTTAAACTTGCAACCGATCCGGTTGGATTTCCTGAGTTAAGGAAACTTGATCTTTTCTTCTCTTTATCGTGTAGAACTTGGTTCTTCAATCACTATGGTCTTCAAAGGTCCTTGAGATATTGATTTAGGCTTCACTGAAATGGGAATCTTCTATTTGCTGAACATTTCTTTACTTTCCTTCCGTTTCCCTGCACTTGGTTATAAACACTAGACAAACATCTTTCGATGCGTTTAAGCACTATAATCATGTGAATATAACCAAATAACATATATAAAAGCACACATAACGCTACTAAAAACATGCACAATCGAAGTTATCAAATTCCCCCACACTTAAACTTTGCTTGCCCTCAAGCAAATCTAGGAAAAACATCCATTGGTACAAGATTGTGATTATGAAAAATGTGATGCAAATCGACCAAGTATAAATACGAGAGAAGATTCATCAATTATGCTTTATAAAGGTGAAACATCAAGATGTTTGACAATATCCAATGATTTTCTTGCATGATTAACATTTCAAAACACCTCACGAAAAAGGAACGAAATATAATTCACTCAATCACTCATTTTTAGTGGAGTAATAAGATAAATCACACTCATTGCACAGTCATGATTAGATTATTACCATAAGCTTGTACAAGAAACAAAACTCCACCGACGTGGCGTGAGCACCAAGTAAAAACATCTAAAGAGGACTTTTATTCGGGTTATAATGATGTGGCTAAGGGTTAAGGGTATGGATAAGGCATGGGAATGTATATGAAATTGGTGTTAAAAGAAAAATGAAATCAAGTCTAATACCCGTGTTGCTGGCTACCAAACATTCCACGAACCAAATAAATGATTATAGCTACAATTTCTTCTTTTTCGCTTTCCACAGCTTTTTGCTTTGCCATGACAATTGTTCTTCGATCATAGCACATTGGCTATTATTTTCATACTTTCAACATTTTTTTTCTTCATAACATAATGCATGGCTCAATCAATCTCACGAGATATGGTACTCATAATCATTTGAACAATCTTCACTTTCCAGGTGACTAGCAACCAACCGTTTAGACATTGATACGGGGTAGGCTAAGGTTTAAAGTGTAAAATCTTTTTGTATTTTCTAGGTGAAGCAAAAATGAAAAGGATGGCTCAGAAGGTGTAACTAGGGGTATCTAGTGCTAAAAATGAGCACTACAAATGGGTCCATGTGGGTGGTTAACTAACCAATGCGGATAGCTAATATATCATTAGATGTAAAATGGAAGGCCATTTGGGTTAAATCCTAAGGTGTCTCTTTATCACACGAATTCACTTATATCGCATACGAATGCGATCTCATCTGGGTCTGGTAATGATTTACAAGCACAAGTTCTAGAATAAATAAAATCACCGGCACACTCATAACAAAAGATCCAAGCATAAAAGATGTATGTTGTTTATGAAATAGGCTCAAATCCTCACAATTTGTGGAAAAGGGTTATAATATGTGCTAGCAAATGTTTATCGAACCCAGAATAGATTGCAATAGTAATCGGAACACATCTCGAAGTTTCAAATATTACCAGGTTTACCAGTGGATTGATCCAGTTATTCTAATAGATAATCCTAAAAGTGTGAAAACAACTAGATCACAAGGGCAAACAAAATTTAAAATTTAAGTATGAAAACTCTAATTTTTCCTATTCACCCCCCCCCCACACACTTAAGTTAGACATTGTCCTCAATGAAAAAATGAACTTCAAAGTATAGAAATAGGGAAAATAGAGATGAAACCAGATATGTCAATGAGTTGTCAGCTTAAAATTCTTTTCTTCTTTCCTAGTGTCCACTGGAGAAATCATTACATGCACAAAATCTTATAAACAAACAAAAGGTTTTATTAAAAGGTGGCACCCCCCACACTTAAGTTCAACCAAAGGTTAAGACTTTGGGGAGTGACCACGAAAATCAAATCAAACACACGGGTTGCCTCCCGAGAAGCGCTTGTTTTATTACCGAGTCATCAACGACCGAATCTTCCAATTCACTTGGCCACAAGAGCACCTTGAACATTTTGAAAAGTTCGGGATGTACATGAATTCTTCACCGGTATCAATATCGCCCCGCATAATTCAACAGATGGTTTCCATGGAACAATTTGTGGGATTCTTCCTGGAAATGGTGCTACAAAGGTGATAGTCTCGAATTCATTTTCATGAAACTGTGGCAACGAAAATTCATTCGCTTGCTCCTTGTCGTAATATAACTTGATTCTGTGCCCATTAACAATGAAACTTCCACCCTGTTTGTCATAGAGTTCGACATACCCGGATGGATATCCACGTTTAACGATATATGGTCCAAACCATTTTGGTTGTAATTTAGGAGCTTTGAATTTAAATTTCATGTTGAAAAGCAGAACTTTATCTCCGACTTTGAATTCTTTTCGAACTTGTAGCTTTTTATCGTGATAAGCTTTTGTTCTAGCTTTATACAGTTTGGAATTTTCATAAGCTCAGAGTCTTAATTCATCGAGTTCGTGCAATTGCAAGAATCTCTTTTCTCCAACTATTTTGAGATCGGTGTTACAGTTTCTGAGAGCCCAATAAGCACGATGTTCAACTTTGAACGGCAAATGACAAGTCTTTCCATACAAGAGTCTGTAAGGAGTTGTGCCAATTGAGTTTTATAAGCCAGACAAATGCCCACAGAGCATCGCAGTTTCTTTGCCCACACTGAAGGATTGTCCTTCAATTGCTTTCTAGTATTCTTTTGAGAGCTCGTTGGTATTTTCAACTTGACCATGGTTTGTGGATGATAGGCCGCCGCGAATGCGTGATGAACTCCATATCTTTTCATTGTTTTCTCCATTTGTTGGTTACAGAAATGAGTTCCTCGATCGCTTATCAAGGCCTTGGGAATTCCATAATGAGCGAAAAGCTTTTTGAGGAAATTAACGACGACACGAGCATCATTCGTTGGTAAAGCTTCGACACGCCCATTTGGACACATAATCTATAGCAACGAGAATGTATTCAATTTGTGGATTTAGGAAAGGTCCCATGAAATCTATTCCCCAAATATCGAATATTTCACATACTTGGATACTTGTTAATGGCATTTCATCTCTTCGAGAGAGATTGGTGGTCCTTTGGCAAGCGTCACAATTTTGAACAAGTGTATGTGCTTCTTTGAATATTGTTAGCCAATAGAATCCAGATCAAAAAATTTTTAGTGGTGGAAGGACCATAATGTCCCCGGTTGGGCCATGATGACATTCATCAAGAATCTTAGGGTTTCGAACCGAAACACATCTTCGGATCATTCCGATCGGACACATTTTGAAAAGATATGTCTCTTCCCAAAAATAGTATTTAAGTTCCGAAAAGAATTTGCTTCTTTGAGCACGAGTTAGACCTTTTCGAGAATTCCTCGCGAGGTAGTTCAAAAAGTCAGCAAACCAAGGATCGTCAGTTCCATCGATGGTCATGAGAGTTTCATCGGGAAATAGTCATCGATTTCCTCTTTTTTTAATTCCTCAAGATCGGGATTTTCAAGACGAGATAGGTGATCGTAAAGCAAGATTTTCTACTCCTTTCTTATCTTTGATTTCGATGTCAAATTCTTGGAGTAGCAAAATCCATCGAATAAGACGTGGTTTAGAATCTTGCTTGGTGAACAGATACTTGAGCACTGAATGATCGGTAAAAACGATTATTTTTTAGAGCACAAGGTAGGATCGGAATTTGTCGAATGCGAGCCAGTAATTCTTTTTCGGTGACGGTATAATTTTGCTGAGCACTATTCAGTGTCTTGCTAGAAAAATATATAGGCCGAAAGTGTTTTCCTTCACGTTGGCCTAAGACGGCTCCAACAAAGAAAAATCGCTATGCTGCACATAAGTTCGAAGGGTAGTGACCAATTAGGTGAAACCATGATCGGAGCACTAGTAAGTTGAGATTTCAATGTTTTGAAAGCTTTTATGCAATCACGTTGAAGTCGAAGATAGATTCTTTCTCAAGAAGTTTTGTCATCGGACGGGATATTTTTGAAAAATCTTTGATAAATCGGCGGTAAAACCAAAGATGTCCTAAAAATTCTAGCGGCTTTGACGTTAGTTGGTGGTGGAAGTTTTGAGATGACATCGACCTTTGCTTTGTCTACTTCCATTCCTGCACTGGAGATTTTGTGGCCAAGCACAATTCCTTCGGTTAACATAAAGTGACATTTTTCCCAATTAAGGACAAGATGTGCAACTTCGCATCTTTCGAGCATTTTATCGAGATTAGAAAGACAAGCTTCGAATGAGTCTCTAAGATCAAAAGTCATCCATGAAAACTTCCATGGAGGTTTCTAGCATGTCTTGGAATATGGCAATCATACACCTTTGAAAAGTCACAGGTGCATTGCAAAGACCAAAAGGCATACGGCGATATGCGTAGGTTCCAAAAGGACAAGTGAAAGTGGTCTTTTCTTGATCTTTAGGATCGATAGGAATTTGGAAATTTCCTGAAAATCCGTCGAGGAAACAAAAGAATTTATTTCCGCCGATTTCAAGCATTTGATTCATGAACGGGAGTGGAAAGTGATATTTTCTCGTGGCTTTGTTTAACTACGATAGTCAATACAAACACGCCAACCAGGATGTTCTAGTTGGAACCAGTTCATTAGTCACAACCGTCATTCCTCCTTTCTTGGGAACACAAGGAACATGACTAACCCAAGGGCTATCCTCAATTGGGTAAATGATTCCAGATCGAAGTTTTATGATTTCCTTTTTAACAACTTCTTTCATGTTGGGATTGAGTCGACGTTGACGTTCTACCACAGGTTTAATCCCTTCTTCAAAATTGATTTTGTGTTTGCAGAAATTAGGACTAATTCCTGGGATGTCGGATGTTTTCCAAGCGCAAGCTTGTTTGTGATTTTTGAGGATAGAAACTAAACTTTCTTTCTCACTATCCTCGAGCAATGAAGATATGACTACTGGAAGAAGTGAGTTTTCCTCCAAGTAAGCATATTCAAGATGATCTGGGAGAGGTTTGAGTTCGAGATCTATGGGTGGTTCTTCAATAGAGGATTTAATTCGCATCTCGTCATTGAAAGTTATTTCTTCAAAATTTTCTTCCTCTTCCCCCATTTCTTCTTCTTCTTCAGTTATCTCCTTCGAATTCTACTTTCATGAAATCATCAAACTCTTTGTCAAAGTCTGTTTCATTGATTTTTTCAAAAGTAGTCATGAATGGGTCAAATTCGTTAAGTAATGCATCCAATTCTTCATCAGTGACTTCCTCAATAATATCGATGTTAAAACAAGTGTCATCACTGGAATGTGGGTAGCGCATCGCTTTATCGATTAGAAAAGTGACTCGATCTTCCCAACCCAAGGTTGAGTTCTTTTCCTTTCACTTTGATGATTGCATCAGCGGTATTTAGGAAAGGTCTTCCTAAGATCAGTGGAACTTTACTATCTTCTTCCATTTCCAAGATCACAAAGTCCACGGGAAAAATGAATTTACCGACTTGAACGAGCATATTCTCTGCAATACCCACAAAATATTGATAGGAATGATTTGCTAAGTGAATGCTCATTTTTGTTGGTTTCGAAACGTTGTTGCACAACTTGGAATACAAATAATAAGGCATCAAATTGATACTTGCGCCAAGATCGGCCAAAGCATCGCATTTAACATTATTCCTGAAAGTACATGGAATAAGAAAGCTCCCAGGATCTCCGAGCTTTGGTGGGATCTTGTTTTGGACAATAGCCGAGCATTCTTCGTTAAGGAAAGTAGCTGATATTTGCTCTAGCTTGCTTTTGTTATTAAGAAGTTTTTTCAAAAATTTCCCCAAATTGTAATTAGGCATTCGGCTATGACATCAATGAGAGGAACATTGAGTCTAACCTCTTTGATTATTTCAATAAACTTCTTATAACGCTCGTCCATCTTTTCTTTCTTCAGCGCTGAGGGTAAGGAATTTTTGGTGTATGCCTTGGACGGATGGAATCTTTCTTTTGGTGGTTTGAGTTGTGTTTGGTTCCTCGGTTTCATCCTCACTATCAATGGTGACAGGAGTGTTTTCATTAGGTTTTGGTGGTGGATCGTACGAGAGACCACTTTTGTGAAGACAGATTGATATGCTCATTTCTTGTTTGTGGTGGACGGTACGCCTTATCATTTGATGGTTTTGGGTTGGATTGGGTATTACTTGGCAATGAACCGGATGGTCTAGAGGAATGTTGGTACGAAAGTCTGCCAAACTTGTTTTCAAGATCTTGGATAGATGCTTGATGATTTTTCTGTCCTTGCTCAACTTTGGCTTTGAGATTGAAAAATTGATTTTTGATAAAATTATTTGAAGATTTTTGAGTAACCACGCAATTCTCTCATGGTTTTCGAATTCGGTTTCTTCCATCTTTTGTCGGGTTTTGTGGTGGTGGATCGTCACTTGTGGTTGAGAATCACGGTTGTCATCCCTTGGTCGGCGATCTTGCCAATTTCCCGAATTTCGACCATAATAATTACTACGATATCCTCCTCCACGGTATCCTCCTTGAGCGTAACTCGCTTCTCCTTCCTTCGGTCCACCCATAGGTTTATCGTCGTACTCGGACGATGGATGATTTCCTCCACAATTGTTGCATCCGTTTCGCATTTCCTTCATTTCATCTTTGATATCTTTGTATTGCGAGTCGATTTTTGAGGTTAACGCTTCCATCTTCTCCATGAGTTTTGAAGCATCGGTGCTTTCGAAAAAAGCAACAGTTTTTCGGAGAGGTTTAGTTTTGGAATCTTTGGACCAATCAAGTTTGAGAAGTACTCGAACTTCGAGCAATTGATGTGCATCGTTGGGAGTCTTATAGAGAAAAATTCCTCTAGCATCAAGGATGCCTTGAGAGATTTCATCTAGTCCATGGTAAAAGATTTGGATAATGGTTCCTTTGGATAGTCCATATCCATGACAACTACGGCAATCTTTCATTCGGCCAAGCTTCGACAAGTGATTCGTTTGGGTTTTGGGTGAAAGCATGAATTTCTCCCATTAGTCGATCAAACATGGCGGTGGAAAGAATCGCTTACAAAAGCTTGCCTCATCTCCTCCCAAGTATTGATGATTCCCGGAGTTAATTCATTGTACCATACTTTAGCATCTCCGCGAAAGTGATGATGGGAAAAGTTTGAGTTTGATGGCATTGACATCGGTGTCGCCATAACGGAACATGCCGCAAATTTCGATGAATTCTGCAATGTGCTTGTGCGGATCGGTCACGCGACGGCCATCGAATTGACGGTCTTTGATCATAGAAAGGTGATGTCCCTTCACGGTGAAGTTGTCACCAAGATTTATAGCAACAATAGCACTTCCGGGAGTTGGTGCTACGGCTCGGTTGGTTCCCCACATGGGTTGATTGTCCGCCATGGGAAAAGGTAAATTGGTGAAAGGATTGTAAACAACTTTGGCTTCTACGAGGTTATCAAATGGTGGGTTTGGTACTCTTGGTACACGATTTTCCAATGGTATGAAAAATGTTCTTCTTCTTCTTTGAATAAAATGTTCGGGGTTGGTAAGAGGTGTAATTGGTTCTATTCCCGCTGCTTGAGTGTTCATACAATGTCTGGAGAATCCAGCAATATCTAAACACACGACAAACAACGAAAACAGTTTTCACAGGTCGATGGTAACCGGATCGGTTGCGGATGGCGACCGATTGGTTAGACCAATTGGGTAATGGGTAAAATCGTAACCGATTCGGTTGAATGACAACCGATCCGTTAAGGTTTCGAGAGAAAATTTTTGGTTGAATCGACGGAAATTCAAAAACTTTTTAAACACAATCAAATCCCCGACGCGCCAAAACTTGATGTGCTACGTGTGTACAAGTTTTATATTTATAAAAGGTGAATTACCAATATTACCAATAACACATACGAGCAAGTATACTCGTCCGTTATAGCAAGATTATGAAGGTAAGTCGGGATCGTTCGCAGGGATTTGAGTGAATCTAAACACAAGTTTGAATCAACAAACTCTATCCAAAACATATAACAAGGCAAATAGATATAATGAAATTCAGATGATTAAAAACTACACTTTCTTAAACTAGTTTCATATCATAGATTAATGTGATTGTGTTAACCTCTTAACATGTTGGTTATGATAATTAGTTGGTGGACTAATATATTGTTCTTACAAGTTAAACCTTCGTCAAGATTTTAGTTCATAAAAACAAGCATTACGTTTAACCAATCAATTCAAGTTTCATAAGTCTACATACATAAACTTAAACACAAAAACATCCACTTGTTTCATCAAATTGCTTAAGAAATGGTGAATACAAAAGGTAACCGATCATAGACAAAAGGCTACAATTGATTCTCAACAACTAATCTTACGACCTTTTAGATGTTTCCAACCAATCCAATTTGATAATCAAAAAGTGTTTCTATTACAACCACACCTTAGTTCCTTTGTATAATCAAGAATAATGGGTAAAAACAATCATCCATAGACAAAATGATTATGACTAGTTTAATAACAATAAGTTCTTTCGACCTCAACGATTACTATCAATTAGCCAAACTTGATTAACAAATGTCACTATGAAACTTTACCACAATTGGATCTTAGAATCAACTTGAAATTGAATTAAAACATGTTAACACAATCACTAACTAATCATATGATAATCAACATCATTTAAGCAAGAGTATAAAGAAACTAGCCACTCATAGCAAACATGAACATAAACTCAGAACTTTGAACATTAGAAAACAAGATTAAAAGTCTTACAATGCTTGGAATAAGATTACAAATGGTGAAGTAATGATTCCCAAAGTATTGGGGTAGACTTCTTGGTGATTTGGCCTCCGAATGTGGAACTTCTGGAACTCCAAACTTCCCTGGACTTCTAAGGACGAATTTGAGAGCTTAAAGTTTTGTTTGATGAGTAGAGAGATTTATATTTTTAGTGTGTGTCTCATATGCTCACAAATGGTCTCTATTTATACTAATTCCAAAGCCTAGGGTATTAATTGCTGAACTTGGCCTCCAAGGAGTAAGGAAGGGACTAGAATACACCAAGAGAAGGACCTAGAATTGTTTAGATGCAAATGAGAAACTTAGTAATGAAGATTTGGCAGATGCAGCTTCTCCAACCGGATCGGTTATATGACCAACCGATCCGGTTGGTCTTCTACAAAAAGGGCCAACCGTTCCAGCTTAGGGTAGCAATCGTTCGGTTGGTGATGGTCTTTTGGCATTTCTGGTCATAATCCAACCGATCCGGTTACACTTGCAACCGATCCGGTTGGATTTCCTGAGTTAAGGAAACTTGATTTTTTTCTTCTCTTTATCTTGTAGAACTTGGTTCTTCAATCACTATGGTCTTCAAAGGTCCTTGAGACACTGATTTAGGCTTCACTGAAATGGGAATCTTCTATTTGCT
The DNA here is from genome assembly GCA_910596185.1 of Chrysanthemum makinoi. NCBI lineage: Eukaryota > Viridiplantae > Streptophyta > Magnoliopsida > Asterales > Asteraceae > Chrysanthemum > Chrysanthemum makinoi. The sequence goes on along the minus strand of OU343220.1, from coordinate 41,437,102 downwards.
GAACATTTCTTTACTTTCCTTCCGTTTCCCTGCACTTGGCTATAAACACTAGACAAACATCGTTCGATGCGTTTAAACACTATAATCATGTAAATATAACCAAATAACATATATAAAAGCACATAACGCTACTAAAAACATGCACAATCTGAGCGTTATCACGGGCACTAGCACCTCTTCTGTGTACATGATTGATCATTTTTTCTTAAGGCATTCTAGATTAGGCCATGTTAGTTTCCGTTCCTTGTAAAGAATGATAAACTTGAGCATGTTGCCTAAATGCACAATGGATAAAATATCCAAGTGTGAAATTTGTGTTGAATCTAAATACACAAGTCATTCACATAAATCTGTATTAAAATCAAATGAAATACTTTGTTTAATCCATACAGATTTATGTGATTTCAAAGCAACACTGTCAAGAATAAGAAAGAATTATTATATTACTTTCATTGATGATTGCAACAAAATGTGTTATATGTACTTAATAAATACCAAAGATGAAACTTTGAATATGTTTAAGACATATAAAGCAGAAGTTGAAAATCAGTTAGACAAAAAGATCAAAATTCTAAGGTCTGATAGAGGAGGAGAATATGAATCCAATGACTTTGCAGAATTTTGTTCTACTTATGGTATTGTACACCAAACAACAGCCCCATACACTCCACAACAAAATGGAGTTGATGAACGTAAGAATAGAACATTGAAGAACATGATTAATTCAATGTAATTACATCAGGGGCTCCTAACAGTCTATAGGGTGAAGCATGTCTTGCTGCAAATACATTGTTGAGTCGAATTCCTCATAAGAAGAGTGACAAATCTCCATATCAATTATGGAAAGGAAAGCAACCTTCTTATAAAAGGATGAAAGTGTGGGGTTGTTTGGCAAAGGTTCAAATACCTTTACCAAAGAGAACCAAACTTGGACCCAGAATAGTTGATTGTGTTTATCTTGGTCGAACAAAGAATAGTGTTGCTTATGGGTTCCTGGTTTACAAATTCAATATAAAGGACATAAGAAACAAGACAATAATAGAATTTGTTGAAGGAGAATTATTTGAGAATATTTTTCCTTACAAGGATAAAGAGAAACAAATCTCTAATCCAAGGAAAAGAGTATTAGATGATCAAGTGTCTCAAGATCAAAGAGAAAAATTTTGAGGTTCCACAACTGAATGATGAACCTAGAAGAAGTAAGCGTGCAAAGTCTCTAAAGACTTTAGACCTGATTATATGATCTATATTGTGATTGGAGAACCCCAAACATATAAGGCTGCTATGGAATCATCAGAAGCACCTTATGGGAAAGAGGCTATACAAAGCGAAATAGACTCAATAGTGCATAACAATACATGGAAATTGGTTGATCTACCTTCGGAACATAAACCAATAGGCCATAAGTGGATCTTTAAAAAGAAACTAAGACATGATGGTACCATAGAGAAGTATAAGGCTCGTTTAGTAGCCAAATGATACCGGCAAAAGGAAGGTCAAGATTTCTTTGATACTTATTCACCGGTTACAAGGATAACCTCTATAAGAACGTTAATGGCTATAGCAACAATTCACAACCTGATTATACATCAAATGGATGTGAAGAATGCGTTCTTAAATGGTGAATTAGATGAAGAAATCTATATGCAACAACCCGAGGGGTTTGTTGTCAAAGGTTAAGAGCATAAGGTATGTAAATTGGTTAAATCTTTTTACGGACTTAAACAAGCTCCAAAGCAATGGCATGAGAAGTTTGATAACACTATATTATCAAACGACTATCAAATAACCGAATGTGATAAATATGTTTATGTTAAACAATACATAAATGCCTTTGTCATTATTTATTTATTTATATGTGGATGATATGCTGATTATAGGAACAAATATGGATGTAATTAACAAAACCATATGTAATTAACAAAACCAAGAAAATGATTCATTTTTCATTTGATATGAAAGATATGGGAGAAGCTGATGCCATTCTTGGTATAAGAATTCAAAAGAATTTCAATGAATACATCCTTACCTAATCTCATTACATTGAGAAGACCCTTAAGAAATATGGGCACTATGATGATATACCAGTTGTAACTCCCTTTGATCCTAAGATTCAACTAAATAAGTTCAAAGGACAAAGTGTATCTCAGTTACTATATACACAAGTACTAAGGAGCTTAATGTATATCATGAATTGTACACGACCAAATTTGGCATATAGTGTAAGTTGACTTAGTCGATACTCACATAACCTTGGGAGAGATCATTGGGATTGATGAGTGTCTAAATACTCATCATTTTTGTTCCTTCTACACTGCAAAAACAGTCAAAAAACACTTTGAAAAGTCTTGAAAAGACAGAAAAAATATTTAGACTGTATTTTATGCAAAAATTGTCAAATCTAGTCCCTGGTTATTCAAAACAAGTTAATTTTTCATAAAAGGCCCTCAGGGATTTTCAAGTTGTCGAAATTAGCCTTATAAAGTTCGCTTTTGCAAAATGGCAACTTTAGTCCCCGAATTTCAAAGATTGACGTAATTTACCCTCGACATTTTAAATTGGAAAATTAGCATTTTTAGCCCTTTGGTAATTCTAACTTGTCAAAATTGGTCCTTTTGATAAATTTTGGAAAGTTGCTAATTCAGTCCCTCAAGTTTGGATAAATTGCAAAAGTGATCCTTGGGCTTAATCCTACTACTACAAACCGAACCCAACACCAAAACCAAGCCCAACCCACTACTCCTTATCCCTTTGAACCCCTTCCATTATGAACCCCATGACCCATCCCATTTTAACCTCCCCACAAATCAGATAAAATAAAACGACACATGACCCTTTTTGTTTCCCTCCCATACCTTCTGATTTTCTTACCCAAAACCTGACAAACCCTAAAACCCCACTCTTCCCAATTCCCAATCCCACTCATGTTTCCCCTAATCACACGTCACCCCTGCCATGTCATCAATCCAAGTTGTTGCACAAAGATAAAAAGCCAATCAATGGTCAGAATGGGTGTCCATGGATGATCCATTGGCTGGGATTATATGGAGAAAGCACAAATATGCCCTTTGGTTGTTTTGTCTCACCAAACAAACACAGAAGGAAGAAGCCAAGAAGAAGGAAAAGCAATTTTTTATTTTTATTTTTATTTAGTTTCCTGTATAAATAGACATTAGATAACTAGTGTAAAACTTGTCTAGAATCTTTTGAGTTCTAGTCCCATTTTAATATTTCTGTCATTTACAATTCCAGTAAGTTTAATTTTCAATGCAAGTTACTTTAAATTTTTTTAGTTCACTTATTTAGTTATCACCGTTCATGTTCTTAAGTTCTATTTCCAAAGTTTTAAAATTGTTAGTTAGTATTGTTGAGAACTACTTTTGAGTTTGTAAAGTGAAAAGCAAATCAGCTTTTAAAGCCTCAAATTTTTCTTGTTTAAAACAGTTGGTAATCAGCCTTTGAAAGGGTGTTTGGAAATTCTAGCGTGGGTCAAAGTTCACATTTTGACCCACTTTGACCACCAAATCAGTTTTCAAGTTGTTTACAGGTTAAATGGTCAAGGTTTTATTCACAAATTCAGTTTTCAAAGAAGTTTGGTTAAGTTTTTTTGTTGTCAAACTGCTCTGTGTTGTTTTACTTTTCCAAGCAACCTTCCCCTTTTTAGCTTAGATTAAAGTAGGTTAGAATTAAGATTAGGAGTTGAATTGGATTGTATAAGTTGCCTGTAGGTTAGTCTCATTATGTCTCAGCTTATTTTAGTTTTTTTTTAGTACATGTAATCGCTATTTTAGCTTTTGAAATCCCATCTTGCACCCCCTTAGTTCCCGCCTTGCCGCCCCTTAGCAACACCTTTAATCCTTAGTGAGCTTGTATAAGCTCTCCATTGGACAACTAAAGGGCGGAAAAAGTCAGTATCCTAGGTGAACATCAAGAATCCATAAGTTCATAAGCTCATTCCCACTCTAGCTCACCTAAAATAAGCCAAAAGTACCCTTTGGTGATCGTTCACGCGAACGCCCAAACAAGCAGCTTTTATGCCCACGTGGCTTGTCTTTTGCATTTTTAATTCATTAAATTTTTGTCCTTTTTAGCTGAAATTCTAGAAATAATCTATTTGGTTGGTTGTGGTTAGCATGCCTATTTTAGTATAATTTTAGGAATTTTATAAGTGGCTTAATCAGGCTTAAAGTAGGCACTTTAGGGCCAAGCCATGTTGAGACTTGAAATCGTCTCGAGCTTTTTCGGTAGCTTGTGCTTTTTAGGTCCCAATCAGTTGCATTAGCTCATTTTAGGTTAGATTTAGGCTGTAGTAGCTTATGGTAGCTTTTGGATAGCTTATTGCTTATTTCAAGTGCTTATTCAAACTGCTTATTTGCCCAATTCAGCTTATTAGTGGGCTTATCTAACTTTTTATATTTTTCCCAGGCTTAGTATAATATTTTAGATTTTCCATAAAATTTCCAGATTTTTCCTAGCTCATTTAGTCCTTTTCTTATTTAATATTAGTTTTTAAGTATTTTTAAATCATTTTTAATTAATCATAAATACATAAAAAGTCTAAAAAATATATTTTCAGTTTTAACATTAGTTTTATAATATTTTAGATTTTTCCAATTTATAATTTCATTTGTTTTAGTGTAATTTCCTATTTTCTTGTATTCTAATGTATTTTTAAATAGTTAAAAATAGTTTTTAATTAATAATAATTAGATAAATAGTTTTAAAAATAATTTTATTTTTCTTAAAATTTTCTTTTATTATTAGAATTGTTAAAAAGTAATTTTCATTTTCATGAGTCTTTTAGTTTTCTGATTTCACATTTTTATTTTACACGTTTACGTTTGTTTTAGTTTAAGTTTTACGTTTTTAGGTTTTAATCGTTAAACGTTTTTAAATATAGAATTAGAAGGACTTCAAAGTCTTTATTAGATTTAAATTCCTTAGTATAAATCAATCATAACCCCTTTCCCCTGCTCAATATCACTCGATCACAGATTCGTTGTATTACAGTTGTTCACACCTCGTTGGGACTTAACGACGGGAAACACTATACTCCTCCGACTTAATTGAATTTTGTTCAACCGCTTGACTTTTATGGTTGACCATTCACAAGTGGTTGACTAATAAAAGATAGACCGTTCGAGCGGGATCAGGGATGCACTAGTTTGAGTGCTTCAATATCTTAAGCATACAATGGCTTATGGGTTACATTACACTAAATATCCTCCTGTGTTAGAAGGATTTTGTGATGCCAAGATTTCCAACCATAATGAAGGCAAGTCCACAAGTGGCTATGTATTTACATTTTGAGGGGTTGTTGTATCATGGAAATCGTCTAAGAAAATGGTGAATACCAGATCAACTATGGAAGTAGAATTTGTAGCTTTAGACAAAGCTTTTGAAGAAGCAAAATGGCTTAGAAGCTTTCTAGAGGGTATTCCCTTATGGCCAAAACCTGTGACTGCTGTGTGTATACATTGTGATAGTATGGTTGCTCTAACTAGAGCAAAGAACCATATCTATAACGGCAAGTCAAGACATATAAAACTTCGCCACAATACGATAAAGGACTTGTTGAGAAATGGAATCATTTCCATCGACTACGTTAAGTCAAAGGAAAATATAGCAGATCCTTTAACAAAAGGCCTTTGTAGAGAACAATTCATATTTACATCAGGGATATGGGCTTAAAGCCAACACAATGAGTGACTACACGACAAAAACCTAAGGTAGCAAATTGGAGCTCCAATGGTCTAGGGTCAATAGGAAAACTAGTTGGGGAAAAGTCAAAAGTACTAACACACATGTATGCCCATTCCTAAGATGATTTTTGTGTGTGTTTTTTTCGTTGATGATTGAGGTCTGAATTTTAATTATTAATAATGCTAATGACTTTTACAGTGGAATACTATAGAATATACTTGATTGGCAATACCTATACGATATTGATATGGGGTCGCATCTTTGGGAACTAGATGGCTAAGTTCTCTAAAATTCTCATGAATAAGGATATGTTCACGACCGAAATGAGCACAATGGTAAGAATATGTTATTACATAAATATGATATGTGTGATACTTATTGTCTCGATTTACTATACTATGTGGCTAGTTCAAGAGCTATGTTCACTATCCACAAAGTAGATATGATAAGCACTCACTAAGATAGGTTCAAGTCCAAAAAAAAGACACCTAATCTGATGCATGTCATATTACATTTGATGGAAATAGAACAATAAGTAACTTTATATTAACTTATTGTCTATTCAAATGTGAGGTATTATTGGTGTTTGAATAAAAAATGTGGGATATTGTTGGTAAAAGTTTTGTTGTGTTTTGATAGTGACCCATGAACTGGCTATTAGTGAAAGTTTTTTGTCACAAAATCGTCGCTAATTGACCATTATTATGGTAAAGACGCACCTAATCACAACGGTGGCGGTAATATCTATTATAAAGGCATTAATGAGAAAAGCATCGCGACTGTTTGAATCAGTTTCAGTTAGTGACGGTTTTTTTGTCGCTAGGTCGTCGCTAAAGCATTGCTAATAGCATTTTTTTTGAACCATTGTGACTGTTACGAAAAGAAGTGTCTCTAAGGACATTTGAAGAGGTATTGTGACTATTTTGAAGGGTAACTATGTGCCTATATAAAGGGGACAAATTTGTCACTTTGAAATCATAAAAAACACAAAAATCTCATCCATCTTCGTCATGAAAACATATCAGATTCGCTAAATTCAAGTTCCATACTTGATTTGATTGTTTTATCCTCTAAACTATCGTACTAGATAGTAAAAATATTTTGTTGTTTCGAACAAACATAATCAATGTCATCAAAGTGAGGTATGGGAAGGAATGACGTAAACAATTACACATTTACCTAAAGGTAGATTATGCAAAAAAGTGTAGATAGGTATATACGTGGTCTCCTCGTGACATGCTGGAACCATCTCATCCGTTTACTAATTCTAGTTGCGCTCTAAAAACTCCATTCTAAATCATGTGTAACACCCATTTTCAAAGACTTATCAAAGCTAAATCATCAACAAATGGTCAAACCACGTAAACTAAAAACAACCACAATGATTGAATATAAAAAACAACATACTTGATTTATGAGGTAGGACCCAAATAATTTTAATAAATCCCCTTAGTAGTCAAAAGCACTTCTAAGAACACAATAGCATTCTTCTTGTTTGGACGTGGTTCCATACTTCCAGAAGCGTATAAAGCTTATTTGTTTCGGGTTATTTCATAACCTCCTTCATCAACAACCGTAACTTAAGCAAAACACTAAAACCAAAACCCTTAATTTTTGTATATAAATCTGCACTACCAATTTATGCAACAATCTAAAACCCAAATGCAGTCGACATTAAAAGCAACTAGCATGGTACCCATACAATGCGGCGACGGGTACCCTGTAACTATATTTTGCGGCGAACAAATGTTATTCGGTTACACGTTTTTTCTAAAAATAACTGTACGAATGAATGAATTGGTGTGTGATGTTACAATGTTATTAATACACATAAAAGAGTTATACCGGTGAAAAGAATGTGCATTTTTATATAAAGGATAATTCCGTATTTACCTACCCTAAGGTTGTGTTTGGCGAAGGGCTTATGGGGCTTGGGCTTTTAAAATAAGTCTCGTTTGTCATGCGGCTTATGAAATCATAAGCCTCTGAAAAGAGCTTAAAACTTTAGTCCCATAAAAGGGGCTAAAAACTTTAGCATGAGATTTTAAACAATAAATTATTTATTTATCCACAAAAATTATCTAACATATTCAAAAACTCATTTGTTTATGTCATTTTTAGTAATTTTGTAATAATAAATCTAAACTTAAGCCCATTTGTCAAACAAGTTTACAAAAATATAAATTTCAACTTCTGCCTATAATAAAAACCTCCGCCCAAACCGAGCCCCAACCCATTGCGCCAAACATACCATAAATATCAAAATTGCATATAACCGAAAACACAAGTTTTTCATCAGCAGATTCGTCACAAGATGAGTCAAGAGGAGGCTGCTGGTGGCATTTCTAGTAGATTCAAAGCTTTCATGGCCGCAACACTACAATGAATTTCAGCAGCAGATTCACAAGATCATCAAAGGTACACTCATAATATAAGTTCTTATATTTGTTTTATTTATTTGGTCACATTGTGAGGGACGGACCCGAGAGCTGGGGTGCGCCACGGGCCACACCCGATTTTAGGTCACAAAGTGTAACTTTTTAATAAAATATGTCTTTTTTAGGCATGCGCAACCCCCAATTTTACCAAATAAATTCTTAATCCGACAACTTCACTACTCATAATAAAAAATAAAATAAAAAATTGTGCAACACCTTCTCCAAAATCGTGTCTGTACATGGCACAAAGGTGACTTGGCGTGTACATTTGGCAGATGACATGGAATTATTTTGATGATATCAACACAAAACCAATATTAATTGTGGTAATTGTTTCTAACAAGGGGGGTACCCGTGCGTTGCTGCGGGAATGTTGTGTTTAATCTAAACTCGAAATGAAACGATCGATTTTTTTTTTTTTTTTTATGCAAAAGATCATAACCGCAAGTACCATTTTTGTAAATTATTTATGAAAATAGTATGATTTTTTTACGGAAAAAGTCCTTAAAGTTATCGGCATTTTGCAAAATTAGAACTTAGGGACTGACTTTGAAACTAAAAGGACTAAATTTGCAATGCATCAATAACCTCAGGGTCTAAAATGAAAATTTCCTATGAATAGTAAACACTGTTATGCACTGTAGCAAAACTATTCTGCACTGTAGCGATGCTATTTTTTAGTTTTAGTCCCTGAAAGTGTCGGTATATTGCAAAGTTAGTCCTTAGGGACTAACTTTGAAATGAAGACTTAACCTTAGGGGCTGTTTCTGCTCAATTTTTGTACAAAAACAGTCCCTGAAGTTATTGGATCGTTGCAAATTTAAGTCACGATTGTTAACTAACGGCTGTTAATGACTAACTTTGCAATGGATTAATAACCTCAGGGTCTAAAATGAAAATTGGGAAAGTACTGTAGCAATAGTGCTTTGGCGCCACTGTTCAATGCCTTTTAGTGTATATATATATAATATGTGAGCATTTTAACAAGTAAGATGCTCGGTTGTAGCTATGTTTTCCTTACCTATGCCGAATGTGTTTAGAATGAGTATTGTATGGTCATTTCGATACTCATCAGCTTGACTCAAATGTTCTTCAACTGCACATATTCTCTCATCTTGACTCATTCTTTCCGTAATACGCTGCATTGCTTTTCTACTCACATTGTGCCCGTTACCCAAACCCGCCCATTTTGCCACCTCTAACTCACGTTGTTCCAAATGTTATTGCCTTGCTTGCTGACATCACATTTCCCAAACATAACTTTTTTTTTTTTTTTTTCAAACTAGCTACCATAAATACAAATAGGAGAAGTCTTACATAAAATCCACTTTATTCTTTACTCACTAATACCCATAAACTTAGCATTTAGCCGTGTGAGTGATGGTTACATTGACTAAGTTATACTTATAACGTATAATATATTCTTTTGCAGACAACAATGCTACTTTGGAGATTCATTATGAAGAATTGGACAAGTTTGATTCGGATATGGGCTTGTGGCTGATAGACACACCCCGCCAAGTCCTTGAGATCATGGAGCGATCTGCTAAGGAATATCTCTCCGTTTTACTTCCTGAAAGCCTACGTGACATACGCCTCCTCATCACCAGCATACCTGTTTCCAATATTCACTCCATTGAGTATGCCTTTTTTTTTCTTTTCAACATTACCTGTCAGAGGATGCTATATTCTTGACCTGAAAAAATGTCTGCATTTTATTTATTTCAGGGACAAAGTTGTTGAAAGACTTGTCAGGTCAGTAGGAGTTGTGACACGACTATCTGAAGTTTTTCAACAGTTACTGGAAGTGAGGTATGTATGTAACAGCTGTGCATTCGTTTTGGGGCCTTTTCTACAAAATTCGTCTGCTGCAGAGGTGAACAAAGTTGCTTCCTGCAGCCATTGCCATTCAGAAGGGCCATTCACGGTCAACATTCAGAAGGTGAATTGTATGTTTTACGCCGTAACTTGGTAAATAATCTACACAGTCACTCATTCAGATATTATTCGTCTGTCAGGTCATATACAACATGTATCAGAAGCTTACCATCCAAAACTTCCCTCGCCTACTTTCAGAAGGCACAGAAGTCATACTTCTCGATGAGCTGATTAATTGTGCTTCCCTTGGCGATGAAGTTGTAATATTCTCCCCACTTATTCCTTGTTTCTCTCTTTTTCCCTTTCTTCTTACTACTCTCGTATCAGTGAACACACCTTTTATCCTTTGAAAATATCCAGGAAGTTACAGGCATCTACACTAAAAACTATGATACTCCATTGGCTCCAGAAAGTGATTTCCATTCCTACGCCAAAGTTATTGTAGCAAAATGTGTTGTAAAAGAGCAGAGCCTGCTTTCACCCTATATTCTTAACAATAACGATTTGGAAGAAGTGATGCAGTTGTCTAAACATCCACAAATCAAACAAAGGGTATGCTTTTTATGTTGATTCTTCTTTTCGTTTGTACTCATGCTTATTTATTGCCAACCTATGTATTGCAAACACATATGTTTTATATCAATGCCTTGGATTACTTACAACTGAACCCAATGTGGGACCATGGGCAGATCATCAGCTCATTTGCACCATCAATAGCTGGCCTCGAGTACATAAAAACAGTGATCACGCTTGCAATGTTTGGAGGTGACAGGAATACCCTGTCTCGTGGAGACATAAATGTGTTGCTCTTAGGTGATCCTGACTCACCAATATCCCAATTCTTAGAGTAAGTCCTTGGGATCCTTTTTTTCGAAACACCTCCATCCACCACATATATGAATATGTGTAATGATAGTTTTAACGATATTTTTTTTTGTTGAAGATGTGTGGAACACTGTGCACCCAAAGCAGTAAGAGCCTTGCCAGCAGCACTTAAAGCAACGGTGCGCCACAACCCGGTGGTACAAGATTGGACCCTTGAAGACGGGGCCCTCGTTTTTGCTGACAAGGGGACATGTCTTATTGACGGTCTCGATCAAGTAAATGATGAAAATAGGTAATTTCTTTTTATGGTTTTTATTTATTTGCTTTCTGTAATCAAATATGAATGTTTAAAATGGTTTGTTTTGTCGCATTCATCAGCCAAGCTATAATTAAAAGTTCACAAGCTGGCATATCTGAAGATAATCTGAAGTGTCGATGCTCTATCATCGCCGGAGCTACACCGATAGGGGGAAGGTAAAATTAAGAAGACAACTAAATCATTAGATTGAAAGTCCACATTCTGCTTAGATAGCATCACTAATTCAATTATGTAACACTTCTTTGTAATATTCCGCAGATATGAGTCCAGCAGAACCTTTAAGGAAAACGTAGCACTAAAAGATGATATTGTGTCCGAGTTTGATGTTCTCTGTGTTGTAAAGGTCGTATATCTTGAGCTTGCTTATCTTTTCATGTTCTTGTGTGGTGTAGTTTTGTGATTAACAAGAATGGAAAATGTTTTTGATGCAGGAAGTGGTGGATGAAACCATGTACAAGGTGTGCTCTATGGTTGAGTTGCATAGTTCTGCCTATACTGACAAAGAAGATGCTACATCTTGTGAAATGAAAGATATCAATGTGGATGTACGGTACCACATTATTGACCATAAACATTTTTTGTGTTGAAGAAGTGTTAATGTTATGGAGTAATTTTTTCCTTCATGTGGCAGCCCATTCCTCTGGATATGCTCAAGAAGTACATCACATATGCCACGTTAAATGTATTCCCAACATTCACGATCCCAGAAGAATATAAAACTCAACATGTAAGTTTGTCATCAAATAATAAAGAAAAAACTTTGTTTCTGCTGTATTTAAGTATTTTTCCTCACTGGCAATAATATTTTATTGTCTTCATAGGTAGCAAGTGTTCCAGCACCGGTAAAGCAGTTGAAATCATTGGAACGGCTGGCAAAGGCTCATGCCAGGATGCACCTGAGACAAGAAGTGAATAATGAGGATTTTGTAGCGGCTCTTCGTGTCTTGTCCGTCTCCTTTATCTCTTCACAAAAACGAGTTGCGCAGGAGTGCTTAGTGAAGGCCTTGGCGAGTCTCAATGACTATTTGCTGTTTGCAAACGTGTTGCAGTAAATATGCAACAAGTCAGTTATGTCAGAAACTTTGCAGCGAAGGTAGTTTTTTGTCTGAAATATTATCCTTAGAATTTGACTATTGTTCATCTCAAACTGGCACTGTTAATTTTCACATGACTTCGTATTCAGAAGCGTCTGATTAGCAATTGTTAATGTTCTTAAAATGGAGTTTATCAGTTTACACATTGTAAAAAAGCTTGAAAAGAAGTGTTGACATTTGATTTAATTTAGCGCCAACTATATTATTGTGTTAAAACGGAACAAAGGGGCCATTTGGTTTGAAGGTATGGAAATGAAGGAATGCTTTCATTCCCAACATAGTGTTTGTTTTATGGATTTGGTTTTTGAAAATTGGTATGAAACCAATAAAAAATGGGCATTTTCCATATCCGCCTATGGTAGTGGGTTTACAAACCATTCCATATCCTTAGTCATTCCCATATACACCCCAAACGCCTGCAAAGATTATCAGTGCTTATTTCATGTGCACACGTTGATCATCATGATTACTTTGAATGTTATGTTTGTTGATGTATTTGGTTGTTTGTGAAAAGAAGTGGGATGGGGGAAGAGTGCCAATACAAATTTTTTTCCTTTGTTATAAGGTACATAAATACAAAGTTCGTCAATGTCACCTTAGTCTCACATCACTCGGGTTAGTTTCACAATCACATCAATATTCGATCTACTAACTAAATCAACCGTCAAACATCTAATTTAATGATTTTCTTATTAAAATAAACTGAATAAGAAAAACTTTATATTTTTTAGTTCTATGGATAATGTATGTAGTGGCTGTAGTTGCGGCTCGATGGCTATATCTGGTGGTTGTGGGTGTAAAACATGGATGGGTTGGAGCACCATCATTCGCTCGTAACATGTAAATACATGATCCTGTTTCAGGTCATTATAAAGTGTGAGCTTCATTAATTAAAAACACAAATTAAGATCTTGTACATAAGCTAATCCAAACCCATACTCACTTGGTTGAAAGCGTAATTCCCCCCTGCTCTGTCGAGTATTAGACTCCTGTGCTTGCAAAAAGGATTTGCTTTGCAAGCTGAACATGTTTCTCCTCAGGAACATGCTTGCATATACACCACATTATGGGACGTATATATTCATATGGAGTGCACCTTAGCAGTCTGTAACCCAATTTTTCCAGCACAAACCCTTCAAATGACGTTACTTGGTAATTCTCATAGTTATAATTCCCGAGCTTTGCAATGCCATTCACCAACTCCACTTGGTTGTATATTATTTCTCTCATCTTTATCGCTTCTAATAAGCACACAACCGTTGTCAACCGAAACTCATACTCACCAAATATCGGAACCTCCTGAACATTTTCAAAACGTTAATTAAACAAATAACTTAGTTTTATAGATAACTAATAAGCTGTTGTAGATAACTTACACCCGCCAGGTTGTGGTCCAAGTAATGTACGCCCATAAATGCAGTTTGTAACTCAAATTGTAGGATTGGTTGCATCTATCATTCAATAATCAAAATTCAGTATTATAAGGCAAAAACAAAAAATAATTGAGTATTAACAAAAGCTTATAGATAATGGAGACAATATCTCACATTGATTGTTTGTTGTATGGCTAATATCCTGCGGCCGGCCCATCCACCAACATCCAACTCGAAATACAACTGATCTAAATGCGGCTGCAGGAGTCTCTGAAGATCCTCCTCTTGTTTGCGGATCACGCTCATGTATTCTCTTACTGGATGGAGTTCTCGCATCCTAGTGTAACACTAACACGTATAAACATCCCCCTGTTTATACCAATTCCAAAAATACAAAATTACATTATATAGTCTTGCTGTAACACTTAAAAGGCAAAGAGGAACTTCTAGTCTTGGTCAATATGTATTAAGTATCCCCCACAATGCCACTTGCTCACGTGTACCGGTTGTGGATAATGGACATTGTAGATGAACTCCGGAAATTGAGACCCGAGTGAACAGAGTTGCAAAGAATATCTACCCTTAACCATGGATTGACTTATTTATCAACATACAAATAACTAACAATAAGGTTCTTTCAGGACCTTTTTTCCAGTTGTTAAATAAAACTACTTACTGCATCTAAAATAAGCAGTTTGGAACTACTTATTCAGAACAGCTAATTTCACTCATGTAAATAGTATGGTTAAAAAATTCCTAAAAAAAACAATCAAATAAGCAGTATCTGGGATTGCTTCTGAGATGTCTCATTTAAAGTTTAAAAGTGCTTATCCAGTTACCGCGTTAGAAAAAGGCACTCTGGAACTACTTATTCAAACCAACTTATTGCATTAACAAACATATCGTATAAATGGTTTCTTAAAAAAAGAATCACTCATAAGGAATCGCATTAAGCAGTTTAAATATCACAAACACCTTCGAAAATGTAATAAACAGATTTACAGCTCTAATACACAATCAGAAACAACAGGAACATGGTAGATTTTCACTTTAGACCAGAAATGAACTACAAAGATTAAACTTTACCATTATTACAGCTATCATAACATCACCTTTTAATTACAATAACAACAAATAAATAACCAAGAAAATAAAAAATACTAATAAACACAGAATTAATCAGATAAAAAAACAATGACCAAAACAGTAGTTTCGGAAACAAAAACCATTGATCAAACATGTTCTCAACAACATAAGAATTCGATTTAATAGCAAAACAAGACACTTAATTTAGCTGCAAAAGTTCCGGTTCAAAATGACCCATATATCACCAATACAATCAAATTAAACTAGAATTGGCATAATGACAAAAGTGAGATTACTCACCAATTCGAAGGGGTGATTCACCCAAACACTATGCAGCTTATTACTTATCGCCTGCAGACCGACATGTGGATCCATTACAATTAGAGTCGCTGCCACAGCGATATTGTAGGATCTATGCTCCATTAAAATAGGGTCTGCATAAATGTACGGACAAATAACTAATTAGATT
Source organism: Chrysanthemum makinoi (assembly GCA_910596185.1). Classification (NCBI taxonomy): domain Eukaryota; kingdom Viridiplantae; phylum Streptophyta; class Magnoliopsida; order Asterales; family Asteraceae; genus Chrysanthemum; species Chrysanthemum makinoi. The sequence continues at coordinate 41,421,917 of OU343220.1, read as the reverse complement.
AACTTGAAAACCTAAACTATCTTAAACAATGAAAAGGAGTAATAGTGACTTGCCTCTTGTAGCAGCAACTAGGATCTTCCTAGTTAGATTGAGACGGTTTTCTCTTGGGAATTCTTTACAGAAGATGGTGATCAGTTGTTCAGTGAGATCAAACGGATTCACTTGTAGCTTGTTAAGGTCAATGGCTATTCCTACAAGGCGCTCCATTCTGGAGAGATCATCCTCATCAAATGAGTGGTCCTCATCCACATAATCGACAAGGTTTGTATTGTCTTCCTCACTATGAATGGCATTGTGTAAGCAAGCCATGCAGATCAGGCGGAACGCCCATTTCTTGTGTGTCTTCATCAATAGAAATAAAAAAGTTACCCATCGTAAGTTTTTAATTTGTTAACAAATTTTGACTGCTTGTATATACATATCTAGAAAGTTAAATTTCAAATAAACAAACAACTTACCCCGATGAGTCCCATAGAAATGCATCGATCAATGTTGAGAACTGCCACATAAAGAGTAGCATACTCAAACCCATTTTCTGGTCTAATTGTCTGCAAGTCAATAAAAGATTTTCAGATATAAAACTTAGGGTGAATTGCATATATGTCCTTTCAAAGTTTCATAATTACATATATATCCAACTCAAAGTCATAATTACATATATATTTTTCATAAACTTTATATATTGCGTATATATCCTATTAACTAATTTATATACAATTAAAACCTTAAAATGTACAATATTTATCATTTAATTAAAAATGTCTATTATACCCTTGCTTTCGTATGCTCCGCTCCTATATTTTATTCGACTGATACAAACGTTGTAACTGACTTTGAACATCCCACTCAAAGAATCATTGTTAAATAACGGTTCTTCAAATTCGATTTGGGCGGATTTAAGTTTGTATGTCTTTTTTGTTTGGAAGTGAAATGGGTTTCAAGACAACATAATCTAATTTCGTCCAAGTCTGGGATGTACCTTTTTAAGATTGAATCGTGGGTACAGTTGTAACAAACGTTAAGTATTTATAATTAAATGGGATATTAGTCATATTACAATGTGGATTATCTTTTATTTAAATAATAACCATAATATCTTCAAGTGAATGAGTAAATGATGTTGGCAAGTGAGGATTTGACGATCTTGTTGATTTGTGTTAAAGATAATATAATTAGTTAGAGAAGATAAAGAAGAAGGATATAATAGTCAATTCAAAATTAGATGATAAATTTCACATATTTTAAGAGTTTAATTTTATATAAGACAATCATTTGGATATATATGTAATATTTAAGGCTTAAAAAGGATATATACGTAATTATGATTTTATGCTGGATATATATGTAATTATCATGCTTCAGAGGGATATATATGCAATTTCCCCTAAAACGTAAATACGGGTATTTGGATGCATTTTTTTTTCTTACGTCTTTCTAAAAAACTCTTAAAATGCAAACGTACAATACTCGATCAATGCATATGTGAACATACAATTAACTGAAGACAAGCTCTTAAATTAAGGTTACCTCACACACACACACACACACACACACACACACACTTGTTCATCTCCTAAAAGCATGCAATACTAGAATTCCCAACATCGTGAACAGATAGAATTCCGAGCAGATAAAACCTTAAATACGATTAAGGGTGCTTTGTATCAGGGACGGAGCCACCACTTTGGCTTGGGGGTCGACCTCAGTCATCCTATTTCTATTTTGGTTGAATTTAAGTTATGAACCCGGTGATTTAATTTGCTTAGAAACTGGACTAATTTTGTTCCTGAACCCGCTCAATATATAGTTTTTCTTGCCCCGTCACTGTTTGTATGCATTTTTTTGACAAATTTATCCTCAAAAACATTTGTTAATCCAAAACCTAATTAAAACAGTTTACACAATTTTGTAATCGAATATCCAAATTAACAATGCTAATCCAAATAGTAGTACTCGAAACGAATTTATGCATATCTGAAAACGACACACACCTTCATAAACATACAAGTTTCAGAAACTAATTAATGGAAAACATTGATACACACACACACACATTTAGACCTATATATACTAATAAAGTACATTCGATCTTATTTGTTCCAGTATATCTTTTGAGCAATATAGTAAAAGGCGAAGTCCTAGCTTGCATCTTCGTTTTCTTATTTCGTTTCGGATACACAAACTGAGTACGTATATGAAACATGTTTTCTTTACGAATCCTCGTGTTCTTTGTCTAATTGCTTTAAAACAACCATGCATGTTTTCTTTTTGTTTAGAAACCCTACTTAATCATATAAAATAAATTGATAGCCAACTCTGTTAATCAAAACACGTACTACTTACTATACGTACACAAAGCATGTAACACATACATTAAAACCCTAACATAAAACATGCAATCTTCATCGTCATATAAACACTAAATGCATGTAACAACATTACGTAAAAAATCATAAAGAAAGAAAATAGGTTATGATATCAAGATTATATACGTACATGTTCTAGCCATGCGATTTCTTCGGCCCTAGCATTGAGTACCCAACCATCATTCGAACACTGAATACGATCACGGCGTCTCTCACTTTCAACTAGAGACAGAATCCTTTCTCTAACTTGTTGCGGCGTGCCAAAGTTGTTTAAATTGTCGATTCCGTAGTAATGTAGTTCAGCCTGCGTTAAAAATCGCTCAATGCCAACTTGGTTATTCGCCATTGTAGTTTTACTCTTCTTCTTCCTTCTTTCACTCTAGAATGTGTTCTTTATTTTCAGGTAGGAATTCGTTAATCAGTTGGACTTTTGAATTTGAATAGTGTTTGGTAATTTCCTTATTTTATATTGGCTTTTGATTAATACACGCATTAGACATTGGTTAAATGTTTGTACAATAGTAGCGTGTGGAAATTAAAATATTGTGTGTTGTTTAGTCTACCTTTTTTTAAAAAGAAAATTTGTCTTGAAAGTATTTTTTATTTTAGTTTATATCTAAATCAATTATTAAAACAAGTTTCTCACTTTTAATAACTTGCGCTTTTTCAAAGATTACGTGTCTTTATTTTATGTATACAATAAAATATAGATTTGTTACTCTAGCTAAAAGATTGCATTCTAGTGTCACTCACAAGTGGTTTAGTAGTAAAAGAAAACGTGCGACTATTATCGCTGAACTTTCACTACAACAATCGGATGGACGGTGAGACGGGACACAAAAGTCCCCTACGAAAGTCACTAAACCACAAAATTGAATCGACATAGCACATGAATTGACTTGTTACTTAAAAATTCAACGCGATATTTTCCGCGGGACATGTCCCCAAGCAAAAGTGAGTTTGATTTTTATTAAACTTTGACCGACAAAGAAAATTCAACGTGGAGTTTTTCCGGTGACGGTCCCGCCAAAAGTATTTGACAAAGTGAAAACCATGTTAATTGTTCGCGGGAAAATTCCCGCCAAACCTTTTTCCGGGGACATGTCCCCGGCAAAAATTATATTTTAAAAAAAATACACTTTATTGTCGATATTTTAACATGATACGTATACCATAGCATCTATACTCGGTCGTTGAACATGATACGTATACCATAGCACCTATACTCGGTCGTTTAACATGATACGTATACCATAGCACATATACTCGATCGTTTAACATGATACGTATACCATAGCACCTATAGTCGGTCGTTAAACATGATACGTATACCATAGGACCTATAGTCGGTCGTTTAACATGATACATATACCATAGCACCTATACTCGGTCGTTAAACATGATACGTATACCATAGCACCTATAGTCGGTCGTTTAACATGATACGTATACCATAGCACCTATACTCGGTCGTTAAACATGATACGTATACCATAGCACCTATACTCACTCGTTTAACATGATACGTATACCATAGCACCTATAGTCGGTCGTTAAACATGATAAATATACCATAGCACCTATACTCGTTCGTTTAACATGATACGTATACCATAGCACCTATACTCGGTCGCTTAACATGATAATGTATACCATAGCACCTATACTCGATTCGTTAAACATGATAATTATACCATAGCACCTATACTCGGTCGCTTAACATGATCATTATACCATAGCACCTATACTCGGTCGTTAAACATGATAAGTATACCATAGCACCTATAGTCGGTCGTTTAACATGATACTTATACCATAGCACCTATACTCGGTCGCTTAACATGATACGTATACCATAGCACCTATAGTCGGTCGTTTAACATGATATGTATACCATAGCACCTATACTCGTTCGTTTAACATGATAATGATACCATAGCACCTATACTCGGTCGTTAAACATGATAATTATACCATAGCACCTATACTGCTCGCTTAACATGATAATATACCATAGCACCTATACTGGTCAAACATGATACATTATACCATAGCACCTATACTCGGTCGTTTAACATGATAATGATACCATAGCACCTATAGTCGGTCGTCAAACATGATATCATACCATAGCACCTATAGTCGGTCGCTTAACATGATAACGATACCATAGCACCTATACTCGGTCGTTAAACATGATATGTATACCATAGCACCTATACTCGGTCGTTTAACATGATACGTGTACCATAGCACCTATACTCGGTCGTTAAACATAATACGTATACCATAGCACCTATAGTCGGTCGTTTAACATGAAACGTATACCATAGCACCTATACTCGGTCGTTTAACATGATACGTATACCATAGCACCTATACTCGGTCGTTTAACATGATAAGTATACCATAGCACCTATAGTCGGTCGTTTGACATGATACGTATACCATAGCACCTATACTCGTTCGTTTAACATGATACGTATACCATAGCACCTATACTCGTTCGCTTAACATGATAATCGATACCATAGCACCTATACTCGGTCGTTAAACATGATACGTATACCATAGCACCTATAGTCGGTCGCTTAACATGATACGTTTACCATAGCACCTATAGTCGTCGTTAAACATGATATTATACCATAGGACCTATAGTCGGTCGTTTAACATGATACGTATACCATGGCACCTATACTAATTTTAGTTATTGACAATGATAATAAAGATTTTTTCAATAATTTTAGTGAAAATACCTTTACCGGGGACATGTCCCCGCCAAAACTTTTCGCTATATTTTTATTTTCCCTCCCAGCTTTTTACTTTATCTCGCCATAACCTTCCTGACCGTCCCGAAAAGACTTGCTAGATGACAAACCAATGTTTCTCCGAGGACATGTCCGCCAAAACTAGCCGTAAAAGCACCTCAATTATTAACCAAGATCTGCTCACAAATGACATAAAAAACACAACTTCACGCTAGCAATTGCAATGCTCCACCTCCTCCATCAATGCACCACCTCCACCAGTATATATCACCGAGCCGCCTCCATCACCACTACATCACCGAGCCGCCTCCTTCATCTTAAGTGGGTATCTTTAATTAGTTTTTACTAATTTAATGCTTCATGGGTTTTTGTTTATGTTATAACACCACTATATAGTTGTAATGCTTCATGGGTTTTTATTTATGTTATACCGAACTCAGCAGCTGCTGCTCCATCTTACTCCATATATGTATTTTTTTTCTTAGTATGGTTTTCTTTTAATATAAATTTGACATACATAAAAAGTGCTTAATAAAGAGTTTTTGTTAGGACCAATTTTCTTGGTAATATTTGGCTGCGCAAATGATTAATATTTTCAGTTGGTAATATTTGGATGCGCAAATGATTAATATTTTCAGTTGGTAATATTTTGTTAGGACCAAATTTTTGCCGAGGCCAATCCGCGACCACAGCCGAGAACAAAAGGTAAGATACTTAACCTGCGTATTTTAAATAGTTTAGGGTTTTAGGTAATGAGACCACAATCGGTATGTTTTTTTGTCTAACTTTGTTAATTTTTGTTGTTAATACTCGTGAACTGTTGTAAATGATTTTAGGACTTTAGTGATTAATTTCGAAAAGTCCCCGTCCGAAGTTAATCATCCTATAGAAAACCCGTTCGAAATTAATTTATAAGAAATTAATTTAGGAAAGTCCCCTGTTTGAGCTTTTGAATGTTTTGTCTCATTTAGATATGAATGCGATAATTGATTTACTATTTGTGAAAATTTCGACATTGTTTCCTTTACTCCCTACGAATATGTCTTTAATGCACATATTTGGGGAGTTGAGGGAAATGTCACAAATTTTCTCAAATAGTAAATTCAATTATACGCATTCATATATGAGACGAAACATTCAAAGAGTGGGTTAGGATTGCCTTCCATAGTTGGATTAGGTGAACATTTTAAGTCTATATAATTGTTTGTTGCTTCATTAAAACGCAGTTATGCCAATTGATAAAAGTTGGGTCTCACTAGCACGCACAAGTAGAGAATTCTTAGTTGGTCTTAGAGCTTTCTGCAAGCATTGCAAGTCCTTGGTGAATATTGATGGGAATATAAAATGTCCCTGTGCTCTTTGTTTAAACGTAAAATGGATAAAGCACAAATTTTTGTTTGACCACATACACACAAATGGCTGGGACCGTAGTTATACGAAATGGTATAATCATGGTGAGCCGGATGGCCGAACAACCGTACACAATACAAGACACCCTGGGATGAGTGACATGGCTGAGTTCCTTCATGATATTGGTCCTAATAACGGAGATGATCCAACTCAAGGAAATATTGGCGAGACAAGTAACGACGCAATTCCTCAACGTAATGAGTATGAGGAGTTACTTTCCATCGCCAACGAAAAACTATACCCAACCTGTGAGTGGATGTCTTCATTAGACTTTATGGCAAAGATTACGCACATCAAGGTCAAAGGTAAAGTGAGTGACACCACATTTAATGAGTTCCTAACTTTATTCAAGGAAGTTTTCCCGCCCATTCTAGGATAAAAGATGCCATCGTCATACTATGAAATAAAGAAGACATTTAAAACTATTGGGTTAGGATATGAATCGATACATGCTTGTGTAAATGATTGCTTTTTATATCGGGGCTGGTAACTAAGATTTGCAGACTTGTCCGATCTGCGCGCTTGTAGATGGAAAGAAAAGAGCACACTGGGAAGAAAGTTCTAACAAGGTGTTAGTTACTTTCCTATCATTCCTAGACTACAACGTTTGTACAAGTCTAAACACACTGCAAAAAATATGACTTGGCATGCGCCCGGGCATCTACGGAGAACCGTAAGATGCAACACGGTTGATGGTCAAGCATGGAAGAAATTTGACATCAAGTATTCAAAGGAATTTGTTAAAGAAAAAAGAAACATCCTGTTAGGGTTGGTCGCCGATGGTTTCAATCCGTGCGGCAAACTTAGTCAGTCATACAACATGTGGCCGGTCATATTAACCACATACAATACGCCTCCCTGGATATGTATGAGAGTGACTTCTCTTATGTTGACATTGTTAATTCCGGGCCCCAAATCACCGTGGAAGGATATTGATATTTACCTGAGGCCTTTGATTGATGACCTAAAGACTTTATGGAAAGATGGAGTCATGACTAAGGATGCCGTTACAGCACCGAACTCGTATGAAAGCGCTTTTATGGACTATCAATGACTTTCCGCCGAAGTAGTTTGTCGGGTGGAGTGGGCAAGGTTACATGGCATGTCCGACATGTAATGTAGACACTCCGGCTATGCGCGTGTTAAACAAAACCGCTTCTGTTGGTCACAAAAGATTCTTAAGCATGACCAATAAATGGCGGAAGAACAGAAGGGCATTCTATACTGAGGTAGATAATACGACCATCCTAGAAAATTTACCAGTGATGACATCTTGGATCAACTAAGAAGATTTCCTAAACGTGTCCCGGGAAATATCCAAGATATGGGGTGCTAAAAAAATGTGATCAAGATCGCGAATTGAATTGGACAAAAAAATATGTTTTCTACGAGCTAGAGTATTGGTCTTTTCTTACACTAAAACACAATTTAGATGTCATGCATATCGAAAAAATGTGTGTGAGAGTGTGTTGGGTACTTTGTTAATGAATGACAAATCAAAAGACACCAACAAGGCAAGACAAGACTTACAAAATTTGAATATTCGTACTGACTTGTGGCTCGTCAACAAAGGAAACGGTAAGTGCTCTAAGCCTCATCCTACGCACTTTCACAATCGAAGAAAGAAAACTTTTTGTCAATTCATTAAAGGTACGCGTTTTATTTGAAAATTTCTTTGTTCGAATTAATTCGCGTATTCATTTCGACAACTTATTCTAATATCCTGATTTTTTTCTTAATTCATCAAAGGTGTTAAACTACCCGATGGGTTTGGATCTAACTTCAAGCATAAAGTGACCGACAACGATAGCAACATAACATGCTTGAAGGCTCATGATGTCATATAATGATGCAACGGTTGCTTCCTCACGGACTTCAAAATTACTTGAAGGACCAATCCACCGCAACACCAATAATTGAGCTTTGTTCATTCTTCAAACAAATATGTGCTCGAACTTTGATGGTGGATGACATGTTGAAAGCTAGAGATCAACAGATCAATATTTTGTGCGCTTCGAGCAAATATATCCTCCAGCTTTTTTGACATTATGATTCACTTGGTTATTCATCTACCGGAAGAGGCTATTGAAGGCGGTCCTGTTTACATGAGGTGGATGTATCCATTTGAAAGATACATGAAAAAGCTCAAAAATTATGTTAGAAATAAAGCCAAGCCTGAAGGTTCAATAGCGGAGGGTTATATTATCGATGAAGCATTAACTTTCTGCTTCGCATTATTTTCGGTGTTGAGATGAGATTTAATCGTCCTAACCGGAATGAGGACGGTCCAAGGCCAACAAGTCGATTTGAGGTGTTTCATCACCGCAAAAAGAATGGTAAACAATCATTAGTTCGGTTTAAAGCGCACAATGAAGCAAGTAGTATGGTACGCACTACACAACAGTCATGAAATCGACCAGACATGAACGCGCATACAAGAGGTACGCTGCTTTATTTCAAAATTTGTTTCACGTAAGTTGTTATTCGACGACTTATTCTAATATCATTAACATTTACAGGGCATTTCTGGCGAGACTTGGAAGAAGGGTTTCCTCACGGTTTGAGATGAAGGTAGACTTATTGTATGTATTAACCTGTATAAATAACGACTATTACTCATATCTATCTATTCTTAACTTTTTCATAGATTCGTGAATTAAAAGTACAGAAGGACCTAGTTTGTACCGCCGAGTTATTCGCTTTGGCTTGCGGACCATCATGTACTGCAGTCTCATTCAACTCTTGCGTAGTCAACGGTGTGAAGTTTTATGTACACGATCGTGATTTACGTCGTTCAACTCAAAACATCGGAATTTCAACTCCTAACCCTGATGGAGGAATGCATTATGGTCAGCTTGAAGAGATTCTCGAGTTTTCATATATTTCATTCAATGTTGTGTTGTTCAAAGTCAAATGGTTCGACACTAATAACACTAATCGCCTAAAACGTTGTACCTATAGAAACAACATTACGCAAATTATGACCGATCGTGTATCGTTTCAAAACGAACCATTCATTCTTGCAACGCAAGCAACACAAGTCTTTTACCTTGATTTCTCGGGTAAACGTGGTAATTGGAAGGCCGTCCAAGATTCTTATCATCGACAGATTTGGAACCCGGATATCATTGTGATAGAAGACAACCGTGATGTTGTACATGACAACAACTCATCACATATCACACTCTCTGCTGAGTTGGATCGGTTGGATTATAACATTATAAATATAGATGTTCAACCGGCGAAGTTGAGGCACCACCACCAATTATCACTATTGTGGAAGACGAAGATGATATTGATTTTGATGATCACGTTCCTCATGATTTAACATCTGATGATGATGATGGCCACGAGAATGAAGATGATGAAGATGACAGTACTAATAATGTTGAATTTTATGTTAATGATGTGGGAGATTAATCTCGAATTGTAATTTGTAGAACAACACTTAATTATTTGAATGAAATTGTTATCGAGTGGTTAAAATTGTTTATTTGTTTGTTTATTTATTTATTTATTTATTTATTTATTTATTTGTTTATTATAATTATCTTGTTGATATATACTGTTATACTTTTGGACCATTTGCGGATAGGTAGTTTTGGATAGTTTTGTAGATGATTATGCGTTAACGGTTTAGGAACCGTTTTGGCGATTTTGGAAAAGGATAACTATGTTGTATATATGATATTATGTTTAGCGAATTTGTGTTATGATTGGCATATTAAAATAGGTTGTGACATTGGTAAAACAAGTTGTGGATTGGCATATTATGATAACAGGTTGTAGATTTTTTCCGGAAAATTTTCGGAAAAAATCTGAAAATTACCCATTTTGCAGCAATATTCTGCACAATGGGTCAGGCAGTTTTACCGAGGACATGTCCTCGGAGACAGTTCAAGGGCATATTTCAGTACACCTCTTTCCCCGGGGATGTCCCCGGAGAAAGTGTTTAAATCAACAGTGGTTATAGGCTTCACCGGGGACATGTCTCCGGAAAACGCTTGCACGCCGGACTAATAACGTAATTAGGGTATTTAAATTAAAGTCCAAAATAGTTTCCGGGGACACGCCCCCGTGAAAAGTATATGCCACGTCGGATATGTTTGACCATGACAATTGGCGTGGGACCCACATGTCCCTGTACAAGTCTTATTCAGTCCCCGGTAAAAGTATCCCCGAGAAGGTATTCCCGGGGATCTTTTTCCGGGGACATGTCCCCGGCAAAAGCTTTTACAGGGGATATGTCCCCGGGGAAAGCGCTGAAATTTCGCGGCGATTGTTGTAGTGTTTCAAATATATGGGAAGTGATTTGCATTTTTTTAATTTTTATTGGGTATTTAATTGTACAAGTAGTTAAATCAGATTATACTTAAAGTACAATTGTCTGATGCATGCGTTAAAATGTGCCAATAAAAAATGAAAATGTGTAAATCATTTCCCTTAATATATGCTATGATGTGAAAGCCATTTTGACCGATCACACCAACTTTCTTATTTCTTAGAAAGGAAAGTTTTCTCGATTCAAGTCTTTGTTGCAGTGGGCTATTAATTCGAGTCATTTGACACTTGTATCTAAACATGACACTTAACATACATGAATCTAAATCTAAATTTAGTCGATAAAAATGTATTCACCCCTTCCCCCTGCTCTATGGTTGTACAAACTTATAAGGAAAAAAAGCAACTAGATATTGATAATGAAATTAAAGTCTCAAGTTTTATTGGAATGAGACGGCGGCGAAGACGGTGTAACTTCCGGAAAGAATGGATGTGCGTGCGAGAAGATATGACCGATTATGTAATGTTGGGGATTAAACTATTAAATAAAATGATAAATATGTAACAAATAGGTGTGTACTGGGTGTACAGGGCCAAACTTGACAAAACGTAATTTTATGTCCTAGTTTTAGGAACATGACACAAAGTTGAGTTAAGGTAGAAATAAGTGTTATTTTGAATATCAGTTTTGCAAATTTCCTAATTAAGATTACAACTCCTAAGATATCTTAAGTTCAAAGTATCATGGTGATTGGTGGACAAAATGATATGAGTTTTAAGTGAAGTCAAAAAGTCAACACAACACATTATCATAACTGATTTTCATATATCCGTTTTGGCGGGAAAATCAGTTAAACCATTCTTTGTATAAAATCATTCACTTGTAATCATTTTAGATCATCTCTTTGAATTGTAAACAATATTCTCTCTGTAACAAATTCACTATCCTAATAACAAATCACCAATTTGTCTAATACTCTTTTCTAGTTCTTGAGTATTCACATTTTGTTGAAGATCTTTATCATTTCTATAATTAGAGATCTAAAGATCATATTACAAAACTCTCGACATATATTTAATGGCTTATACTCTCCATTATCGGTGAAGACATGTCGTGGTCTTTACATCCTTAACTATACGAATCTCTTAAAAAATTCGATTGTAAATTATGAATAGGTTTGTCGCTTGAACATAGCAAGTTTTCCTTAGTCTAATACGTATAGTCCATCGATCATCACCTATCTTGTGTGCGAGTTTTCCTTAGTCTAATAATTATGAATAGGTTTGTCGCTTGAACATGGCAAGTTTTCCTTAGTCTAATAAGTATAGTCCATCGATCATCACGTGTCTTGTTTGTATAGCATGAAGGTTCTTTGAACTAGTTTATCACTACTATGAATTTGTGTGCGAGAGTAGTCTCTCATTTAATTAATCTTCCTAGTAGATTAGCCGTTCAAAATGTTAAAAACCATGGTTCTCAAAAATAAAAAATCTAATGATTAATAGTTAATGTCTAGCAACTGCCACCAAGTGACACAGTGATCAAACCCTAATTCACTCACAAAATGTCCCAAAATTTAAACCTCACTAGATACTCATCTTAGAAGTGGCCAGGAAAAGCGTCTGATCACGAGATATTATGGTTAGACTAACTGTTTGTAATTGATCAAGTAGTTAATCCATCGAAATAATCATAGTTATGAAAAACTTCTTGACGCTGAAGGAACTCTAAAAGGATTTCGATATGCAATATAAGCATCAGAAAAAGTGTGAACTTCTTTTTAATATAGTTAAGTATGCGAATTGGTTTGTTATATATGTTCACTAGCTCCTGGCCCGCCCGTTGGGCGGCAACATAGTTTTCCATGTGATTATCTAATAAGGTCAATTTTTATAAAATGCTCGAACGCAAAGTGTTAAACACTAAGGTCCTACACGATAAAACTGTAAACTTTATAAATCATAATTCAAATACAGGTAAAAGGTTTTATGTTGTATGTTAAAAGTATCTATATAAGACCCAACTTAGATTAAATAATTATAATAAGATCACTACAATTATAACACTTTGTATCCATCCTTGGACCATAGACCTTATCAGATCCTCTTGCATAACATATGCACATATGTAGTGGTTTTCCCTTTACATAGACTTGTCATCAAATAAGCTCTTTAGTGGATACATCTAACAGATACATGAAGTATAAAAATTGTGCATTGATTAGAACTTGATCACTAACTCGCAACAATATAGATCCCTTGATGTAAATTTTACGTGGAATGATTGAGGCCAAATATTTACTCCAAAACATCGAGATCTCTAATGTTGTTGAGATTGCTTAGCTAATGTTATTGCTTATTTATTGCAACGATAATTGCGGTTTTGGTGTCATGAGAGTACACCCACTACCGAGTATCGTACCCTATGTCTTCCTACGTAGAGTTGACTCGTTGTACTTGAGTATACCATGGGTCAATCACCTTAATCACCCCTGCAATTAACGAAGAGGAAATTTAGTGCCTGATATCTAATAAAAACGTACCAAATAAGATATATATATACGTCACAATATAACAAAGGATTAAATTTAAAAGCAGTGACGGAACTTTAATGTTTTTGTTGGGGGGCCAAAGTTATTACGATGCAAAAAGTACCTTTTCTTTCAGAACTTCAAACTAATTGTTCAAATCAGTAGCCAATATCGAGTACATCACAATATGGTTTAATAGAACTTATTTATAGGAGTTATTGACGATTTGAAATTCACATGTAGTTGAACTCTTCTAACACTTATAACTTTTAAAGTTTCAAAGATTAAACATGTTAAACTTGAATAGATAAATTCACATATAGTTGTACTTTTGTATTTTTCATTAGTTTCATGCAAGTGACAAAGCTAGTATACTTGATTTTGTTCATATATGTTTTGTTTCTTTTTTTAATTTTTCTTGTAAAATACATATAATCAATTAATGACACAAACTTTTTTAGGGGGGGAGGGTGGCACAACCCCTCCATGCCTCCATGAAGTTCCGCCCCAGTTTAAAAGCGCCACCACTTAATATTAGATTGTCAATTTCAATCATGTATCTAATCCAAACCATCATCACTATCATGTACTAACTTGTAGCAATAAAAAAACACAATCTACACCTTTAGCAGCCAACTTCAAATAAAATGCAACCGATCAAACTTAAGCACGATTCAATAAAACTGATCAATTAAATCAATGAACATGTAAATTATATACAACTTCGTGAGTTTAAAAAAGAAGATATATTGGCGTGTTTTAAGACTCTAAATCTCTATTCTTACAAAAAAAAATTAATAAAAAAAAAAGAAAAAAAAAAAGAAAAGAAAGCAGTCACGTAAAGTTGACCTTTAAAATCAGGCTAGTTTTTCTATGTATAGCTTAGAATAAAGAAGTGAGATGCAGTGGCGGACCCAGATGCCAAACTAAGGTGGTTCCCTTTGGCTACTTGAGGTGACTAAATTAATAGGTTAAACAGGCCGGGTCAGTCGGGTCGAGTCGATGTGATACAATTAGTATATGAGTTCAGAAAGTTTTTACTTATCTATAGACTATGATATATACTTCACGGTTTTTATAAACTGAATACAATAGCAATGTTCAAAAAAATAGATGGAAATCAAACCTCTTCCACTCGTTCATTGATTTTCAAAGAATGGAACTAATTAGAAAAAAAGGAAAAAAAGAAAATAAAACTCATTCTGACACATATCACTTTTCGACATAATTAATTTAGTACAGTATATTATAACTTCATCTTCTCAAACACCTTTCTCTCTCTTTTACCATTTTTTATCTTCTTCGTTCTTTTTCTTCTTCATCAACTCTTTTCCAACAAATCCACCTTAATTTTCACCTTCATCTAAGTTCAATCTCATCTCAAAGTAGTTCCCACTAGTTTTCTAAGGTAGGTCCCGATAAAAACTTACATATTGCTTACAAATGAACTCGGTTTCTAAGGTGGTTCCCGTTAACCGCCTACCATAGGCATATGTCCGCCTCTGGTGAGATGGGTTGGTAAATCTTTGGTTGTAGTATTTACAACTCAAAGATGTGAGAACTAAAATATTAAGATCTCAAAAACTGAAAAATTGAGACCTTCGGAAGAGAGAAGGATGGCTAACACAAAACAATGACAGTTAATTGTTACCTATTGGAAAATATGCATCATCATCCTTTCAATCGGACAGATTTTTATAATGTCATTCGAAGATTTTTTTGGCATATGCATATCAGGACAATGTATATTCATATCAGGAAGATTCATTGAGATTATAACTTGCTTTCAGTTCATACATTTATCTTGCAACTAATCTTGCAAACACATTTGAAAAATCTACAAACTAACTTAACGACCGCTTGAACAAAAATGGAAGTGAAAATTACACCATTGACATTAATGTGAAGTCTCGTTATTATGCATCGTCTTTGAATAACCTGACCAAAATAGATGGAGTTTGACGACGTTGATGACGTCCCAAACTGTTTTAAAGTTGAGTATCAAGCCAGATGAAGAATAAATAGCAAGTCTTGACTTTGCCCATCCTAGTACACGCTTTAAAGTTGAGTAGCAAGTCTTGAGTTTGATGAAGTTGATGACGTCCCAAACCTTGAAGCCATTTCTTAAGTATTATATAATCTTGCTGGTTTTCAAGGCTGGATACCTAAATATCAAAATACAAATCATTCTTTATAAGGTGAATATTATTAGAATAAATAAAATATTGTAGCACAACAAAATGCATACCCGTTGAGGGATAACCTATCTTTCACTTCATTCAAGGGAGATGACCGATGACGTAAATAAACCAGTTCTAAAACATCTCCCCTTTAAGTTCTAAAACATCAACTGTTGGTATAGATGATGGCGGAAAATCTTTAAATGTTTCTTTTATGCATCGTCTGTTTGATTGTTGGGGCTTGAATATAGTTGCATGTGGAAGCTTTGACTTTTTCCAATATTCTTCGAAAGGAGAACCACACAACTTGAGTAGCAAAGGAGACAAGAAAAATCACACAACGAAACAATACAAACTACAAGACTCAATAGGCTTTCACTTCGTGTGTCCTCCTGGCAAACACTGATTAACCAAACGTGGCAAAATAGGAGGGTTGGGTCAAAATGGGCAAACTTTGAACATATGCCAAACTAGGGGTGAGCATCGGGTCGGATCCCGACCCGACCCGACCCGACTAAACCGAGACCCGAAACACACTGTAAACTGGACCGAGTCCCGACCCGATTGATACTCGGTCGGGTTCGGGATACTGTCGGTCGGGTTTCGAGACTAACGGGCCTGGCCCGATTTCCCTTAATAGTTCCAGCCCAAAACCAAATAAAGCTAGGCCCAGCAGAATATTTCACTAAATATTACAATTTGGATAGTGATGTTACATATCAGTGATCAGTCCTACTGATGTAAGTTCAAAAAAAAAAAATTGGCTACTGAAGTACTATTTGGCTACTGAAGCTCTTTGGCTACTGAAGTAAAAATTGGCTACTACCTACTGAAGTACTAAGTTCAAAACAGCTCCAAAACCAAATACAAATGACAAATGTTTTGAATCATGCCTCCACGACATTCTAGAAATACAAGTTCAAATTAGCAACCAAATACTACTCACGACATTCTTGAATTTCCATGTTCTCCTTTTTGTTTCTCTAACGCCTCTTGAATTTCTAAAAAAAACATGAGAACATAAGTTACTACTATAAACAAATAACCAATAAACTAAAATATAAATACTTTACCTTTAGCTACCTCGTCGTCTTTCATTAAATCCTCTAACGTATCCAAAGTGATGTTTCTACTTGATGTACGGATCCAATCTTGTGTGCACACCAAAGCCTCTACAATGCTAGGCGCTAAAGAATTCCTATACGGGTCTAAAACTCGACCACTTGCGCTAAAGGCGGATTCGGAAGCAACGGTGGATACTTGGATGCACAAGATATCTATTAATAAAAAAACATAAATTTATAAAAAACAAAGCACAAAGAATCTAAGATATCTAAAATTTAATAAAAAAAAATAAGTTATTACCTTTCGCCATCCTTGATACAATCGGAAATCTTGGACTATTTACCTTCCACCAATTAAGTATGTCGAATTCTTCGTCATCCTCTAGTTCAAGACGCGGTTCTTTTAGATATTTGGTCAACTCGTCTTCACCCCCACTCATCTTATTTCCAAGTTTATCTTTAAATGCATCTAAGAAAGCAAAACCACGACGACGAATTGTGTTACTACTTTGACTTGTTGTTGCTTTTGGTATTTCACTTTGACTTGATGTGCCATATTTTTCTTTGTAAATGGCAAACAAGACCCCCATATCTTCCTCAACCTTCTTAACCAATTTTTCACATAATTCATCTTCGTTAAAATGAAATAGGCGCCTCATCACTATCTTCATCGACCTCCATGGGAATGCAACCATTTTCTATCAAATGTCTAAACCCGTATCCTACTATTTCCGACTTCATTGTGGGATCTAAGATAACGGCAAAATACATATAATGGTTGATTTTTTTGTAATCACCCCAATATTTGTCATACTTTTTTTCTCATTTCTTCTACCATTACCTTAAAAGAAGGTTTTTCTTGCCAATCACGAAGATGCTTATCAATATCAAGTACCTCACCAAACCACAAATGAGCTACGGGAGATGATACGGTTGACACAAGTTCGGTTGTTTCTTTAAATTTTTCCAAAAAAGCAACTATCTTTTTACAAACCTCAAAATCACCCCGCTTAGGTATTTCCTCTAGGTCCCGGGCAAAACAAGAGTTATTAAAGTCATAATCAATAAAAGCATCTTTTAACTCAATAGCGGTTTTCAACATATCATGTGTGGAATTCCATCTTGTAGGGCATAAACTTGTTTGAAGTACAAGCCTTTTCAACACTTTCTTTAAAGTTGGTCACTCTTTGGCTCGAATGTTTTATGTATTTCACGGCTAACCCTATGGTATTCACTTCCTTGTTGAATGTTTTTAAACCATCTTTGACAACTAGGTTTAAAATATGAGCCATGCATCTTATATGAAAATGTTTACCACCATCATACTTATTTGGCAAATTTTCTACCAAGTATTCAAGGGCTTTGTCATTTGAAGCAATGTTATCAACCGTAATGGTCATAACATTCTTTATACCCCATCCGTTTATACATTCCAAAAGTGCCCTACCAATATCCACCCCTCTATGGCTATGAATTGGTCTAAAATTAATAATTCTTTTATGCATTACCCAATCATCATCTATAAAGTGGGCGATTAATACCATAAAGTTCATTCTTTTACAACTAGAAGTCCACGTATCGGTGGTTAAATGAACGGTGGTGGACTTGTTGCTTAAGAAATTTAATAGACTCTTCCTCTCGTCAAGAAAAAACTTAGAAACATCCCTAGCAATAGTAAAACGAGAGGGCATATTAAATCTAGGTTGCATGTTATTTCCAAATTTAATGAATGTCGGGTGTTCTACAAACTTAAAAGGAAGCTCCGCAAGAATAATCAACTCAATCAACGACTTTTTAATCAATTTTTCATCATACTTCCATGTTTCTAAAGTACCAATGCTACTATCACCCTCAACATTCTCCCCAATCTTTTGCTTAAAAGCTAGTTTTTTTTGTTTCTTAATTCTCTCAATATCGGGGTTGCTAAGACAATTTGCATAATGAGTATTCAAGTGTTTAGTACCATGCATTTTTGAATCGGCTTTGAGAACCGCATCACACCATTTGCAATAGGCCATCTTAATGACTTGACCATTTTCATCCGGTTCAAACTTTGCATCAAAGTATTTCCAACACTCGGCAGTCGTTTTCCTTGGTTTTGGTGGGGCTTTCCTTTTGCGTTTATTTTCATCCTCGACGTCAACGTCAACAATATTATCCTAAACAAAAATAATGAAAAGGTCAACATTCTTATAGTATAACATCATCAATATGTGAACATCAATATGTATACGGTGAAGTGTGAACATTAAAACATTTATAACATCATCAAACATGTACATGTCGCTACTGAAGTGTGAACATCATTTATAACAATATAACATCATCAATATGTGGCTACTGTGAACATCATTTATGGCTACTGTGATCTTGTCAACAACTCAACATTAAAACCTTAAAACATCATCAATCCTTAACACATTAAATGAGTGACACTGTGAACATTAAAACCTTCTTATGTGGCTACTCGACAACATATCATTTAATGAGAAAGCCTGAAAGGTTCTTACTTCTTAACTTCTTATACAAAAAAAAATCATATCATTTATACAAAACCTAAAAGAGACTAACAAAAAAGGGGCGTACATCTATTCTTATACAAAAAAAATTAATAACATTAAATTCATCATTATATATAACACATTCATTTAAATTCGTATAATCGTATATTCATCAAATCAATTAAATACTTACTTCAGTTGCATTGTTTTGTTGAGAAGCAAATGATTCATACGTAGGCCTCGAAGATGAGATTGATTCATGTGTCGGGTTCTTGAGATGAGCTTGATCCATTTGATTTGGTTCTTGATTTTGAGATGACATTGATTTGGTTCTTGATTTTGAGACAAGGTTGATTTGGTTGTTGTTATTGAGATGAAGTTGATTGGTATTTTCGTTTGTGACTTTGTGTTTCTGAGAAAGGAATGAAAAGCAGCAAAAGGGGGCGCAATATATTTGGACTTAACCTAACAAATATTCGGGCAGTCGGGTTTTTCGGGCGTCTTTCGGGTTTTTTCCCCGACCCGACCCGATCTCGATAACATATGAAATTCCAAACCGAGTCCCGTCCCGTTTGCTACTCGGTCGGGGTCGGGTGCTAATCGGGTCGGTCGGGTTGTCGGGCTTGTCAGGTTTCGGTCGGTCAAGCTCACCCCTATGCCAAACACAAGTTTTATGAAAGAAAAAAACTGAAGTTACAAGTAATAATACACTAAATATTATTCCAAAAACTGTTGTATAAACAAATCAAATTGAAAGGTTGAAAACATTTTAATATGCCTTTGGGCATCATTAAACCCAACTGGCCAAATGACATGCTCCACCCATTTCATTTTTAGCTAAGTTTTACTACAATTTGGCCCCATTCGACCTGTTGGAGTTAAGAGAGAACCCAAATTGGCCAATTTTATGTAGATGTTTATAAGTTGAAACTCCCATCATACTTCTACAAATCTAATTACATGCAAAAAGAAATTGTAAATTACCTCTGTACGACCAGGTATGATAGGTTTCCCAGCCAATAACTCTGCTAAAATGCAACCTGCACTCCACAGGTCAACACCTACATCATAATCAGTAGCCCCGAGAAGCAGCTCTGGCAGTCTATACCAAAATGTAACCACCCGACTAGTCATTGGCTGCTTATGGTTAGGATCAAAAAAGGATGCTAAACCAGAATCAACAATCTTCAAAATGCCACCGTTATCAAGAAGAAGATTTGACCCCTTTATATCCCGATGCAACACATGACGATTGTGACACTGTTCAAGCCCAGACAATAATTGTTGCATATAACACTTAAATTGTGAATGTTAACCAAGAAAGATAAAAAGCAATATCCTAATTTCATCACGTAATTTAAAGAAATTAAAATCAAACCTGAGGTTCCGTAAACTTAATCGTAGGACTAGCAGCAAGTCCAGCCAAATCGTGCTCCATGTACTCAAAAATAGTTATCATAACCACCTAAAAATAAATCAATAAAAAAAATAACGTAAGTGCTCATCTTTACTACTAGTATCTTTTGGTGAAATAAACTATAAAAATTTATTGAAAATTTGAAATTAAGACTGAAGCAAAGTTTGTCATCACCAACAAACAAGAAACAAGAAAAATGGTAAGAACTTGTAGCAATTATTAGTCAAAGATGACAAACTATTAACTCAACATAGGCACTGATCTTTGCTAGTATCTTTTAGCCAAAGTCATTATATATGCAAAACATCAGTAACCTAGACGAATGCAATTTAGCCTAAAATTAACCTTAAGTTTCAATTAAGCTTTAAAGTAATTCTACATACACATACGCAAATCCGAAATCTAACCCTAAAAATTAGCACATATAGGTACATACACACACTTTACCCTAAAATTAAAACTTGACAAAAACAAACACAGACATAAAGATTAACCATATTTTTTAATCAGGAATGGGGGATGACTCACCATTAGCCGGGTAGAGTTTGTAGTTATTTTTGAGGTAGGGTATTGTAAAAAGGTGAATGAAGGGAAGAAAAATGGTGAAGGAGGGAGGGAGGTGGCTGAGTGTGTAATTATGTTGAGGTAGGGTATTGAAAAATTGAAATAATACCGCTCAAAGAATAAGGCCCGGTTTTTAAGTATAGAATCAGGGCTCTATTAGAAATACAAGATAAAGCCATGTTATATAACTAGCGAAGTCCGCAATGCAAATGGCTTCTAGCGTCGATAATTAATGATTTGTGATACTATGGTGAGTGTTTTGTGTAGCGTTTAAAATAGAACGTAAACCGATGAAAATGCAATTGCAAACGGTTGTACTATACGATAACTAAAGTCTAGACAAAATTCTTAACATCTATCGAACAACATATAAAAACATTTAATGAAAATGAAAGTAAACATTACATCAATTATGAGATAAAAACTAACAACACGCGTTCCTTGTCGCGTAAAACTAACAAGGATGGGATTAATGGTGCCGTTGTTAAGAAGAACGCAAGTACCAAAATTAGCATGAATGTGATTAGCCAAAAAAAAAAAAAAAAAAAAGACTAATTTTGGCTATTTTATAAAAAATTTGGGCACATTTAGCCCCATTTTTCTTTTTGAAATGGGTGTATTTAGCCTATTGAAAAGTTAAATGTGCACTAACGGGCACATATTTTCTCTTAATTGTAAAACATTATAATCGTTTTTGAAAAAAAACTTATATATATATTATATTTATATAGCGACATAATGTTTGAAGATTTGGGGATTAAACATAATGTTTTGAAACCCGGTACGACCCGGGTGGTTCAACCGGTTGAACCGTTCCCATCGAAAAATGGGTCGATTTAAACCGAAGTCAACCCGAGGTTGGGTCAAAATAAACAGGGTCAACCCACCGGTTTTGAAGCGTCCGGGGTCAACCCGGTTTTCGATATGTATTAATAGTTTCAAATTTTCACTTTTACTTTTTGGTTTTTCCTTTATATATAGTATAGCAGGGTACCCGCGTTGTGGCCGGGTACCCTAACGATAACCGGAGAAATAGATCTCGATGAGACATGATTCACCAGTTTGTATCGGTCTCAACGGGTCCTCTCTAGTTCGTTTTCGGATGGCTGTTATTGGTTAGCCGAACTGGTGGCGACACCGGTTTCCGGTTGTACCCGTTGGTCCGATCCGATTTTCAAAACTATTTGTACCATCAACTTGTTAGTTTGTATGAAGCTTTGTGTATTTTATTAATTTGTATAATGTATATAATAACATGTACTTTTCATTTTAGGGTGTTTTAAAAATAATATTAATTAGTATGTTTAATTATTTTATATTTAGAATTATGTTGTAGCTTATTTAAATTGTACATTGTGAAAATTTTATTGTACTTTTTAGTAAGATAGTTTTAGTGATAAAAAAAGTTTATAGGTTATTAACGAAAAATAGTAAAAGTTTGAGAAATTGGGGATTAACATAATATTTTGAAACCCGGTTCGACCGGGGAGGTTCAACTGGTTGAAACATTCAGGTTAAAAAACGAGTCAATATAAACCGGGTTAACCCGACGGGTTGGGTCGAAAAAACGGGTCAAATTAAACCGGGTTAACCCGCCGGGTTTGAAGCGTCCTGGGTCAACCCGGTTTTCTATGTGTATTAATAGTTTCCTTTTGAAACATATGTAGGTATTAATAGTTGAAATTACTCATAATTAATTATTTCAACATTTCCTTTTTAATTTTTTCCACATTCCACTTTCTTGACTTTTCACTTTTCACTTTGACCATTTTTCTATTATAGATAGTATAGATAGGTAACCGGGCTTTATTAGTCATAAAAAATGTGGAGAAGCTTATAGAGCCCTCTTTTCTATATAAGAGGGCTTTATTTGGGGGGCTTTATTCCATTTTTTGTAGTAGTGCATCCATCACTCGCCTCATGAGTTCCCTCCATTCTTCCTTTACTTAATGAAGATTTTCCTCATTTACATTCTGGTTATTACAAAAGTTAATCAAATCATATGAAGATTTGATAAAAAGCAAATGATATGGAGAGCACTTGACACCTACCATGTAGAAACTCAAAATACGGTTGGATATATGAACGCAATAGGCTTTATTATAATTTGTTGGTTTGTGGGAGTAATAAACACGACAAAACGACTAAGAGTGTGTGAGCCGATGGGGGCACACACGATAAACACGAGTATACGTGTCGAACGTAATATTTATACTTGAATATATACCCTTTACATGCATGCAAGTTTACCCGATTATTGATAACGACTCATGAGCTTAATGATTGGGTCGGTTTGGACAGCCATAGGCCTTGTGAATCCAGTGATCGGGTAAGAGAGGTGAAGGAGGATGATTGGCTTTTTGCCTTGTTGACCAAGCTGTGATCCAAATATGGGGTCGGTTAAGTTTGCTATAAAAGCAAGACATACCCCATCAAAACTCACGACCAATTATATACATCCTCACCTCATGCATTGTATGACTATTCCTGCTACTAATCCTATGCGACTAGCTTCAAAGTCAATTAGGATTTGTTTGGTTAGTTAATGTTCTAAACTTGCATAGTACTTGATCCAAGTGTTTAGAGGTTTATTGGTATACTTTACTGTTAGTTCCTGGACTTCGAATTGTAGCAGAAAAGGTTTTATTATTTCTGTTCGTGGGTTTTCTTCTTGGACAGAATAAGCAAAGGATATCGGACATCATTGTCCGATATCGGGTAATATGAAAACAACAGCTTCTTGCTGTTTTTGATTCTCGGACAGTAACATGCATGCCAGGGGTTTTCTAGTTCGAATTATTCAAGTGTTGGTGTCAATTGTTGATTGAGTTGTTTACGTTCTCGACTAGCCATTAATCGAACATATACGTTATCGGGTTTGTGTGTGATACTCATTGAGGTATATATCTTTGATACTCGGGTTTTGTATTGGTTACTTGTTCCTTATTAAAGTCCAATTACCAAGCAAGGTTAGGTTTTCTTTTATCACTTTTATTAATTAATTGTTTATTAATTACGTGTTTAACCTAATTGCAAATACTAGATCCATATCCGATGCGTACTCGTAGAGGTTAATGGTTAACTTAGTTCTAAAATCCCAACATAATTTCCACCCTATATTTACCTATAATACCTCACTTGCAATGATTATGGTGAAAAGTTATGCAACTTGACGTGGGACACAAGTAAAAGAAGGAGCAGATAATGTTTATTTAAACATGACTCTCTATCTAGTTGTTTTATGTTTTAGTTATATTTTAGTCAAGTTAGGACCTTCGTAGATAATCTAACAGTTTGTACTCAGCTTGTTGAGACCTATGTTCGTAAGTTTCTTAGGGAACTTCATCCAAAGTGGAGACCAAAAGTCATCGCTATTGAAGAATCTAAAGATTTGAAAACAATTTCGCTTGATGAACTCATTGGGAATTTTAAAGTGTATGAATTAATCATGGAAATAGAGTCGAGAGGAAAAAGGGATAAGGTCAAGTTACTTGCTTTAAAGGCAAAGACAAAGTCAAGTGATGAAGAATCATCTTCATCGAGTAGTAGTGATGAAGAATATGCAATGGCCGTGAGGGACTTTAAAAATTTCTTCAAGAGACAAGGTAGACTAGTTAGACCACCTCGTGATGAAAGGAAGTCAATGCGAAAAAGTCGGGATGACAAGAAGAGAAAAAGTGATCGAAAATGCTTTAGATGCGGAGACCCGAATCATCTCATTGGCGATTGTCCCAAACCACCAAAAGGCAAATACCAAAAGGCTTTTGTCGGAGGCGTTTGGTGCAATAGTGGTGAAGAGGATGGCAAGAAAACCAAGGAGGAAATAGGTCTCAAGGATCAAGCATACGATGAGGTATTTCTAATTCATCTTATTATAGTGATAGTGCTTCCTCTATTAATAATGATACTATGCAAAAAGAATTCAATAGAATGTGCGAAATTAGTCTAAAAATTATCACTAAAAATTAAAGGATTAAAAGTAATTAGAAGTCGATTAGAAAAGGTTAGAAGGTTAGAAAGAAATAAATCTTGTAGAAACTAGAAGGGGGGGGGGGGGTGAATAGTTTCACCATTTGTAAATTACGTTTTAAAATATTTTACAAGTTTCTTTTCAAAGATTTTTAGATTCGAACTTTATGCGATATCAACATAACAATATATGAACACAATGAATATAAACAATAATAACAAAGTAAGAAATGTACAAGAGTAAAGAGAAGAAATGTTAGGACCAAAGATATATATCAACCTTATCACAAATACCTACTTAACGAACACAAGTATACCTCGTTAAACCAACACTTTATGCGTAAATAATAGGAAAGGAAAAGATGAAGATAAGAACTTGGTGACTTGAATATGAATTCGTGTATGTTAGAGAGATAGAGAGTAGAAGATGAAAACAATAAGATGTATATTGCTTCAAGGAAAACACACACACACACACACTCAAGCACACCCCTCAAATGACATACTTGAGGGGTATTTATAGTAAGAGAGATGATGCCCTAAGGCATGGTCATGGGCCATGAGATGGACTTGGATTGGGCTTGGGTTTCACGAACTAGACAAGGCTAGCTTAACATAACTTGTGCCCAACTAGCTTAGCCCAATCCACGAGCCCGTTGACTATTCTATCACGATATCTAACACACGTTACAAAGTTCCTAATCGTGAATGACCATCACTTCTAATAAAAACTATTAAGGCTAACAATCTCCCCCTAAGGGGTGGTCATTCAAATGATGCTCCACTTGATTAGGTCTTTACTTTTCTTGAGCTCAAACTTTGTGTGTAGATATAGAATAGTCTTGATTCTTTTTTCCTTCATGCTTTGTGATCAGATAATGTGGTTGTCTGCCGTTGTCAACTTCGTTGGTTAGGTGTCTTCACGTCTTTCTCCACCATGCTCACACTTCTATTTGTCTTTTGGTTACCAATGATGTAGTTCTCGAGTCTTTAGATTCATTGACGAAGAATCATCTTTAACTTTGTGTAACCTTTGATTATGATGAGAACTTTCATGTGTTTTTGGTATGAGCATGTGGCGAGTGCGACGATCCATCCGCTCTGGAGCTTCCATAAGAAGAAAACAATAAAACAGGTTAGTAATAAGCGGATTCCGGCACTTACAAGTTTGAATTTCGAGGGTGTTAACAGCATAGTGTGAAAACACGCCTCTAATTCTCACAAGGGCCGTTCTGAACCTGGAGTCCCACAAGTGAGATAACGCGATATACCGAGGTACATCTACAGTTCAGATGAGTCGCTGAGGTACACCGAAGCATCACCCCACGAATGTAGACCGTTTGAGACACACTAAGCGTAATCCACGAAGAATTACCGAAGTGACTGCTGTCAGGTCTTTGATGTTGACCCTGGCAGAATTTCCATTCAATCATGAAGATCACAGATGTGAAACTTCTCATAAATGTTCTGGCAAATTGCTAAGATCTGCGTAGGACTCTATAATATATCACTTGTGTCCTAATTGAAGAACAACAAGCGATGTCATGTCATGTGTTCCTATGAGATCTTTTAATGAATCTCGTGGCTCTAGACTCAATAAGTGCATTTTGGTTTTCCTGAGCTGAGACTAGGGAGAGGGTCTCCTTCTTCAATACCAACGATCTCTAAGAGAAAGTCGATAGATTATGTAGGGTTCCCAGTGAGAATGAAACAAATCCTTTTAAGAGGAATTGAGTGGCTAGAAGGTTAGGTGCAGTGCGTCACTGGGTCCATGACGTCTTTGTCTTCAATACCAGTGTCATCTAGTGGCAACTAGTAGCAGATGAATTGAACCCGGTTTCTGCCCTAAGGTTGATTATGGAGGGCTATTTCTTTTCACCATTTCTTTTACTTTTCTTTTTAATTCTTCAACCCCTTCTTTCTCCTTTCTCACATTACTCCTTTTTTCAATCATACCTAAGGACTTCTAATACTAACTATGGGTATTGTCCTTGGGTAGATCCCTCCGGCTCTGGCGGATCATAGGACGGATTTCCTATCCTTAGTCACCTTATAACTCCATGACTGTCCTATTGTTGCCATAAAACCATTTTTCTTGAAAAATCTCTCAGAGTGTTTTTGATAGAAAAACATGTTTGGAACACTTCGAGAGTTTTATATTTTCAGAAACACTCCCCCTTCACATGTGTTTATAAGTTTTGACGAAATCTGCACATAGAGGGCGAGTTCATTACTTTTGAATTGATCGACTTTAAATGAACTAGACCGATTCGAGACACGTTTACATCACTAGAGAACTAGCTTGAAATTATTACCCGTCCTGGTCAAGTCCATAGAAAGTTTCTCTAAATGGTACATTTCTTGACTTTGATTACTCGTCAATTCATTGGTTCCGTCTGAGTCGAGCTCTTTTGAGATTCAAACAACGATCATTAAACTTTTTGATCACATTTTAATCACGTTTCTCCCCCTCAAAAATAGCATATCCATGATGTTTTTGAAACAAAAATGATTAAAAGATATGTTTTTCGGAAAGCATTTGAAGAGAAACTGATTTAGCATGAATTTTGAAACAATTTTTTGTTTTATACTCCCCCTTAACAAAAGCATATTTTTCGTACAGAAAATTTAGAGACAATTAAGGGTTTAGAGGGAGTTATCTTGGTACCAAATGTGAGAGATTTTGAAAAATCTTTTTGAAAAATTTCAAATTAATGGTACGCAAGATGAAGATTTTAAAAATCTTTTGAAGATATTTAGAGAAAAATTATCTTCATGTGATTAAGGATAAGTGCTCGATATATATGAAAATCGATTTTGCGTAGCACTTTCCTTTCTTTAAAGATCGGGTTGCAAGCTGAAATACTTACAAGCCATTGTTTTTAGGAATAGTGCTTTAAAAATATTTAAAACCTTTGATTTGGTTAAGCACTTTCCTTTCTTTGAAGCGGGTCCCTGGCCGATGTGTTGAAGCCATTATGTTGAAGTCCGGGTTTCGCATCTGAAGTATACTCTAAAGCCATTATGTTTTAAGAAATTTTTTAAGAAACGACATATTTTAGAAAACATTTAAAGAACTCTCGCTCAAGCATCTGTACATACCCGTATCATTGTTGAATAACATTTCTAGAAACGTCATGAGAATATCGATTATACGAGAGACATGTCGTGAGAAGAATATTTTGGATTTTTGATTTTCTATTGTTTTTGAATTTTTGAAAGTTTTATATTTTTATATTTTGCTTTTGTTGGTTTTATAAAAGAAATGGAAAATCAAAAATAGAAGATAGAGAGAATGAGAAGAAGAGTTTGCAGAATTGGAACCCTCGATGAGGTGGGTTGAGATATTTGAATCACCTGCAACCAAAGAAGAAGAGTTTTCACAAATAACAGTGTTAGAAGTACATGTTTCCTCACGGCGAGGGTGATCACTATCAACGGTTGTAGTAGATTCGACTTCCTGAACATGATGAGTTTCACTATTATCTGTGTTGGTGCAAGTATCAAAAATCTTTCATGTGGGAATCCATCTAAGACCTATTGTCTTTGAAAACTTTTCCCGTGGGTTTCCACCTAAGGTAAGATCTAGGAGTTGTTTTCTTATCAGATGCAGCGGAAGACTCATTTTTAGAAAAACTACGTCCGGAAGAGATCCACCTATTAGGTTTCTTTTTGTTTGACATATTATCAACGGGTTTGTTTCTATTTGGTGTCTTAGTGGATTGTGCCTTGGCACGAGAATTATCTTTCCTGAGATATAGTAAGGCACATGCATCATGATTAGCTGAAAAGATACATTTTTACATGTAGTACAGACAAATTCAATATTCTTGTTTAAAAGCAGCAGCTTTAACTTTGTCACTACAGTTTTGGAAATTGATTCGGTTGAAAAGACTTAGAATTCCTAGTGATGTTTTCTAAGGGCATAGCATTTTCTTTTGCTCAACTACTCTTAGATGTAAGCCAATCCCTAGTCTTTTGTAGAGTGTTCCTAGGTAATGGTTTACTACTACTAGCAGTGCCTTGAAATCTTGTAGAATTCATCACCCTAGATGTTGCACCTAGAATTCCATCTTTTCGAATCTGTGCCTTTTTCCTAGCTTCTTCTAGATAGTGATTGTTGACCATGTTGTTAGAACCGACAGATTCTTTAACTGGATTTTTGGTCACATTCCGTGTACTATTCCTAGAGATGCCAGGTGTAATCACTTTTTCTTTCTCAAAACAGGTTTTTCAAAAGCTTTGATAATTCTCTTTTTGATAGGCAAAGTCTGTGGAGTGACTGTTTTTGACAAATCATTTTTCTCATTTACTTTTGGAGGAAACTGAGAAATAGACATTTTTGGTTTGAAAACCGGTTTGGGAACATTTGTTTTCTCCTCAGTCAATGGTTTTGCAAACTTAGTATCCACAGTCTTTCCTTTTTGAAATTCCAGCTGAACTCTCAAAAGATCATTTTGCTCTTTCATGTCCTTGCATTCCTCAGATTTTCGATCAAGTTGTTTAAAATAGGACACGTTTTCTGTTTCAAGTTTTGCAAGAGCATTTTCATATTTTGAAACAATTGCGGAGGTCTCAGACTGGAGTCTTTCATGATCTTCAACAGAATATGTTTGTAAGATAATGGACATGATATCGGTAGTCAGAACATCTTCGAAGAGAGAATCATTGAGTTTTTCCAAAACTTTGATGTGTTGAATACTTTCATTAGTTTGCTTTATCAGGGATTTATGGTCCTTGACAAAGTCACTCGTTTCTTTCAAAAGTGATTGTTCAACATGAATTACCCTCGCGACCGATGGCGGTTAATGGAGGGGCAATTTGGGTTTTAAAAACTCTTTTGTTTCGTCATCATGACGAGTAAACCAGATGTTAGTTGTAATATTGGTTTTAGACTTGACAGTCTCTTGAAGATAGCCAATTCTAGTTTTAACGTCATCTAAAATGCTTCTAGTATCACTTGTGTTAAAAGGATTGTTTGAAGACATTTGTTCGATTTTCGAAAGATATTTGGAAACTACAACGGTTTCAAACCGGTTTTGAAACTGGTGTTGACACTTTGTTTGAAACACTTGGTGTGGTGGAAAACGTTGATTGTTCTTTTTGATTAACAAAAGTAATTCCATTAATTTTGTTCCATTTGTTATAATCAATCGGTTTGATTTCCGGATTCTTTTGTTTCATTTTTGATCTACTCTCCTCAGATAGTTCCAACGTTTCAAGAGAATCACGAACAATTATGGGTTCATGCAAATGTTTTTCATTGTTCAACACATTCTCGAGATTTCGAGCTTTCTTGAGGAACGAAGAAGGGTCGTTACCAAGTGCCATTTTATGTGAAGTATGAAAACGCTGATTTACTTGGTTTGAAAGCATCTTGTTTGTTTTATCTGAATGACCCGTTGTGAGAAGCAAATTGTCCAAAGCTTTAATTTTCTCATTTTATCCAGAATTTCATCAAGAAGAGAATCTTCTCGTTTTGAAAAATCAACAATCAACTTTTTCTTCTCTTTTTCAAGATCGAAAACGTGCTTTTGTTTAGAAAGTTGGTCATTTAGATCTGAAATTTCCTTGTTTAAAGATTTAATTTTCAAGTGAGAATTCACATCAAGTGTGTTATACTTGATTTGCACTTCTTTTTCTCTTAAAAAAGTCTCGATAACCAATTTCTAATTCGGACATTTTGTTTGTATGAAATTCATAGGCTTTGGCGTGCTCCTTGTAACTCTCAAGCTCATCGGTCAATTTTTTATTCGCGGCCTTAACTTCGCGATTGACCGTTCTTACTTTCTCAACTTCAATGCCACATTGATTAATTAATGATTCAAAATAAGCACGTGTTTCCTCATCATTAGCACCATTCTGTATCACTTGACCTCCATTAGGATCCATATATGGAGTTTCTGAGTTAACATTGCTATTAACTTGCTCTCCCACATATGTGTCATAATAAGGTTCGGAGACAGAATGTGGCTTCTCATGAGTAAACGAATTTGGTACCTCATTGAGTGAATATGTGTCGTAGAATGGAGTTGTGTCATAAGTACCGCTTGATGTTGTGTCCTGTTGATTGATTGTATGATTGGAGGTTGCATTATCGTTTGCTTTATCTTCCCATTTTGGGTACCTGAATTTGATTTCCTCAGCCAACTCAATTCCCAACTCTTCTTTTTCGCTAACATCAACATGTCTTGGATCTTTTCAAGCTTCGGAAGTCGGTTGACACTAGATCCTGAATCTTGTCTTTGAGGTTCGGAGGTAGCATTTCGAGCGAAGTCATAAAACAGTTATTCCCATTTTGATATCCCATATTCGATTCACATCGACCCCTTGATGTCCATCAAACCGCTCGCATATTGCATCGATTCCCCGATTCACATTTCCATAATTCCCAACGATTGAGCCGCAACATTTCCATTCGATTACCCACGCTCTATTCCCAACATTCGTCCCATCGATTTCCAACATCTGACCCGACCGATTACCGATCACGGAACCGCATGATTACCGATGCGATGTTAAATGCTTTATCCAATAAAGAAAATATCATTGCAAGGTCGCTTCTACATGGTCAGGTTCATAATCGTGATTCCTTGTTCTGGTATTGTTGATCCTGGATAGAATTGTTGTTGTGGTTGTGGAATATATTGCTGCAAGTTGTTGTTGTTGGAAGATGATGAAGCTTGTTGTTGTGTATTCATTGTAGTTTGAGTCTTTGCAATGAGTGCCAATGAATCATGATTCTTTGCTAATCTTTCTTGCTTGACTTCATTCGCTTCAGCTTGGTTTTGTTTCAGAAAATCATTCGTTGATCAAAGTTCACCTGATGTAAGTCTTTTGTTTGGTTGACAATAGTGACATATCGTCCCCATTCTTATGGAAGATTATTCAGGAACTTGATGTTTTGAACGATTGTTCTGGGTGCCAACTTGTTTCCGATAAGCTCATTCATCAAAGTGCAAAACCTTCCATAGTAGGATTCAATGGATTCTGTAGATGTAAACTTTTCCCATTCAGTTAGCAGCTTGTTCTCCATGT
Organism: Chrysanthemum makinoi; assembly: GCA_910596185.1. Lineage (NCBI taxonomy): Eukaryota > Viridiplantae > Streptophyta > Magnoliopsida > Asterales > Asteraceae > Chrysanthemum > Chrysanthemum makinoi. Next base: position 41,389,825 of record OU343220.1, on the reverse strand, counting down.
CTTGTTTACCAATTTCGTTCCATAACATAGTCGCTAACACGTTCCCACATATCAGCGGTTTCACAACCGCCTACCGCAGAAAGATGTCTATTGGTAAACCCGGTTGGACAATATGAATTGCCATGTCATCGCATCGACTTGTTTCGATCCTCTTCGATGTATTCTCGATTCAGTTTGAAGATGAGAGGATGGTGGGATGGGAGGTGTTGCATCAACATTTCCAGGACATGGACTTGTCGAGGCTTGAAGGGTCCATCCTGAATGGATTTAATCATGAGTTTTCCATTAGGTTTGGTCTTGATGTAACGAAGCATACGACTTGTCCATTGAAGATAACCACCTTTTGCCAACATAGGAGGTCGGTTTTCGGCTGCATGAATGTCTTGTTGAGTTGCCATAGATGAAGGTATGATCGATAAAGTTGATGTAGGATCGATTCAACGATAAAGGAGTTGTGGTTGATGACGATTAAGCTCGGTTGAGGTGTTTCGAAAGTCGTACTCGTAACCTTGGTTCAAAAAATTTTCGCCCAAAATTTGAAATTCACTATAAAATCAATTCTAAGGTCGTATGAAAAATTTGAGTTATGACAATTTTGACGCCAAATTTGACCCGAAAAATTTGAATTTAGGCCCCAAAATTTGAATTTTTGACCAAAATTTTCACTGTTAAACCAAAATTTGAATTTCGCGTAAAATTGAACGTTTAGTCTCCTCAAAAATTTAAATTTTACTCAAGTTTTCCCTACCAAAATTTGATTTTTTTTTTTTAAACCTTAGGCGTAGAAAGAGCTTAGGCGTGAGACCAAAGAAGTTCGAGTAGGATATGGTTACGAGTAGGATGTAGTTACGAGTAGGATCTTATGCGTAGGAAGCTTAGGCGTAGGATTCCTTAGGCGTAGGATCTTATGCGTAAAAAGCTTATCTTACGTGTAACCTTAAGCTTATGCGTAGACAAAAAGTTACTCGTAAACCTTACGCGTAATTGTGAAGTTATGCGTAGAGTTACTCGTAAGCTTTTAGCTTATGCGTAAACTATGGTTAAGAACCCAAAATCCTTTACATCTCACGCAGTAGGGATATCCACAAGTCGAAGTGTTCCACACACTTATCCAAGTGAGGAAGCACGAGTAACCGTATAGCTCGAAGATTCTTCACCAAAAAGTTACGAGTAGAAAACTTATGAGTAGTTGACTTTCTTACAAGTAGAACTAGGGTTTTGACTTACTCGTAAAAAATTTCCAACGATTCAAACAAATTCGCTTGCACGGATATCCTTAAAAACACTCGAATAACACAAAAATGTTAACCTTTTTCACCCAAAGTGCTTAGAAAAGTTACGAGTAGAAAACTAGGGTTTTGACTTTTTGACTTCTACTCGTAAGAAATTTCCAACGATTCAAATGATTTCGCTTGCACAGATATCCTTAAAAACACTCCAATAACACAAAAATGTTGACCTTTTTCACCCAAAGTGCTTAGAAAAGTTATGAGTAGAAATGACCAATAACCAAATACGAGCTTAAAAGTGAAGAAAAACACGTAAAGTTACTGAACTTTTGCAAGAACTGAAACTTTAGCACCAAATAAACCTTAAACCACAAGAATCTTGAATTTTTTAGTGAAAAAATGAAAGCTTTAAGCGTTTCAAATATGTAAAACGTGAGCTTATACGCGTAACCCTTCAAAACAAACACAAACACTCCTAAACCATTGTTAGGCGATTGATACCAATTGTTAGGACCAAAGATATATATCAACCTTATCACAAATACCCACTTAACGAACACAAGTATACCTCGTTAAACCAACACTTTATGCGTAAATAATAGGAAAGGAAAAGATGAAGATAAGAACTTGGTGACTTGAATATGAATTCGTGTATGTTAGAGAGATAGAGAGTAGAAGATGAAAACAATAAGATGTATATTGCTTCAAGGAAAACACACACACACACACACACACTCAAGCACACCCCTCAAATGACATACTTGAGGGGTATTTATAGTAAGAGAGATGATGCCCTAAGGCATGGTCATGGGCCATGAGATGGACTTGGATTGGGCTTGGGTTTCACGAACTAGACAAGGCTAGCTTAACATAACTTGTGATCAACTAGTTTAGCCCAATCCACGAGCCCGTTGACTATTCTATCACGATATCTAACACACGTTACAAAGTTCCTAATCGTGAATGACCATCACTTCTAATAAAAACTATTAAGGCTAACAAGAAACGATCAAACCAAGACACAGAGATTTATAGTAGTTCGGCTACGAAGCTCTATCTTCGCCCTACTCCACTTCACCGAGTATCACACTCCAGAGTTCACGACCACTATGTCAACAAGCTCCCTTTAGGCGGAGAAAACCATACACCGACGCTTACACCTATTTACGACACTAAGCGGAATGTCGAGTTCTAATCCTAGCTAGAACCAATCTACAAAACACTACACACAATACTACACGGACGTACACACCGTCCAATCTACAATCACCCACGGACGTACACACCGGCCAAATCTACCTATCACACAACACCTCATGACTTACACAAGTAAGATCTACCAATATACAAGAATGGAGATATAAAGAATATAGATCGAGGAGAGAAACGTAACAATGGTTACGATGTGAATGACTAGACACCAACACTTCAAGCTTGACGAATACAAGTATTCTTCTCTTGTACTTTGAGAGAAGATGAATGTGATCACTAGTAAACAATTACCGACACGTTAATGTGATCAAAGAAGGGAGCTTAGAAATATTTAAGAAGACAGAAAGTTTTAGTGCTCAAAAGGTGAATTTTTCTGTAGAATAGTGCAACATTTATACGTATAAAAAGGAGCGAAGGACGGTACCATAAAAGCTAAACGGTCCCATATATAGCATATCTTATCAAATAATCTTTATATTAACATTTGCTTCAACATTTGTGAACTCAAATGTACTTGGGTTTACAAATGTTATAAACACCCTTTCAAAATTACAATAATTATTGAAGAACTTTTAAATTATTAACTTTATAGTTAACATCCTTTTAACTTTAGTAATGTTAACCTCAATATTTACTCTCTTTATTTTTTTCTTTTTTTTTAACATACCTCTAAGTTTAGTAATACTACAAATTAACTCCTAAACCTATTAAAACCATATTTACATTATTTGGTGTAAGATTTGTTTTTTTAAATATTTGTCTACTAGGTTAAGTGTCTTTGTTTAGTTATACTTTCTAGCATTTTAATTAAATGCTTTCGTATGTTCTTTGATACTTTTTAATAATTTTTTTTAGTTAAATTATTGCATGTTACAAATGTTGCAATTACATTTCGATTTTTCATGTTTTATGCATAAACGTTACACCAACCACAATATCACACTTATAACTATTTGTCGCTAGATAATTCGAGAAGAACGTTTTGCTTCTAGGCACGAGATCAAAGCATAAACAAAGAAGAATTGTATATCTTTTTCGTATGTTCAAGTGAGACCAAAATGAACCTATTAAAGACAGATCCTGTTGATAGGTATGGTTAGAAATGGTGGGATCCCAAAAGTCATGACTGTTGGCAAACAGTTGTGTCGGTTGGTTTTTGTGGGAAAAAACAGATAACTCATTTGGAGCACCAAATATACGGGACCCAGTAAAGTCAGTTCCCAGCTATACCTCTTTTTGAAAAGTAGGACAAACGTATACTGATTTTAGTATAGACTTACCAATGTATGCTTGTGTAAAAAAAAAAAAAAAATTGTTTCTCTCTCCTCCCAAAATTACTCATCCACAAATCAATTGTTCTCTCATTTCAAATCCTTCGTATCTATTCGCCTCTCTATATCATCTTATCATCTTAGATATATCATATAACGATGCATGCAATCGCTTTTGGACCTTAACCATGCATGCTTGCCAATTGAAATCCGGGCAAATCATGCATCAAACTTTGAAACAAAGTTGATGTACAGCCGATTTCAACTAATAAGATGTTAGGCATAAAAACAACTAGCTTTTAATCCCGAGGCTCCTAAATAATATTTTTTTATAAAACTATGTAAACATTTTTGTACTTATAAAGTTAAAACATCAATGCATGGATTTTTCGATAATTATTTTGTAAATATTTTTATTGAATGAAGTATGTGATTGTGTTTAACTGACACATTGTTGCGGTTGATGGTGTTTAAATTTAACCATTAACTTGTTGATGGTGTTTAAAATTTACCATTAACCGGAAGTACATAACAGAAAATATGGGGTTTGATAAGTCAGAAAATACGGAAAAAAAGGTAAAAAAAACTATCTTTTCCTGTTAGAAGAGTAGGTAAATGTGAGTGAGGGGGTGCAACTAACAACACCTAAAAAGATAGGGGGAAACTACCATATAATGGTCATGGCGAAGAACAAAGGTTTGATAAGAGCTAAGCGATCCAAATAGGAAGCAACATCTCACAAGGTTTGCAGCAGAAAACATTCACGATTAAAAAATATGCAAAAAGACAAACACGGGAAGTTACTGAGCAATTTCAAATGCAAGAAATGTAGAGCTTTCCTGGTAACAACCACTATACACATTTCTTACTTGCCAAGGCAATCGCGTAGGCTAATACTCAGGACCTGTCAATATAAAACAACTTTACATAAGTCTCATCCAATAATTAAAGAAATAAAACTGTATTCACAACTCACAAGCAAAGATTGAAGATTGGGGCAGTCTTGATCTGTTTATATAGGAGGAGCAATATCAACAGCATCAAGCTGTCATAAAGACAAAAACTTTACTTAGTATGATACATGTATTTGAACTAACAATGACCTCAAGAGAGGCTATACATCATGTTAAAAATTGGCCATAAATGATAGCAATGTACAGATTCCTTTTTCACATACCTTAATATTATTATGAGACAAATTGAAAACACTGGACAGAACCAGATAAAAAGATCCTATGGTGTCCCGACGATAAGAAGCATATAGGACATGTTCTTTTCTCAGAAATTTTAACTTGTAGGATGATGTATTTAGTCATATGCCCATATACCTACATACATACTAGTCAATGTTGCAAAAATCTCTAGGCGCTAGTCGGGCGGTCGACCACCTTCGAGGCGGAATTCGCCTAGGCACCACCTAGGCGGATTTGAATTTTATATATATAAATATTGTAAGTCATGTATAACATAACAAAATACTTCTAATTTCAAATAGTTCAAAGTTCACATAGTTTGAAGTTGCAAAATAGACAAATAAACATAACAATTCAAGTACTTAAAACTTCAAACGTTAACATATTACTTCAAATACTTCAAACACAAATATTAAATTGATGCTTGATTCTCATCTTGTCCATATTGTTCAAATCAGTGAGAATCAGGTTCGAATTTCATATGAAAAACCCATGACTTTATCTTTACAATCACTGGTTTTTCTTTTGAGTTGAGATGTTATGATAAATCAAGTACGGGTCGGGTATATTGAAAAGAAAACCCCTAATTTTTAGTTAAAAATTGTCTTTCAAAAAAAAAAAAAGTTAAAAAATGTTGACTTTTTGTTGACTTTGTTGACCGCCTTGGCCGCTTAGCTCCGCCTAGTCCCGCCTAGGCGGATGTTTGACAGCCTTTTGACTTTTCCGCCTAGTTTGGCCGATTTGCCTAAAATCGAGCACTTTTCATTAAGAACAAAAAGTCGTGGAGAGAAAATAATGTAGTTAATGATTTCATTTAACTACGTTACTATCAATGGTTAAGAAAATAAATTTGGAAATGGAAACTTATAGAAAAGGAGACAGTCTTAAGTGACAAAAAGGAGAGCAATAGAGTGCTCGAAAAGTAAAAGATTTTGTTTCAACGATATGAACCAAAGTATAAATTAATGTATTCTCAGCATTTTATCTTGGTTCAACGATATTAAAGATTTCATATAACATAGTTTTTGACAAAGTTACCTTTTTGAGTGGTGCTTGTATGCCAAAACCCTCACCCATTCTAGGCTCCTTGAACATACATAAAACATGAGAACTTGCATTGCGTAAGAAGCAGCATACTAAAGAAATAGAAACTAGTTGTTCGAGAAGCAGCAGGGTGTTATTAGCTTAATAGGGTATGCATACCTGATTGTACTTCAAGAGATCGCTTATAATGGTCAGTCTGAGATTGTCCAGAAGATCAGAATTTTCAACCTTACGCCCAGTTGATCTATTAAACAAACGAATATGAGAGCTAACGTAAATACTCTGTTCGTGGGAGGTAAACATTCTTTTCCAGCACTCCACTTTATTTTTATTACAAGTAAATAAAACAGCAGAGTTCCCTTGACAAGCATCTAATACGAATCAGAAAAATGAAACTAAGAAGCATACTCACGTTTGAGTAACTAAAACTCGTGTATGTATGATTGATCCTTCAGTTGTGATAGTTTGTTTTGCTACATCCAAACCAAGATGTTTCAGTCCATTAATCTGCAAAAGAAAGACAAGTGTGTCGGAAGGGTAACTAGTCAATAGACTTCAAAAAAAAAACATCCTTGAGAAAAAAAGAGAGTATACGAGTCGAGAATGCACACAAATTGAGTAGCAGAAATCCCTTATCAATAATGACACCTACTAAGGTACAAATAGAAAATGTCGCTCCCAAACGGATACCAACACTTCCTTTGAAGATGGACAATTTTTTGCTGTATTAGCTCAATAGAAGTACTCGATAGCAAAGGATTCAATTGTTGTAAATTTGCGTTGAGATTAAGGAATTAGAGCATACCGTATCAGTGAGGGCATCAAGAGAGCCAGCGAAGCTGACTTGTAGAACAGTCGCGTCTGGATTTGAATATGAATCAACGGTAAGAACCAGACTAGGAACATCAACATCCTCCTGTTCAAAATAATAGATAAAGATGCAAATGTTTATAATATGGAAAGCGTAATTCTAAATACAAACATAATGCAATGCAAGAAAAGAGGACTACCTCATGAGAATTAGATTCATAAAAAGTCTTAAGGCGGCTTTGAAACAATTTGGTTATCTGTGATATCTCGTCATTCTTCACTGATTTCCACATGCCTTTATCATTATCATCATTGATAGGAACATGAATAATAGTTGGATTGGGCTTAAAAGTGATAAGAAGATCATGTTTGAAAGAATTAGTCCGGTTATCCCGAATAAGAGTCTTGTCAATCGCAATGATGTCGGATAAAATGTATTTAAACTGGGACAAATGAGTGTAGGTAAACCTTCTGCATGCAGTAACATCCCAAATAATAGTAATTAATAACAGCGGTTGTCAAATAATAATAATAATAAGAGTATATACATACGTTTTTGTCATGTTCTCAATCACAGGCTTAAGGTCTGAAAAGGTTTGCGCAGTTCCATACAATCGAAGGAATCGGATAGCAAACGCGAAACCATAAAACAAAGTGTCCAACAATTCATATCTAAAAGAAAACATGAAACATAAAATCAAACATTTGAAAAATGTATACTCATAAAATAATAAAAAAAAAAAGAACACAGAGGAACAGTTTACTTTTGTTCTGCGGTTTTAAGGTTTGATATTGGGGTTTGAGTTGAGGGTGCAGGAGGAGCAGGTCGTGGTAAGGCAGCCACCCAATCTCTAAGGGTTGGTTTAAGGCTCATTTTCTTAAGCTTTTGGGTCACTTGTCCTACTCTCGCTGGTTGTTTTAGCTTCTCCATCATCATCTGATTTTGATTTTTTTTTGGTGTTTCCTTTTCTTTCATCTCTCTGTCTAGGGTTCTTTTGCTTCTGCGATTTTCTAGTTTCCTTTTCCCCTGCTCGTTCCCCCTTTTTGAAAAAAAAAAGGACTAAAATACACCGTGGTCCTTAAACTTGGCAAAAAGCGTCGCCGTGCACCGTAACTCAGAAATTATGGAATTTTAACTTTGTTATAAAATTTACTTTGTGAAAACTTCGATTCGATTCGTTAAGAAATCACGCAAGTACAACTTGATGTGTATGCAAAAATAAGAGAACTAAGACTACTAAATGTAAATCAAAAGTATAAGTTGAGAGATGGAAAGATAAAACCTAAGACACAATGATTTATAGTGGTTCGGTAACAAAGTTCTTCTTCGCCCTATTCCACTCCTCAAGTGTCCAACTCGAGAGTTTCAAGCACTATGTCAACAACCTGCCTTTAGGCGGAGAAAACCACATAATGTTGCTTATCACAATTTCTGACACTAAGCTAAATGTCGAGTACTAATCTAGCTAGTACCAATCTTACATGATCCACTTGATCCTCACTAATCACACACACTACACGATCTACCCTTGATCCACTTGATCTACACACTATCAACACAAGCTACACGAGATCTCCAAGATCTCCACAAGATCACAATGATCTACGCACACAAAAGCTAAACAAAGATGAGAAACTTGATGTACGCCTAGATAAAACAAGTATGTAACAACCGTTACAAGTGCATTACACTAAACAATAACACCTTGTATCTTCCTGATACTTTGTGTTCTTCTCTTGCACAACTAGATGAATGAAGGCGATCACTTGGTTGGATGAGAGGATCACTCTTAAACAAAAGAAAACTATCTAAATGATCAAGGAATTGTAAATGGGTTTGAGGATTTAAACTCAGAAAGTTATGTATGAAAATGGATGAGAAAAATCTGTGATATGAATAGGTATTTACAGGTAAAAGAAAAGTAGTTGTTATATTACGAACGGTAACACTAAATATGGGACGTTAACACTAAGTTTAGTGGTGACGCACTTCGGTATTTAACGCTACCGTGGGGACCAAAACGCTCCACATTTTATTTTTAGTGGTGAAGATTTATTTGGGGAAATTTGGAGCTGTTTTGAGGGGGAATATAGTTGTTGGATTATTCAAATGTATTTTTTCAATCAAAACATTTCTTTTCTTTTCAAAAATAATTTGTCATGTATATTTTTGAAAAAAATGTTTTGTCACTTTTAAAATATAAGGTTTAGAACACAATTAAATTCTTTGATCACTTGTTAAGTTGTAAAATTTTTTGTTCTTACTTAGAGTGATTCGCGTAAAAACGAAATATTTCGACTAAAAACTTGTTTAAGTTAATTTTGACGTAAAGTGTTTTTACATTTTGTTATCATCAAACGTAGAAATGTCGAAAAATAGAAATAACGTTTTTAGACATTATTTGTATTAACAATCTTCCCCTTTTTGATGATGACAAAAAAATAAACTCATTTTATGTAAAACCCAAAAAATCGTAAACGTGTAATATGACCATAATGCCCCTCAAGCTAATAATAACGAAACTCATGAAATAAATGAAGCTCGTTAAATACGTTAAACACTAAATTTATAAATGATTTACAATGATAATAAAACATACTCTTATGTTACAAAATAAATATATAACACAATATAAAGTCATATGGACTATAGCTTGTGCATGTAATAGGAATTAAAATTAAACGTGACATATATATATTGTAAGTTTATAATCTTGATTTGGTATTCAAAAAATTACCCCCTTATTCGGCCTAGATGAAACGCCCCACTCCCCATATTTTCCCAATTAATCTCCTTGATACTCTCCATTTAAAACACACTTTCCGTAACTCAAAATTAAAAAAATAACCCTAATCCTCTACCAAGAAAGTGACGGCATAAAGAAAGAAAAAAGGGAGAAAACCCTCCAATCCCATTCGATTCAAACAAAGCAGCAAGGTTTCTTGTAAAACGTGATTCAAGGGGTCGTGATAGTGGTGCCGTTGGTCTTGAAATTGGGTTCCAGACTGCTCCTGGTCGAGGGTTTGGTTTCCTGATCGTGGTGGGTTTTCTTGGTCGTGGTCTTATTTCCTTGGTCTCTTGGTTCTCTCTTGTCACGAGGGTAAAGTATTCCCTATCTCGTCTCACTTTTTTCTTGGTTTTCATGATTGTGTCGTGTGCTTTTCTTCTTGCGAATGCTTATGTACGAATTATACTAACACATAAAATGATAAACCTTTTTACCCATGAAATAATGACCTTAGCCTTGTAAATGTCGAATGAAACATGGTCTTGAAGTTTTGTATTCGAATCTGATTTTGGACTTTGATACACGACGTGTTCATGAATTGGTAACAAGTTAAACAAGTCTTAAATATACGTATTTGTATCTTGTGATAAATTGAATCGATAATTAATTGATTTAGGGTCTTGTTTGGTGTAAGGTTGGGGCGTATAAAATATTTTGGGGGAGGGAGGTCATGACCCAAAAGGGGTATCACATAAGGAGTTGTGTAATCGTATGATAAACGAACTAAAATGGTCCAAAACGCGTACGATAACCTTAAAGTTAAGGGTTGTTTTGTAAATCATGAAACTTGATGGTGTAACTTGTTAATATGATAACTAAACGGACTAAATGATTAAATTGAGTAAACTTGTTATATTTACACTTTTGACTAGATAGTTTGCATTATTGACGCTTTAAACCCTAAACTTGTGTAACTTGTCATAAATGATCCTTAAACTATCTCTAGTTCGGTAAGCTTGTAGTGGATGAACTTGTAATGGCTCTAGCCGATTGAGATAGGTTGCCTTATTCTGTATGTAGAGTCCCGGTTGCGGGCTCATTCCCATTCACAGGCACCTCAACTAAAGCAGATATCCTTTCAGAGTGACCTAAACTACCATTCAATTTCACTCTCTTTAATACACTCCCTTTTGATGTTTCATCATTTAACCTAATATGACATTAAATACATCATAAATGGCTAAATTTACTAAATATGGAAACCTGTCTAAAATAGAAAGTTGCCAAAAATGGAAAGTTACTAAAAGTGGAAATCTGCTAAAAATGGAAAGCCGTCTAAAATGGGTGATCTGATCTTAATAAGCGTTATCTAATTCATATAGGTTCCGGGCGGCGGGATTGATTCATCTTGTGACTTTACTTTTCTAATTTTGCTTGCTTCGAATAAGGTACAGATATTCTGACCTTTCTCATATGGTTTCTCATGATCTCTATGCGTCTTTTGATTTTCATTTCATTTTGATAGATTGGATTTTATAATTTTCATTGTAAGTCATTCGTTCATGTGGCTTGGTATTTTATTTTATAAGGCTTCCGTTTGAAAAATCTTATTTGTATGTTCTGATATGACACCAGAATGTAATACTCCTACCCTTGCCGGGTTGGGGTGTTACAATTATAGTATCAGAGAAAAGGTTTCGTCTTGTTGACTTTAGGATTGACCTATGAGGACTTGGGTAGACATTAGGCTTCCGATTTTCGATCGTTTCTGATTCGTTCAGATTTGACTTCGATATTCTTTTATCTTCACTGATTTGACCTTCTTCTTTTCGCATTTGATTTTTGTTTGCTTTATCTTCGCACATCCGTTTGTCAATCGTTATATGGAGACTACTCGTAGAGCCGAAGATGAGAGTGTCGACCCTGCATTGCTGCAAAAATTTCTGGAGAGGTTCGTGAAGCAGAAGCCATACCCGACTGCGATGCTGCTGGAGGGAGCGGGACGGATCAACCAGAGGTGCAAGGACGGAGACAAGATTCAACCGGTGGACACTTGGAAGACGTGTGAGCAGAAGAACTATGACCGGCATACTTAAGACGTGCGGAGAAGCTACTACCAAGATTTGGGCGTATTGTGGTGAACAATCCAACCGTTTAGATGCTGAGAAGATTCATCTGTTTCATATGATTGGGCGCGACTTGTGTTACTCCGATTTGTTTGCCACGCGTTTGAGGCGGTTTGATATTTTGCTACGTGATTTTGATCGGTATTACTTTTCTTTGATTTGTTCAGAACTCGGTTTGAATCATGAAGTTTTATGATTTAGCATTTTGGTATTATCTCAGCTTTATATTTGGATCGTCAGTAATAAGTCATGAGGAACCGTTTCGAGCAAGTTGGTGGCCTTCTTTCTTTTGTGTTACGGTAAGTTGGTTTAATGTATTATATGTTGCATGTGTATGAATCTGGTCTGCTTTGGTATGTTACTTACTACCTGTATGTTATCTATTTTGTTATGATATTGATTATGTGGTTTGTCATGAACCGAGGCAGAATATGATGACAATAAGGACTTGTTATGTGATGCAAGTATTATGACGCCTGATCAACATATAATTTGAACCTACTGAAATCATACGACGTCTTGGGAAATGCCTGAGGTTGGTACGTGAATGGACTAGGGCTTATATCCATTAATTGTCAATCCTCATGTTCGTTTGGAATTCTGTACCTCTTCGTGAGATTCTCATCGACATCTGTTACGTATAAGTTTTGTACGTTTTGAAATCGAAATAGTTATGATCTGTGTGAAACTATGGATTGCTATGTCTGCCTTAAACTTGTACGTCTATGTGTACTTCTGCGACTTCAATTTTTGAGGACGAAAATTTTCGTTTAGAGGGGAAGAGTTGTAAAACCCTAAAAATCGTAAACGTGTAATATGACCATAATGCCCCTCAAGCTAATAATTACGAAACTCGTGAAATAAGTGAATCTCGTTAAATACGTAAAACACTAAATTTATAAATGATTTACAATGATAATAAAACATACTCTTATGTTACAAAATAAATATATAACATAATATAAAGTCATATGGACTATATCATGTACATGTACTAGGAATTTATACTAAATGTGACAAGTATATATGGTAAGTGTATAATCTTGATTTGTCTTCAAAATATTGCCCCCCCCCCCCTATTCGGCCTAGATGAAACGCCCCACTCCCCATATTTTCCCAATTAATCTCCTTGATACTCTCCATTTAAAACACACTTTCCCCACCCTAATCCTCTACCAAGAAAGTGACGGCAAGAAGAAAAAAAAAGAGGAGAAAACCCTCCCATCCCATTCGATTCAAACAAAGCAGCAAGGTGTCTCGTAAAACGTGATTCAAGGAGTCGTGATAGTGGTGGCGTTGGTCGTGAAATTGGGTTCAAGACTGCTCCTGGTCGAGGGTTTGGTTTCCTGATCGTGGTGGGTTTTCTTGGTCGTGGTCTTATTTCTGTGGTCTCTTGGTTCTCTCTTGTCATGAGGGTAAAGTATTCCCTATCTCGTCTCACTTTCTTTCTTGGTTTCCTTGATTGTGTCGTGTGCTTTTCTTCTTGCGAATGCTTATGTACGAATTATACTAACACATAAAATGATAAACCTTTTTAGACATGATATAATGACCTTAGCCTTGTAAATGTCGAATGAAACATGGTCTTGAAGTTTTGTATTCGAATCTGATTTTGGACTTTGATACACGACGTGTTCATGAATTGATAACAAGTTAAACAAGTCTTAAATATACGTATTTGTATCTTGTGATAAATTGAATCGATAACTAATTGATTTAGGGTCTTGTTTGGTGTAAGGTTGGGGCATATAAATTATTTTGAGGGAGGAAGGTCACGACCCAAAAGGGGTATCACATAAGGTGTTGTGTAATCGGATGATAAACGAACTAAAATGGTCTAAAACACGTACGATAACCTTAATCTAAAAAAACCTAGGGTTTATATTATAGATATGTCAATTTAATAATCATGAAACTTGATGGTGCAACTTGTTAAAACGATAACTAAATGGACTAAATGAGTAAAATGAGTAAACTTGTTATATTTACACTTTTGACCCTATAGTTTGCATTATTGACGCTTTAAACCCTAAACTTGTGTAACTTGTCATAAATGATCCTTAAACTATAATAACACTCATTTTTCATCATTTAACCTAATATGAAATTAAATACATCATAAATGGCTAAAGTTACTAAATATGAAAACCTGCATAAAATAGAAAGTTACCTAAAATGGAAAGTTACTAAAAGTGGAAACCTGCTAAAAATGGTAAGCCGTCTAAAATGGGTAATCTGATCTTAATAAGCGTTATCTAATTCATATAGGTTCCGGGCGGCGGGATTGATTCTTCTTGTGACTTTACTTTCCTAATTTTGCTTGCTTCGAATAAGGTACAGATATTCTGACCTTTCTCATAAGGTTTCTCTTGATCTCTATGCGTCTTTTGATCTCTTGCCATTTTGATATTGAACCTTTGCTATTGACCCTTGTGCTATTGAACCTTTGCTATTGAACCTTTGCTATTGACCCTTGTGCTATTGAACCTGTGCTATTGAAGCTTTGCTATTGGACCTTGATATTGAACCTTAGCTATTGAACTTTGATATTGAACCATTTCTATGAACCTCTGAATTGTGAACCATTGGTATTGAACCTTTGATTATCATGACTTATATATAGCTACACTTTAGACCTTTTGTTTTGACGTGTCAGTTTGATACCCGAGCCATTAACTAGGCATGGGGGTTCCATGTCCATGTCATTGATGCACCAATGGCATGACTCTAGTGTGGTTGAGTGATGTTCCATACCATCCCTTTCTATTATATGATTATGAGCTCAAGATATATTGTATGGCCACTTTTGTTCTACAGGAGCGTATGGATGCATCCTAGATTTGTTTTTGTATTGATATTTGCTACATTGGTTTGGTGATGTGATTGTGTGTGCTATACACGTCCTTCACATTTTGGGAGCTAGCTACTCCATTGGTTACTTGAGGTCTCCCCTCCTATTATTTTTGTATCCGAGGTCACCCCTCCGAGTACAATGGTTACTATTGGTTACTTGGCTGCTATTGCCACTATTGATATGTTTTGTTTTGTTGGTTTCGTGGTAGATTTGACAACCTTTACATTTTGATATAACTATATTGTACCTTCGATTCCCCCAACGCACACATTCTGTATTAATTGTCCATTACTTTCGGTACCTTATGTGACTCACTCTACTACCATGCTATATTCCATTTCATTGATTCATGTCATACTCTTATTCCATTTTGGTTGACTATCAAGCTCATACTTGAGACTATCATTCCATTCACGTACCGAGTCATTATATGATTATTGGATTCTTGGGTTGATTATGCTATTTCATGATTTATGTGACTATCGTTTACCATGCTACTATATGATTAATATGTGATTATCTGAGTCACCTGTTGCCACGCTAATATCTGACCATCTGTTTATCATGTTGTTATGTGACCCTTTGATTTGCCTGGTGATCATGCTAATGTGTAGTAAATTGATTTATCTGTTTATCATGTATACTTTAGTTCATTTAATCTCGTGAGCTAAGATTATCCGTTAGTATCCTTATTTGCTAATTGTTGACCTGCCATATTTACACTCCTGCTTATGCTACTGTTTGATGAAGTAATGGATTAACTTATGTTGTCTGTCTAGTTAACTTGTTTAGTTGTCGTACTATGTCCTTGTTTAGTTAATTTATTCAATTATAATGTTCGCTCTGTATTTCTACCTGATACATGTGGCTACCATGTTTTGACTGCTGTTAGTACTTCCGTTGTTATGATACTTGTTATGTTATTAACTGTGGGTTATTTGACTTGTGTGATTGCCATGCTCACTTTCTAATTAATTGTTTCCGCTTGCTTTTAGATTGCTGTTTAACTTATATGTATTCTGATTTCCTGATTTAATTGTATGTCATGTTTATGTATAATGGATACGCCGTCTGCTATGCTTGATTATGTTTCGGTACTTATATGATTGGTTGTTTAGATGTGCTTATATATATTATCGATGCGTTGCTTTGTTGTGTTCTCCTTTGATTTCTGTTCCTTCTGGATATCTGTTATTATTGTGCTGCAGGTTCCTCATTGACTCATTCTTTTCATTTCGTTGTGACCTTGTTATCATCTTCCTTATTTCATTTTATTATTGTGCTGCAGGTTCCTCATTGACTCATTCTTCTCATTTCGTTGCGACCTTGTTATCATCTTCCTTGTTTCATTTTTGATTTTGTTTAGCTTTCGTGTCTGGGCTTTTTAAGCTCAGCCGCATTTCTTTTCCTGCGACAGGTTTTAGGTTGGAAGATAGGCTTTGATGGGCTGAGAGTTGGAATATTTGAGTGGACCGACCCTAGTTACCTTATTACTTTAGACTTATTTTGAAGAACAATTGTTTTGATTTTCATTTCATTTTGATAGATTGGATTTTTTAATTTTCATTGTAAGTTATTCGTTCATGTGGCTTGGTATTTTATTTTATAAGGCTTCCGTTTGCAAAATCTTATTTGTATGTTATGATATGACACCAGAATGTAATACTTCTACCCTTGCCGGGTTGGGGTGTTACATTTTAGGTGAAAATTAATTTTGTAAAGTTTTTGAGTTTATATCCCATTTCTCCCATTTTTGTCGAAGCAAAAAGATTGTCGAGAAGACGCTAAGACTTCCTCTTGATGTGTGCTCCCCCTCGTTTGGAGGGCACCAAGGAATCGAGCAATGGTTCTTGCTACAAAAACAAGTTAGACGACAAATATGTAATATCTAACAAGTAGAACCACACATTTTGCAAAGTGTAAAATAAGTAACAAAGACAAAAAAATAACCAAACAAAAATTGATTCAACTAATAACATTAAGACAAAAGATAACCATGCCCATTCATAAGTAAAACAACATATCACATATAAAATGTGATTACACCATAAGAAACTAGAGTAGTACAACCATACAAGCTTCACAAACTACAACTACAGAAAATAAATAAACATCCTTAGTTACACTAGAGGCCATAGGATTTGCTTCTTGCACAAAAGGGTTCCAAATCATTTATTCATTAAAACTAAACATCCCAATGGTTATTTGAAAGGGGCATTGGATGGTGGAGGAGGTGGTATGATTGGTTCTGGTGGTGGGGTCAAAAGATACTCCACATAGGATAACATGGCATGCATTTCATCTCGAAGGGTGAAGATGAGATTCCGATTATGATGAAAACATGGACAACTTAGTGTAACACCCCAACCCGACAAGGGTAGAAGTGTCACATTCTGGTGTCATATCAGAACATACAAATAAAATATTTACAAACGAAAACCTTAAAAAATGAGGTATCAAAACATATACACAATTGACTAATAAAGAAAATACAATATCCAAAATGAAAAGAAAAACTCAAAACAAAAACTCTTCAAAATAAGTCCCAAAGTAATAAGGTACTAGGGTTGGTCCACTCAAATACTCTAACTCTCATTCATCGAGAGCCATCTTCCAACCTAAAACGCGCGGGGAAAAGAAATGCTGCGAGCTTAAAAAGCCATTAAACGGATATAACAAAATGAAAGCTAAATAAAATCGAAATGCGAAATGGAATAATGACATATGCAAAAGTCGCTTGGCAACTAAGAACAACAGTCAATGAGGATCTGTGAGAACACAATTATACGGATATCCAAAAGAGCAGAGATAACAAGGAGAACGAAGCAAAGCAAAGCATCGATGACATACATATACAAGCACATACAAACCGGAATACAAATCTTGAAACATAAGCAAGCATATCAGACGTCTTATCCACACAACATATATATGGAATACAATCAATTCAGAAATGAAGACATACAAATCAAACATAAATCTAATGGCAAGCGGAAGCAATTAATTAGCAAGTGAGCATGGCAATCACACGGACCGAAACCCTAGTTGAAAACATAACCTGCATAAATAGCAGCCCGGAAGTACTAACAACTGATCCACATGGCGGTCTACGTAACAAGTAGTAATAGAATATATGATATAATTGAATGAATTAAGGACATGCAGGGACAACTAAACAAATTAACAAGCGAGGGCGTCAAAGTTGAACCATTTACCCAATCAAACGTAGCATAGACGAAAATGTAAACATGGCGAGGTCAACAATAGCGAGATAAGGATACAGCGGAATAGTCATAGTCCACGAGATTAACTGAGTAAATGCATAATTATGAGAAAAACTATCGATTACACACTAGCATGGTCACAGAGACAATTTAGAGGTCCATAACAGTGAGATCACATATAATAACCAATATAATAACCCGATAAGTAAGATAGTGATAATGCGATATGAACAAGTGTATGTGAATCAAAGCAATGGAATATATATATCTTGGTAGTAGAGTGAGTCATATAGCGGTCTTGAGTAATGAACAATTTATACATAATATGAGTGCGTTGGGGAAAAGCAGAAGAGTCAGTATAGGTCTATCAAAAGTGTAGGGTTGTCGAAATCTACCACGAGCCCGGAACATATCATATCATATCATAAGTAACCATTGTATTTGGAGGGGTGACCTCGGAATACCATACATAATAGGAGGAGACCTCACAACAAATGGAGTAGCTAGCTCGGAATGTGGCTTGGCGTATTACTGCACATCATTCACCATATAAATCATATCATATCATATTAAATCCACTAATAACATATCATATCTAGGATCGTCCATACTCTACATAGTGGCAAATCATATACATATAGTGAGCTCATAATCATATCATAATGGGGGCGGTGTGCAGCATCACTGAAATGCACCTTTGAGTCATGCCATTGGTGCATCAATGACACAGTCATGTTACCTTCATGACTAGGAAAACATATTTGGCTCGGTATCAAGCTGACGGTCAAAGCATAATCATATCATATCATAAGGGTTCATATCAAAGTTCATATCAAAGTTCATATCAAAGGTCATATCAGAGTTCCATAACATAGGTTCATAATCAGAGGTTCATAATCAAAGGGTTTATAACCGGAAGGTTCATAATCATAACAAGCGAATATCATAGCCGAGCAATCGTACAAAAGATCATATAGGAATCATAGCAAGGGATAACATAAATGAAGCAAAGTCAAAGGAATTAGAAAAGTCATGAGAAATCCCTACTGAAAAGGGATAGAATATCTGTACCTTAACGCCAATGAAAGGAAAGCAAATGAATGAATGAACACGAAGACACAACGTCACGTCTCCTCCAACGAATCTACATGAATTACGTTTGTGTAGATAATTATTAGCTCATTTAAGTCATAACGGATTTATCGCTTATATGAATCGTATTAATATTTTAAGAGTTATTAAGCGTATTCTCCTTTTTATTAATGAACCGAATTAAAATACTTTAGGGTAATAATCATTAATTAGCCAAACATAGAGGTTTACAAAAGATAATAGGTTAACCTTAAAGGTTTAAATGATAAATATCATTGTTTTAGGTTTCAAGTGACAATTTAGTAAACATAAAGACTTAATATTATCATATTATAGTTTATGGTTGAATATTTCAATTTAGAAAGATCTAGGGTTTGCATGTGACAATTGTTAAAGTTTAGGGTCATATGTGAAAAATTAGATTTTAAAACAACTAATGCTACGTAATATACATTGATTCAATATTTGCATGCAATTTCGGCTTTAAAGCGGATGACGGAAGAGCGTAACATATTCGAAACCGCGTCCTCGATGCGACTACGATACGAGACCGTAAACAAACACCTAGCCGGTACTCACACATGAACCGCGGTTGAAACATAAAGACCTTGAGATATGATTGAAACGTAACAATTGTACACATACCAATCATGAGACCATTTCGTGATTACCTCCGTCGATTAGCGCTCATCGTTTAGTGACTTACCCGAGGTGTACGTATATAGTCGTATGAACTTCATCCTGATTAGTTATTATGAAATCGACCCATGACATGCACATCAACACATATGTCATTCATGAAATTTGCATGTTTAAATTTCAAAACCATAACGTAGATATACTTATAGGTCAGTATATTTATAATTCATGCAAAGACAAGTCCAAGAAAACTCTTGCATGCGAATAGGAGTAAAAAAAATACTTCGAGACCAAATTTAGATCAAGACAAAACACAACACGGACGTCAAGAATAAATAAACCACAATCGATCTCCAACACCAGTCGATCAAGAACCCGAAGATTTACAACTCGCTAATCACAATGAAGCTATAACTTAAATCCGATGCGACTCGAACATACACCGCAACCTTAACCAAGACTCGAACCAAAACTCTTGTTAATTTTATGTGACGTTAAACCTTTTATAAAAATACATTCGAATGACACATGATTATTTACTAGATGTAGCAACGAGCATGTTTATTATTATTTTTTTTTATTTTTTTTTTTTACAAATGATGATAATGTGTTAAATGGCTCAAAGAACAAAAGAGGATGGAGTTTTACCTTGAAGTCTGATTTAACGAGACCAAAGATGACCAAATAGACCACACGAATTAAATTGAAAGTATCTCAAGAACACCGCGATCGCAACACCTTTAAACTCTTCTTCTTCCTTGATCTCTTGAGGGAGGAGAATAATAGTAGCAGAACTTGTGGGTTTTCTGTTTTGATTCGTATGAAAATAAGGGAAAAAGATACGGGTATATTAGATAGGCAAAAAGGGAGCGTGTTATCATATAAGGAAGGTTAAAATGTGAATTGATTGGGTCGGTTATATGCGTGAAATATGGCTAAAATCATGGGATTCTTATTTCTTAATTATGTGTGAGTCGTAGGTTATATGAACCAAAGAAAACGTGTGATATCCTTGCAGATTTAGGCAAGTTTTGATTTTGTAGTAATCTTATATACATATATTTTTAGGTATCTAATTAATTATTACAAACTTTAAGTTAAAGTTCAAATTAATTAGGGAAAAGAAAGGGATCTAAATTTTAGGGTTTTACATTTAGGCTATGTGGTTCAAGTGGGTAGAGAATGGGGTAGCCCATGAGTGGTTGTGGTGATGGAGAGGTGGAATATGATGGTGAGTAGGTAAAGTAAAATGGACTTGTTGGTGATATAGTGAATGTTAGAGTTAAGGGATGAGGAGAGCTAAGTGGTGATGAGTGTGTTGTTGCCATAAGGTTAGTGGAGGAGGATGAATTGACTCTTGTTGACAAGGTCTTTGAAGGAGCATTTGGTGTAGAAATTGGTTGATGTAAGTTGATTGAAGGTGGTGGTGCTTGGATCTCCTCATCATCATCAAGTATGAGGTCAATGAAGATAACTTCTTTAGTTGGTATGCTGGAGACTCTTAGTTTCTTGGAAAGGTTGGTGGAAGTGGTGGCAATGGTGAAAGACATTGTGTGTTTGAGGATTAAGTGATTAGTTGATTGACGAGATGAGGATGAATGCATGAGAAGAGCTTAAATAGCTAAATCTAATGCATGCAAGTTGGTGGTTTATGGAAGAGTACTAAGGATAATAAGGTGTAAGGTGTTTTGGGAAGTGAGAAGTGTTAGAATCAGCCTAAAATTTACAGAATCTAAGGGAAAGAAAGTCAAAAAGTGAAAGCAAATAGTGAAAATCGTATTTCCCAAGGGACGGTACCACTAAATTTAGTGGTGTCGTGGCACAATTAGTGGTGCCGTGACATGCTGGGTCAGATTTGCCATTTCTGCACTATTTTGGGCAACCTAAGGGAGTGTTTTAGGGGAACTATTTACAGCAAATCCTAGTGCCTCAATTCACTAAAGCATAACTACATGAATTTCCTGACTTATGCTACAACTAGCATCTAACATAAACATGTGATGTGCTACATTTAGGCCACTATTAAGCATGCATAAGGACAAGCATAATCTTTCAAAATAAATAAAAAGAATCATATAAGGAACTTAAAACATAAAGATGTACATAAGAGAGATTAACCAAGAATTGAGGTTGACTTAGAACCGTCGGGTGGTAAAATTAAACGACACACCTGAAGCTAACTAACACAAGTTAGCGATCATAAAAACTAATTAAGTAAAGTACTTAGTGTAATAAGGCCTTAGCCAATAACCCATACCAAGTTAGTGTATTAATAAGCATTAGATAGTTGTTTAAAGAAAACAAGCTAATCATGCCTCATTCCAAGCTTCTTGATCGATTTGTCAATGCCCTTGATCGCCTTCCTGATTGACTTGAGACCCCCGATTGTTTGCTCATGCATGGAACTTGTCTATTAAACATCGTTGTTTGCCTTCGCATTATTGAGCTTAGATTGGTGTTTTAGAAAGGAGGATTGGTGGTTCTTGTGAAGTCCCTCATATCGAGATCACGTAAGTAAGTGGTAGGTGAGGGAGAACGAGTATGGGAAGTTCCTTCATCATTCATTTCAACATCATTATCCTCCATCTGTTGAGATGAAGGACCTTGATGGAAGGAAGAGGATGAGGCATCGGAAGTGAATTTACGACCACATTTGGACCCTTTGTCACTACATTGCTTTGTGCGAAATTGTGGTCCACCAAGGGGTTTCATGATGGGGTCAATGATGAAGAAGCTATCACTTTCGAGATATGGGTAATTAGCCATGACCCAACGATAAAGACGAGTAAGCAACATACCATAAGGCATGAGCTTATCGGAACGAATCTTGACATTTCCCATTCGCTTTGCCATGCAGTAAGCGAGGTTGTAGGGAGTTTCGGTATTAAGACAATAGAGCACATAGTTTCTTGTCGACTTCTGTTTCAAGGATCGGTTGGAATTGTTTTTTATGTTTGTTTTTGTTCTCTAATGGTTGCGTATGGGAAACAAATGGGAGAGATGTCAAATTTGTTTAAAAAGAATGTTCAACTAGGAAAGACATGTAATTTATGGATGTGATTGATGGGGTGATATGATCGTGATATTGATGGTAATTGGAGTGATTGGACCGAATTGTAGGGAGGTGATTAGTGAATGTTTATAATATATATAGTTTCTATATTTTATTGTCAAAGTGCGTGTACCAAGGAATATGCAAAACAGCCCATGTAACTTCTATTCTAAACGTGTGATATTTGTTTTCTTTTTTTTTATGAGTCAATTTTTTAGTGTCACATATTATAATATGTAGGAGCTTAGGAAAATCATGCATATTTGTAACATAGCTAAGTTTAGGATTTTTATATATATTGTATCTTGAATGCGTTATATACTTATAACTTATAGTTGTATCACTAGCTCACTTGCTTAAACACTTAGGTTAAAATGTCACGTTAATTCAATTATCACATAACGTAATGTCTTAATTATTTAATAATGTTCATGACACTTAGGTAAAATTTCGAATTATATAGGAATTTTGGAAAACGGATTTAAGGGTATTACAAAACATCAATTTGGTTATTATATTTTTGGTATCAGTTGACTTTTATAAGTCAAAATGGGTCATTCCAAACACCCCTAAGCAACCTGCAAACTGTATAAGCAAGCTGCAGGATGCAAACTCGCATATATGCAAATCTACCCATATCCCTAATGTAGACCCTACATTTTATACACCTAAAAACCTAATACATACTAACCAAATATATACTAACACCTAATCCATCAACATCAAAATATTCATACCAAAGATTAATTAAATCATCGTGAACAAAATATACATACCAACATTAATTAAATATAAACAACAAAATATACATGTTAACAGTCATTGTTTTGAGTAACCATCATCAGGAAAAAAAAATACATCTTGATTACATCACCAACTAAACCTAACTATTGAGCTTCTTGGTGGGAGACTTGAGCTTTTTAAGGGGAGACTTTGTAGAGGATGCACATACCACTCATTCCTGTTTTTGCTTGAGCAACCCACAACCGCTCCAAGACCAAGTACTACATTTGTTATCCGATCCATACTTTTTGGTCTTTTATGAACAAGGTTGCTAACAGGTTGTGAAGTGTAAGGCTTGGAAGTGGAAGGCTTGGGAGTGGAAGCCTTGGAACCCTAGGAAGTGAAAGCTTTCAAAGTGGAAGACTTTCCCTTTCAAACCCTTGATGTGGAAACAATAGTCTTAGAAGACAGCAACCCAACAACATCATAAGTTGTGTCTGAAATAATGATGACATCAATCTCCTTTCCCTTGGAGTTGGTATCAGAATTTCGACATTACTATTATGCTACTTTGCATCATCCGCATGCAGATTCGGACATTACTACTATTCTACTTTATAAACATTAAGTCTAACCTTTCACAACTTCTTTAATCCTATATTTTTGCCACAAGTCCTCAAGTATAACATCAACAACTTCATCTTCTATATCCCATTTTTCCCATACTTAGCCATGACATACTCAATCATATTATCAGAGACTTTTAGTTTGCTATAATCTTTTTTTCCAGAATCTGACATTGCTTGGATTTCTTGCAAAAAAAAATAAAAATAATAATAAATAAATAAATAAATAAATAAAGGGTTATCTAGGGTCACAATTGACTTTTAAGCTTAATATGTCAATCAAACAAATTCTAAACAACGAACTAACCTTTCATCAATTCAACTTCTTTTTCAAATCTGCATAAATCTTCAAACATCTAATGAGACATTTTCATCGCTTTCTAACCAAGTATCCCCAAACTTAGCCTTCACATACTCTGCCATATCATCCGTGACTGCTATCATACTAAGGTCCTTGTCTGCCATTGTTACAATATTTTTTACACAAATATGGGTAGGTTTGTGAGGGTTGTGTGCAGGACTGAGGAGTGTCTAAGAATGTGTGTGATAATGATCTGGTATATGTGAACTCTTAATTCTTTATGTCAGTTGTTAGGTGAAGAGGGAGGAAAACAATAAAGAGTATAGGGTACAAGAATTGAGTTGTGTTGGGTTAGATTTAAGTCAAATGCTATTTGTCTATTAGGCCCTCGAAAATATAACGTTAAACGGACATTGACCGAGGGAAAACTTGTCACGGACTTCTTTGATATAAAAAGCTTGAAAAATGGACTCCAGATGATGAAAATACTAAGGTATGTCCCATTGTGATGTTTTTTGACAAATTAGGGACGAACGGTGTATTTTACTCTCAAATTAGAGTAGAGTTATTTTACATACTAAACTTTTCTCACATAATCAAATAAAAATGAAGGGATGAGTATAAATAATTATTTGATCAAATAAAACTGGAGGTTTACTTAAAACTGAAAAAGCGGGAGAAGTAAAATAGAATTAGACGATTACTCAAACCCTATGAAAGAGAAAGAAAAGGAAACGCGAAAAAATCAAAATCAGATGATGGAGAAGCTAAAACAACATGCGAGAGTAGGACAACTGACCCAAAAGCTTAAGAAAATGAGCCTTCAACCAGCCCTTAGAGATTGGGTGGCTGCCTTACCACGATCTGCTCCTCCTGCACCCTCAACTCAAACCCCAATATCAAACCTTAAAACCGTAGAACAAAAGTAAACTGTTCCTCTGTTTTTTATTATTTTATAAGTATACATTTTTCAAAAGTTTGATTTTATGTTTCATGTTTTCTTTTAGATATGAATTGTTGGACACTTTGTTTTATGGTTTCGCGTTTGCTATCAGATTCCTTCGATTGTATGGAGCTGCGCAAACCTTTTCAGACCTTAAGCCTGTGATTGAGCACATGACAAAAACGTATTTATATACTCTTATTATTATTATTTGACAACCGCTGCTTATTAATTATATTATTTGGGATGTTACTGCTTGCAGAAGGTTTACCTACACTCATTTGTCCCAGTTTAATTCATTTTACCCGACGTCATTGGGATTGACAAGACTCTTATTCGGGATAAATGGACTAATTCTTTTAAACATGATCTTCTTGTCACTTTTAAGCCCAATCCCACTACTATTCATGTTCCTATCAATGATGATAATGATAAAGGCATGTGGAAATCAGTGAAGAATAACGAGATATCACAGATAACCAAACTGTTTCAAAGCCGCCTTAAGACTTTTAATGAATCTAATTCTCATGAGGTAAGAACCAGACTAGGAACATCAAGATCCTCCTGTCCAAAATGATAGATAAAGATGCAAATGTTTATGATACGGTATTCATATTCAAATCCAGAAGCGACTGCTCTACAAGTCAGCTCCGCTGGCTCTCTCGATGCCCTGACTGATACGGTATGCTTTAATTTTCTTAATCTCAATGCAAGTTTACAACAATTGAATCCTTTGCTATCGAGTACTTCTGTTGAGCCAATACAGCAAAAAAATTGTCCATCACATCCTCAAAGGAAGTGCTGGTATCCGTTTGGGGCCGACATTTTCTTTTTGTACCTTAGTAGGTGTGATTATTGATAAGGGATTTCTGCTACTCAATTTGTGTGCATTCTCTACTAGTATACTCTCTTTTTTCTCAAGGATGTTTTTTTTCTTCCAACACACTTGTCTTTCTTTTGCAGATTAATGGACTGAAACATCTTGGTTTGGATGTAGCAAAACAAACTATCACAACAGAAGGATCAATCATACATACACGAGTTTTAGTTACTCAAACGTGAGTATGCTTCTTAGTTTCATTTTTCTGATTCGTATAAGATGCTTGCCAAGGGAACTCTGTTGGTTTTATGGACAATAAATTAATAGACGTGTGTTAGGATCGAACTCGAGACCACGGGATTGCACACTTTACGTATGAGAATTAAAGTTAATAATTAAATATAATAGTTATATTTATTTATTAATTAAATGGAATAACATAACGGACGTTAAGTAATTAGTGTAATGGACTAACGGGCCTTAAAAGTATTTGGAAAAGGACTAAATTGCAATAGTTGGGAAGGTTCCGGAATCCCTATGGGATACCATGAACCGATCGTCCAAATGAAACAAGGAAACAAACCCAACTTGTTCACCAAGTTAGCTTGGGTATATATACAAGGCTAGGGGTCTTGTTTTTCTATTTTCTTGTACTCATTATGCTAAAACCTAAATAGTTTTGTGTGTGTTTTGCATAATCCGATCGTCAAACCTTATGGGTGTCGATCACTTCTTTTCCAAAACAAAGTTATTTTGTTTAATTAAAACTAGCATTACTTTAATTTGTTATAAATGCGTGTACAAGAACGTGGTACAATCACACTATTGATTGTATCTTGGATTGAATTACAAAACGGTAAGGGGTAATTCTTATATAATCCTATAAACCCTAATTAGGGTTCATCCTAATTGCTAGTTTGTGGATTTGATTCTTGTTCGGCTAGAATCAAGTAAGGTACGTATACTTTATTCTTTAGTTAATTAATTATTCATTATATGTTCCTATATTCACGCACTTACTTTGATGTTTATTGTTTATATTTATGATTAGTCATGTTATATAATTCCAACAGTGGCATCACGAGTCATTGGTTTTAATGAGGAATTAATTACTAAACACTAAAAAGGATATTGTATTGTGTTTAGATATGATTATTCTAGGGTTTTGGTTATGATTATATAAACCCTAATTTTAGGTTTGGGCTTTTGCCCTAATTTGGTTTTAAAAATCTATTATGGATCGAAAATTTTTTTATGGGTGGAAACCCTAAAATTTTTAATCGATTTCCTTAAATTTTTTTTAGGGTTTATATTAATTGTTATGTTATCTATATTGAAACCTAGATTTAATATATTTGTTACGTGATAAATTCATGAATAAAGTGTTATGTGACATGGAATTGTATGCGATCTTGTGACTATTTATATAATTGTTATGATGTATCCATGATTATACATGCATGTTAGTCATGGATAAGTTGCTTGAATATTTAATTGTTAAGATTGGTTATGCGATATTAATTGTTAAGTTTTATACACATGTATATTTATGATAAATCTTGAAATGGGGAAAACTCCATTATATACATTAATGAATCAATTATGTGCAATTTGGTATATCATTAATTATGGGTTTACGCAATCGATTCGTCGATGTATGTGGCTCACTTTCAATTGAGAGAGTGAAAGCCCTAATTAATATATACATTAATTTAACCTAGACATTGATTATTAATAGGGTTTTATCGAATAAGTTGCATGTGGCTACTTGTTTACACGTATAAATTGTTTATTATGTGCGCATTGTTTTTTAGTAGTTTATTTTTATTGGTATTACTTGTTTGTTTATTATGTGCGACAGTTTTAAGCAAAGGGTAATTTTGAATAGAAAATAATACGGACTAAACAATGGTGAAATTTGATTTGTTTGAAGAGTTAAGTTTTCAATAGTTTAATTGATTGATGATTTTGGTACTATGGTTGAACGGCTCACCCATTTGAATGAACTATAAAGGGGTTATTTAAGAAGTGCGCACAGTCACACTGAATGGATGTCTAAGGTTATGCGTTTGCGCTTACCTGGTCCTCTGCCCTCTGTAAGTTCGAATGGAGCTACTTAGTAAGCCATATAAATGTACAAGCTCATCTTAAGGGCGAATTAGTTTTAATTCCATGCGCCACTTCGGTGGTAATTATACGAAACACTAAGTGTTTACACTTATGCAAAAGTACGGTATAATGGATGATAATTAACACTAAATTCCTTGATTGGTGAACCAATACCTCAATCAAAACTTTGATAATTTGATCTTTATGAATTGGTAATAAAAAGTTTTTTATTAAAATTATGCTACAAGATGAATGCATGACATCTTTGTACATATTTGATTTGACCACATAAAATCAAAACTAGTACCCTTTTAAATTAAGTTATATGCCATCTAATTAAAAGGAACACTTGAAGTTGCAATTTATGTCATGAGAGTACTTGGCTAGATTGTAATGGAGAGGTAAATCTCTATGTAAAGTGAGACCTTACATGGACATATTTGCAGTTCTTTAAGTTAGACACTTAAGTTGAGTAGGAAGTGAGACTTGGACTCAATGGCATAAGATGGGATGAAACATGTTTATATTTGCAATAGCGTTGGAAAATATAAATCCCATAATGATCTAGGAATTGGAAATTGTTTGCCAATTATTGTTCGAAAGATTACCCTATTATGTGCTTTCGTTACTAGCAGATCAACTGATGTAATGGAACTACGATAATTTGGATCCTAGTTTTCTAGAAAATTCTATGGTTATATGAATATTACCTTGGGTATTTTATTTTCTTGAAAAGTTTAATTATCGAAAATACTAAAATTGAATTTTGCTAATTCTTTAAATGTATTAATGCAACATTAAACCGTAAACGAAGGTAATTCCTGTATTGGTAAATTGATCTACACCTGTAAGGGTTTTGGTAGAGTCAACTTTACTAAAAGAATAAACCTAGTCCTCTTTTTTATAAGAAAGAGTGAGATTCAATCCTATTCCTTTTCATGAATGAAGGAATGTATGATAGGACAATTAGAATTGTCTAAATTCTAAATACATAACTAAGTAGCATTTTAATAGTTAAGAAAATTGCATATGTTCTGAGTTATTAAATTAGAAGCTAGACTAATTATTGTATAATTGGTAAAATACAAACTAGCATATTTTATCTAGTTGTTTTGTTTTGACCATTTAAAAGTACTACTTACAATTGTTGGAATAGTAGAACTATTAAGAAAGAAATTGCATGCCCAATTTTTCAAGTTAATAGCATTGATGGATATTCATCATCTACATAGTAGAATACACTCTTTAAGTACATAAGTAATTGTTATGTATGGACTTTCTCAAAGGTGTAGGAAAGTAAATAGAACACTATTTTCTTTCACTGGTTAATGCAACACTTACAATGTTGTCAAATCCAGTGGGAGTATTGTGTTCTTATTCTGAATAAGGAATTAATGTAATGATCTCTTATTCAGTGGGAGTTACAAGCTTTGTCATCTTGTTAGTAACCCAGATTATCTCTAGAATGTCTTAAGATAATTACTTTCCACTTGTAGACACTTATGTTTTCAAGGATAGTCATGTACGTTTCCTTATTAGACAATGAAGTGGTTCTACATCTACTAGTTATGCTAATATCAATGACACAATCATATTAGTCACATAAACAAACATATGTCGTGTTGTTTATCTGCTACATGATGTTGTTCCATGCACAAGTGGGAGAAATCTATATTGTGTGCAAGGTACAACATATAGGTATATGATTTAAAGGATTCTCTTGACTGCAAGGTAAGAGACTAACGTTCTAATATAACTTGTACATATCTAATTCAAGAAACACTTGGTGTTGCAATTTACGTCATGTGAGAACTTGGTGAGATTGCAACAACAAAGTAAATCTCTATGTGAAGTCAGACCTTGCATGGACATATTTGCGGTTTCTAAATTAGACAAGTATTTAGAATATGTGTCAAGATGATAGATATAAGACTACTTCAAATTAAATATTTATGTATTATTAGAATGACATAAATAAATGAAGTAATCTAATACTACTTCAATTTGTTTATTTATGTATTTTGGAATGACATAAATGAAAAATAATGTAGTCCTACATTATTGTGAAGTAATATAAATTAACTTGAAATTACTATTGAAACCAAGAGTTGTGTTCATAATTACTTTAGTTAAACATGTTTATGATTCATTGTAAAGACATAAACATAAAGTCTTTTAAGACTTATAATAAAGTAAGACGTTAACTTGTTATGTTTTTTAATTAAGACATATACAAGAAGTCATTGAGTTGATCAATGATTTATAACGTATAATGGGATTATAACAGTTTATGTTTCTTGATGAGACATGGATATGAAGTGACTTGGTTAAAAGGTACTTGTGTTATAAAGCATGCAATTGGCTTGGAAAGTCTATTATACCATTAAGTTGACTTAGTTGGTAAATAGGTAAGCCAAAAGGAATATGTTTATCTTATATATTGTTAGATTGTCTTACAATATTAATTCTAATGAATACCACAAGTTGATGGTATGTTCATTTAGGAGAATCAAACTCTATTTGATTTGTTTGATTCAAGATAACCATAACTTCTTTCTTAAAAAGTAACAAGGTTAGAAAATTGAGTATGGATTGAATATACTCAATATGACTCCAACCTAGAAGATTAATAAAACACCATTTCATTATGGAATGTGATGAATCACATTAAGTTTTAAAATTGAAGATTCTTAATTTGTTAAACTACTTATGAATAGGTTATTAACAAACTTAAGTCAGGAATTATCAATGTGTATTTGTAATGTCCCAAAAAGAGAACAATGTAGTTTTGCTCTAATTGCTAAGTATATATAGATAGTCTATATATTACAAAAGGCAAGTGGGAGTTTTTTTATCTTGAAAGATAAAATTACAAGATACATAATCTTCTAAAACACACTAGTAAATATCATGATGAGGTTAGACATGTAAATGATAGACCTCATGATGATGGAATTTTCATTCATAGATCTGCAAGGATATCTCAGATATTTGACTTATATGCTGAGAAATATGAGTTACAGGATTATAGTAAACCTGATAATCATTATGATGGATTACCAAATATTGAATTGGGTAAATTACTCATACTATGAATGTTAAAGATGCTGTCCATAAAGATAATCAATTTTGGAAATTTGGTTTATCTTAATAGTTAGACTAGAGAATGGAAATGAGTTTCTTCAAAGAGATGAAAAACCTAGTGGTTTGAATTTCTATGTAGAAATCATATGGACAATATTGTACACATATTTAATGCATGTTTTATGACAAAATTATTAATCATACTTAAGAAATTAATTATGATTGAATATTCTTTTCTAAACACATTAAATATATAAAGATGATAATGGTCATACTTGTTTTCATTAATATGAAATATGACAATGGAATATCAAAACTCTTTCTTGAGAAATTACTTGAGCGAGGACGGTAAGTAATTGAAAGGTTTTTTGAATTCATATAATCTTTGAAGTGTACGAAGTGCAATAATTCATGAATGGATAAATGCATGCATCTATGAAATTATTCTTATGATTAATTATTAAAATCCGAGTTTTGATTTATAATTGAAATAAGATAAATTTTAAGTATTCCTGAAAGCTAGTGGGAGTATTATGTTAAGTTTTTAAATCTTATATGTTGTATAACATATAGGAAGTAACATTCCTTGTAAGCTAAATGTTAAGTCTTAGATTGGAATGAAACTTCACTTGTAAGATTTAAGAATTAAAACATACAACCTTGGAATATATGTTTATTGTTAATAAATTTGTGCCGTAAAAATAAATGATACTAATAAGACATGATATATCATTTGGGAAATGGATACATATCTTTTGACAAGATAGAACATGAATGAAATCTAAGTTTGACATGTAGATTCATCATGTACATCATGTTGTGTATTAAAATTGTTGTATCATTCTTGAATAAGAAGATGATTTGACAACATTGATATCTAACTAAAAGTTATTAGATAACTTGTGTAATGAATATTCTAAAAAAATTACATCCTCAGCTGGAATTGCTCCTAGATTCTATGGATGAACAATATGTCAAATGTTGTGAAAATTGTCATCAGCTTTAAACTTGAAAGTTAGGAAAGCATCAAACATTGCACAATAAGATATTAAGTTCGGAGTTTTAATGAGCATATTGTTGTTTGTATACAATGATGCTGGTTTAATTGAGATGACACTTAATACTAGTCATGGTAGGATTTCATCCTTGTTAATGGCCATGTGAACTAGTTGTGCTACTAAAAGCACAGTTGCATTATACATTAAAAGAATAAGAATACTTTAAACTTAAAATGTTTGAAAGTTTAAATTGTCATAAATTGGTGATAGAGGATGTCACACACTTTATGTGGATTGTTGAATGCACACATACAAGGACTTCATTAATTGAATTCTTGAAATAAGTATTCTCAAAATTACGATAGATCAAGTTGGTTGATTTATGCCTTGTCAACAAGTATGATTGTCATTACTTGAGGCATAATTCATCAACTGGAATTTTAATGCATTGATCTATTTGGTATTTGGATAAGGATGTTAAACAATTGTTATAATAAATCAAATACTTGGTATGTTTGATTTTATAATATATTGTATCCTATATTTGCATGTTTAATCCGTGAATAAATTTATTTATTCTAAATCGTCCGTTGTCAATTAATGATATGGGAGTATCATTAAACTAAGACAAATCTGAGAGATATGGTAGAATATACTTGAAAGTATATTGATGAGAATGCATACCAATTTCAGATGATATTCAATGAATTGAATATAGGACTTATCCCAACTACATGATTTTACTTTGTGGATATTGTTATAAGTAAATTATGAATAGTTATCCTCAGACTTGAGATACCAGATAAGTGTCATGAATGTAGTGCACTTCCGTGGAACAACTTAACGCTATACGTAACTGGTAGTCATAAGGGTTGTTTCCTGAAGTGTTGCAAAGTTTGTGGGTTATTCTCGTAGTCAAGATAGAATTTGTTCCTTCGAATTTATTTTGGAGTTTAATCACTGGGCCCTCGTAGGGTTGACAAGATGTTTGTGTGGCCACACCCAAAATCTCCCCGAATATGTTCGAAGATTTGGTAATCTTGCTCAATCACTAATAACGAGAAACAGAATAGTTGAATAAAGAATGACTTAATTCCATATCTTTATTTAACATGGTATTAGAAACAAAAGGATAATAATGATGAAAAATCATTAAAAGGTTTTCCGGAGACCTTGCTCGAGTTGTACTAGAGGCATCGAAGTGTTGCTAGACGCTAACCGAATGTGATCACTCTATTAAGATATGTCCAAGTGGGAGCTGTTGGTTTTATGGACAATAAATTAATAGACGTGTGTTAGGATCGAACTCGAGATCACGGGATTGCACACTTTCGTTATGAGAATTAAAGTTAATAATTAAATATAATAGTTATATTTATTTATTAATTAAATGGAATAACATAACGAACGTTAAGTAATTAATGTAATGGACTAACGGGCGTTAAAAGTATTTGGAAAAGGACTAAATTACAATAGTTGGGAAGGTTCGAATCCTATGGGATACCATGAACCGATCGTCCAAAACAAAACAAACCAACTTGTTCACCAAGTTAGCTTGGATATATATACAGGCTAGGGGTCTTGTTTTCTATTTCTTGTACTCATTATGCTAAAACCTAAATAGTTTGTGTGTGTTTTGCATAATCGATCGTACAAACCTTATGGGTGTCGATCCACTTCTTTTCCAAAACAAAGTTATTTTGTTTAATTAAAACTAGCATTACTTTAATTTGTTATAGTACGTGTGTACAAGAACGTGGTACAATCACACTAATGATTGTATCTTGGATTGAATTACAAAACGGTAAGGGGTAATTCTTATAATCCTATAAACCCTAATTAGGGTTCATCCTAATTGCTAGTTTGTGGATTTGATTCTTGTTCGGCTAGAATCAAGTAAGGTACGCATACTTTATTCTTTAGTTAATTAATTATTCATTATATGTTCCTATACGCTTCCGCACTTACTTTGATGTTTATTGTTTATATTTATGATTAGTCATGTTATATAATTCCAACAAACTCTGCTGTTTTATTTAATTCTATTAAAAATATAGTGGACTGCTGGAAAATAATGTTTACCTCCCACGGACAGAGTATTTGTTAGCTCTCATATTTGTTTGTTTTATAGATCAACTGGGCATAAGGTTGAAAATCCTGATCTCCTGGAAAATCTCAGATTGACCATTATAAGTGATCCTCTTGAAGTACAATCAGGTATGCATACCCTATTAAGCTAATAACTCCCTTCTGCTTCTTGAACAATTAATTTCTTTTTCCTTAGTATGCTGCTTCTTACGCAATGCAAGTTCTCATGTTTTATGTATGTTCAAGGAGCCTAGAATCAGGGAGGGTTTTGGCATACAAGCACCACTCAAAACGGTAACTTTGTCGAAAACAATGGTATATGAAACCTTTAATATCGTTGAACCAAAATAAAACTCTGGGAGTATGTTATATGAAACCTTTAATTTATACTTAGGTTCATATCATTGAAACAAAATCTTTTACTTATCGTGGTTCTATGCACTGGTTGTAGGAGTAATGCTCTCCCGAACACATATATTTGCTACGACGATTGTTACTCATTTTTTTTTTGTCATATGACTGTCTTCCTTTCTGTAAGTTTCCATTCCCAAATTTACTTTTTTAATCATTAATAGTGCTAGTGGTTAAATGAAATCAGTAACTACATTATTATCTGTCCACGTCGTTTTTGTTCTTAATGAAAAGGGCATTTAGACCTTTGATCAAACCTGTCAAAACTTTGTTTCACATTGTTTCGCTTATTTGATGGCCGCTCCAAGTCCCCTTTCACTAGTATGTATGTATATGGGCATATTCAAAGTATAGATACTCAAAATTCTTATAAAAGAACATGTCCTATATGCTTCTTATTGATTTTGGGACACCAGAGGATCTTTTTATCTGTTCTGTCCAGTGTATTCAATTTGTGTCATAATAATATTAAGGTATGTGAAAAAGGGATCTGTACATTGCTATCATTTTATGGCCAATTTTCTAACATGATATATAGCCTGTCTTTATGACAGCTTGATGCTGTTGATATTGCTACTCCTATATAAACGGGTCCAGACTGCCCCAATCTTTGCTTGTGAGTACCATTTTATTCCTTTATTTGTTTTCTGGGTTCTTTTCATGAGACTTATGTTAAGTTGTTTTATATTGACAGGTCCTGAGTATTAGCCTACGCGATTGCCTTGGCAGGTAAGAAATGGTAGTTACCAGGAAAGCTCTACATTTCTTGCATTTGTAATTGCACAGTAGCTTCCCATGCTTGTCTTTTTGCATATTTTTGAATCGTGAATGTTTTCTGCTGCAAACCTTGTGAGATGTTGCTTCATATTTGGATCGCTTAACTCTTATAAGACCTTTCTTCTTTGTCATGACCATTATATGCTAGTGTATTCAGGTTGAACTCAGTTTCCCCCTATTTTTTTATCAAGAGTTTGCAAAACTAGCATATGCACATGTGTCTCCAAAATCTAGTGTATTTGCAGTGTACGCCTCAAGCCTCCGGAAGGCCTAAAAACAAAGTTCAGATGGGACGAGGCATTTTACTTTCGGATGAGGCCATTTTACTTTAGAAAGAATTTGTTTTGAATACTTAATATTTTATATACGATTTATCTCTTATCTCTACTACATATAAAGCAAAAATATTTTTGCTTAAAAATAAGTAATGTTTAATCTTCAAAATACCCTTTTAAAACTTAAAATTTTAAATAAAAATTCAAACAATGTTGCTTTAATATAATAGTCACTTTAACAATGTTCTCACCTAAAACTTTAAAAAAAAAAACAATTATAACTTTTGAAAATGGATAATTTCAAAAAAGCAATTCAAACAATGTTGATGAAAATGAATAATTACAATATCAGGACTATAATTGTTTGCCGCTGTAAAAAAATCTCGTAGATATGTACGGATATTCACCTAGTATAAAATAAGAAAACATAAAAAATAAAAATAATAAATAAGAAAATATATTTTTCTGTTGACCAATAAAAATTCAATTTCAAAATCAATTGGCCAATAAAACTCAAAATTGGCTTCAATTTGGTCAAACTCATATAAGTTTAATCCACCAAAAAATAAAAAATAGATGTATACAAAAACATATGCGCCGATTTTATAAATAAAAAGCAAAAACAAAAAGGGGTAATTAATAAAACTTTAGTTGATAAATTTTAAATAAATTAAGGACTTTCATAAATGTTATCTTTACTATTTATAAAGAGTGTATCTCTTTTCTTGAAACTTAAATTAATGTAGTTTGTCTAAATTACCTCCAAGTAACTCTTAAACTTACCAACTTAATGATGTCTTTTTTTATTTTTATCAATTCCAAACTTGGTAACTTTTCACACGCTATATTAATTTTAGAAAACACATGCTTTGTATTTCAAAAAAACACACGTTTTGCATCAAGGGTCGAACCAGAATCACGATTTACAAATATAATTATTTACAACTATACACTCTCGTTTTACGTAGATATTCGTCTAATATAGTATAATGTATGTATCAAATATACTTTTTTCGGTATGTCGAGATTATGTTTTATCTTAGGTATTGCATTAATCACACGGGGATTAAATTTTTTCTAAGTACGAAACAGATATATTTGGCATTATGGGGCTTTTATGGATGAAATATTAAATACATAGATTTCATTTTAAATATAAAATATATTATTTTAATTAATTACTAATAACAGTCTAAGACAATAAATATTTCATGTTTTAAGTTAGTTTTAATGGTACCATTAAACCAATATATAAGAAGCATTGCAACCATGTTATAGATCACATCATTTGCTGATATTTGAATCAAATCAAGGCAATATCAACACAACAAACTAATGGCTTCTGCAAGAAAAGTTTCTTCCACGGCGATACTTTTGGTATTGATGTTTCTTTGCATGTTTTTTGTAATGAGTTCAGGTATGAGTTTCATATTTCATTTATTATTAACTAAGTTGCACGTTTTAGAGCTTTTACCTAAAGGGCAAGTTACTTTAACCAAATGTGTGTTACGCTGTTACAGCGCTATTGCCGGCATGTCTTGGAGATTGTGCATCGATTGGGCAAGATTGCTTAGCACTTTGTCTAAAAGCAGGCTTTACAGCAGGTGGTTGTAATGCATCAGGAAGATGTTGTTGTCGTGATTAGTCAGATAATTATTTCATATTGTAACCATTAACTATGAATGTATGAAATAAATTAGTAAAAGTTGTCTAAGATCAGCAACTTAATAAATGGTTAATGCTTGTAAACCATCTCTTTGGGATTTAAGGGTAAAAGTTGTTGACTATGATTTGCCTGTCACTTTTTGTCATTTCCGTATCATATAATCAATGACGAAATAATCACAAAAACGATCATAGGTTAGATCTCGATCTTGAAAACCTTTGTCATATGCATGGATATGGTCGTGTATAAATGTAGTTGGTAGTTTTATTAAGCAACAAATATACATATAAATCATACATAGAGAAAAAAAGGTTACATTAAATCTCCAAATGCCTAAACAATTACAATTTAAAGAGTAACAAATGGAGAACAGATGAAGTATCACAATAACTTTAGATTTATTGAGCAAAATTGAGCCCTTCTATAAGTAAGATGGATTAGTTGACCCAAACCACTATTCACTGACTCCCATCTATATAATAGGGGAACTTGCCACGTCCATAATGCCACATCATTAATGCCACTTGGATAACAAAGCCATGTATGCACGTTAATTACGTGTAAACCGTGACTCGGCATATCTTGAAATTAGGCACGCTCCAATTTCATGCCCAGTTATACACGATCTGCTTTTCGCACAAAACATAACCATTTCCCAAAAGAATCGCACAAAATCTAACAGTTTTTCCTTCATGATTCGAAATTTAAACTAGTTACTCTAATCTTCCATACGAGATGACCTCTATTTGAAAGATTTTGTAATAAATTAAACACAATCTCAATCGCATCCCTTTTCCAGAAAAATAAAATCCAAATTCAAAGTGATATGATACACGCCCTAACTCAAAACGATAAACGCACGGTCGCCCACTATCATAATTTCAAAGAATATATTTCAAATTAGGAATTTTATCATCTTGATTAAATCGACAAAGTTATGATTTGTTTAGGGTAAACACTTAATTTTGTTAGTAACCGTTTAATTGATATCCAGTGTCTCTTTTTTTTTTTTTTTTTTTTTTTTGAAATCACAACTAATTTTTGTTTAGTGGATGAAGATTAATTTGCATGAGTGATAAGATATTAGTAATTGATGATTTTTTTTATATATCACAAACTGAAATTATTTAAATTCATGCTTATAAACATGTTATGTATGATGGTTGATTTTGATGTAAGTTTGAGATCCGTTTTTTAATTGGTTAATGGGTTAGTAAGTTTGATGATTTATGTTTAAGTGTTTGATGAAATACTTAAATGAGTGTATGGTGGTTGTTTTTTATGTTCTTTTTGTTAAGCTCCGTTATATAAGATATGTTCACAAGTTGTTCAAGTAGCTAAACATTTTAATAGTTTATTGCTAAACAACTTATTTGTGTCAAATAACATGTTTTATAGGAACCATGATAGAGGAGCCTTTTTTAAAAGAACTTATATAGCTTATATGCCATAAAGACAATAAGTACAAGCTCTTTAGATAAGTTAACCCAAACACCCCTAAATACGCTTAAATAACAGCCCCTGTGAATGTAATGTCTATAAACATAAGACACAAGTTGTTTCGAATTTTATCCACAATGGCATAAATATGTTAATTTTACTATTTTGAACTAGCGTTGAGAGGGAGTGTTTGATAAATACATTTTAGTGTTTGCATTAAGTAAATTGATTTTATTTTAAGTGAAATAAGCTGTTTATGATAAGCAAATAAGCATAGATTAAGCAATCTTAAGCTATTAAAATACGCAATCCCAAAAACCCCTGACCCCATATTTATATATCAGAGACATATGACTCAACTTGATCTTAGGGTCCTTTTGATTTGTAGATGGGTTTAAGATTATGATTTGGATTTGGATTTAATATTGGATTTGATGTAATTGAAAAAAATAACATTTAAAGATATATTACTCCCTCATTCTCAAAATTATTGTCAGGAGACAAGAATCACAAAGTTTAATAAAAATGTGACCACTAAAATTCTCAACCACTCAAATAAAATGTTTTCTCACTAAATTCTCTTTTTCTTACTAAAACTAAAAAATGAACAATTAATTTGAAACATACATAAAAAGAAATATGGACAATAAATATGAGACGGTTGGAGTATATATTAAAATAATTTAAAGATTATTATATAAATTGTGAGCAGAGAGAAATATAGATAAAAGATTCATTTTATAATATACATAAAAAAGAGAGTAAAAATAAAAAATGATAAACATGCTTTCTCAGATGTACAAATATTATAAACATGATCATTTATGTACCAATATGCAAAACCAGAGTTCAAATTATGTACAATTATGGGTAACTTTTCACATCTTCATCTCTTACATTTGCATCGTTAGTCTTTTATACTAACGGCCGTTAGTAAATAATATAAAAATTGGTTTTCTGGGGAAATAGCGTTTTTAAAGTTTTACGTTTTTCGTCCGTTTTAATACATTTTAGTCCATTAAGTTTTGGAGAAATTAGAGAAATTGATTAATTTTTTGAAAAATGTTTTTTCTTTTTACCGTTTTAGTTACATTTAAAAAAATTAAAAAATATTTTTTAAAAAAAAAAAATAAAAATTTTTATTTTAAATTCGTTTAAAAAAAATGCAGTTTTCTTTTTTTAAATAAATACATCGTTTTTTAAAAAAGCGTTTTCGTCTCCTTTACAATTTTTTTAATGAATTTTAAAAAAAAATACGTTTTTTAATAATTTTTTAAAGAAAGTACTATATTTTGTCCCTTTTTAAAAATAAATTAATTCGTCCGTTTTAAAAAAATATATTTGCTTTTTAAAATAATTTTTTTCAATATTTTTTACATTTTTAGTCTGTTTTACAAAATTTATTTGTTTTTAAATAAAAAAAATGGTTTTTTCACGTTTCTCGGGTCAAGTTTCATCACATTGTTACCAAACATTAGAATTCAAAATTCGTTTTGCACGTTTTCTTCCGTTTTAAATCGTTTTCATCCATTTTTACATGTTTTCATTTGTTTGTGCATATTTTCATCAGCATTATATACGTTTTAGGATGGCTTAAAAGCGAATTGTAAAATAGTCAGAAACGTGTAAAGCTGGTAATTAAACGACTTTAATTCTATAAACTTGTAACAACTGAAAATTAAATGTCTTTCAATTTTATAAACTTGAAACATCTCTTTAATATTCATACATAACCTGAATTACACCACAAACAAAAAATACAAAACCATCTTCACTCTCTATAGAAATATGCTCTTACACTCTCTAAAAAATTCCTTGCCACCATTACAACAACCATCAAAAGCACCAGTGTTATCAAGATCCGGTTTTAGCAACACCACCCAACCACTCAAACATCATCAAAACACCTAAACACAACCGATCGAAACCACCAAATAACTAAACCAGTTAGATTCGCATATCCAGATGATGGTTGTGACGAATATTTCGGTTTGTGAGTTTAAAAAATAAAACAAAACAAGATCGAAAAATACTTCTACCCGTCACCTTTATTAAAGAATCTTGAAGCCATCTTGCATCTTGAAACTGAACATCAGTGTGTGTTGGTGGTTCGAACTTCACAGTAAATAAGATTAGAGTGTATTTGGTGTTCAGGTTAAAAAGAAAGAAAAGAATAGGAAATCTTTAAATATTCATGGTTATTAAAGGAATGAATCATTGTTAATATAAACATGGGACGAATTTGTAGTTTGTGTTTGTATTTGGTAGCTGATAAATTTGTTTTAGAGAGGACATTTTTTGTGACTGCGTGAAAATTAGATAGAGTGAAATTAGGATTGAGTAACGGCCGTTAGTATAAAGGGTGCATATGTAAGAGATGAAGATGTTATGAATTACCCATTATTGTACTCCATCTGAACTTTATCAATTTTGGATTTTGGCTGCATTTATGCATTCTTTCATATTTCTTGGACTTTTTGTCTTTATATAATATGATTAAAATTATCTGAATGAATGCTAATTATTTCATTTGGTATAAGTTTCATCAACTATTGTATAAAATAAACAAAATATTTAAGATCAAAGTGAGACATGCTAAATAAAAAATGTTTAAAATGAAAAACATTTGTCGGCCAAAAACTATATTAGGATGCAGTACATAATTTGAACTTTGGTTTACGCATATCTAGTATATAAATGACCAAAAATAAAAAATAGATGTTTATATAAAACATATAGCATGTTTATATTTTGACTTTTACCCTAAAAAGCAAAAATTAATAGACAAAAACTTTAGTTGATAAATTTTAAATAAATTAAGGACTTTCATAAATGTTATCTTTACTATTTATAAAGAGTGTATCTCTTTTCTTGAAACTTAAATTAATGTAGTTTGTCTAAATTACCTCCAAGTAACTCTTCAACTTACCAACTTAATGACGTCTTTTTTTATTTTTATGAATTCCAAACATGGTAACTTTTCCACTATATTAAACCAAACATGCCGTCAAAAACAAAGTTTTATACAGCCAAGCTCATCACTATAAATTTTCTTTTGGGCATTTTCTAACCCCATCGGTGTATTTGTTTTAAAATCTATATTAAGAAATCTTTAAAGTTTAATAGGAGAGAGGGTCTAATATCCTTTATTACTTAATTCAATATGTCTAAGATTATGTTTTATCTTAGGTATTGCATTAATCATACAGGGATTAAGTTTTTTCTAAGTACGAAACAGATATATTTGGCATTATGGGGCTTTTATGGATGAAATATTAAATTCATAGATTTCTAATTAAATATAAAATATACTATTTTAATTAATTACCAATAACAGACTAAGATAACAAATATTTCATGTTTTAAGTTGGTTTTAATGGTATCATTAAACCAGTATATAAGAAGCATTGCAACCATGTCACAGGTCACATCATTTGCTGATATTTGAATCAAATCAAAGCAATATCAACACAACAAATGGCTTCTGCAAGAAAAGTTTCTTCCACATCAATACTTTTGGTATTGATGTTTCTTTGCATGTTTTTTGTAATGAGTTCAGGTATGAGTTTCATATTTCATTTATTATTAACTAAGTTGCACATTTTAGAGCTTTTACCGAAAGGGCAAGTTACTTTAACCAAATGTGTGTTACGCTGTTACAGCGCTATTGCCGGCATGTCTTGGAGATTGTGCATCGATAGGACAAGATTGCTTGACACTTTGTCTAAAAGCAGGCTTTACAGCAGGTGGTTGTAACGCATCAGGAAGATGTTGTTGTCGTGATTAGTCAGTTAATTATTTCATAATGTAACCATAAACTATGAATGTATGAAATAAATTAGTAAAAGTTTTCTAAGATCAGCAACTTAATAAATGGCTAATGCTTGTAAACCATCTCTTTGGGATTTAAGGGTAAAAGTTGTTGACTATGATTTGCTTGTCACTTTTTGTCATTTCAGTATCATATAATCAATGACAAAATAATCACAAAAACGACCATAGGTTGGATCCCGATCTTGACAACTTTGGTAATATGCATGGATTTGGTGGTGTATATAAAGGTAGTTAGTAGTTTTATTAAGCAACAAATATACATATAAATCATACATAGAGAAAAAAAAGGTTACATCAAGTCTTCAAATGCCTAAACAATCACGGTTTAAAGACTAACAAATGGAGAAAAGATGAAGTATCACAATAACCTCAGATTTATTGAGCCAACGTGGCACCAGTTTTCTTCAACCGATTGCGTGCTGCATCGTCGGTATTTACAGCAGAAGAACGACCAGCCGATGCTGCTGCTGTTTGAGTACTATCTTGTGGAGCTGCAGTTGCCTGTTGTATCATAATAATATCACTATTAATATATGTTTGATTATTTTTAAATAAAATAAGCAGTGGCCCAAACACACCCTTGTTATGTAAGGCTAATGGTTGTAAATGGTCATTGAGGAATTGTTTGGGGCTAATTATTTAATTTATCTTATTATTGCATCTTGATACAAGATCTAAGAATTTTTGTGGGTGAAAAACTACTTTCATGCTGTGGTACAAGTAAATTTGGCGATTTAGAAACAAGATATGCTTTGATTTGAAGTCCCTCCATAAGAACATGTTGTATGAGGAAATAAAACTAGCTCGTTCTCTTGGATTGTAACTAGGAGTAGTAAAAATCGTCCCATATGGACGGATTGGATTCAAAATTCTATTTGTGCCTGTAATGCGAACTTGTAACTTTCCTGCCATTTAAACTGCTAGAGTTCTTTTATAATAATATCGCTGTTCATAATTTTTTTTGTGTGGGTGTCTTAGATTATTTATCCAAGCTACTTATCAGATTATAAGTTAATCAAATAAGTTGTTTAGATTAAGCTAATTCAAAATCGCTTCTTTGAAATATTGATTACTAGATACGCATTCCCAAACGCCCCTAGCTCTATATTTCAAATTCTAGATAGAACATAAAAAACATACAGGAGGGGCTTGAGGTCTTTGATAGGCTTGTGCCATAACCATTTGAAGAATTTCGAAAGCACGTGTCTGACCATAGACTAAAACTCGTGAGCAGTAAAGAGTTGCCGAATCTCCAGCCCTTGTCTTCAATTCCATTAGGGTGCGATCAATCTCTGATTCATGCTTTGAAATGTATGGTTTCACGAAGGACTGGTAAATAGATTTTGTTCCCTGAAATAATAAAAAACACAACAATGTATATCAACATTAACTGAGAATTCACTTTTAGTCAACAGATTTTAAGCAAATGCAAACACAAGACACCCTTACCATTGTTTTAGGGTGCCACAAGTATACACATAATACCAACTTGGCTTCACTATACATTGGGAGCCTTCATCATTACAACAAAAGTAAAAACCCCGAAGTTAGAAGTACCATCATAAGCTAGAGGTTATTCATAAAAACAGATTCGACGTGTAACTAGATATCAATTCTTTTTCATGTTTTAAGTACAAATGCAAATAAAAAAAATGCATACTTTAAACAAAAGTGAAAAGAAATTTGGTTAGCTTAGATACGATAGCTTGAGGAGCCACCGTATCTTTCAACTTATAAACATCTTTCACTATGTCTTACCATCCAACGAATGCATCACCAAATGGATCCCAGACAGTCATCAGAGCAATCAATATCCTGTAAAAATTAAGA
This sequence comes from Chrysanthemum makinoi, assembly GCA_910596185.1. Taxonomy (NCBI): domain Eukaryota; kingdom Viridiplantae; phylum Streptophyta; class Magnoliopsida; order Asterales; family Asteraceae; genus Chrysanthemum; species Chrysanthemum makinoi. The sequence goes on along the minus strand of OU343220.1, from coordinate 41,345,425 downwards.
TAAAGGTTTGAAAACTAAGGTTGTAAATAGCTTATCGATCTCTTGACACAAATGATAACAAGTAACAAGTTTATGTATAATACCAATATTGGCACCAAAAGCGAAGTTGATCGACATCTGGTTTATTTTTCTCTATATTTTTGAAGCATTCATAAGCTGGATATAAATATGCCAGCAACAACCTGCAAATAGTTAGGTATCAAATAATTAACACAAATCCCGTTAAGAACCAACATAAAGAAAAGAGTATTTGATCGAAATATACACAAGTATTCGGTTCAGCATATATCCTAGCATCTTGCCCTGTCACGAGAAACTCAATGATTAAGTTCAGTTACCGAAACAGGTCCAAAACCATATACATAGTGCAACGAAACAAATTTGATCCTAGTCGATAATGATAGATTATAAATAGCAAAGTGATGAAATAACATGCAAAATGAAATGCAACATGGATATTATTACTAGACATTGCAATATCCCTAACCACCACCAAGGTGGCCTAGTGGTGACATCTTGATGTCCTCACAATATGTATACATCTTGATGGCCAACCACCATTTCAGTCAAAGAATCGCCCTCTCTCGAAAACCTCATACGTTTAACCGTTTTTCTTACATTGCAACATATCCCTTTAATTATTTTAAGTTTCAATCACAAAGACAAACAATGATTAACCAAATTGACAATATTAATGTTAGATAGAAGAATTTTTATTTTGCAACAATCATTTTAGATTCTTCATACATAACTGTTTCTAGGTCATGAAAAACATTACTCATCTTTTGATGAACCATGAAGTTATAAACAACGACAACAACCACAACAAAAGTTTACAATATTTAAACCTAAAGATTGTAATAATTAAACATAATACATTCAATCTAAACTTTATAAAAACAAATGAGGATCATGATACAATTTACATACACAAAAACCATGCAAATGAGACCATGCAAACAAAAAAACCTGAAAATAATCTTACGGTTTGTTTTTTTATTTTCTGATATAAACAAAATGTTGATCGTGCCGCCGTTAAGCAACGGCAGACGGTCGACGAAGGAGAGAAAACTGAGAAAACGATCAAAGTCGTTAGAGAATTAATCTCTCTCTTTTATTATGTTCTTTTTAGATTTTGATAACTTATTTATGTATTTATAGGAGTTGTAAATAATCTGATTCAAACAAATAAACAAGAATCCTCATCCATCCATGATATGGACGGTTTATATTTATCATGTAACACGTTGGATAATTAGTAGTAGTTAATCTAATAATGGGTTGGTTAAGTTGAGTTCATTGAATACGTATAGTATAAAACAGTTCAATATAATTTCATTTTTTTTTATGGTAGCCGCATATTGAAGCTTAATTATGTTCCTAACTCCCTCTGTTCCAAAATATAAGTCCATTTTAACTTTTTGTATCAAATTTTGACCCTAAATATTTTTGTTTGTATTATATCATACTTGATAAAACTTATACCAATAAAATATACATTTAAAACACAATCCATTCATATATTTGAATCAAGTATTATATGATACAATCAAAAATATATACGGTCAAAGTTAAATTCAAAAAGTTCAAATAGACTTAAATTTTGGGACGGAGGTAGTATAAGGTTCAATTAACATGTCTTTAGTTTTAATTGTAAGAAAACACAAATTAGATAAACCCTGTATATAGAGATGTGTGCTTTTCTAAGAATACTTGTTAGTGGTTAATCACTTAACGGGTAAATGCATTAACACTTTGTTCCCGAGTTTATTTTTTGGAATGAAAGGGAAATGGTTGGGATGGTAATAAAAAAGAATTGTGCTCCTGAGATTTTTTAAGATGGGAGAGGAAATTAAAGGATAGTAAATTACATCAAAATTACTCTCCTAATTTACTTTCCAAATTGGGATGAAATTGAGTCAAGTTGATTTTAAAGCTTTTTTTTTTTGTTACATCCTTCTATTTTCTTTCCAACTCGGGAACACAAGATAAAAAAATAATTTTTTTTCCTTTCCTTTTTACTTCTCTCTTTTTTCTCTCTCCATCTCTCTTCTTTCCATTTTATACTCGGGAACAGAGTGTAAGCATTTCATATCCGGGAAAGGGATTCTTTTGACACATATGTATGTGAGGCTAACCAGGATATCCCGTGACCGTTTCAGACACTTTTCATGGCCATCTCCAAGATATCTAATGAAGTTTAAACATGAGACATCTTGTATGTAAATCATGGTGTGATCACTAGGTCATCTTGGTGGTTGTTGTTAGACGTTATTTGCTAGTCATTAGATTTTTTTTATATGTTTAGGAACCATGGTTTTCGACATTTTGACCGACTAATCTACTGGGAGGATTAATTAACAGGGAGACTACCCTCGCCAAAAAATACACAATGGTGAGAAACTAGTACAAAAAACCTTCATGGTATACAAACAAACATGCAAGAATTACTCCCGACAGGTGATGATCGATGGACTATACTTACAAGACTAAGTGAAAGATTAGGTAGAGTTAAGGATCACGAAGACCACGGCTTGTCTTCACCGAGAATGGACAATATATGCCATTAAATATGTCGAGAGCTTGGTCTCACCAATCACCATGATACTTTGAACTTAAGATATGTTAGCAGTTGCATGTTTAATTGCATTAATCACACAGCCAGTATATGTTTTTTACTTTGGAAGAAACATTGAACATGTCACCTATATTGTTGTTTTTATGGATAATGATATATTAATATGCAGATTATATTGTTAATATCAGGTAGATACCATTAACTAGTTACCAACACAGCAATGCCCCTACTAACATTAAGGACGCATTCAGTTGATGAAAAATATCCATGTTTTAAGACTCAAAAGGGTCTCCTTTAACTGGATTGGGAGCAGGTATTGTCATGATTCATGGAGCATCAACAACACACTCGTTAGTACCAATCACAAATTAATTTAACTGGATTGGGAGCAGGTATTGTGCATGATGTACTTTCCAACATAGAGGTAAGATAAGTGATTCAAGTAATTCTAACAATATACTCAATTATTTTTCAGATAGAAATTGATCAGATGATAACATACTAGTAGCTAGTTATTTTTTTATTTTTTATTATTATTATATATTTTTTTATTACTTGGGTTTCCGACTCAACATTGCGAACCGACTAATCCCAAGGCGACTACTCTTTTGGATAGCCCGAAGTCGGCGCAGGTGAACCTCCATGGCCACAAGGGGATTATTCTCTCCCCGTTGGGTTCGAACCCTTGAACTCCTCTTTGAAAAGCTAGTATGCTTACCGATGGGTCACTGCTTGTGGTTAACATACTCGTAGTTATTAGCACAAATATTAACAATCAAATCAGCTAAACCAATCCGTATCTAATTTTTTATATTGTCATCGATTCAAGAAATCAAACAATCAAAATGAAACCAACGTAAAGGTAAAAAAACAAATCTTACATAGGAGGGTTCATAACAAGCTAAAACTACCCAAGCATAAATAATAAAATTATGTTTCTAACTCCAAACAGCAAATCCATACTCAAACGTCTATTTTGACGGTTTAGTGTATCATGAAAATGCCTGCTTCTGTCTGCTTATGGTTTGGCGTGATGTTGCATGATCTATCCGTCCACGCTATTTGTTCCAACTGATACAACAAGAGAAAAAGATCAAAGGAAGGTTAATCATATATGACACCCAATTTCAATAATGATGACAAAGATTATTATTCCACATTTTATTGATTGATCAGTTTTGATGATATGTGATCCTTATGGGTCAAATGGCTAAGCTCAAAAGTATGACGATATAAAGAAGCACATCAAAGAAGGTGGGAACACTGGTAACCTTTAAAAGAACTTGTTGAGCAGGGAACAAACTCTTGAGGAGTGCCGCGGTGCTGGCTCTTGGCCCCATTTTCCAGCACCGGAAGCTGGTCATAAGTGGTTGATTGCTATTCTGATTCATAATTTTCCTCGTCATTAGAAAGATCATCATATGCTTGAATGTTGACCTGGTAACGAAGTATGCCTTCAATCCCACCTACAAAACTGTGAACCCTCTTACTTGTTAGTCACAAACTCAAGTGTGCATCCAAATTTCTTGTACTCCTCAGCAAACCACTCAAGCAATGACCTCTTTTCCTGAACCCGAGTTCAGCATTGGTCGCTGAGTCCCATAAGTTACTTTGATCACCCTCCTGGTCCTTGTTCCAGTGCTTGATAATAATTTCACTTGTCGTGCAATTTTTGGCGCGTAACGATTCATATCTAGATTTTCCCATACAATAATGTGAACTAATGTGTTTTTCCATACTCCCTCCATCCTAAAATTTAAGTCCGTTTTGACTTTTTGAATTAAACTTTGACCTTAAATATTTTTGTTTGTATTACTACCTCCGTCCCATATTAAATGTCATGTTTTGACTTTTGAAGTTTTCAACTTTGTAAATATTTTTGTTTGTGTTGTATAATATTTGATGAAAATTTTACCAATGAAAAATATGTTTAAAACACAATACATTCATATATTTTGCATCAAATATTGTATAACACAAAAAAATATTTAAGGTCAAAGTTGAAAAAAATGACTTTGAAAAGTCAAAGTGAACATTTAATATGGGACGGATGGAGTATATAATACTTGATGAAAATTACACCAATGAAAAATACATTTAAAACACAATCCGTTCATATATTTTGTATCAAGTATTATATAATACAAACAAAATTATTTAAGGTCAAAGTTGGATTCAAAAAGTCCAAATGGACTTAAATTTTGAGACGGAGGTAGTACAATAAATGAAAAAGAAAAGAAAGGAGACAAGCATAACTATGCATGCATGAGAAAAGAACGAGCTCCTACAAACAGAAAGAAAGTATTTCCAGTTATAAAATAAAGAATTTTTGAGTGCCATTGTTCTTCGAATAACCAAGAGTTATTTAAATTTTGTCATAATAATTTTAGAACAATTTTATGAAGTAACATCTTATATATCCAACATAAATTAGTATCAAAGCTTGTTGAATCGTCAAGGTTAAACGAGTTCTTACCATTTTTTATCGGCGGTCATGGCACAACGACAAGGTTTTGATCTAAGTCATGTTTTCGTTTCAATTTTGATGGTGAAAATTACGATTATTGGTGTGTCAGGATGGAGACATTGTTTGATTCTTTAGATTTTTTGAAGATGTCAAAACATTTGAAGAACACATTGATCTGAAGAAATTAACTACGAGCAAATTAAAAATTTGAAGCAAAAGAGAAACGAAATGCATTAGTTCTAGTATAATTCAATGAAGTCACACCGTCAATCTTCTCGAAAATCATGCGTCTAAAAAAAGCAAAAGAAGCTTGGGAGGTGCTCAAGCAAGAATTTCAAGGAGATGTGAAAGTGAGAGCTACTACCTCCGTCCCATAATAATTGTCCACTTTAACTTTTTTAAGTCTTTCTTATTCAACTTTGACCATAATTATTTTTATTTGTGTAACATAATACTTGGTGTAAAATATATGAATAGATTGGGTTTTAAATATATTTTAATTTGGTATAATTTTCATCAAGTAATATATAACACAAATAAAAATATTAATGGTAAAAGTTGAACAAGAAAGACTCAAAATAGTCAAAGTGGACAATTATTATGGGACGGAGGGAGTATAAAACTACAAACTCTCAGACGAGATTATGAGAACACGAGGATGAAAGAAAATGAGTAACTAAATGACTATTCATCTAGATTAACCGCTTTGATTAATCAGATGAAAAGTTATGGTGATGAAACTGAAGACCACCGTATAGTTGAGAAAATTCTCATCAGTATTCCTGAAAATTTTGATCCAATTATAGCAGTCATTCAAAACATCAAATATCTCAAAACTTTGGGTATTCAAGAATTGCTAAGTTCTCTAAAGTCATATGAGTGGCGTATGACACGTCACTCCGGCAAGGCAATCGAGAGTGCATTCCAATCCAGCTTTCAAGGAGAAAAGAAACCACCACAAAATTAAGGAATATGGAATTCATCCGGGTGGTCGAGGCGAGAGAATTTTAAAAGTGGACAACTAGGAAGTTTAGAGGTCAAGGAAACCGACAAAAATCATTTAGTGAAGGAAACTCTCATAAGTGTTCCATTTGCAAGAAAGACAATCATGAGGAAAAGGATTGTTGGTACAAAGAAAAGTATAAATGTACTCACCGTGATCAATTTGGTCATCTAGAAAAATTTTATCGTAAAAAAACCAACAACAAGCAAACTTTTTAGAAGAAAAACAAGAAAATGGAAATGTTTTGTTTTATCACTCAGCTAACGTTAAAAGAAGTGACACATGGTTTCTTGACAGCGGTTGTAGTAATCATACGACCGATGATGAAAGTATTTTGGTCAATATTGACACTGCAGGAAATTCTCAAGTAAAAATGGAAAATGGAGCACTAGTACAAGTGAAGGGAAAAAGCAAGATTCCGATCAAGACAAAAACATGTATTAAGTATATTAATGATGTTTTACTTGTTCCTGGCCTTATGCAAAATTTGTTAAGTGTTGGACAACTTATAGAGCACTGATAGATTGTTGTTTTTGAAGGAAAAGGCTATAGTATTTATAACAAAGGTAGAAACAGAGAGTTGATGCAGATATAACAATGGGCGGAAGCAGTTTTCCGATCACATTCAAATACAAAGAACACTCTGCATTGAAGGCTACAACAACATATGAAGCTATGTTATGGCCGAGGGGCTTGGACATCTAAATTTCTAAAGTATAAATTTACTCCACAAGAAAAATATGGTTGGAGGTTTGCCACAAATTCACGAGATTGAAGGAGTTTGTGAAGGGTGTGCGCTTGTTAAGCATCATCGAAAACCATTTCCAAAATGAATCGCTTGGATAGCCAAGGAAATTCTCGAGCTAGTACACACCGATCTTTGTGGTCCAATGAGGAATCCATCTCATGGTAATAACCTCTATTTCATTCTATTTATTGATGATTGGTTTATTTCATGAAAGAAAAATCTAAAGTTTTTGGAATTTTCAAAAAGTTTAAAAATTTTGTCAAAAAAACAAACACGGAGTTCTATCAAAATTTTAAAAAGTGATCAAGGAAAGGAATACAACTCAAAAGAGTTTGACAATTTTTGTGAGGATGAAGGCATGCACAGACATCTCACAACTCGATACACACCTCAATGGTGTAGTCGAGAGAAAGAATCATACCATTGTAGAAATGGCGAAATCAATGATGCACGAGAGAGGTTTACCAAAACGTTTTTGGGCAGAAACAGTTTACAAGACAATATATTTGTTGAATAGAAGTCCAACAAAATCCCTCGATAATAAGACTCCAATTGAAGTGTGGAATGGAAGAAAACCTTCGGTAAGACATCTTAAAGTTTGTGGGTGCATTTTTTATTCTCAAATACCAAAGCAAAAAAGATATAAGTTAGACAAGACAAGTGAAAAGTGTATTTTTGTAGGCTATAGTAGCAAGTCAAAAGCTTATAGATTGTATAGCCTAAAAACAAAAAAATGTAATAGTTAGTCGAGATGTAATTTTTGATGAAAAATCTTCTTGGAATTGGGAAGAAGAAAAAAAGGAAGGACCAAGTTTTCCTACTAACAATATGCAAGATGAAGCACATGCGGAAAGTGATGAAAATCAACCATCACATGACGAAGTACCCAACGAAGAACATGATGAAGAATCATAAAGTCCACCACCAAGAAAATTTTGTTCGTTGATAGAAATATACAATGCTAATTTTTGTCATGTAGAACCAGAAAGTTTTGAAGAAGCGTCGAGAGAGAGGTCATGGAAAAAAGCAATGGAGGACGAAATTCAAGTTATTGAAAAGAACAATACATGAGAGCTCACAGAAAAACCATTAGACGAAGACGTTATTATTGTCAAATAGGTCTACAAAGTCAAGTACAATGCAGATGGTTCCGTTCAAAGAAACAAAAGCGAGACTAATTAAAAGGTTACTCACAACAACACGGAATTGACTACGATGAGATACTTTCTCGGTTGCTTTCGAATGGACCGGTCCAAGCAATCATCTCACTAGCAAGCCAAAAGGTTGGTTACTATACCAACTTCGGCGTCAAGTCAACATTTCGAATGGAGAACTCAAGGAAGAAGTTTATGTGAATCAACCTGGATTTGAGGTTGAAGGAAAGAAGAAAAAAGTTTACAAGTTGAAGAAAGCTCTTTACGGACTCAAGCAAGCACCGCGAGCATAGTATATCAGTCGATGATTATTTTAAAGAAAAAGGTTTTGATCAAAGCAAGAGAGAGTCGACCTTGTATGTTAAAAATCAAGGTAAAGATGATATTTGAATTGTAGCGTTCTATGTCGATGATCTTGTGAATAACAAGAAAATGATAGAAGATTTCAAGAATAAGATGATGCAAAAATGTGAGATGGGTGATTTAGGATTTCTAAATCATTTTCTCGGAATGGTAATATATCAAGACGATGGCGGTGTTTTTATTTGTCAAGAAAAGTATGTTAAGAAGATCTTGAAGAATTTTGACATGTCAGAATGTAAACCGAAGGACCTCCTTTGGTTGTCAATGAAAAGCTCATGAAAGAAGACAGATCAAGAAAACTGGACGCCACACTTTACCGAAGTTTGGTGGGTAAATTGTTATACCTCAGGCAACAAGGCGACATCATGTTTGTCGCTAGTTTACTCTCAAGATTCATGCACAATCCTAGTCGAGTCACATGGGAGTTGGTAAAAGAATTTTAAGATATTTCCAAGGCACGAAAGATTTTGGAATCAAGTTTGAGAAAATCTGATTTTAATTTGCATGGTTTTTGTGATAGTGATTGGGGAGGATGTACATATGACATGAAAAGTGCATCGGGTATAATTTTCACTTGGTTCAAGTGTGTTTAGTTGGTGCTCAAGAAGCAACAAACATCGCACAATCATCGTGAGATGCGTAATTGTGACTCTAGCCACATCACAAGCAATTTGGATACGAAGAATTTTTGAAGACATTGGAGAAAAGCAATTCAAGCCAACAACAATTTTCTGCGACCAACAATAGCAATCACACCAATACGGTTCATCATAGCACAAGCATATAAGCTTTGAAACAATATTTTATCACAAAAGTAATTGAAGACGGAGAGGTGCAACTTTAATTTTGTGGAACAAATGATCAGCTAGCGTGAACATTTTCACAAAAGCACTTCATGAGAAAGTTTGAGGAGCTTAGGCGAAAGTTAGGAGTTCAGCTAAAACACATTACAAGGAGAATATGAACTAATGTGTTTTTTCATACAATAAATGAAAAGAAAAGAAAGAAGACAAGCATAACTATGCATGCATGAGAAAAGAACCAACTCCTATAAGCAGAAGAAAGCACTTCAAGTTTTTAAATAAAGAATTTTTGAGTGCCATTGTTCTTCAAATAACCAAGAGTTATTTAAATTTTGTCGTAATAGTTTTTGTGAACAATTTTTGTGAGAGTAACATCTTATATATCTAACAAATAAGAATCTCAACAAGACCCACTACAAGAAAATTAAAAAAGTGTGATTATATTATCCTATTCTCTCACATTTTTTAAAATGTGTAAGAAAGAGTCTAACTTTCGGTCACACTTATTGAAAATGTGTAAGAAACAATGTGGGGAAGTAAGAATGAAGACCTAAGTTATCTTTATCCCGAGGAGAAAAGATTTCCTTATCATTATGTTCAACGTGATCCAAGTCTTCCTCTTCGATATTATGTAAACTTTGATCTATTAGAGATAAATATGAGGCCCAAGCCCGGTATGTGGTCTTCGGGTCCATTAGGGTTTCTAGGTATGTTACATTATAAATACCTTTTCAATGGGCTTGGGCTTCATATTTATCTATGAGGTGGATTTTCTAAGACAAGGTAACAAAGAATGAAAATATTGTGTCCCACTTCACATGAAACATGCAACCTCATTCGAAGAAGATGATATGGAAGATATTGTTACATATAAGTGGAGAAGTAAAGTTCTTAGAGATGAAAAGCAGTATGGAATCAACATTGGGAATATATGCGTAAAATCTTCTACAAGGCAAGACAAAACATTACCCCATTAAGGACAAAGACAAGGTGTTCTCGAATTTTAAGATCAAAGAAATTCTCGGAATTGAATATGAGAGACCATATGACTACGACTTCTTGGAGAAGATTGTAGTAAAGCGTAGTGATGGTTAGAAGTACGTTCTCATAAGTGACTTTAAGAATTTGAATCGAAATGACATCGAAGACTTGCTTTTACTCAAGACCCGAAGGAATTTGAAACACCTCAAGTGCAGATTCATGGATTTACTTCTCACATTCATAAGGAGCATTACGAAGGCAAGAGTGGAAGACTTCACTTGGAAGTATAATGTTATCGATATTGGTTAAACTTTGCTCCCTACTCTTGCATTCCAATGCATTGAAGACTGTGAACCGTACCTCTCATTTCGAACAATTGGTTGGACTTATCTATTTGAATAGTCGAGAGGAGAAGAGGTTCATGTACCTTCGGGAGGTATGCAAGTTTGGTGATGCTACACCGAATAAGCGTGTTGAAGGAGATCAAGTTCATTCTTCGGAAAATGAAATTGGATTCACCTGAAAACGGCTAACATTAGCACACAAATAGATCTTTGAAGACTATGTACAAGCCATCGACAAGCGTTTAAGTTAGTGCAAATGAGCGAGGGCCGTTGATGCGTGCTTAACCAGTCAAGCTAAATCACAAGCGCCACGTGAATGGCGACCGTAACCGCTTAGGCGCTCGCCGCGAATGCAATGAAGTCGGGGAGTATAGTGTTTCCCGGGTCGTTATGTCCCGGCGAGCTATGCAATGGATTATCAAGCGATATAGTGATCGGGAGATTTGAACGGAAAAGGAGATTGGAATTATTATAACTACAGAGAAAGGACATAAACTACAAGGGCAAAAATGCAAATAAAAGGAAATTAAAAAGATAAAAACTATTAAATAAACGCTATCACTATATTTAAAATGATGTTTTTGTGATTTTATAAAATAAAATAACTTAAAATAACTACTGCTAAAACGTAAACTCAAATTATCTAAAAATTGGCCTAAAATGAAGCGTCGTTATGTGAAAATTACATTTGGGCGCAAGATAAAGCGTAAATTTGTGAAATAAAAGTCCTCTACGAATGTAAAACAATTTTCTCACGTACTACATGACAAAAAGAAATTTTTAGGAAAAAGCGAATATTTTTGACTTTTATATTTTTATACGAATTAAAACTAATTTATACTAATTAAATTATTAAAAATACTAAACTAATTTATAAAAATCCGAAAATTTTATGAAAACTACTTTATGAAGAGAGTATCCTAAGAAAAATTATCAAATCTAAAAAAAGAGTTTGGATAAGCGATTAAATAAAATTTGAAAATGAGTATAAGCTAAAGTGAAGAAAACTAAGTTAAGTAGTTAACTAATGCAAATCTAAGCAATAAAGTCCAAAGGCGGGGATGGTGTTGAGATGGTTTGTTGAGAGGCCCGTGTGAAGGGCGACACAGGTTCGAATCAGGCGGTACCTTTTAGCTCACGTTATTTTTTAACTTTTCTTTGGAAAATCAAGGCTAGGATCAAAATAAACCTTTTGACAAAAAAAAACAAACTCTTTCAAAAGCTCAAAACGAGCTGTAACAGTTACTATAACTTAAAACAAGCGAAAAACAACCGAAGATGCACCAACTAAAAAAGGGAAATACGCAATTAAAGCCTAGAAATAAGCACTAATAAACTAAAAGTTAAACTAATCTATGGGGATCCTCAACTAATATATGAGAAATAAGCATAAAAATAAATAAATAAATATACAAAAAGCACTAATAAGTTATAAATTAAACTAAACCTAATCTAAATCACTAAAAGGAACTAAAACAAAACTAAATAAGCTGAAAGTGAGTCCTAATAAGCACTTGAAACAAAGCAAGAAAAACTTATCTGCTGTTTGGATTGAAAAAGAACAGGCCACAGGGTGCTTTTTGGAGCTTATTTTGAATAAGCTAGAAAGGGAAATAGCTCATGAGCTTTGTGGATTCTTGAAGTTCACCAAGGTGGCTAGCTTTTGCCCCCTTTACCTAGCTTATAAGGAGCTTTTACAAGCTAATATAGGGGTTGCAAGGGGCTGCTGAACTGAAACAGTCCCACCTGGGCAGTTTCAACGCCAAAATAAACCAATCGACACTCGAGTTTAAGCTTTAAAACCTACTAAACCTGAGACTTTACATCCCCTCTTATTCCTAAAAACTAATTTGAGATCAACTAGGGCTTTTTAGAACTCAAAAATTTGGCGTAAAAAACTTATGAGCTTGTTGTGAGACCGTGAATCAGATGGTATCAAGGCTACTTAAAAGCTTAAAAAGCTTTCAATAATCTACCTAACTAAGCACCTACTCTACATATCCTTAAAGAGCACTAAGGTGGACAGAAATAAGCTAAAAAATAAACATCAATAAGCTAGTACCACTCTTTGAAAAGCATTCTTGTTTGGGATGCAGTAGAAGTCTTGTCTGATCGGCGAAACACAAGGGCATATGAAGCTATAGCACTGCGGGATGACTTCTACATTCCAAAATAAACACTTGCTTTAACTATATTAAATCCCAACATGGGTCAAAATACGAAATTGACCCATAATCAATTCTATTTTAAACACCCTTGAAGGCAGACTTGGAAGCAAAAACTAAGGTTCTAAACTTGTAGAAAATGTTTTGCAATTTTGAACAAAAGCTCACAAGGATTTGAAACAACTTCAGGAACCACTAAAACAACAAATCCAGTATAAATAAAATTACATCAGACAAAACAAAAATACAACCTGGGAATCTTAAACTGACTTAACATTAAATTTTATTGAAAATTTTTAAAAGGGTACAAGGAATGTAAACATGACAATAATGAAGGAAGCATCAGCTAGAATACTACCATTCTAGATTAAAAACTAATAACAATAAAAGAAAAAACTGATTAAAACTGACTAATACTAACTAAAACCTAACTAGCCTTTCTTCATGTGGCTACGAGGTCTCTTTATACTCCCTCCTCGGTCTTCACTTCTCTCTCTTGTGATGCTTTATTTTTTAGATAAACGAGCTTGGGCACATGCATCCTCGAATTTCAATCCTTGGCAGGAGAGGCGTGGGGCGCAGGATGGGTAGTATGTTGAGTGTAGCAGGAAAAGAGAGGTTGAGTGTTTGGGTGTGCGTGTGGTTGTCAGGTTTTTTATTTGTTGTGTTCTGTGTTGAGTGTTTGTTTTGGGCGGGAAGAAAATGGAGAAGAAGGGGCAGTGTTAACATTTTAGGGTTGGGGTGAGACCGGGTAAAGGATTGGGCTTTGGGTGTTTTATTTTGGGCTAGGGTGGTTTTGTTAAGTTGGACTAAGGATGAGTTATGAAACAACATGAGATCACAAGGACCAAAAGTGCAATTCTGAAGATCCAGGGACCAATCAAGTAATTTCTGAAAAGTGATCCAAGAGCTGGACTTGTAAATCTCAAATAATGTAGGGACCATTTTCGACATTTTCAAATTTCCAAGGGCCAATTTTGCCAATTTTGAAACTTAGAGGACCATTTTTGTAATTTTCTCAAACTTTTGATATTTTTCACCAAAGGACTAATTTTGACAAGTTATGATTTTAAAAGGACCTTTGGTGATTTTTCTTTTGAAATTTTGACTCAGGGACTATTTTTGACAATTTTAGAAACTTGGGGACTGAACGCCAATTATGCAAACTTTGCTCATTTTTCATCTGATTTTAAACATTTTGCATCCGAAACATATAAAATGCAATTTTGGAATATTTTCAGTATTTTGATGCATTTCTGAGCATTTTTAGGCGTTTTGCTTGATTCGGTTGACTAAAAATGATGAGTATTTACACACTCATCAATCCCCACACTAAACTATTGCTAGTCCCTAGCAATCTTTTGAGAAAAACTTAATGTATTTGAATCTCTTTACGGAAGCCATTTCTTACGGAGTAGCCAAATGTTTTAGTTCAAGTAAGAACCATGGTACACCGATAACCATATGATTTTTGAGCAAACCACCGACTTCCAACGGTTTGATTTGTCTTTACCGAGAAGCCCGTCCATACGGACTAGCCAACTCTTAGATAAATTATCAGTTTTATCTTTGGTGAGTCAATTACCAATTATGGTTTTCCACTTGCCTTTACCACAAGCCATAACCTTGCGGGCTAGCCAACTCTTCACTTTTTTTAGGATATGGTGGTCAATACCATACAATTTTGGGCAAATTGCAAGCCGCCAACGGATTTGAGATATCTTTACCAAGAGCCGTTTGCTCTTGGATTAGCCAATCCTTTAGTTTTTTAGACAAGGCGATTGATAACCACTTGAGTAAGTGTAAAACACTTACTCCAAAGAAAATTTTGGCCAAAAACGGGGGAATTAGTATAATTATATGATAAAATTCGTGAGAATTCCCCCCTACACTTAGAAATGAATATTTCCCTCAATATTCAAAGTACGGCGGTTATGCGAACGAGAACGTAAAGGGAAATACTACGGCCATTATTTAGAAAGGATTTTTTTGAGAAACTTGCATATATACACAACATGTGGGGCAACCCCCCCCCCCCACTAGGGTGGTAGAAAATAGAAAGAAGTGAAAATATGGGTGAAAACCCATATGGTGAGTGCTACTGTTTTTGATTTCAAGTCGCTAGCTTGACTCGACCCATTAATTGGTTCATGGGAAGCAAAGTGGAAGAAACAATCTCCATCGGACTTTCATTCAAGATGTTTGGACAAACATTTGAAGCGCGTGAAAGTTCCACACCGATGAGATATAGAGAAAGAGAGCGGACCGGCTCACAGGATGGTACATGAAAATGCCGGGGTCAAGATAATGTCTTCACTCCGAAGGTTAAGACATGGAGAAGTCACACCGTATGTGAAGAAAAGAAGGAGAATCATGATGATGATCATGACTAACTCCTCATTATCAGAAGGAGAATTCATGATTTTTGGATCATGAATCTCATCGATGAGGATAGAATCATCATCACATGATGGAAGAGATAAGATAGAATCTGAGAGGTGGGACAAGTGGTGTGCTTTGAGAGCTAGCAATTTCCACCACTTCCGTGATGGTCTCTGTATCGGCCTCGGACATTTCATCGAAAAGAGGATTTACTTTCTCAAAAGTGTAGTCATTATGAAATTCAAATAGAGGATTTGAGAAAATCCCGGAGTAACCTCGAAAATGTCTAGAGAATCACAAAAAGGCAAATCACAATCACTATCGGATATATCCTCAGACTCACTTGGGATTGGGACAAGATCCTCAACACTAGATGATTCCGTTTCGAAATAGTGCTGAGATGATCATCCTCCATTATGAGAGAGTCTTTGGAAGCAATAAAAGGTAAGATAGGTGTGATAGCAATAGACCGAGGGAGTTGAGAAATAAGATCGTTCAATTGAGTAACACTCTCCTCGTCGTAATCATAGTATTCCTTCATTTGAATACTATCCTCATCATCATCGTCATCATATCGAATTCTTATATTCATCTGCTGAAGCTTACACACCATTCTTTTCATTTGCGGTTTCTTTGAATCCGTATTTCTTGAGAACTTTGAGGAAGATTACACTCCTCGTAATCATTGAAATGATGTGAAGGCTCGGAAGTCGATACTGATGGAATCTTTGTGGGGGTTGGAAATTGTCAAAACCGGGAGAATTGGAATTTTGAAAATTTTGATTCACCGGCTGACAATCAAAAGTCGCATGAGGACCCCCACAATTCTCACAACAGAGATAATTGGGAAAATAACTTTCACCAAAGTTATGATTGTAACATGGTTTCGGCTCATAGACAAAGCGGGACTGTGGTGGACAATCAAAACCGTAATGAGAATCATTCCCACAAAACTCGCATGAGTGGGATTCGTATTGGGGGTGTGGAGGTAGGTAGGAAAAATCGGGTGTTTCATTTGAAATGGGATCGAAATTACCGACAAATTTGTCCCCGAAACTCACATTGGTACATCGGACAATTTCCCCGTTAAATGGACCTCCACACCAGGAACATGTCGAAAACCATGACATCAAGAATTAAACGGTTAAGAGGGATAAGAGATAAAAATTAAGCAGTTGGAGGATAAAGGAATGGAGAATTAAACAGATTAGAGGGTAAAGATGAATATTTTTGGTATTTTTGAAAAACATGATGCAAAACAAAGAATGAAAATCTTTTGGGTTTTGAAAAAAGAAAATATAAACACATACGAGATGGTATAGACAAAGAGTGAATATCCAAATCACTAATCGCTGCTAGACGAAGATAATCAGCCACGGCTCCCGCTGTGGCGCCAAAAATTTGATGCGTGCCAACAGTCAAGCTAAATCACACAAGCCCGCCACTTGTGAATGGCGGACCGTAACCACTTAGAACTGCTTGACGAATGCAATGAAGATCTGGGGAGTATAGTGTTTCCCCGGGTCGTTATGTCCCAGCGAGCTATGCAATGGATTATCAAACGTATAGTGATCGGGAGATTTGAACGGAAAAGGAGATTGGAATTATTATAACTACAGAGAAAGGACATAAACTACAAGGGCAAAAATGCAAATAAAAGGAAATTAAAAAGATAAAAACTATTAAATAAACGCTATCACTATATTTAAAATGATGTTTTTGTGATTTTATAAAATAAAATAACTTAAATAAACTACTTTAACTAAAACGTAAACTCAAATTATCTAAAAACGTGGCCTAAAATGAAAACGTACGTTATGTACGAAAATTACGCTGGAGCGCAAGATAAAACGTAAAATTTGTGAAATAAAAGTCCTACGAATGTAAAAACAATTTTCTCACGTACTACATGACAAAAGAAAATTTTAGGAAAAAGCGGAATATTTTTTTGACTTTTATATTTTTTATTACGAATTAAAAACTAATTTATACTAATTAAATTATTAAAAATACTAAACTAATTTATAAAAATCCGAAAATTTTATGAAAACTACTTTATGAAGAGAGTATCCTAAGAAAAATTATCAAATCTAAAAAAAGAGTTTGGATAAGCAGTTAAATAAGCTGAAAATGAGTATAAGCTAAAGTGAAGAAAACTAAGTTAAGTAGTTAACTAATGCAAATCTAAGCAATAAAGTCCCAAGGGCAGGATGGTGTTGAGATGGTTTGTTGGAGCGTGACTGTGTGAAGGGGCTGACCTGGGTTCGAATCCCAGGCAGTACCCTTTTTGGCTCGTTATTTTTTTTTTTAACTTTTCTTTGGAAAATCAAGGCTAGGATCAAAATAAACCTTTTGACAAAAAAAAACAAACTCTTTCAAAAGCTCAAAACGAGCTGTAACAGTTACTATAACTTAAAACAAGCGAAAAACAACCGAAGATGCACCAACTAAAAAAGGGAAATACGCAATTAAAGCCTAGAAATAAGCACTAATAAACTAAAAGTTAAACTAATCTATGGGGATCCTCAACTAATATATGAGAAATAAGCATAAAAATAAATAAATAAATATACAAAAAGCACTAATAAGTTATAAATTAAACTAAACCTAATCTAAATCACTAAAAGGAACTAAAACAAAACTAAATAAGCTGAAAGTGAGTCCTAATAAGCACTTGAAACAAAGCAAGAAAAACTTATCTGCTGTTTGGATTGAAAAAGAACAGGCCACAGGGTGCTTTTTGGAGCTTATTTTGAATAAGCTAGAAAGGGAAATAGCTCCTGAGCTTTGTGGATTCTCCAAGTTCACCAAGGTGGCTAGCTTTTGCCCCCTTTACCTAGCTTATAAGGAGCTTTTACAAGCTAATATAGGGGTTGCAAGGGGCTGCTGAACTGAAACAGTCCCACCTGGGCAGTTTCAACGCCAAAATAAACCAATCGACACTCGAGTTTAAGCTTTAAAACCTACTAAACCAGAGACTTTACATCCCCTCTTATTCCTAAAAACTAATTTGAGATCAACTAGGGCTTTTTAGAACTCAAAAATTTGGCGTAAAAAAAAACTTATGAGCTTGTTGTGAGACTGGTGAATCAGTGGCTGTCAAGGCTACTTAAAAGCTTAAAAAGCTTTCAATAATCTACCTAACTAAGCACCTACTCTACATATCCTTAAAGAGCACTAAGGTGGACAGAAATAAGCTAAAAAATAAACATCAATAAGCTAGTACCACTACTGTTGCAGCTGCTGTTTGGGATCTGCAGTAGGGTACTGATCAGGGCAGAAACACAAGGGCATATGAAGCTTATAACAGCTGCAGGATGACTTCTACATTCCAAAATAAACACTTGCTTTAACTATATTAAATCCCAACATGGGTCAAAATACGAAATTGACCCATAATCAATTCTATTTTAAACACCCTTGAAGGCAGACTTGGAAGCAAAAACTAAGGTTCTAAACTTGTAGAAAATGTTTTGCAATTTTGAACAAAAGCTCACAAGGATTTGAAACAACTTCAGGAACCACTAAAACAACAAATCCAGTATAAATAAAATTACATCAGACAAAACAAAAATACAACCTGGGAATCTTAAACTGACTTAACATTAAATTTTATTGAAAATTTTTAAAAGGGTACAAGGAATGTAAACATGACAATAATGAAGGAAGCATCAGCTAGAATACTACCATTCTAGATTAAAAACTAATAACAATAAAAGAAAAAACTGATTAAAACTGACTAATACTAACTAAAACCTAACTAGCCTTTCTTCATGTGGCTACGAGGTCTCTTTATACTCCCTCCTCGGTCTTCACTTCTCTCTCTTGTGATGCTTTATTTTTTAGATAAACGAGCTTGGGCACGTGCATCCTCGAATTTCAATCCTTGGCAGGAGAGGCGTGGGGCGCAGGATGGGTAGTATTTTGAGTGTAGCAGGAAAAGAGAGGTTGAGTGTTTGGGTGTGCGTGTGGTTGTCAGGTTTTTTATTTGTTGTGTTCTGTGTTGAGTGTTTGTTTTGGGCGGGAAGAAAATGGAGAAGAAGGGGCAGTGTTAACATTTTAGGGTTGGGGTGAGACCGGGTAAAGGATTGGGCTTTGGGTGTTTTATTTTGGGCTAGGGTGGTTTTGTTAAGTTGGACTAAGGATGAGTTATGAAACAACATGAGATCTCAAGGACCAAAAGTGCAATTCTGAAAATCCAGGGACCAATCAAGTAATTTCTGAAAAGTGATCCAAGGGCTGGACTTGTAAATCTCAAATAATGTAGGGACCATTTTTGACATTTTCAAATTTCCAAGGGCCAATTTTGCCAATTTTGAAACTTAGAGGACCATTTTTGTAATTTTCTCAAAACTTTTGATATTTTTCACCAAAGGATTAATTTTGACAAGTTATGATTTTAAAAGGACCTTTGGTGATTTTCTTTTGAAATTTTGACTCAGGGACTATTTTTGACAATTTTAGAAACTTGGGGGTAACGCCAATTATGCAAACTTTGCTCATTTTCATCGATTTTAAACATTTTGCATCTGAAACATATAAAATGCAATTTTGGAATATTATCAGTATTTTGATGCATTCGAGCATTTTTAGGCGTTTGCGATTCAGATTTGACTAAAATGATGAGTATTTACACACTCATCACGGTAGTCTCCGAGAATGCCTAAAAAGACGAGGCCGAGGCAAATGGAAAAAATAGGCCCCCAAAATTCAAGCATACACCAATAAAATTGTTATCGATTATAGCGTATGGTGTCATTCATTTAATATCAATGTTTTAATGCTCATCTTTGCCTTAGTAATATTGCTAAGAAAATTTGGACTTTAAGTTCTCTTGGTCCCATTTCAGCTCAAGTCAATAATCAATTTTGGGCCCTATACAAGTTGGGCCCTAGGCTTGGGCCTTGCCTGCCTACCCCAAGAGCCGGCCCTGCAAATGAGAAGGATGGAAAGTTATGTTAGAGGAAGAGAAAAAGTTCACGACATCATGCATTATGTGCGACCCAAATGAACATCCCTTAAGGGAGATTGTTACACTTATAAAGGGATGTTCATTCTATGTAATAGGGCTTTAGTCTAGATTAGTAAGCTTAAACGAATATGTAATACACTAGTCCATTATTTAGCCCGTTAAGGCCCAAGAGCCCATTGATGGTCGGCCTCTTGTATACATTGTAACAATACTATCACGGTACCCGCACAAAGCAACAGGTTCGAAAGCGAATGTTGTTTAACGATTTGATTATAGGTACCCGTCGCCGAATGTTGTTTAACAAATGTTGCTTGGAGGCGAATTGAATTGAATTTGAGTTTTTCTTTTTGAATGAATAAGATTAAAACACTGTAAGAAAAACATGTGCTTGATGTTGCTTATTAGAAAAACCAATAAAAAAAAATTCAAATAAACAACAAATTAGTATGACTCGTGTAAACAATCATAAAAGTTGTATATGTATTACTCCATCCGTCCCATATTAAGTGTTCACTTTCCATATGCACAAAGTTTTAGGAAATTCCATTGACTATACTCTCCACCAATCAAATATCATTTTCACCCACTAAAGTCTCATCTATTGGTTAGAATACATTATGGACACTTAATTTGGGACATCTCAAAATTCCATTGTGGACACTTAATATGAGACAGCGGGAGTATATGTATTTGGTTATACAATAAATGTGATTTATGTATATGTATTCTACAATTAGCAAGTATTAAATTTAAAATTTTTAAACATTTCATAAATAAAATGTCTCAAATCTTTTATATAATAAAGGAATTACATCATTTCGGAGTGATTTTGTCAATTCATTCTTATTGAAAAAACAATTGTGCCAATAGGAGAGCTCGATTTCGCCACGTAAGCAAAATCGTGTGATGTGATTGGTTAATAAAAGTCAAAATTAAATTGATTTTGGTCCAAACTTTAATATATTTGGTGGAGAAATTTGGTTGATAAAAAAACACATAAAAATATAGGTGTCAAATTTGTGAAAACAAAAACTTAAAAAAAGATGAGGTAATTAATAAAACTTTAGTGGTTTAATTTTTAAAAATTATATAGAGTTAAGTGTAATATTATAAGTCTTCATATTTTTTAATAACTTTGGATTATAAACAAATACCCCCTTATACTTTATACCATTTATACTTTATATCTTAAAAAATACAATGTATATGTTGTTTTTAAATAACAAGATGTAAATTTGCATAAGATTATAAGTATCAATTTTTTTACTATATACATTTAATAATGACCTATTTATTTCATTTTTAAAAGTTTAACCTATGTGGACACGAGTTTACATTTTAAATAAGGGTAAATTACTGAAAACGGGAATATAATTATCAAACTATAAGCACGAGTTGTAATTCTTATTTATTCTTATTTATTTATATAAGGATATATCTAGAAAAATAAATATTTTATAACAATGACTCATGTAATTCTAACAATGACTCATGTAATTCTTATTTATTTATATAAGGATATATTTAGAAAAATATTTTAACAAAAACTTTAATATAAAAATAAATATTTATGATTGTACTTATAACAATGACTCATGTAATTCTTATTTATTTATATAAGGATATATCTAGAAAAATATTTTAACAAAAACTTTAAGGAGTATATTTTAACTTTATCAACTCTCATTATGTGCTATTAAACTTGTATCATGTGTACAACATAATATCAGTAGTGAAATTTAAATAACAACATCAACATCTTTGTCAGCTAAATAAAATTAAATCTTTAGTTACCTAGCGGTAATTCTTACAAATATTTTATCAAAGTCTAATGGATATTAATACATAATGAAAAACTCGTGCATAAGTATTAGTTATACTTATATCACAATTTTCATTGGCAAATTCTTATATGTGTATATACTGAACTAAAATTGATTTATGTATAAACTTCGTGCGTGCACGAAACTTATAACTATATAATTATATGCAATTATCTTTAAAGACACAATATTCAGTATCAATACAAAATAACTTTTTTGTCAAAACCCCGTACGCACACGGATATTATAACTAGTAATTTATATAGCAGTATAAATATATTAACTCTTTAGACAATACTAGACGAGTACCCGCGCCTAGCGGCAGCTGTTTCTAGCGTAAGATAATTAATGATTTGTGATATTGTGGTAAGTGTTTTGTGTAGCGTTTAAAATAGAACGTGAACCGATGAAAATGCAATTGCAAACGGTTGTACTATACGATAATTAAAGTCTAGACAAAATTCTTAACATCTATCAAGCAACATATAAAATCATTTAATGAAAATGAAAGTAACATTACATCAGTTAAGGGATAAAAACTAATAACACACGTTACTTGTCGCGTAAAACTAACAAGGATGGGATTAATGGTGACCAAAATTAGCGTGAATACGATTAGCCCAAAATAAAATAAAAATTGGCTAATTTTAGCTATTTTGTAAAAGATTTGGGCACATTTAGCCCCATTTTGTTTTTTTTTTAAATGAGGGCATTTAGCCTATTGAAAAGTTAAATGTGCACTAATGGGCACATATTTTCTCATAATTGTAAAACATTATAATCGTTTTTGAAGAAAAACTTATAGAGAATATATTTATATAGCGGACGAGATCGTGTTGTGTTAAAAAAAAGTTTATGGGTTCTAAAAAAAATAATAAAAGTTTGAAGATTTGGAGATTAAACATAACGTTTTGAAACCGGTTCGACCGGTTGAACCGTTCCGTCGAAAAAAAGCGGATCGATTTAAACCGAGTCAATATGACAGGTTGGGTTAAAATGAGTCAAATTAAGCAGGTCAACCCACCGGGTTTGAAGCGTCTTGGTCAACCCATTTTCGATATGTGTTAATAGTTTCAAATTTTTACTTTTTACTTTTTGGTTTTCCTTTATATATAGCGGATATAGCAGGTAGCGTTCGCATGTGGCAGTACCCTGTGACGATCTTAGACCGGAGAAATAGATCTCGATGAGACTGATTCACCAGTTTGTATCGGTTTTAACGGTCCTCTCTAGTTCGTTTCGGATAGTCATTATTGGTTAGCCGAACCGTTGGCGACACCAGTTTCCGGTTAAACCCGTTGGTCCGGTCCGATTTTTAAAACTATATGTACCATCAACTTGTTAGCTTGTATGAAGCTTTGTGTGTTTTATTAATTTGTATAATGTGTATAAAAACATCTACTTTTTATTTTAGGGTGTTTTAAAAATAATATTAATTAGTGTGTTTAATTATTTTATATTTAGAATTATGTTGTAGCTTGTTTAAATTGTACATTGTGAAAATTTTATTGTACTTTTTAATAAGGAGTGTTTTAATTGGTTGTTTTTAATTTGGTAGATATGTTAATGGGGTGTTTTAATAAGAGTATTAATTACACAAATATACTTCTCTCTCATTTGATCATTAAACTTTTTCATTTTTTCACTTTGATTGTTTTTCTATTTTATATAGTATAGATAGAGAGTGTCGTCCTTGATAATATACATTCATTTCTGTCTCCAAGAATCACCTAATTCTACTTTCTCTATAAAACCTTATTACCAAATTATACACTTGTGGTGACCCACAATATTCATAAGCAGCCGAATTTAGTTGGTTGATAGCCAACTCACATATTTTCGTTTCTACAATTCTTTTTCTAAACGGCATCAAAATTAACAAAAACAAAAGTAGGAAGAAGCTATAAATTAGAAATTATAAAACACCAATAAAGGCACGATACGAGACACCTAACATAAAAGTAAGCAGCTAAAGAAGCTTCAAACTCGAAAACAAGACCAAGATAATCCTAAAGACCTTAAAAAAATGTTGCCGAAACATAGACCTCAACAAAATTTCCTCCAAAAGAAGCTAAAAATACCTCTTGAACGTCCTTGTGATCCAACAGTATATGAACTGAAATCAGATGAATCAATATCAGATCCATCATCATCGTAATACTTTGAATCCTCAATAAATTTATAAAAAAACAGCTAGTTTACAAGTACCCATGTATTAAGATCGAGAACCCTTGATAGCCTAAACAGCAATGCTTTAAGTGATGGTGGTTGCAAATTTAGCTTGTGTGACAGAGACTGTTTATGCAAGTTCAATCACTTTAACAGTTGCAGCTGATGATTCTCCTCCTGCAACAGAGGAAACAAAGAAAGAATTTAACTCATGGGTGGTTAAAAGATACGAGCAAAAATGGAATAATTCAATGACTTATGGCAGTTTCTACCTGGGATATGAACTGTGAATCTCTTAAACTGTTGAAATTCATATGACTTTTCGATGCTTGTCGCGTTAAACATCTGGTTGGGCAAATTAAAAAATACAACATTATTGTACACTACATCTTAAAATACAAAATAAATCATGTATCTTGATTGATAGTCTGTCGGCCAAAGGAATAGCCAAGAAAAAGTATATCCAAGTAAACAAATGCATAGGGTAAAGAAAAAGGACAAATCACATAACGTTATAGTTATACCATGCTAAAAGAAAATACTTGTAGTACATTATAACAAAAGCCTTTTTCAAAAAATACATTTGTGATAAAAGAAAAAAATCACAAGGCCAAGTGTATCACAACATACAGGCAAATATATACAAGAGGAATGAGAGATCAAGTCCCTTAATTATATCACAACACGTTGTAGAGAAAATAACATTAAAACAAACCTGGATACGGCATATGACACGATCACCGTTCGCAACGAACAACGGTTTATCCTTGATTGGTTCTTTAGTCTTTGGATTAATTTTTTGTATCAGCTCAAGAATCTCAAATTCGTCATATTCAGAGTCAATGTGCAATACTGCCCTGAACCCAGCCGTAACTACAGCCTAAAATATAATACCAAAAGCATCAAAATCATATAACTAAACCAAACTAAGGGAATTACAACCCAATGATAGTTGGCTAAATATACTTACTAATTTCTGCTGCTTATGAATATGCAAGTCGGCAATGAACACCTGACCTGTGGGTATTCGATTTTCTGTATGTAATATGACATTAGAATGCCCCAATGTGATATATATACATGGTTTATAATATATAATAAGCATATCAACAATGAAAAATGATTGGGAGCCTAATTATGTGCCAAAATTCATGTCTAAACATGTGTGGCATGATCCTGATGGTTTGTGCTATCACTATGATGTCACGCAGACTTAGGCATATAATTTAGGCATCCCAATCACGACTCATCAATAATATAGATACTAATGACAAACGTGGGGACAATATGAGACATGTATGTTTTCTAGAAGCATGAATTTGTGAGGTATATGAAAAAAGACACGACACACCTAAAAGGCTGAAGATGGGTTGTCAAATGACAAGTTCATTGCAAATACTATTCTAGCAAGTATTTACAAGAGGTATATATCAGGTGGTCAATGAAGGAGTCGAAAACAGTCACGGGATAATTAGACTGGGGGTATCCTGAACATGAAAACCTCATCCGTTTACACCTAATAAAAGCTACTGCTTAACTAGTGTATATCAATACTAAATTTTGCGCTGCTAGCTATATTAATTTTCCTACTTTGTTTCAGAGATCAAAAAATAAATGTTGTGCCGATAGTTATAAAAGATGTAATACAAGTTTATTGAAAAATCTTAAACTCATTATACTATGTACCCAAGCTCTATGCGTGCACAAGTTCTATAACTAATAAAGTAATAATATTAAAACAGATTATCCATGGCTGCTAAGTAACAAAAATTAACACAGCCACGGAGTCAGCGATGATTAAACCAAAAAAAAAAAAAAATACCCATTGTAACTGAGTCGTCTTTTTCCTTGGCCCCAAGTTTTTTCTCATTATATAGGAATGGGAATTGGACCGGGATCCGATACCTACACCGATATATTAAGGTTTGTTTCCTTTTTTTTACTTTGGGGGAATTACATATATCCCCATTTAAACTTCATTAATTACATATATCCCCAACAAAAGTTTAAAATAACAAATATACCCAATCCAACCTATTAAACTCACAAATTTACCCATCTTTAACTATATATCCTTCATTCTACACAATTTGAGCACCCAACACTCTAAATGCGATCATTCTTTCTTTTTTTTTTTCTTAAAAGGCATCACATAATCCTCATCCCAATTCTTAGTCATAGGCTAAACAATTAATAGTTAAAAAGAAAAATCGTATCATTGATGCTACCGATGAGTTTTGATGATGTAAACTGCCTTTTTTTTTTAAATTGCTTGAGTTTTATTGATAAACTAACATTGCATTATTCATTTGCTTTAGTTAACAATAGGTATTTTTGACATTAGAGGATGCAAATGAATCACTAATGTGAATAATAATCATTCAATTGCTTTCGAGGTTCATTGAGGTTTCAACTTTCTAGAGGAATGAATTGGTTTGGATTGTGAACTTTTGATTTCATATCAAGATTAAAAAGAAAAAAAAAACAGTTTCATACAAATTTATAGAAAAATAAATTATTAACTAAGAGGAAAGGGAAAAATAGTCAGATTCAAATGTTTAGAACAAAAAAATGACAAAAATAGGTAAATTTGTGAGTTTAATAGGTTTAATTGGGTATATTTGTTATTTTAAACTTTTGTTGGGGATATATGCAATTAATGAAGTTTAAATGGGGATATATGTAATTCCCCCTTTTACTTTAGCAATTATCTTCTTTTGGTTTGTTTTATTTCTCAGCCTTGTAAACCCATTAGATTAAAGATTTTATTATCTTCTTGGTTTGTTTTTTTATGGACCTTGTAAGCCCATTACTTAAAGTAAAACTTTGTTGGTTTACACACAAGGCAAAGTGTCGTGACTCGAACGTTGTGACGGCGAGTATCTATTAATTGAAATCTTCGCCAAACAATTAGTTTTTTTTTTAATTTTTTTTATGGATAGACTATCATTATGAACAGTTTTACTAATGAAATAATTAGTGAGGATGCTATTACTTAGGGCTCGTTTGGTTCGCAGAATGTTTTTGATGGAATTGGAATCTGTTTAAGGAATTGGAATGTGAAGGAATGAAATGTTAGAAATTGAAATCCTTTTAGGATCTAAAATCTGACGGAATTGAAATCTGCAAATACTAGCGCATGTTTGGTTGGAAGAATGAAATGAGAAAAAACAATTATATTAAAATATTTAAAAATTAATTTTAGTTTAAGATTAATAAACTAAATATTATTTAATAAATAAATTACTTATCAAATTATAATAATATTTTTTTAAATAATATTATATAAACTAATATATTAAATAAATAATTTTTTTATATAAAATACAATTGTATTTTTTAAAGTATAAATTAAAAAAGTAAGCTATAAATAAATTATATTTAATTTTTAAAAAATAATAATTTTTAAATATAATAATAGTAAATTTTTTTAAATAAATAATAATTTATATTCAATTTTAAATAAATAATAATTTTTAAATCTTAATAACATGGTTGTTTATACAAAATAATAATAATTAAATGATCGTTTATGCCGCAAAGCGTAAGCGCGTCAAATACGGAGCTAAATGTGTGGATATTGGATATGGGTTCATCCCTTTCTCATTTTCCTCTTTGGGGGAACTTGAGGCAGATGCGGTGACCCTACTGACGCGAATCCGAAAGTTCTCTATAACTCAAGATATTGAGGCGCGTGCTGCTACTCATATTTTCAGTAGGATTAGTTTTGCTATTGCTAAATGTGTGGGGGATAGATAGATTCGCGGCTAGCCACTAATTTCTTGTAATCCTATGCTTTTGTTTCTAATGAAAGTGATGTTTATGATAAAAAAAATGATAAAATAAAAAAATTAAATAAAAATAAAAAAATAAATAAATAAACAAAAAAAATAATAATAAAAATAAAATAAATATTAATAATAATAATAATAATAATAATAATAATAATAATAATAATAATAATAATAATAATAATAATAATAATAATAATAATAGCAATGACAATAATAAAGATAATATAAATTCTATGGAATTGTAAACAATCCTTCTTATATTGCCATGGAATGTTGAATTCCATATATATAGGATTTTGAATGAATTTCATTCCATTCCGTTTGCCAACCAAACACAATAAGGAATGGAATTTAGATTCCAAATTCTTTAAAATTTTCAACCAAACACGTTATGAAATGGAATTGGATTTCAATTCCACCAGAATCCTTAGAATTCCGCCGAACCAAACGGGCCCTTAAAATATTAATCAGTCAAACTTTTTTTTCTTCTACATATAGTTAAATAACATGTATATCAATTTGTGTTGCCATTTAAGTTAGGGGAGGTTATTCAAAGTTGTGAAACCCGGTTTTCTAATTGAGCCAGTGAGCCATCGATTTATCAGGTCACCGGTTTAACCGACTTAAACCAGTTCTATACAAATGTATATTTAATAGGTTTTCTTGTGTGTGTGTGGTGTGTGTATGTTTTCAATGTGTGTAGTGTGTGGTGTGCGCGAACGCAGTGAAAGAGGAAGAAGGAAGGTGTAGTGTGTGCGTCATGTGTGTATGGTTTGTGTTATTTTAATTTTTTTTTATAATTGTGTGTTTTTTTTTTTTTTTATAAAAAGTGAGTCATAAAAGTATTCAAATATCATTGGCTCAAATTAATGACAAAAACGAACAAAAAGGGAATTTTGATATGAAATACCTTCTTGGAATCATGGGTTAACATGTCCACATTTTTCGATATGCAAATTTGCACACGAACCTGTACCAACCAACAATAATTTTTTCTTCCGAGAAAATAATAATAGAATTGAAGAAAGTGATATAAGGATAAATAATAATTGTATTGACTGATGATTAGTTTTGGTATTTATAAACTTTATCGTTGTCCAGTCGTGTATAATTATACTTATAGATATGCATAACAACTTTAAATAATGCTTATCTTATAAATAAATACAATATATAAATAACAATTATCTTATACAAAATTACACCAGATCTCTTTTTTATTTACTTAATTACACTGAAATCCCAACTTAAAAAATTGATTTAAAGGAATTGATTTTTAATTTAAAATAAATAGTTTTAAATAAACTCATTTATAACAACTATATAGTAATTGTATGCAAGCAGCACTAAAATGTTCTAACTCGGAATTATAATACAAATAAACCATAGAAAATGAAACGACAAAAAAGATGCATATAACAACAGTTGATATACCTTTAAGAATGAACTTTATAACCGGAACATGAGTATCGAAAATTGGATGAAGCTCACTAACTTCATCCAATACTATCAAGATATCGTGCAATACGAAAAACAAATCCTCTTGATAACAAAACATGAGGTAGTGAGTAGTCATGTATCTTGAAGTAGTATTTTGCATAGAGGCACAAAATGACTAATCTTAAATTGGCACAGGCTTCGATTATATAACATGCTTAACATCATTAAAAACATAGACAAACAATATACAACCCCAAAGAAACAACAAATGACCTATTGAAAACACTCTTAGTCAAAGTTATAATATAAGTTATTGTTTTTTGTATGCAAGCTGTTTAACCTAATTGTTTATTTGAATTGGTTTTATATTTAACTTTTGGATTTATGAACCAGAGTAAACTACTTTCCTACTGTGATAAGGTTTTTTAATTTAATATCTATGAAATTACTAACGCAATACAGCCACTTATCTAGTCGTCGATGGATCAAGGAATGAATCTCGCATGTTAAAGTGCACAATATATCAGGTAAATCAAAATTAACATGTAAAGAACCAAATATGTATTAAAATATAGCAAACTCACCACCGCAAAGCTCTCTAGCAAACCAACACTTTCCTCTTCCGCAACAAGTTGCATCTCCAACGCCTCCTGCATCTTAACCTCAACTGTTGGGAATTCTGCTAAGTTAGAATTCTGCTGCTGTTTCTACCGAAGAGATTCTGCTGAAGATCAATGTTTCTGCTGAAGAACAGAATCTGCTGAAGTAGTATAGTACGTAGTTTGTTTCTGCGGAAATAGTTATTCCGTGTTTTATATAGTTAGTTAGGATATGCATGAGCTTTATTAGGAAGTGATAATGTATATCTTATTTAGTTTTATGATTATACGTTTCTTAAGAAACAAGTTAGGGTTCCTTGCCTATAAAAGGAACACAATAGTATGATTAATGTAACGAATTGAAAACAAAGTTTTAGTAATATAAAGATCCATAGAGGATCAACGTGTTCTTAGTTATTGTGTTTGTGCTTATATTTGATTTCCGCTAAAGAATATAAGTCGTAGAGATTGTCTCTTAGTTTGCTTGTGATATACAAAGTAATACTAACGTCTGCGAGTGCTCAAGATCTATCAAGGTCTATCAGTTTCAACAAGTGGTATCAGAGCCTCGAGAGAGTCTCTACAATACTAAGAACAGTCTTTCATAAACACTCATACAACCAACACATCATTCACCATGCACGGATCAAGATGATATTGAAGTCACCAACACCGAGAACACCACCCATCTGCAACAACTAAGTCTCTCGAACGATGCGCCAAGTTTCCTTATCTAAAGAAGCAGGAATACGATTTATGGGCAATGAAGATGCAAAACCGGATTTCCAACATTGATTGGAATATGTGGGAAGTTGTCAGGAAGGGAAACAGCTTGAAGAGAACTACCACATCGATGGTAATCTTATTCATGTACCTCCCAAATCTGTGAAGAATTGTTGGTGGTTAGGAGAAACCAAAGTTAAAACAATTCTTCTTCAAGCTATTCCCGAGGATCACTTGAGTGATTTTCACTTCATGAATGATGCTAAGGATATTTGGTTGGCAATCAAGGCTAAGTTTGGAGGAAACGAGGAGTCTAGGAGAATGAGAAAATCGATGCTAAGACAACGCTTTGAAGATTTTCAAGTCTCTGAAGGAAGGAATTCACAAAGGCTATGGCAGGTTTCACAAGATCTTAAGTCAGTTGAATCAGCAAGGCAAAGCAGATAATGAAGATTGCAACTCCAAGTTTTTGCGATCTTTACCTCAATCTTGGTTACAAGTAAGCATTGCCTTCAAAACTAAAGGTGGGCTTGATATGATTACCTTTGATGAACTATACAACAAACTTAAAGCTCTTGAGCATGATGTTAGAAGTCCATTCCGTTCATCATCTCTTGCTAGTCACACGACCTTTGTTGGAGCCTCCACTCCAAAGATGATCCATGCTCCAAGTCCAACTTACTCATCATCATCTTACACTACCACTCCATTAAGTTCTTAATCTACAACTAGTGGTATAATGGAAGATGTGCTTGGATCCTTCTTTGCTGACTATGATCCTCGGCGGAACTTGCATATAAGGATTTTGATCAGGTAGATCCATTGGAGATGGAAGAGATGAAGCTGAAGTGGCAAGTGGCTATGCTCTCTATGGACATCAACAAATTTGAGCGTAAGGCTGGGAGGAAGTTTGGTTTCGGGGAAGAGATCCAACAAGGTTTGACAAGAAGAAGGTCAAGTGCTTTACATGTCATCAGATGGGTCACTTCTCTAGAGAGTGCAAGGATAGAAGAATTTGGAGATGAGGTAAGATACTCTTCCTATCGGCAGAATCAAAGGGATGCTGGAACTTGAAGCCTAGATCCTCGGTTGCTATGGTCACTTTGGATGCCAATGTCGACTGGAAGTCACATGAGTCTGAGAATGATGATGGTCCCGGTGATGATAATATTGGGTTGCTAGCAAGTCGTACTTTAGAAGATAGGCATGATCAGTTGCCTTGATGGGCATCTCTCCGGTACAAAATTGTTTGTTTGGTTGTAGTGAACGTTATAATGAACTTAAGGAAGCATATGATATTTTGAAACCTAAATATAATGAATGCTATGTTGAAGTTGAAGCTTATAAACATAGTTTAAAAACATTAGAAAGACAAAAGGTTTGGTTTCTGAAGAATCAAATAGCTTATGATGAAAAGATTAGGGTGCTAGAATGTGATCTAGAATGTACAAAAATGACTTAAAAAGGTCTGAGAAATTGAAAGCTAATGTGGTGTCACGAAAGATGTGTTGAAAGAAAAATTAGATGCCGAAATAGCTAGACATAACAATTGGCAAAAAGGCGGCCTAAATCTAGCTAAAGAACTCTACTCTAGTCAAACTCCTAATACTTCAATAGGCTTAGGCTTTAAGAAATATGTAGGATTGGAAGCTAGAGAGGACACACGAAATCAACACCGCAGGCTTAGCTAATTATGTCAAAGAAGGTGACCTACATGTATGCGTGGATCTATTAGAGGAATACCTATGCCTGTTGACCTTTCCATTACTGTTGACTTTGATGGATCACACCATCTTTATGGCAAAATGTCAAAAGACTTGCCAGACCTTGATTCTTCATCTATTTTTGTCTCTTGCTCGACGGTGACACATCTTCCGATCAAGGGTCTACTTCTTATGCCGTGTGATTCAAGTGATAAGTCGGACCTACCCAAGACCTCACCTATGCACTCGAAAGCCTACCTACAAGCCTTTAAGAGTTCTTTTGAAGATTCATCTTTCAAGCGGTTCCTCTGAAGACTTGTCTTTTAAATCTTTGCATAATAATAATGTTAAAAACAATTTCTTTAATGTTTGGTTTTGAATACTTCGCTTGTAATAGAACATCTTTTGGTTTGAATAAATCTTCTAAACAAAAGACATGTTTTGTGTGTGGAAGTAAATTTCATTTAATTAAGGATTGTGATTTTCATGAACAAAAAATAGGTGTATGTCGAAATCGACCAATGTGGACTAATGTTAATGCTATACCACCTTATATTCCACAAGCTACTCATAAATCTTCTCCTTGGAGAAGATCCGTAGCTAGACCATATGTGCAACCAACTAGTTCATACTTTAAAAATGGTTATTGGCCTGGATGTGTTGACTCAATGCATGCTGGGAAAGGTTATTGGGATACTTCTTTGTGACCCTCGGCCGGAGTTGTTCTTGGCCACAAAGGGACCTAAATTTCAATGGAAACCCAAGAACAATGGTGGATCTTATAAATCTGCATGGCCTCAATCTAAAGATCCACAAGGCGGGTTCAAGTCAAGAATGACTTGAGCCTCACAGTGTTCTAACTATTTGTATATGTTTTGTTGTTGTTGTAGGATCATCCTCTTAAGCACAAGGAAGTTGGAATTGTTGATAGTGGTTGCTCTAGAAGCATGTCGGAAGCAGAGATATGATGCATGATTTTGTACCCCTTGAAGGAGGAGGCGATGTGACATTTGGTGGAAGTGATGGTAGAATCACTGGGAAAGGGACCATCAAAACACCTCAACCGGACTTTGAGAATGTGTACTATGTCAAGGAACTACAACACTTCAACTTGTTCTCGAATCACAAATCGTGATACAAAGAACAAAGTACTCTTCTCTGAGGATGAATGTCTTGTCTTTGTCTAAAGACTTCAAACTTCCAAAGATACATCTATTTTGTGAGAGTTCCTCATTACTCAATCTATACACATTCAACTTAAATGATGTACAACCGAAGGTGACTTAACTTGTTTGGTGGCTAAAGCATCCTTGGATGAGTCTACAAAATGGCATAGAAGGATGGCACATGTGAATTTCAAGACTATTAACAAGCTATCTAAACTGGGTCTTGTTGAAGGACTTCCTTCTAAAGTTTACACCAATGAACATAATGTTGCAACAAAGGAAAGCAACACGAGCCTCATACAAAGCTATTAATGCAGTGAGCCTTATTTGAGAACCTCTTGAGTTGCTTCACATGGATCTTTTGGTCCAACTCAAGTCGAAGCATACATCACAAGTATTTTTGTCCGGTTATTACGATGATTATAGCGGGTTTTGTTGGGTATTCTTCTTGAGGACTAAAGATGAAACCTCTCCAGTTTTAAAAGATTACATTACTCTTGTTGAAAACCAGTGAACAAAAGGTTAAAGGTATCCGTGTGATAATGGGATGAGTTCAAGAATGCTGTATTGATAGAACTCTGAAGTCTAAAGGAATCAAAGGGACTATAGTACTCCAAGAACACCTCAACAAAACGGGGTGTCTGAAAGAAAGAATAGGACCCTGATAGAGGCAGCAACATCTATGCTTGCGGACTCTAAGTTACCACGATGTTTTGGTGGCGGTTGGCACGGCTTGTTATGTTCTAAACAGGGTATCTATCACTAGACCTCACTTTAAGACACCTTATGAACATCTCTATGGGAAAGTTCCATTATTCATTATCTTAAACCTTTTGGTTGCCAAGTGACTATTTTGAATACTAGTGATCCATTGGGTAAATTTGATGAGAAGGCTGATGAGAGATATATTGTGGTTATTCGCTCATAGTAAGGCATATAGGGTATACAATTTGAATGCTAAGAAGATTGAGGAGACTTTGAACCCGAGATATCTAGAAGACAAGCCTAATGTTCAAGGACAAGGTCATGTTTGGTCCTTTGACCTTGATTACTTAACTGACTATTTGGGTTATTCTAGACATATGGCTAACCAAAATTCAGGTACACAAGTGCCTCCCACGATAGTCTTTGCTACCATGAATCCGATTCGATAGTGAATTTGAGGATGATGAGCATCCTATTGTTGTACCTTCTTTCTCCCTAAACAATTTTGCAGGTGACACTTCCAAATGTTCTCTGCTTGAGTGAAGATGAGTCCACTATCAGAGGACCTTGCTAGACTTAAGAAACAGGAGTATCAGCTAATCTAGAAGAGGGAATCTTGAGGAGAGTGCAAGAGAAGCGTCGATGGAAATCACATTTCTGAAAGTAATCTGTTTCTCCTATCATCAACAAATCTGGCGATAGTCATGATGTTTCTACTCCCATTTCTACTAGAGTGTCCACAGACTTTGGAGATCCTTATACCGCTTTTCCAAGACCCTCGGATCTTGGTAATCATCAACCCAAAGCTGGAGTCTTCACCTCACCTTCCTATGATACTGATTTTGAACCTACTGTGTCTAATCTTGATAGCTCCATTGATGTAAACACCACTGCTAGTAAAAGGATCAACATTGCTCATCCACAGTCAAATATTATTGGTGATCCTCATGCACCTGTTAGAACTAGAGGCACAATAACAAGTTCTAAATATGGTCAAGTGGCTTTTATCTCTTATGTCTCAAACCAACAAAGAGACAATCACCAGACTATATGATCATTGTCTCGTTTGTCCTTTTCTCTCTCAAGTGGAACCAACAAGTGTTACTCAAGCCTTGGAAGATTCAAGTTGGCTTGAAGCAATGCAAGAAGAGATGCAACAGTTCAAAATCGGCGAGGTTTGGATATTGGTCCCACTACCTGAAGGGAAATATGCTATTGGGACAAAATGGATATTAAAAATAAGAGATGCAAGGGGTGTTGTCATTAAAAACAAAGCAAGATTAGTAGCTCAGGGGTATAGACAAGAGGAGGGGATTGATTATGATGAAGTGTTTGCACATGTTGCTAGAGTAGAGGCCATACGGATATTCTTGGCTTATGCATCTTACATGGGTTTCATAGTATATCAAATGGATGTTAAAGGTGCATTTCTGGATGGTGAAATAGAAGAGGAGGTTTATGTCACTCAACCTAAAGGATTTGAAGATCCAGATCATCCACATCATGTTTAAAAAGTAGTTAAAGCTCTCTATGGACTACATCAGGCACCAAGAGCATGGTATGCTAGGCTTTCATCATTTCTGCTCAAGCATGGCTATAGAAGAGGTGCCATTGATAAAACACTTTTCCTGAAGAATTCCACGACATTATTCTTGTGCAAGTTTATGTGGATGATATCATATTTGGGTCCACTAAAGAAGCTTGGTGCAGGGAGTTTGAGGAGCTGATGAAGGGAGAGTTTTAGATGAGTGCTATGGGGGAACTTACTTTCTTTTTGGGTCTTCAAGTTCAGCAAGAAACCGATGGTATCTTTATCACCAGACAAATATGTGAGGGACATTTTGAAAAGTTTGGTATGGAAAGTGTCGACCGCCACAACACCTTATGAAGCTCCAAAGTCAAAGACAAACAATGAACCAGATCTACCTGTGAATTTTCATTTATACAGATCTATGATTGGTTCATTAATGTATCTAACAACTTCTAGGCCCGACATCACCTTTGCCGTAAGTGCTTGTTCTAGACATCAAGTCACTCCACTTGCTTCCCATCTAAATGCAAAGGAAGAAGATTTTTAGTATTTGAAAGGTCAACCTCATTTAGGCCTTTGGTACCCAAAAGATTCTCCTTTAAGCCGAAGCATATAGTGATAGTGATTATGCCGGTGCAAATCTGGATAGGAGATCCACAACCGGGATGCCAATTCCTTGAAAGAGATTGATTTCTTGCAAAGCAAGAAACAAACTATTGTGGCTACCTCATCTACTGAAGCAGTATGTTGTGTGCAAATTGCTGTGTCACAGGTTCTTTGGATACAAAATCAATTGTTGGATTATGGGTATAACTTCATGAACACAACAATTTTTATTGATAATCAAAGTACCATATGCATTGTTAAAAATCCACTTTTTCACAGTAGAACTAAACACATTGAAATCGGCACCACTTTATAAGAGATGCATATGAAAAACATTTGATAAAAGTGGTTAAAATTCACATTGATGATAATGTGGCAGATCTGTTAACTAAGGCTTTTGATGGACCAAGGTTTCAATACCTTGTGGTTCATATTGGTATGCTTAACCCTTGACTGCAAAGTTTAAGGGGAGGCATAGGCCTCAAGGGAGGCATATGCCTCGGGAGATTTTAGATGTAAACTTTGTATATTAGTTTATACATTTGCTAACACTAACCATCTTATGTTCTTTTAGTTTGTTTTGGTTTTTGGTGTTTCTCTTGTCTGCTTTTTGCAGTTTGCATATATAGTTGGAGTTTATTAAGTTTGGAGATGGACATGTAAGCTTAAAAGTTTGTTCCTACTGAAAGCAAAGTACTGAAGAGAGCATATTGTATCTACTGAAGACAAGGACTGAAGTTAAAGATGCTCATTCATTCAAGTTACAGCTTACAGCTTACAGCTTATGTAGGACCTTAAATTTATCAACCTTATCACAAACCCAACACGTTATGCGTAGAACTCGTTAAACACAAACACAAACTATGCGTGAAGATGAAATAAATAAAGATGAGAAAGATGGTGACTTGATGTTAAAACCGTGTATATGTGTAGAGAAAAGATGAACACAATATGTTGTATATTCCAAAGAAAACACATACACACACACACTCAAAGCCACCCCTCAAATGAGACTTTGATGGGTTTATATAGTTGGAATACATGATGCCCTAAAAGGCTTTCTATGGGTCGTGATATGGACTTGATTGATTGGGTTACTTGACTTATACAAGGCAAGCTTATCATAACGCCTAGCCATTTAGCTTAGCCCAATCCACGAGCCCGCTGACTATTCTATCACGATATCTAACACACGTTATAAAGTTCCTAAATGTAAATGACCATCACTTCTTCTAATAACTATTAAGGCTAACAATCTCCCCTAAGGGGTGGTCATTCAAATGATGCTCCACTTGATTAGGTCTTTACTTTTCTCGAGCTAGAACTTTGTGTGAAGATACAGAATAGTCTCGA
Organism: Chrysanthemum makinoi; assembly: GCA_910596185.1. Classification (NCBI taxonomy): domain Eukaryota; kingdom Viridiplantae; phylum Streptophyta; class Magnoliopsida; order Asterales; family Asteraceae; genus Chrysanthemum; species Chrysanthemum makinoi. The sequence goes on along the minus strand of OU343220.1, from coordinate 41,307,853 downwards.
ATCTTTGTTCCTTCATGCTTTGTAATTAATTAATTTGGTTGTTCCGTTGTCAACTTCGTTGGTTTGGTGTCTCCACGCCTTTCTCCACCATGCTCACACTTCTATTTGTCTTTTGGTTACCAATGATTTAGTTCTCAAGTCTTTAAACTTTGTAGATTCTTTGACATTGACGAAGAATCATCTTTAACTTTGTGTTGCCTTTGATTTTGATGAGAACTTTCATGTGTTGTCGGCATGAGCATGTGGATAGTCTGCACGATCAATCCGCTTCGGAGCTTCCATAAGAAGAAAACATAAAAACAGGTTAGTAATAAGCGGATTCCGGCATTTACAAGTTTGAATTTTGAGGGTGTTAACAAAGATAGTGTGAAAACACGTCTCTAATTCACTCAACCTAAAGGATTTGAAGATCCAGATCATCCACATCATGTTTACAAAGTAGTTAAAGCTCTCTATGGACTACATCAGGCACCAAGAGCATGGTATGCTAAGCTTTCATCATTTCTCTGAGCATGGCTATAGAAGAGGTGCCATTGAAAAAACACTTTTCCTGAAGAAGAATTTCACAGACATTATTCTTGTGCAAGTTTATGTGGACGATATCATATTTGGGTCCACTAAAGAAGCTTGGTGTAGGGAGTTTGAGGAGCTGATGAAGGGAGAGTTTTAGATGAGTGCTATGGGGAACTTACTTTCTTTTTGGGTCTTCAAGTTCGCAGAAACCTGATGGTATCTTTATCAGTCAGGACAAATATGTGAGGGACATTTTGAAAAAGTTTGGTATGGAAAGTGTCAGGACTGCCACAACACCTTATGAAGCTCCAAAGTCAAAGACAAACAATGAACCAGATACATCTCCAAAGTTATTTCTGTTATTTTTCCCTACATCTTAGTATTATTTTATATTATTCTGGAAAATTTCATATTTCTCCCTTTTCATTTGCTATTTTTCTACATTTAATTTCAATTTTAAGGCTTTTTAATTACTATTTAATACAAATAATTCAGAAAAAGGTCCAAAAAATAAAATTTAAATTTTCAGTTTTAGAAAAATAAAAATGTCTTAAAAAGTATTTTTCCAGATTTTTCCTAGTAATTTTAGTATTTTCTAGCAATTTAATTAGATTTAAATAGTTTTAAATTCATAATAAATTGAGAAAAAGTCAAAAAAAATGTGATTCCAGTTTCTAAAATTCTTTTTAGTTAATTTTGATTTTTGAAAAATAGTTTTGTAATTTTCTTGTATGTTTTCCTTATTTTTAGCATTTTAGCTCTATTTTAAATGTTTAAAATTAGTTTTTAATTCAAAATAAATCAAGAAAAACCAAAAAAATTAGTTTTATATTTCAAATAATTTTAAAATATCATTTTTATCTGTAGAAAAATAGTAGTTCACTTTTAGGAGTTACAATGGATTAGTTTGCATTTTATTCGGGTTTTATTAATAACGTTAATTTGCGTTTTTAGTTCTTATTTGCGTATTTAGTCATAGTTTCCTTGTTTTCATCATAGATTCAGTAGTTTTATTTGCTTTCATTTATTGTTGCTCGCCTTGTAGCTTAGAAATCATCAAATTCCCTTTTCACCCATTCGAATCCCGAATCACGCGACGTGAGTTGTTAACTCCATTCATCTCTCGTTGGGAAAACGACCCGAGGAAATACATTCCTTTGTATTTCTTCGGAAAATAATATCTGTACGAAAATGAGCAAATAAAAAATGGCGCCGCTGCAGGGGAGGGCATGTAGTGAGTTTCCGATTCCGTCTCGATTCGCGTGCATTTGAAGATCCTTCCCCGAGAAGTTATTGTTTTGGTAAATATCCCTTTTATTAAAAACCCAAAAAGATTTTCCTTTTCAAAATTTGTTTTCCGTTTATATTTGCTTTTATCAAAACCCAAAAATAATCATCTTTATCCTCTAAACCGTCAATTCTTTTTCTCTTTACCCTCTTGAACTGTTTAATTCTATCTTCTTTATCCTCTAAACCGATAATTCTTTCCTCTTATCCCTCTATATGTTTAATTCTAATGGCGGACACGCGGTACGTGTCGAACCTCAAGTACCTACCGAGGGTTACGAAGATGCAATCGTTGTACCGGAAATTCTTTCCAAAAATTTCGAGATACAAACCGGTTTAATTCAACTAATTATGTCAAATCCATTCTATGGTTTAGAGAGGGATGATCCCTATGCTCACATCCGATGGTTTGATAATTTAATTTCAACTATAAAATATAAGGATGTTCCTCATGACACAATTAAGTTGATGTTATTCTCATTTTCTCTCGAGGGGGCAGCTCGGAATTGGCTCGATAAAGAACCCCCTCGATCGATCACTACTTGGGAAGATCTCGTTTCAAAATTTGTAAATCGTTTCTTTCCTTATTCTAAAACGAAAATCTTAAGAACGAAATTACAAACTTCCAGCAGCGCTTTGATGAAAGTTTTGGTGAGGCATGGGAAAGATTCAAAGATCTCCTACGAAAATGCCCACATCATGGTTTTTCAGAATTACTCCAGATCGATATATTCTACAATGCTTTAATGCAAACCGTTCAAGATTCACTTAATACGCCGCCGGTGGAAATATCTTATATCGCACTTCAAGATATATTGACGATCATCGAGAACAAATCTAAAGTTCCCACATCAAGAAATAAACCGTTAAGATGGTGAGCTTACCAATGATATTCGATGCATGAAGCAAAACCCGAGCCCGCTGATACCGCTACTAAAAGATGTGATTATTGTGGTGGTCCCCATCCTTTTTACGATTGTCAAGCCACTGATGACGACGTCTATTATGCTACGACAACCCAATATCGCAAGACTTTCGTTTTCAATGATGATGAGGATTCCATTGAAATGAAAGAATATTATGAGAGTTTGTCGACTGAACCCACTCTCGTTTCTGAGCCTTTCATTTCCGACTCTTCCCCTTCACTCACACCGGTTGAGAGAAGTGACGTCGGTTTGGAAGAGGTCGATGATCATATTTCTACAAACATTATTGATCCCGTTGACTCTCTCATAATGGAGGACGAGCCTCTTAGCACTATTCCGGAAATGGAATCGTCTAGTGTTGAGAGCCTTGACCCAATCTCAAGTGAGTCCGAGGATATATTCGACAGTGATTGTGATTCGCTTTTGTGTGATTCTCTTGACATTTCCGAGGTTACTTCCGGGATTTTCTCAAATCCAGTTTTCGAATTCAATGACGACTACACCTTTTGCGGTTACCCTTTTCGACAAAGATTTTGAGTCCGATCAGAGACCACACAAGTGGTGGATATTCTAGCTCTCAGAGCATACTACTTGTCCCATCTCTGAGTTTCGACCTTTCTCTCCCGTCATGTGATGTTATGCAAGATGAAGAAAGTAATGAATCCGACACTGAGGAAATTATGGAGATTGATTTCGAAATGGTTGAAGATGATATTCTTGATAAGCCGCCAAGTGATTCTGATATGGAAGAAATCGACTTATCTATTGATGACTTGATACCACCGGGTATTGAGGATGCTGATGATGACCCCGAGGGGGATGTGTTGTTATGTGATGGATTTCTTGACTCCCCTTTCTCTGATGAGTCCTACATCACTTATCCTGTTGAGCCCACATGTGAAGACAAGATTTTTAATCCCGGGATATTCGTCATTGATGAGCTTTATGCTAAAAACGTTGTCTGAGATAAGGATCCTCCGATGGATACCTTCACTATTGAGCCTTCAAGTAGCATTTCTCTGTACCATGGACTCCCTTCTTCTTTGGAGTATTCTCTTATCTATCCATCCTTTCGTCCACCCGCAAAACCACCGGATGATGGATCATTCTTTCATGATATACCTTATCCACCCATTTTCTTCTCCACCCATCCCACCCAGTCTCATTCCTTCGGGAATGAGGACACCGTTTTTGACCCTGGTATCTCTACCATTTTCTTCCCCAAGGACTAATGAATTCGGGACGAGTCGCTAGCGACTTCGGATGATAAAAAGACGCTTCGTGGGAGGCACCTCATGCTTATCCTTCTATTTTCTTTCTATTTTCTAATAAGTGACGTGAAGGGGTTAGCCTCTTCGATTTCTCCTGTTTGGTTGTTTGTGATGTTTTGTCTAGGATTTTCCCGATATGAAGACTCTCGGTCGAAGTTTGTCTTTTCTCCACTCGAGTTTCATGATCGATGTTGATGGAAATCCGATATCCTAATCTTATCGACTAACGTTTATCTTCTAGCATACTTAATAAACGGCTTTTTAGATTTTCGTTATTACCCTTGCCTTTAAACATTGAGGACAATGTTTCGTTTTAGTCTGGGGTAGGGTAATCTTCGATTTGATTTGACCGCACTTGCTTATTTTTGGTCGTGTACTCTCGCTACCCAACCTTTTCCTTAAAATGATGAAAAAATTGTGCAAAAATGAGCAAAATTTAAAAAGTTTTGTAAGCTTTTGTTAGTTTTATGATCGAAAAGTTCTTGCTTGTCTCTTAGAAGTTTCTTTAAATATGCGTTTTTCTTGAAATAGCCTTTGCTAATTGCTTAGACAAGAGGCTATAAAATGCGATTCTAGCTCAAAAGGCCAAGAATTTGCAAGCTTCCCTAAGTGATTTTAAATATGCGAAGCTTAAACAAGAATTTGCTAGTTTCTAATAAGTGACTTTAAAAATGCGAGACTTGAGATTATTTGACGAAACATTAGCTAAGTTAATATATGTTTTGACACCTTGTTGACTTTCCGCTGGTGAGAGTAGGAATAGAATTATGACTTGACCGGGCGTGTTGAGCCCTAGCTTGTTCCCTTAACCATAGATAATCTAAAAATTATCGGCTAAGCATCCGCGGATCTCATTATTTGGGATTTTAAATTTGCGGAGATCGAGGAATGATAGAGTTACTTATGAGTTTAGATGCTAAGCGTGGAGTAGTTGGTTCTCTTTAGAGCCCATCGAAGGTACTTATGGCTTTTTGTTCCCACAAAATTGTTTCACCCCATATATGCTAATAATAAATAAAGATGTTGAGTTTTTGACGATAGTTAGTTCTTTATCTTCTTTAGAGAATCCTTGCCCATGAGAGTTGGGTACGCATCAAGTTACCGCCTGTTATTGTAATAGACAACCGATTCCCCGATAGTTTGTGCTATTGTTTCTATTGTTATAAAGCCGTAGGATTCGAGTTTGGCACAAAATTAACATGAAATAAAGCCCAAATGTATTAAAGTGAAAAATCCAAAGCCATAAAAGTTTTTTATGTCCGACGGTACCCCGCATGTCATGGACTTCTAAAAGGTTGAGGAAAATCCAAAGTCATAATAAGACTTCTGATAAAACGGTAATCCCCTTGAGTTAGTGGTTGAAAAGACCAAGGGCCTAAATTGCAAAAATGCAAATGTGCTGAATAAGTGTTAAGCCAAACTTTGAATCCGGGAGATATCTCCCTAAATCGTGTAAATTAGGGACCTTGATGTGACCTCATTCTTGTGTGCAATGGTTTTCGAGGGAAGATGGATAACTAATTATTGACTTAGCTTCATATCTTTATCGGAATAAAAGTTATCGAAACGAGAAATTTAAAGAAATTCATTTCTCCCAAAAATAAAATAAATAGAGGAAAATAGGAAAATGGGAGCAAAAGGTAATTACACAAGTAACTTCCATGGGTAGTGTTAGCATCTAAAGTCATATTTAACAATGATTTCGATTTTACGCTTATTTTGGGGACTTGTGAAAATCGTGGACTATGTATTCTATCCAGATAGTCACTTCACTTGTTGTGTTTCCTACTCCGTGATCCTAACGTGGTCTTTGAAAAAATGTTGGAGTTATTGATCGACATGAAAGTTCAATAAACCGTCACTCATAATCGGTATGTGCTTAATCGTAATATCTATATGCGAATTAAAAGGTAAACGGGGCGTTTTTAGAATTAAGGCTTTCTTAATCTCTTTTGAGGAGTCTTTGCTACTTCTTCATAGGTTTAGTAGAAA
>OU343220.1:41137608-41301764 GCA_910596185.1 Chrysanthemum makinoi | reverse complement strand
AAGAGAAAACTGAAAACGATCAAAGTCGTTAGAGAATTAATCTCTTTATTATGTTCTTTTTAGATTTTGATAACTTATTTATGTATTTATAGGAGTTGTAAATAATCTGATTCAAACAAATAAACAAGAATCCTCATCCATCCATGATATGGACGGTTTATATTTATCATGTAACACGTTGGATAATTAGTAGTAGTTAATCTAATAATGGGTTGGTTAAGTTGAGTTCATTGAATACGTATAGTATAAAACAGTTCAATATAATTTCATTTTTTTTTATGGTAGCCGCATATTAAAGCTTAATTATGTTCTTAACTCCCTCTGTTCCAAAATATAAGTCCATTTTAACTTTTTGTATCAAATTTTGACCCTAAATATTTTTGTTTGTATTATATCATACTTGATAAAACTTATACCAATAAAATATACATTTAAAACACAATCCATTCATATATTTGAATCAAGTATTATATGATACAATCAAAAATATATACGGTCAAAGTTAAATTCAAAAAGTTCAAATAGACTTAAATTTTGGGACGGAGGTAGTATAAGGTTCAATTAACATGTCTTTAGTTTTAATTGTAAGAAAACACAAATTAGATAAACCCTGTATATAGAGATAATGTCGCTTTTCTAAGCATACTTGTTAGACGTTATGTGTTAATCACTTAACGGGTAAATGCATTAACACTTTGTTCCCGAGTTTATTTTTTGGAATGAAAGGGAAATGGTTGGGATGGTAATAAAAAAGAATTGTGTTCCTGAGATTTTTTAAGATGGAGAGGAAATTAAAGGATAGTAAATTACATCAAAATTACTCTCCTAATTTACTTTCCAAATTGGGATGAAATTGAGTGAAGTTGATTTTAAAGCTTTTTTTTTTGTTACATCCTTCTATTTTCTTTCCAACTCGGGAACACAAGATAAAAAAATAATTTTTTTTCCTTTCCTTTTTACTTCTCTCTTTTTTCCCTCTCCATCTCTCTTCTTTCCATTTTATACTCGGGAACAGAGTGTAAGCATTTCATATCCGGGAAGGGGATTCTTTTGACACATATGTATGTGAGGCTAACCAGGATATCCCGTGACCGTTTCAGACACTTTTCATGGCCATCTCCAAGATATCTAATGAAGTTTAAACATGAGACATCTTGTATGTAAATCATGGTGTGATCACTAGGTCATCTTGGTGGTTGTTGTTAGACGTTATTTGCTAGTCATTAGATTTTTTTTATATGTTTAGGAACCATGGTTTTCGACATTTTGACCGACTAATCTACTGGGAGGATTAATTAACAGGGAGACTACCCTCGCCAAAAAATACACAATGGTGAGAAACTAGTACAAAAAACCTTCATGGTATACAAACAAACATGCAAGAATTACTCCCGACAGGTGATGATCGATGGACTATACTTACAAGACTAAGTGAAAGATTCGTAGAGTTAAGGATGCGAAGACCACGGCTTGTCTTCACCGAGAATGGACAATATATGCCATTAAATATGTCGAGAGCTTGGTCTCACCAATCACCATGATACTTTGAACTTAAGATATGTTAGCAGTTGCATGTTTAATTGCATTAATCACACAGCCAGTATATGTTTTTTACTTTGGAAGAAACATTGAACATGTCACCTATATTGTTGTTTTTATGGATAATGATATATTAATATGCAGATTATATTGTTAATATAATATCAGGTAGATACCATTAACTAGTTACCAACACAGCAATGCCCCTGCTAACATTAAGGACGCATTCAGTTGATGAAAAATATCCATGTTTTAAGACTCAAAAGGGTCTCCTTTAACTGGATTGGGAGCAGGTATTGTCATGATTCATGGAGCATCAACAACACACTCGTTAGTACCAATCACAAATTAATTATAAGCTACACGGGATGACCACCTACTACTAGTTTTCGGCCGGAGGGGTTTATAGCACAAAAAAAATACTAAGTGCATGATGTACTTTCCAACATAGAGGTAAGATAAGTGATTCAAGTTCCACTACAAAAAAAAGGACTTTTAGTGACACCATTTTTAATGACACAAAAAAAAAAAGTGTAAGTGAAAGTACATGTTTACTTACACTTTAAAAAAAAATGTAAGCAAAAGTTTAGTTTCGCCCACACTTTTCAAAAAGTGTAAGCAAAAGTTTAATTTTTACCCACACTTTACATAAAATGTAAGCAAAAGTCTAGTTATGCCTACACTTTTAGAAAAGTGTGAGCAAAAGTCTAATTTATACACACACTTTATAAAGTGTGCAGTTCTAGTTATGCCTACACTTTTAGAAAAGTGTGAGCAAAAGTCTAATTTATACACACACTTTACATGAAATGTGAGAAAAAGTGTAGTTTTACTCACATTTTTTCTAAAAAGTGTAAGTAATAGTTTCATTTGTACTTACAATTTTTAAAAAGTGTAAGTAATAGTCTTACTTTTACCCACACTTTTTTAAAAGTGTGAGCAAAAGTGTAGTTTATATTAAAAAAATGTTATTAAAATTCTACCTTGTATCTGTACTTGTTGAAAAATGTAAATACGATGCTCGCTTTTGTTTACAAGATCATTAAATTTTAAATGTATTAAAGTAAAGTTTGCTTTTACCATTGTTTAAAAACCCGGGTTGAACCGGCCTGTTGAACCGCGAACTGGTTGAATGACTGGAAGGCGGTTTGAGCGAACAAACCGTTGAACAGGATGCACCGATGGCTCTCGCGATCAATTAAAACCGGTTTCTAAAACATTGGCTTTTACTACCGGGCGAACAAACTCTTCAAATTTTTTAACTAAACATTTTATAAAAACTTTACTACTTCTAATTAGGGCTGCTCATCCTTTATTATTTTGTAAATGATAAGTTTAAATGGTTACAATGACAAGTTTTACATTTTTAATGTTTAATAGTTACAGCCTTTCAACTTTTTGAAATGCTATATAGTTTGAATATTTTTAAATTTTACTAATTCCTTGTCACTATCATATTTGTGACACTCTTTATTAGTATATAATAAAAATAATAATAATAATGAAATAGAGGGTATTCTGTCAAACTAACAGTCACATATTACAACCGTTTGCAATTATATATTAATCTTTTCACGTTTTATTTTGAATTTTATACGAAACACTTGTCACAATATAGCATATCGTTAATTGTCTGCCGCTAGGAACCGCCGCCGCCAAACACGGGTACTCGCCTAATATATAAAATTAAAAAAAATATATAATTTTAATACCTTATTTTTCTCCAAAAGTGTATTATAAATATATCTTTCTCCCCCAAGTTATTTCACTTTCACTTCCTGGCACGAACTAATTTTTCCCCAAATTTACACACACTCAAAACATACACAGTTAAACAATTTCACGAATCAATGGAAGAAGAACATGAAATCACCGATCAAAACGTTCACAGATCGTTTAGTTACACTTTCCGTTAACAATTAACCGTTTTTTAGCCCTAATTTCATAACCTAGGGTTTCAATTTTTTACTTATATAATTATGTGTTTTAACTGTGTATGTGTGTTTTATGATGATAGAAATGACCTAGGGTTCCGACGAAAGCTTTCGACGGGATATTGAGTCGAATTAGGGACGGATTTGAGTCTGATGATGATTTCGTTGCGAATTGGCCGAGTCGGCGCAAAGTGAACCGGAGTCGCCTCTGCGGATGGTGCAAAGTGAACTGGAGCCGAGTTGCCGAATTGGAGCCGAGTCGGCGCAAAGTGAACCGGATGTTGCTGGCTGCGCGCGAAGTCTGTTACAAGAATTTAATCGGTATACTGTTTATTCTTATTTTCAGTGGCTTTCGCTATTGTATGCGTTGTTAATCGTAGCTGTGGTGTTGCGTTAATGAATATGGAATGGCGTACATTTTGTCTGTTGTTTTTTGCTGCGATAATTTATTAGGTTGAGAGGTTGTTTATTAGGCAGTATACTTCGTATTATATGTGCTGAATGGTAGCTGTAACGCTGCGTTAGTGGATACGGGATGAAGTATGTTTGTGTGTGGACATTTCGTGTAAAATCTATAGATTGGTTCAAAATTGGAAGTTTTGTAAGTTGAGGAGTACAAAGTTACTGTGAATTTAGTGGATTGGTGTAACATGTGGTGTGAGGTTATCATGTGGTGCTTTTTGTTATTATATGTGTTGGTAGTTGTAAACTTGTAATACTAAATTAGTGAGCACGGAATGTAGTAGGCCGTTTTTGTTATTATATCTGTTAATGCTGCGTTAATGAATATGGGATGACATATGTTTGCGTTGTGTTTGTTTTTCCGTGGTGCGAAAGTTTTTCGTGTAAATGTTCTTTCTTTATATACACTTGTAAACTGTAGTTTTATGTCAAGGTTGTTTTAAATTGTACAAAAAGGATAATCATGAAATTTTGTGGGTTATAATTTGAAAATTTCTTGCTAGTATTGTTAGAACAGTAATGTATGATGTATCATTGTATCCTACGCTTCTAAGAGCAATTGCAATGAAATATTGAGCAGATGTCCTGATGCTAGAGACGAAGCCCAAAATTATAATTACAAATTATAATTACATGGGCCCATCTCCGTTTACCTGTTTTACTGCATAACTATCCTTGATATCTCCGTTTACCTGTTTTACTGCATAACTACAGAATCAGATATATTTAGTTAATATGGCATCTTAATGCGATATTTGTATGCAATGTATTAAGGCTCATGCAAACGCGTTATTTTAAGTTTACACAGATAGTCATGATAGGCAGGTATGATTTGAAGATCTAGCTGAGTGGGTGCTACAAAAATGTACGTTTCAAACTGGGGTATTCTTAAGTTCAAAAAAAAAAAAAAAAAAAAAACTGGGGTATTCTGTGAATAATCATTGTGACCCACTAATTGTGCGCTCATTAGTCATTAAGTAGTATAATTTTGATATGAAACGAGACAGAATGAAATCAAGTATCATGGTTAAGCAAAGTCAAAATTAATACAATACAACAAATAACAGCAAGTTAGAGAATTCGGAAAAGAGTGTCACCACTGTCCTTCACTTTATTGATATAGATTCAGCAGCTGTTCATCACCATCAGCATATCAGAACTTCTAGTTGGCTTACAACCCATTTGACCCCTTTTAACCCGTTTGACTTGTAAATGGTTGTAATTAGAAGTCTCTTGATTGTGAAATCAGGATATCACTTCTTGTAATTGTGTGTCACTCTTTGCTGTCAGTTTTAAATAAATAGCGCGTCTCTTGATTTATGCTAACAAATCTTTGTGGATGAAAGTGCGATAATTTGTATTGGCGAATGCTAATAAGACTTCATATTGTAAACAGAATATTTAGGTTTGTAGTGATATCGAGAGATGGGTATTGAATAAGAAACTATTGAGCAAGCAACAGCAGCTCGACATGAGAGATTGAAAGCTTTGAAAGCCGCCCAACAGCTTCTAGAGAATCCTGAGGATGATGAAACACAAGCCAATGAGGATCAAAATGGCGATGACGAAAACAAGTGAGCACCCATTCCTTATCCTGTCTTACGGCATACGTTAATATCGTTTAATATATAATTCATTTAACTTGCTATATTAGCTAGCTGTTGATTGCAGTTAACTTGCTGAGAGGAAAAGGCAAATATTCATAGAAAGTAGTTTCACTTTGTTATGCTTGTGTTGAACTGTGAGTGGCCGTCAAGTACTACATGATTAGTTAGTACAAACACATACCTATATACAAAGTTTGTCTATCAGTCTATGCTATGATTTATGCTCTGCTGTACCAAGCCGTGCTAAATGCTAACAAATTACTAAACCTCCAGCAGGACGTTAATGAACTTTCGAAATTATCTTCCTCACTATAAGCAGCTTCAGGAGGCAAGCTTGATCCACTAGAGTTACTAAGTTTGAAGACCCTGTAGAATTGAACCTCCAAAGGAGGTAGGTTGGGTCTTTTGATACTAGTATATACTTTTTCATTTTATTATAAGTGTATAACGAGTTTCTTGAATGTTCATTAGGATCCTTTTTTGGACATTGCATCCAAAAAACTAAACTGGAATCTTAGAAGGGACGCACAGAAGAAACTTGATAAGCTTGAAAACGCACAAAAGGCCCTTTACCAACTTACGGGTATGTGAACTTTCTTGTTATCTATTTTCATCTCATGATGATATTGCCTTTAAACTTTATTAAGGAGTATTATTCCCACCTTCTTTTAAACATTAGCACCACCATTCACCTAAAAGATTTATGGATATGTACGTTTTTAATCCTCCACCTGCATTACTTTTGTCATTCTTTAGTAAAGGATCCTTTTTTGAACATTAGCACCACCATTCACCTAAAAGATTTATGGCTAAAATCCTCCACCTGGTTTTTTAAACACAGTTCAAGAGTTTGTCTTGTGTCAATACATCTTGTATATATGCTTTTCCAACAAAATATCTTACATACGTATGTATGTAATATTGCGTTGAAGCTTTGGCTTTTCCTAGCATACGTTGTTTCATTCGTCTCGTTGGCCGCATCAGAGGCTTGTTTATACAAGATGCACTCCTGCCTGAAGGCCCTTCAGCTTGGATGAATAAGCTGGTGTTCTGTAGTGTGTGCTAAGGGAAGGTTTTCACCCTGTAAGTTACCTCTTTAGTTTGCATGTATACATTCAAATGCAGCATCAATAACCATATGTATGTATACATTTGGTTATATGCGTATATAAGCGTGATTGATTAGTTATTCTGGATCGTTTTCATAACAGGTTGAAGTTGCAAAAGCATATGAGAAAGGTGGAACCAGCATGCCTCAGTGTTCTGACCGATTCAAAATATTTTCAGGTATATATTGATTGTACCATGTTTGATTCTAACTACTACGTAATATTAAAAGGGTCTTCTGATGTTTATGTAATGCTTCTTTGTTTATCACTAAAGGGGGGCTTCGAAGATCTAGAAGCCATACGGAATGCTGGAGTTAAGGTAAAGGTTTTCTTTTAACTTTTTTGTACATTAATCTTGTAGCACGTTTTGAGATTATCTAAAATGCAGTGCCCTCTCTTGTGCAAAGAGTTCATTGTCGATGCATGGCGTGTATATAGGGTGAACAAAGGGTGCAGATGTTTTGTTAATTGCAGGTACCAGATTTTGACATCAAACACATTCTTAAGATATGCAAAATGATTGGACTAATCGCACTCGTTGAGGTAGATTGAAGCTTAGTTGACTTGTTTGCTTTCATTTTTTCTAGCAAATGGTAATTTCTTTACTGAAGTTTCACATTTCTTCAGCGAGATGATAACGTGGCTTCTCGCAATCGGCCTTTCACATTTTAATTTAATCAGATGTAAGGCACCATTAATTTATTAAAAGAAGAAAGACTATTTCGTGTCGAATTCGTTCCAGTTGATTGTTTTTTACCCATGCAAGCAAAACTAACATTTTTGACCCTATAGCCAATCCATGAATTTCCTCATCTAATCATCATAGCAACATAGCTAGTAAGATGCTTAACATTACACGTTTTGCTTAATTTTTGTATGTCGCTCCTTGGGCAAAGAACAGAAAGCATGGATCGAAACTCATTATTTAGGATCTACATCACTCTATACCATGTTGCACATGCGAACACGAGGGTTCTGTTGCTAACTTTAATCGTGTGAAACTCAAGCTTACCTCACGACTCACTTCAACTTAACCCATTTTTTTCCTTATGTCACAAGTTTTGTGTGCTAATGTTGCATTTATCTGTTATAATCACCAGGAAGGTGTTACGTGCTTGGCATGGGTCGGCGCATCTCGCTTTGTGGCTACAGTCATGTTGTTGACGTAAAGTGAGGATATGAGATAGTCTTTTTGTACTTGTACTTGTATTTCATATTCGATAAAGATGTTTGTTTCGTTTGTGGCTACCGCTAAGAAAAATACTTGGTTTATATCGACTTATGGTTGAAATAGTAAATAAGTTTCAAGCTCAGTTTTTTGTTATTAATTTCTAGTTTTTCATGGGTTAATCTTGGATTAATAAAGTCTGCCTTTAAATGTATATATACATATGAACAGATTCTTTGGTAGTAGCCTATAGTGACATTTATGTGTCGAATAAGTCTCAACCTTTTCTCGACACTATTAAGTGTCGAAAACTTTGTCACTATATACTTTACCGCTGAATTTTTAATGACACTTTTATAGGTGAAGGTGAAAAAGCAGCTTCAAGTGACACTTTTTTTGATATTTTCTGACACTTTTTGTGTGTCACTAAAATACATTTTTCTTGTAGTGTTCTAACAATATACTCAATTATTTTTCAGATAGAAATTGATCAGATGATAACATACTAGTAGCTAGTTATTTTTTTATTTTTTATTATTATTATATATTTTTTTATTACTTGGGTTTCCGACTCAACATTGCGAACCGACTAATCCCAAGGCGACTACCCTTTTGGATAGCCCGAAGTCGGCGCAGGTGAACCTCCATGGCCACAAGGGGATTATTCTCTCCCCGTTGGGTTCGAACCCTTGAACTCCTCTTTGAAAAGCTAGTATGCTTACCGATGGGTCACTGCTTGTGGTTAACATACTCGTAGTTATTAGCACAAATATTAACAATCAAATCAGCTAAACCAATCCGTTTCTAATTTTTTATATTGTCATCGATTCAAGAAATCAAACAATCAAAATGAAACCAACGTAAAGGTGAAAAAACAAATCTTACATAGGAGGGTTCATAACAAGCTAAAACTACCCAAGCATAAATAATAAAAGGGCTAATGATCCAAAAAAGTACTATACTTGCCACACTTTCCTCTTCAGGGTAGCGAACAATTTTTTTTGCTTCTGTGGGTATTATACTTTCAAATTCATCCTCTTTAGGGTATTTTGCAAAAAAAGTTGGACATTTTGCCCTCTACTAACAAGAGCAAATGATGGTAAGTATGATACTTTTTTTTTTATCATTTGCCCTAGTTTTTATTATGTTAAAATTTTGATATGTATTAAGATAATTTATTTAATGATTTATAATTGTGTTAAATCTATGATAAAAATGTTTTGTTTTATCATTTGCCTTAATTCACTTCAAGTTGTTTAGCCTGCCGTTAAACCGAATTAGTTTTAACGCCCGCTAAATTGAAGAATTATATCACAACCGGAAGTATTGCATATAAATTTCTATTCGTCACTTGTTGAAGCATAGACTGAGAGTATACTACACTAGATTAAGGGTGTGTTTGTTTGATTAAGATGTTACACATCTGACGACTACCACATCTTACTAATAAGAGGTAGCTATAATGTCTCTAACTGAATGAAAAGTGTTGTTTGTTTTTATAATTGTCCATGATTTTTAATTTTCCTTTTTTTAAGTATATATTAAAATTACAAATAACGATTAATAAGTAAATAGTGTAAACTTAAAACAAAACATTTTATCATAGATTTAACACAATTATAAATCATTAATTAAATTATCTTAATACATATCCAAAATTTAAATGAGATAAAACTAGGGCAAATGATAAAAAATATCATACTTGCCATCATTCGCTTTGGGTAAGAGGGGCAAAATATGTCCAACTTTTTTCAAAATACCCTAAAGAGGATGAATTTGAAAGTATAATACCCACAAAAGCAAAAAAATTTGTTCGCTACCCTGAAGAGGAAAGTGTGGCAAGTATAATACTTTTTTTGATCATTAGCCCATAATAAAATTATGTTTCTAACTCCAAACAGCAAATCCATACTCAAACGTCTATTTTGACGGTTTAGTGTATCATGAAAATGCCTGCTTCTGTCTGCTTATGGTTTGGCGTGATGTTGCATGATCTATCCGTCCACGCTATTTGTTCCAACTGATACAACAAGAGAAAAAGATCAAAGGAAGGTTAATCATATATGACACCCAATTTCAATAATGATGACAAAGATTATTATTCCACATTTTATTGATTGATCAGTTTTGATGATATGTGATCCTTATGGGTCAAATGGCTAAGCTCAAAAGTATGACGTATAAAAGAAGCACATCAAAAGAAGGGGGGAACACTGGTAACCTTTAAAAGAACTTGTTGAGCAGGGAACAAACTCTTGAGGAGTGCCGCGGTGCTGGCTCTTGGCCCCATTTTCCAGCACCGGAAGCTGGTCATAAGTGGTTGATTGCTATTCTGATTCATAATTTTCCTCGTCATTAGAAAGATCATCATATGCTTCAATGTTGACCTGGTAACGAAGTATGCCTTCAATCCCACCAAAATCCCTACAAAACTGTGAACCCTCTTACTTGTTAGTCACAAACTCAAGTGTGCATCCAAATTTCTTGTACTCCTCAGCAAACCACTCAAGCAATGACCTCTTTTCCTGAACTTCGAGTTCAGCATTGGTCGCTGAGTCCCATAAGTTACTTTGATCACCCTCCTGGTCCTTGTTCCAGTGCTTGATAATAATTTCACTTGTCGTGCAATTTTTGAGCACGTAACGATTCATATCTAGATTTTCCCATACAATAATGTGAACTAATGTGTTTTTCCATACTCCCTCCATCCTAAAATTTAAGTCCGTTTTGACTTTTTGAATTAAACTTTGACCTTAAATATTTTTGTTTGTATTACTACCTCCGTCCCATATTAAATGTCATGTTTTGACTTTTGGAGTTTTTTTTTTTTCAACTTTGACCTTAAATATTTTTGTTTGTGTTGTATAATATTTGATGAAAATTTTACCAATGAAAAATATGTTTAAAACACAATACATTCATATATTTTGCATCAAATATTGTATAACACAAAAAAATATTTAAAGTCAAAGTTGAAAAAAATGACTTTGAAAAGTCAAAGTGAACATTTAATATGGGACGGATGGAGTATATAATACTTGATGAAAATTACACCAATGAAAAATACATTTAAAACACAATCCGTTCATATATTTTATATCAAGTATTATATAATACAAACAAAATTATTTAAGGTCAAAGTTGGATTCAAAAAGTCCAAATGGACTTAAATTTTGAGACGGAGGTAGTACAATAAATGAAAAAGAAAAGAAAGGAGACAAGCATAACTATGCATGCATGAGAAAAGAACGAGCTCCTACAAACAGAAAGAAAGTATTTCCAGTTATAAAATAAAGAATTTTTGAGTGCCATTGTTCTTCGAATAACCAAGAGTTATTTAAATTTTGTCATAATAATTTTTCTGAACAATTTTTATGAGAGTAACATCTTATATATCCAACATAAATTAGTATCAAAGCTTGTTCGAATCCGTCAAGGTTAAACGAGTTCTTACCATTTTTTTTATCGAGCGGTCATGGCACAACGACAAGGTTTTGATCTAAGTCATGTTGTCGTTTCAATTTTCGATGGTGAAAATTACGATTATTGGTGTGTCAGGATGGAGACATTGTTTGATTCTTTAGATTTTTTGAAGATGTCAAAAACACATTTGAAGAACCTGTTGATACCAAGAAATTAACCTGCGAGCAAATTAAAAATTTGAAGCAAAAGAGAAACCGAAATGCAGTAGTTCTAAGTATAATTCAATGGGGAGTCACACCGTCAATCTTCTCGAAAATCATGCGTCTAAAAAAAGCAAAAGAAGCTTGGGAGGTGCTCAAGCAAGAATTTCAAGGAGATGTGAAAGTGAGAGCTATAAAACTACAAACTCTCAGACGAGATTATGAGAACACGAGGATGAAAGAAAATGAGTAACTAAATGACTATTCATCTAGATTAACCGCTTTGATTAATCGGAAAAGTTATGGTGATGAAACTGAAGACCACCGTATAGTTGAGAAAATTCTCATCAGTATTCCTGAAAATTTTGATCCAATTATAGCAGTCATTCAAAACATCAAATATCTCAAAACTTTGGGTATTCAAGAATTGCTAAGTTCTCTAAAGTCATATGAGTGGCGTATGACACGTCACTCCGGCAAGGCAATCGAGAGTGCATTCCAATCCAGCTTTCAAGGAGAAAAGAAACCACCACAAAATTAAGGAATATGGAATTCATCCCGAGGTGGTCGAGGAGGCAGAAATTTTAAAGGCCGTGGACAAAGCTACGGAAGTTTAGAGGTCAAGGAAACTTCGACAAAAAATCATTTAGTGAAGGAAACTCTCATAAGTGTTCCATTTGCAAGAAAGACAATCATGAGGAAAAGGATTGTTGGTACAAAGAAAAGTATAAATGTACTCACTGTGATCAATTTGGTCATCTAGAAAAATTTTATCGTAAAAAAACCAACAACAAGCAAACTTTTTAGAAGAAAAACAAGAAAATGGAAATGTTTTGTTTTATCACTCAGCTAACGTTAAAAGAAGTGACACATGGTTTCTTGACAGCGGTTGTAGTAATCATACGACCGATGATGAAAGTATTTTGGTCAATATTGACACTGCAGGAAATTCTCAAGTAAAAATGGAAAATGGAGCACTAGTACAAGTGAAGGGAAAAAGCAAGATTCCGATCAAGACAAAAACATGTATTAAGTATATTAATGATGTTTTACTTGTTCCTGGCCTTATGCAAAATTTGTTAAGTGTTGGACAACTTATAGAGCACTGATAGATTGTTGTTTTTGAAGGAAAAGGCTATAGTATTTATAACAAAGGTAGAAACAGAGAGTTGATGCAGAGTATAACAATGGGGCGGAACAGAAGTTTTCCGATCACATTCAAATACAAAGAACACTCTGCATTGAAGGCTACAACAACATATGAAGCTATGTTATGGCACAGGGGGCTTGGACATCTAAATTTCTAAAGTATAAATTTACTCCACAAGAAAAATATGGTTGGAGGTTTGCCACAAATTCACGAGATTGAAGGAGTTTGTGAAGGGTGTGCGCTTGTTAAGCATCATCGAAAACCATTTCCAAAATGAATCGCTTGGATAGCCAAGGAAATTCTCGAGCTAGTACACACCTATCTTTGTGGTCCAATGAGGAATCCATCTCATGGTAATAACCTCTATTTCATTCTATTTATTGATGATTGGTTTATTTCATGAAAGAAAAATCTCAAGTTTTTGGAATTTTCAAAAAGTTTAAAAATTTTGTCAAAAAAACAAACACGGAGTTCTATCAAAATTTTAAAAAGTGATCAAGGAAAGGAATACAACTCAAAAGAGTTTGAAAAGTTTTGTGAGGATGAAGGCATGCACGGACATCTCACAACTCGATACACACCTCAATGGTGTAGTCGATAGAAAGAATCATACCATTGTAGAAATGGCGAAATCAATGATGCACGAGAGAGGTTTACCAAAACGTTTTTGGGCAGAAACAGTTTACAAGACAATATATTTGTTGAATAGAAGTCCAACAAAATCCCTCGATAATAAGACTCCAATTGAAGTGTGGAATGGAAGAAAACCTTCGGTAAGACATCTTAAAGTTTGTGGGTGCATTTTTTATTCTCAAATACCAAAGCAAAAAAGATATAAGTTAGACAAGACAAGTGAAAAGTGTATTTTTGTAGGCTATAGTAGCAAGTCAAAAGCTTATAGATTGTATAGCCTAAAAACAAAAAAATGTAATAGTTAGTCGAGATGTAATTTTTGATGAAAAATCTTCTTGGAATTGGGAAGAAGAAAAAAAGGAAGGACCAAGTTTTCCTACTAACAATATGCAAGATGAAGCACATGCGGAAAGTGATGAAAATCAACCATCACATGACGGTACCAACGAAGAACATGATGAAGAATCATAAAGTCCACCACCAAGAAAATTTTGTTCGTTGATAGAAATATACAATGCTAATTTTTGTCATGTAGAACCAGAAAGTTTTGAAGAGGCGATCAGAGAGGAGTCATGGAAAAAAGCAATGGAGGACGAAATTCAAGTTATTGAAAAGAACAATACATGAGAGCTCACAGAAAAACCATTAGACAAAGACGTTATTATTGTCAAATAGGTCTACAAAGTCAAGTACAATGCAGATGGTTCCGTTCAAAGAAACAAGGCGAGACTAGTCGCAAACGGTTACTCACAACAACCTGGAATTGACTACGATGAGATACTTTCTCCAGTTGCTCGAATGGACACGGTCCAAGCAATCATCTCACTAGCAAGCCAAAAAGGTTGGTTACTATACCAACTCGACGTCAAGTCAACATTTCTGAATAGAGAACTCAAGGAAGAAGTTTATGTGAATCAACCTCAAGGATTTGAGGTTGAAGGAAAAGAAGAAAAAGTTTACAAGTTGAAGAAAGCTCTTTACGGACTCAAGCAAGCACCGCGAGCATAGTATATCCAGATCGATGATTATTTTAAAGAAAAAGGTTTTGATCAAAGCAAGAGAGAGTCGACCTTGTATGTTAAAAATCAAGGTAAAGATGATATTTGAATTGTAGCGTTCTATGTCGATGATCTTGTGAATAACAAGAAAATGATAGAAGATTTCAAGAATAAGATGATGCAAAAATGTGAGATGGGTGATTTAGGATTTCTAAATCATTTTCTCGGAATGGTAATATATCATGACGATGGCGGTGTTTTTATTTGTCAAGAAAAGTATGTTAAGAAGATCTTGAAGAATTTTGACATGTCAGAATGTAAACCGAAGGACCTCCTTTGGTTGTCAATGAAAAGCTCATGAAAGAAGACAGATCAAGAAAACTGGACGCCACACTTTACCGAAGTTTGGTGGGTAAATTGTTATACCTCACAGCAACAAGGCCTGACATCATGTTTGTCGCTAGTTTACTCTCAAGATTCATGCACAATCCTAGTCAGGTCACATGGGAGTTGGTAAAAGAATTTTAAGATATTTCCAAGGCACGAAAGATTTTGGAATCAAGTTTGAGAAAAATACAGATTTTAATTTGCATGGTTTTTGTGATAGTGATTGGGGAGGATGTACATATGACATGAAAAGTGCATCCGGGTATAATTTTTCACTTGGTTCAAGTGTGTTTAGTTGGTGCTCCAAGAAGCAACAAACAGTCGCACAATCATCAGCGGAGGCAGAGTACGTAGCAGCAGCTCTAGCCACATCACAAGCAATTTGGATACGAAGAATTTTTGAAGACATTGGAGAAAAGAAATTCAAGTCAACAACAATTTTCTGCGACCAGCAATAGCAATCGCACCAATCTGGTTCATCATAACCGCACAAAGCATATCGCTTTGAAACAATATTTTATCACAAAAGTAATTGACGACGGAGAGGTGCAACTTTAATTTTGTGGAACAAATGATCAGCTAGCAGACATTTTCACAAAAGCACTTCCATGAGAAAAGTTTCAGGAGCTTAGACGAAAGTTAGGAGTTGAGCTAAAACACATTACAAGGAGAATATGAACTAATGTGTTTTTTCATACAATAAATGAAAAGAAAAGAAAGAAGACAAGCATAACTATGCATGCATGAGAAAAGAACCAACTCCTATAAACAGAAAGAAAGCACTTCAAGTTTTTAAATAAAGAATTTTTGAGTGCCATTGTTCTTCAAATAACCAAGAGTTATTTAAATTTTGTCGTAATAGTTTTTGTGAACAATTTTTGTGAGAGTAACATCTTATATATCCAACAAATAAGAATCTCAACAAGACCCACTACAAGAAAATTAAAAAAGTGTGATTATATTATCTTATTCTCTCACATTTTTTAAAATGTGTAAGAAAGAGTCTAACTTTCGGTCACACTTATTGAAAATGTGTAAGAAACAATGTGGGGAAGTAAGAATGAAGACCTAAGTTATCTTTATCCCGAGGAGAAAAGATTTCCTTATCATTATGTTCAACGTGATCCAAGTCTTCCTCTTCGATATTATGTAAACTTTGATCTATTAGAGATAAATATGAGGCCCAAGCCCGGTATGTGGTCTTCGGGTCCATTAGGGTTTCTAGGTATGTTACATTATAAATACCTTTTCAATGGGCTTGGGCTTCATATTTATCTCTAATATGAGGTGGATTTTCTAAGACAAGGTAACAAAGAATGAAAATATTGTGTCCCACTTCACATGAAACATGCAACCTCATTCGAAGAAGATGATATGGAAGATATTGTTACATATAAGTGGAGAAGTAAAATTCTTAGAGATGAAGAAGCGAGTATGGAATCCAACATTGGGAATATATGCGTAAAATCTTCTACAAGGCAAGACAAAACATTACCCCATT
Source organism: Chrysanthemum makinoi (assembly GCA_910596185.1). Classification (NCBI taxonomy): domain Eukaryota; kingdom Viridiplantae; phylum Streptophyta; class Magnoliopsida; order Asterales; family Asteraceae; genus Chrysanthemum; species Chrysanthemum makinoi. The sequence continues at coordinate 41,285,653 of OU343220.1, read as the reverse complement.
AAGGACAAAGACAAGGTGTTCTCGAATTTTAAGATCAAAGAAATTCTCGGAATTGAATATGAGAGACCATATGACTATGACTTCTTGGAGAAGATTGTAGTAAAGCGTAGTGATGGTTAGAAGTACACGTTCTCATAAGCTGACTTTAAGAATTTGAATCGAAATGACATCGAAGACTTGCTTTTACTCAAGACCCGAAGGAATTTGAAACACCTCAAGTGCAGATTCATGGATTTACTTCTCACATTCATAAGGAGCATTATTCTGAAGGCAAGAGTGGAAGACTTTCAGCTTGGCGTATAATGTTATCAGTATTGGTTAAACCTGACTGCTCCTACTCTTGCATTCCAATGCATTGAAGACTGTGAACCGTACACTCTCATTTCTGAACAATTGGTTGGACTTACCTATTTGAATAGTCGAGAGGAGAAGAGGTTCATGTACCTTCGGGAGGTATGCAAGTTTGGTGATGCTACACTGAATAGCGTGTTGAAGGAGATCAAGTTCATTCTTCGGGAAAATGAAATTGGATTCACTGAAAACCGGCTAACATTAGCACACAAATAGATCTTTGAAGACTATGTACAAGCCATCGACAAGCAGTTAAAGTTCAGAGTGCAAATGAGAAGGATGGAAAGTTATGTTAGAGGAAGAGAAAAAGTTCACGACATCATGCATTATGTGCGACCCAAATGAACATCTCTTAAGGGAGATTGTTACACTTATAAAGGGATGTTCATTCTATGTAATAGGGCTTTAGTCTAGATTAGTAAGCTTAAACGAATATGTAATACACTAGTCCATTATTTAGCCCGTTAAGGCCCAAGAGCCCATTGATGGTCGGCCTCTTGTATACATTGTAACAATACTATCACGGTACCCGCGCAAAGCAACAGGTTCGAAAGCGAATGTTGTTTAACGATTTGATTATAGGTACCCGTCGCCGAATTTTGTTTAACAAATGTTGCTTGGAGGCGAATTGAATTGAATTTGAGTTTTTCTTTTTGAATGAATAAGATTAAAACACTGTCAGAAAAACATGTGCTTGATGTTGCTTATTAGAAAAACCAATAAAAAAAATTCAAATAAACAACAAAATTAGTATGACTCGTGTAAACAATCATAAAAGTTGTATATGTATTACTCCATCCGTCTCATATTAAGTGTTCACTTTCCATATGCACAAAGTTTTAGGAAATTCCACTGACTATACTCTCCACCAATCAAATATCATTTTCACCCACTAAAGTCTCATCTATTGGTTAGAATACATTATGGACACTTAATTTGGGACATCTCAAAATTCCATTGTGGACACTTAATATGAGACAATGAGTATATGTATTTGGTTATACAATAAATGTGATTTATGTATATGTATTCTACAATTAGCAAGTATTAAATTTAAAAATTTTAAACATTTCATAAATAAAATGTCTCAAATCTTTTATATAATAAAGGAATTACATCATTTCGGAGTGATTTTGTCAATTCATTCTTATTAAAAAACAATTGTGCAATAGAGAGCCTCGATTTCGCCATAAGCAAAATCGGTGATGTGATAAGTTAATAAAAGTCAAAATTAAATTAATTTTGGTCAAACTTTAATATATTTGGTGGAGAAATTTGGTTGATAAAAAAAAACACATAAAAAAATATAGGTGTCAAATTTAGAAAACAAAACTTAAAAAAGATGAGGTAATTAATAAACTTTAGTGGTTCAATTTTAAAAATTATATAGAGTTAAGTGTAATATTATAAGTCTCCATATTTTTTAATAACTTTGGATTATAAACAAATACCCCCTTATACTTTATACCATTTATACTTTATATCTTAAAAAAATACAATGTATATGTTGTTTTTAAATAACAAGATGTAAATTTGCATAAGATTATAAGTATCAATTTTTTTACTATATACATTTAATAATGACCTATTTATTTCATTTTTAAAAGTTTAACCTATGTGGACACGAGTTTACATTTTAAATAAGGGTAAATTATCAAACGGGAATATAATTATCAAACTATAAGCACGAGTTGTAATTCTTATTTATTCTTATTTATTTATATAAGGATATATCTAGAAAAATAAATATTTTATAACAATGACTCATGTAATTCTTATTTATTTATATAAGGATATATTTAGAAAAATATTTTAACAAAAACTTTAATATAAAAATAAATATTTATGATTGTACTTATAACAATGACTCATGTAATTCTTATTTATTTATATAAGGATATATCTAGAAAAATATTTTAACAAAAACTTTAAGGAGTATATTTTAACTTTATCAACTCTCATATGTATATTAAACTTGTATCATGTGTACAACATAATATCGGAGTGAAATTTAAATAACAACATCAACATTCTTTGTACTAAATAAAATTAAATCTTTAGTTACCTAGCGTAATTTTACAAATATTTTATCAAAGTCTAATGGATATTAATACATAATGAAAACTCGGCATAAGTATTAGTTATACTTATATCACAATTTCATTGGCAAATTTTATATGTGTATATACCTAACTAAAATTGATTTATGTATAAACTTCGTGCGTGCACGAAACTTATAACTATATAATTATATGCAATTATCTTTAAAGACACAATATTCAGTATCAATACAAAATAACTTTTTTGTCAAAACCCCATACGCACACGGATATTATAACTAGTAATTTATATAGCAGTATAAATATATTAACTCTTTAGACAATACTAGACGAAATCTGCGCTTAGCGTTAAATGTTTCTAGCGTAAGATAATTAATGATTTGTGATATTGTGGTGTTGTTTACGTTTAAAAAATAGAACGTGAACCGATGAAAATGCAATTGCAAACGGTTGTACTATACGATAATTAAAGTCTAGACAAAATTCTTAACATCTATCAAGCAACATATAAAATCATTTAATGAAAATGAAAGTAACATTACATCGCAAGGATAAAAACTAATAACACACGCTATTGTCGAAAACTAACAAGGATGGGATTAATGGTGACCAAAATTAGCGTGAATAATGATTAGCCCAATAAAATAAAATTGGCTAATTTTAGCTATTTTGTAAAAGATTTGGGGCATTTAGCCCCATTTTTTTTGAAATGAGCGATTTAGCCTATTGAAAAGTTAAATGTGCACTAATGGCACATATTTTCTCATAATCAAAACATTATAATCGCTTTTGAAGAAAAACTTATAGATAAATATATTTATATAGCGACAGATCGCGGTTGTGTTAAAAAAGTTTATGGGTTCTAAACGAAAAATAATAAAAGTTTGAATATTTGGGGATTAAACATAACGTTTGAAATCGGTTCGACCCGTTGAACCGCTCCTCACGGTAGCCACGGATTTAAACCGAGTCAATACCATGGTGGTTAAATGGGTCAAATTAAATGTGGTCAACCCAACCGTTTGAAGCTGCATCGGGTCAACCCATTTTCGATATGTGTTAATAGTTTCAAATTTTTACTTTTTACTTTTTGGTCTTTCCTTTATATATAATATAGCGGGGTACCCATCGTTAAAATGCGAAGTACCTGTGACGACATTAACCTGAAAAATAGATCTCGATGAGACTGATTCACCATTTGACGGGTTTTAACGGTCCTCTCTAGTTCGTCGATAGTCAAGTATTGGTTAGCCAACCGTTGGCTTACACCGTTTCCTAAGTTAAACCCGTTGGTCCGGTCCGATTTTTAAAACTATATGTATCATCAACTTGTTAGCTTGTATGAAGCTTTGTGTGTTTTATTAATTTGTATAATGTGTATAATAACATCTACTTTTTATTTGAGGGTGTTTTAAAAATAATATTAATTAGTGTGTTTAATTATTTTATATTTAGAATTATTTTGTAGCTTGTTTAAATTGTACATTGTGAAAATTTTATTGTACTTTTTAATAAGGAGTGTTTTAATTGGTTGTTTTTAATTTGGTAGATATGTTTTTAATTGGTTTTACAATGTGAATAAATTATTGTACTTTTAAGTAATGGGGTGTTTTAATAAGAGTATTAATTACACAAATATATTTCTCTCTCATTTGATCATTAAACTTTTTCATTTTTTTCACTTTGACTATTTTTCTATTTTATATAAGATAGATGTAGAAATTCTCCTGGATAATATACATTCATTTCTCTCTCCAAGAATCACCTAATTCTACTTTCTCTATAAAACCTTATTACCAAAGGGTCCTACTACCCAAAATGTACCCCATGTAGAAAAGGTTTGGTTTCTCTCATACTTACAACATATTCACATGCACAATTGGGAGCAGAACAAATTAATCAGTCACCATTACCGTCAACGATCAATTAGCTTAGGGACCCACATCAAACAACATCAGTAGAATAAGAGGAGGGACCCATGAGACCAGTCAAAAGTTACAACAATTAAATCCATATTAAAAGACTACCGATCAATACCAATAGTCATGACTTATACACATTGGAAAAAACTTTTTTAAATCGGAATTTTTTTTTCAAAAATCAAATTAAAAAAATTAAATTGGAAAACTTTTCAAAATCGATTAAAAAACGCATAAATCGAAAAACTTTTTTTAAAAACGCAATATATATTTATAAAAAAGTTTATAAAAAAGTTTATAAAAGTTTATAAAAATTTATAAGAAATTTAAAAAAAAATTATAAAAAAGGTTTATAAAAAATTTATAAAAAAAGGTTTATAAAAAATTTATAAAAAAGGTTTATAAGAAATTTATAAAATTTTTATAAAGACGTTGATAAGATCACCTAATTCGAATGCAAGAAATAAATTTGATCACGATGCCGTATTTGTGGAATACTACGAAATTTTATAGATGACATTAATAATCTCTTCATGAGGTAGATTTCAAGTAATATTAGAATATTTGCCGATGCATTGTTTAATATTTTAATGTTTAATGTTTTTATCATATTTAATTAAATAAACAAATACACAATCAAAAAAATAACGAAAATAAATACTATATAAAAACTACACTATTAAATACACTACATATAAAAAATATTACACAAATAAATACACTATGCATATACCCTAAACATTACACAATTAAATAAAAAAAACAATACATAAAATTAAAAAAAAATTTGAATCCAATCACGTACCTAATGACGGCCTATTGGGGTGCATGGGAAGGAATACATGGGGTGGAAGATTAGATTGTCTTACAAATTAGAAATGATAGATAGCTGAAAGATGGACCTAAGATGATTTATCAAAGAACGACTTTTACAATTATGCAATCAGGATAAAGCTATTTAAAGATTGCGTCATCTTTGGCCTATTTATTGTTTCACATAATATCAAGCCACCAATTATACACTTGTATGACCCACAATATTCATAAGCAGCCGAATTTAGTTGGTTGATAGCCAACTCACATATTTTCGTTTCTACAATTCTTTTTCGAAACGGCATCAAAATTAACAAAAACAAAAGTAGGAAGAAGCTATAAATTAGAAATTATAAAACACCAATAAAGGCACGATACGAGACACCTAACATAAAAGTAAGCAGCTAAAGAAGCTTCAAACTCGAAAACAAGACCAAGATAATCCTAAAGACCTTAAAAAAATGTTGCCAAACATAGACCTCAACAAAATTTCCTCCAAAAGAAGCTAAAAATAATTTTGAACGTCCTTGTGATCCAACAGTATATGAACTGAAATCAGATGAATCAATATCAGATCCATCATCATCGTAATACTTTGAATCCTCAATAAATTTATAAAAAAACAGCTAGTTTACAAGTACCCATGTATTAAGATCGAGAACCCTTGATAGCCTAAACAGCAATGCTTTAAGTGATGGTGGTTGCAAATTTAGCTTGTGTGACAGAGACTGTTTATGCAAGTTCAATCACTTTAACAGTTGCAGCTGATGATTCTCCTCCTGCAACAGAGGAAACAAAGAAAGAATTTAACTCATGGGTGGTTAAAAGATACGAGCAAAAATGGAATAATTCAATGACTTATGGCAGTTTCTACCTGGGATATGAACTGTGAATCTCTTAAACTGTTGAAATTCATATGACTTTTCGATGCTTGTCGCTAAGTAAACATCTGGTTGGGCAAATTAAAAAATACAACATTATTGTACACTACATCTTAAAATACAAAATAAATCATGTATCTTGATTCAGTTGATTGATAGTCTGTCGGCCAAAGGAATAGCCAAGAAAAAGTATATCCAAGTAAACAAATGCATAGGGTAAAGAAAAAGGACAAATCACATAACGTTATAGTTATACCATGCTAAAAGAAAAAGTACATTATAACAAAAGCCTTTTTCAAAAAATACATTTGTGATAAAAGAAAAAAATCACAAGGCCAAGTGTATCACAACATACAGGCAAATATATACAAGAGGAATGAGAGATCAAGTCCCTTAATTATATCACAACACGTTGTAGAGAAAATAACATTAAAACAAACCTGGATACGGCATATGACACGATCACCGTTCGCAACGAACAGCGGTTTATCCTTGATTGGTTCTTTAGTCTTTGGATTAATTTTTTGTATCAGCTCAAGAATCTCAAATTCGTCATATTCAGAGTCAATGTGCAATACTGCCCTGAACCCAGCCGTAACTACAGCCTAAAAAATATAATACCAAAAGCATCAAAATCATATAACTAAACCAAACTAAGGGAATTACAACCCAATGATAGTTGGCTAAATATACTTACTAATTTCAGCTGCTTATGAATATGCAAGTCGGCAATGAACACCTGACCTGTGGGTATTCGATTTTCTGTATGTAATATGACATTAGAATGCTTAATGTGATATATATACATGGTTTATAATATATAATAAGCATATCAACAATGAAAAATGATTGGGAGCCTAATTATGTGCCAAAATTCATGTCTAAACATGTGTGCATGATCCTCGGGTTTGTGCTATCACTATGATGTCACGCAGACTTAGGCATATAATTTAGGCATCCCAATCACGACTCATCAATAATATAGATACTAATGACAAACGTGGGGACAATATGAGACATGTATGTTTTCTAGAAGCATGAATTTGTGAGGTATATGAAAAAAGACACGACACACCTAAAAGGCTGAAGATGGGTTGTCAAATGACAAGTTCATTGCAAATACTATTCTAGCAAGTATTTACAAGAGGTATATATCAGGTGGTCAATGAAGGAGTCGAAAACAGTCACGGGATAATTAGACTCGGGGGTATCCTGAACATGAAAACCTCATTTTACACCTAATAAAAGCTACTGCTTAATTAACTAGTGGATATCAATACTAAATTTTGCGCTGCTAGCTATATTAATTTTCCTACTTTGTTTCGGAGATCAAAAAATAAATTTTGTGCCGATAGTTATAAAAGATGTGATATGTAGCAACTAGGATTACTCGAAGTTGCCAGAAACTAGTTAGGATCTATCGCAATAAGAATCAAGATCGAAATGATAGTTTCTATTGATTGTAACAGAACGTTTAAAATGAGTTGAGAATTTGAGAGAGAAAGGAGAGTTTACAAATCTGATAAGCTAACTACAAATGAACACTAATTCTGTATTTATACAAAGAATGGGTAAAATGGGTTGTTTGACTTTTCTTGTTTGACCTTCCTTAGTTGACTTCCGTTGACTTTCTTATTTAGACACATAACAAGATGCAATACAAGTTTATTGAAAAATCATAAACTTTATAAAACTCATTATACTATCTAGCCCAGCTCTATGCGTGCACAAGTTCTATAACTAATAAAGTAATAATATTAAAACAGATTATCCATGGCTGCTAAGTAACAAAAATTAACACAGCAACCAAAAAACAAGAATAAATACCCATTGTAACTGAGTCGTCTTTTTCCTTGGCCCCAAGTTTTTTCTCATTATATAGGAATGGGAATTGGACCGGGATCCGATACCTACACCGATATATTAAGGTTTGTTTCCTTTTTTTTACTTTAGCAATTATCTTCTTTTGGTTTGTTTTATTTCTCAGCCTTGTAAACCCATTAGATTAAAGATTTTAGAGTTAATTACATAAATGGTCCCTGTGGTTTGTCGAAAATTATGGATTTGGTCCCTAAACTTTTTTTTTTGCGGATTTGGTCCCTATGGTTTTGATTCGTTACGGATTTGATCCCTTGACCAAATTTTCTCTCGCCGTTGACCACAATGTAGGTTGGAATTTAAATGACAAAAATACCCCCTGCATTGTTTCATGAATGGCCCCTATGGTTTGTAGGTTATCACGAATCACCATGATTTTTATTTTTTATTTTTATTTAAATAAAAAACATTTTGTCTAAATTTATAAAAATTCAAAATTTATAAAAAAAAATCTATAAAAAATTTTTAAAATTTTATAACAAAGTCCTAAAATTAAAAAAAATTATTAAAATTCGAAAATTTTATAAAAAAAATCCAAAAATTTTATAAAATTCAAAATTTTATAAAATTCGATAAAATTTTTATAAAATCTTATAAAACATTCCGTCAAAAATATTGGGAAAAAATTTCATAAAAAATTTTCTTTTTCTTTTTTGAATACTTTGACGGAATTTTTTATAAAATTTGCCCAAAAAGTTTATAAAATTTTTTGACGATTTTATAATTGTAAAAAATCCATAAAAAATTTTGTAATTTTGGCAAAATTTTAAAAATTCTTCAAAAGTATACAAAAGAAAAATAAAAAAAAATTCAAATTTTTTATAAAATTTTCGGAATTTTTTATAAAATTTTCGGAATTTTTTATAAAATTTTTGGAATTTTTTATAAATTTTTTTATAAAATTTTCGGAATTTTTAATATACTTTTTTAAAAAATTGATTTTTTATAAAATTTTCGACTTTGTTATAAAATTTTAAGAATTTTATAGATTTTTTTAATAAATTTTCGAATTTTATAAAATTTAAGACAAAATGTTTTTCATATAAATAAAATAAAAATAAAAAAATCATGACTAATTCGTGATAACCTACAAACCATAGGGACCATTCATGAAACACATACGGGGGTAGTTTTGTCATTTCAAAGAATCCAACACACATTTGTTTGGCCAATCTGACAGTAAAAAATTTGGTCAAGGGACCAAATCCGAATCTAATCAAAACCATAGAGACCAACCAAAAAAGTTTATAATTAAATCCATAATTTTCGACAAACCACAGGGACCATTTATGTAATTAACTCAAGATTTTATTATCTTCTTGGTTTGTTTTTTTATGGACCTTGTAAGCCCATTACTTAAAGTAAAACTTTGTTGGTTTACACACAAGGCAAAGTGTCGTGACTCGAACGTTGTGACGGCGAGTATCTATTAATTGAAATCTTCGCCAAACAATTAGTTTTTTTTTTAATTATTTTTTATGGATACACTATCATTATGAACAGTTTACTAATGAAATAATTAGTGAGGATGCTATTACTTAGGCTCGTTTCGTGGTCAGAACGTTTTGATGGAATTGTAACTGCTTAAGGAATTGAATGTGAAGGAATGGAATGTTAGAAATTGAAATCCTTTAGATTTAAAACTGACGGAATTGAAATCTGCAAATACTAGCTTATGTTTGTTGAAGAATGAAATGAGAAAAACAATTATATTAAAATATTTAAAAATTAATTTTAGTTTAAGATTAATAAACTAAATATTATTTAATAAATAAATTACTTATCAAATTATAATAATAGTTTTTTAAATAATATTATATAAACTAATATATTAAATAAATAATTTTTTTTATATAAAATACAATTGTATTTTTTAAAGTATAAATTAAAAAGTAAGCTATAAATAAATTATATTTAATTTTAAAAAAATAATATTTTTTAAATATAATAATAGTAAATTTTTAAATACATAATAATTTATATTCAATTTTAAATAAATAATAATTTTTAAATCTTAATAACATGGTTGTTTATAAAAAAATAATAATTAAATGATCGCTTTATGCCGCAGCCGCATCAAATACTGAAAAGCTAAATGTGCGGATATTGGATATGGGTTCATCCCTTCTATTTTCCTCTTTGGGGAACTTGAGGCGTGATGTGGTGACCCCATGACGCTAATCCGAAAAGTTCTCTATAACTCAAGATATTGAGGCTGCGGTCGCTACTCATATTTTCAAGAGATTAGTTTCATATCGTTAGGTGCAAGGGCCGATAGATTGCTGCCCCACTAATTTCTTGTAATCCTATGCTTTTGTTTCTAATGAAAGTGATGTTTATGATAAAAAAAAATGATAAAATAAAAAAATTAAATAAAAATAAATAAATAAATAAATAAACAAAAAAAATAATAATAAAAATAAAATAAATAATAATAATAATAATAATAATAATAATAATAATAATAATAATAATGTTGATCTTACGGTTCGTCAGCTTTGACGAATGTTGATTGATTTTATACCGTATGAAAGTGATCAGCGGATGTCGCCTTCAACAGAACGGTCGTAATCGATGCCAAATGTGCGGATATTGGTATGGGTTTCTCCCCTTCTCTTTTTCCTCTTTGGAGAACTTGAGAAAGATGCAAATACCTTACTCAAGCCGTATTCGACGCTTCGATGACTCAGATATTGGAGCTGCAAATAGCTTTTATATCTTTAATAGGATTGGTTTTACCATTGCTAGAGTGTGTGGTGTTTCATTGGTTTTGTGCTCCCCACTAATCTTTTGTAATCCTATGAGTTTTTTAGTAAAAGTGTGATTATATAATAATAATAATAATAATAATAATAATAATAATAATAATAATAATAATAATAATAATAATAATAATAATAATAGCAATGACAATAATAAAGATAATATAAATTCTATGGAATTGTAAACAATCCTTCTTATATTGCCATGGAATGTTGAATTCCATATATATAGGATTTTGAATGAATTTCATTCCATTCCGTTTGCCAACCAAACACAATAAGGAATGGAATTTAGATTCCAAATTCTTTAAAATTTTCAACCAAACACATTATGAAATGGAATTAGATTTCAATTCCACCGTAATCCTTAGAATTCACCAACCAAACGGGCCCTAAAATATTAATCACCAAACTTTTTTCTTCTACATATAGTTAAATAACATGTATATCAATTTGTGTTGCCATTTAAGTTAGGGGAGGTTATTCAAAGTTGTGAAACCCGGTTTTCTAATTGAGCCAAAGGAGCCATCGATTTATCAGGTCACCGGTTTAACCGACTTAAACCAGTTCTATACAAATGTATATTTAATAGGTTTTCTTGTGTGTGTGTGGTGTGTGTATGTTTTCAATGTGTGTAGTGTGTGGTGTGCGCGAACGCAGTGAAAGAGGAAGAAGGAAGGTGTAGTGTGTGCGTCATGTGTGTATGGTTTGTGTTATTTTAATTTTTTTTTTTATTTTTATAATTGTGTGTTTTTTTTAATAATGTGTGCGCAAGTGTGTTATTTGTGTGTTTTTTATTGTATGAGTTACATAGCCCAAGTGAAGTTAAAAAACTTAGCCCAAGTGGACATTTGATTTAGTAATACATCATGTGTATATATATATATATATATATATATATATATATATATATATATACACACACACACACATATATATATATATATATTTATGTTTTTTTTTATTTTCAGAATGTAATTTGTATTTTTATTGAAATAAATAAAAAATTAATTTGTTTAAATAATGGAAAGAAAATAAAATAGTAGGTGGGGACCCTTTTGGCATGTGAAATAGCATCTTATAAGAGGGGGGTATTTTGTTGTGTGAATTTAAAAAGGGGATACTGAAATGGCGTTGAATTGACACTAAAAATGGGGTTTTGGCATGTTACGATACCTGGTGCTCTCATATGATAGAGTAAAGGTTCGTATATAGGGGTGAAATCGTGATATTAACGAGGGAACATGGAACACAAAGGAAGAGGTATTGCCTCTTAGTCTAAAACGGGTTTATAAGGTGTTGCCTTTAATATATTGTTTCCTTTGAAGGCTTGTTGTGTGGTATTGTATCATTTTTGAAGTGCACGACGAATCAACAATGTGTCTAAATAAATTCACGGTTGCTCGAGTTAAGTCACATAGTACGCCTAACTATTATTATAATCGGTAATCAAGCCACAATGTTTTAGGCCAACATCAAGCACAAGAAGTTTCTTATCAGCCTTGTTATCAGCTATTAGCTTTTCAACATCTTCCCTGTTATGGAGTTGTACCTAATGACGCATAGGATGAAAAATAAGAAAATTAAAGTTTGTTCCAGATACACATATATTTGTCTATGTCTGTGAACAATTAGGTGTGCTTGTATAAGCACACAGGACAATCCATACTATAATCATGTTATATCTATAGTTGATGCTTAGCCAACCGTAATAAGTCTACTTAATTCATTATTTACTCGGTTCAATAGCCTAGTTTTTTAATAACTTTTGCTATCAACCCCTTAATCATATAGATTTGTTAATTAAAGTTCCAAAACGAACAACTTAACAATAAAAAAACAACATTAAAATGAATTTACTTGTCAAACTATGATTTCCTATATTTAATTCATTCTTAATCATTACGGTGTTAGGTTAAACTCGGTTTGAAAAAAACATGAATGCATCACTGAGTTTACAATTTTCACTATAGTTTTGTCCCCTTAAAATCGCGGGCCCTATAATGACATACATACTGGAGTTGTCAACTAAGATTCATATTGTTGTCTAATAAAATACTTATATTCAATAGCATCTAATAGCAACGAACTTTCTATAATGTTCACATATCACTTATGAACCCAATAAAATACCACAATACTCATCAAACTTTAAAGTTTTAGCTCGATGTCACACTTTTGCTTTCGTGGCATGACCGGCAACCGGCTACACCGGTTAAATTGCATACGTGGATTTTGTTTATTTATTTTTTAAGTTAATTACGTGAGGTTAGTTGCTTCAAAATATTCATCAAACTTTGTCAAATGTTTTAAAATACCCATCAAACTTTGTCAGATGTTCACTTATTATACATGACCCCCATCTGACGTGGATCATAACGGTACAAATTTATGACGTGACATCTACATTGCGAAAAACAAGTTTTTGCTGATATGAACAGAAAACAAACAAATGTTTTAAAATACCCATCAAACTTTGTCAGATGTTCACTTATTATACATGACCCCCATCTGACGTGCATCATAACGGTACAAATTTATGACGTGACATCTACATTGTGAAAAACAAGTTTTTGCTGATATGAACAGAAAACAAACAAAGTTTGATGGGTATTGTGGTATGTTATTGGGTTCATAACTGATTTGTGAATATTTGAGAAACTTCGTTGCTATTATATGCCATTAACCCCTTTCATTAAACCATAAAGTGTTTATGGCGGGTGTGTCATGCAATTTGAAAGCTGCATCACACATACTGTCTTTCCAAAATAGAATTTTATGACCATAACCAATAGTAAAAATACCCGGTCCCGCCAAATATGGGGTAAGTAGAATGTAGATAGATCATATTCGTGCCTAAAGAAAAACCCGAAGGTAAGGAGACTTTAATCAATAGTGTGAGAGAGAAGAAAAACAAAGCCATACAACTCCGCAAGCTTGAGGCCTAATCTATAAATAACCGAGAACCCACCATCAACTCCGTAACCTTTCAGATTTATCATCTTTTTAGATCTTTTATCCAAGGTCTTTTTTCTTTTTTTCTTCCCCCCCCCCCCTTTTTTTAGGGGGTTGTTTCTTCCCCCTTTGGTGCAAGGTGTACGTTATTATTGTTATATTAGTTATAATGCCCATGCACTCACGGGGTTTTTCTAAATTTTTTAATAATAAAATTTTATCAATAAAAAACAAATAGTTTAATTTTTATTTTTTTTACTCATGTTTCTTTATTTTGGTTTATAATTATTTTTTCCGGAAGTATTCATGGTTAGGTTAAAATGTTAATGCTGTAAGTTCAGCTATTATAACATTTTATATATTTTTATGGACAATAAAGAACACTGATATAAAATGTTTATAGATTTACCAACTTTTGAATTTTAAATATAAATTTTAACGTAAGCATTTATATGTATAACTTTTTATCTTTTGATAATTTTGTATGTTTAAACTATGTTGAAGACATTTGGTTGCTACAAATGCATAATAACAAAGCATAAAAATATTTATAACCATTCATTCATAAATCTGAAATCCCATAGAAGTTCATCAGAAGTACATGAGTGTGTCTAGCATACTCAATTCTTTTTTTTCCAATACCTTCACACTGTATTCATAAAGGTGTATTAGTAATTTCTATTTTAGCTTTTCATAAAAATCTTTAACTAACTTTTCTTCAGTCTAGCTTATAATTAACGTACCAGTAGATATATTCAACAAATTTTTTCGCTCAGATGAAAGTAGTGTGCAATTCCAAGGCGTTGTAAGCGATCAACTATCCAAATATGTAATGTATGTGGGACTGCATCAAATATGTATAAGCGCAATCAACGGCTAAATTCAAGATTGATGCTTCAAATCTCCTCCAAAGCGGCAAGTCAAAGTCTCCCATCAATAATAAGAGGGGAAAAGCAACATGGGAATCCTATTTAAGCTTATCAGTTGAGATACATTCGTGATTTTCATTATAATCTTCTCTTATACAGCTTAAGCAATAACCAATTATAATATTTAACAACTCGATTCACACAAAAATGACACTGTAGTTGCAAGTTTGCAACTATAACTGCCATTCAAAAAAACGTGAGTCATAAAAGTATTCAAGTTAACCTAGTATCAATATCATTGGCTCAAATTAATGACAATAATGAACAAAAAGGGAATTTTGATATGAAATACCTTCTTGGAATCATGGGTTAAAATGTTCAAATTTGTTGATATGCAAATTTACACAGGAACCTACACCAACCAACAATAATTTTCTTCTTCCAGGGAAAATAATAATCAAATTGAAGAAAGTGATATAAGGATAAATAATAATCGTATTTATTGATGATTAGTTTTGGTATTTATAAACTTTATGGTTGTTCAAGTTTGTGTACAATTATACTTATAGATATGCATAACAACTTTAAATAATGCTTATCTTATAAATAAATACAATATATAAATAACAATTATCTTATACAAAATTACACCAGATCTCTTTTTTATTTACTTAATTACACTGAAATCCCAACTTAAAAAATTGATTTAAAGGAATTGATTTTTAATTTAAAATAAATAGTTTTAAATAAACTCATTTATAACAACTATATAGTAATTGTATGCAAGCAGCACTAAAATGTTCTAACTCGGAATTATAATACAAATAAACCATAAAAAATGATAAACGACCAAAAAGATGCATATAACAATAATTGATATACCTTTAAGATTGAACTTTATAACCGGAACATGAGCATCGAAAATTGGTTGAAGCTCCCTAACTTCATCTAATACTATCAAGATATCGCAATATTTAAAAACAAATCCTCTTGATAACAAAACATGAGGTAGTGAGTAGTCATGTATCTTGAAGTAGTATTTTGCATAGAGGCACAAAATGACTAATCTTAAATTGGCACAGGCTTCGATTATATAACATGCTTAACATCATTAAAAACATAGACAAACAATATACAACCCCAAAGAAACAACAAATGACCTATTGAAAACACTCTTAGTCAAAGTTATAATATAAGTTATTGTTTTTTGTATGCAAGCTGTTTAACCTAATTGTTTATTTGAATTGGTTTTATATTTAACTTTTGGATTTATGAACCAGAGTAAACTACTTTCCTACTGTGATAAGGTTTTTTAATTTAATATCTATGAAATTACTAACGCAATACAGCCACTTATCTAGTCGTCGATGGATCAAGGAATGAATCTCGCATGTTAAAGTGCACAATATATCAGGTAAATCAAAATTAACATGTAAAGAACCAAATATGTATTAAAATATAGCAAACTCACCACCGAAAGCTCTAGCAAACCAACACTTTCTCTTCCCGCAACAAGTTGCATCTCCAACGCCCCTGATCTTAACCTCAATGTTGGGAATTCGCTAAGTTAGAATTCTCCTCATTGTTTCTACCAAGAGATTCTCATTAAGATCAATGTTTCACAAGAACGATCTGCTGAAGTAGTATAGTACGTAGTTTGTTTCTGCGGAAATAGTTATTCCCTGTTTTATATAGTTAGTTAGGATATGCATGAGCTTTATTAGGAAGTGATAATGTATATCTTATTTAGTTTTATGATTATACGTTTCTTAAGAAACAAGTTAGGGTTCCTTGCCTATAAAAGGAACACAATAGTATGATTGATGTAACGAGTTGAAAACAAAGTTTTAGTAATATAAAGATCCATAGAGGATCAACGCGTTCTTAGTTATTGTGTTTGTGCTTATATTTGATTTCCGCTAAAGAATATAAGTCGTCGAGATTGTCTATTAGTTTGCTTGTGATTACATAAGTAATACTAACGATCAGCGAGTGCTCAAGATCTATCAAGGTCTATCGGTTTCAACAGTGGTATCGAGCCTCGAGAGAGTCTCTACAATACTAAGAACAGTCTTTCATAAACACTCATACAACCAACACATCATTCACCATGCCTGGATCACAAGATGATATTGAAGTCACCAACAACCAGAACACCACCAATTTGCAACAACTAAGTCTCGAACAAGAACGCCAAGTTTCCTTATCTAAAGAAGGAGGAATACGATTTATGGGCAATGAAGATGCAAAACTTGATTTCCAACATTGATTGGAATATGTGAAGTTGTCGAAGGAAACAACTTGAAGAGAACTACCACAGATCCCGATGGTAATCTTATTCATGTACCTCCCAAATCTGCTGAAGAATTGTTGGTGGTTCAGAAAGAAACCAAAGTTAAAACCATTCTTCTTCAAGCTATTCCCGAGGATCACTTGAGTGATTTTCACTTCATGAATGATGCTAAGGATATTTGGTTGGCAATCAAGGCTAAGTTTGGAGGAAACGAGGAGTCTAGGAGAATGAGAAAATCGATGCTAAGACAACAGTATGAAGATTTTCAAGTCTCCAAGAGGAAGGAATTCACAAAGGCTATGATAGGTTTCACAAGATCTTAAGTCAGTTGAATCAGCTTAAGGCAAAGCCAGATAATGAAGATTGCAACTCCAAGTTTTTGCTATCTTTACCTCAATCCCCGTTACAAGTAAGCATTGCCTTCAAAACTAAAGGGCTTGATATGATTACCTTGATGAAGCTATACAACAAACTTAAATCTCTTGAGCATGATGTTAGAAGTCCATTCCGTTCATCATCTACCGCTAGTCACACGCCTTTGTTGGAGCCTCCACTCTAAAGATGATCCATGCTCCAAGTCCAACTTACTCATCATCATCTTACACTACCACTCCATTAAGTTCTCAATCTACAACTAGTGGTATAATGGAAGATGTGCTTGATCCTTCTTTGTCGACTATGATCCTCGCCAGGAACTTGCATATAAGGATTTTGATCAGGTAGATCCATTGGAGATGGAAGAGATGAAGTTGAAGTGGCAAGTGGCTATGCTCTCTATGAACATCAAGAAATTTGAGCGAAGGCGGGAGGAAGTTTGGTTTCCGTGGAAGAGATCCAGAAGGTTTGACAAGAAGAAGGTCAAGTGCTTTACATGTCATCGGATGGGTCACTTCTCCGAGAGAGCAAGGATAGGAAGGTGGAGATGAGGTAAGATATCTATCGCCAGAATCAAAGGGATGCCGAACTTGGCCTAGATCCTCGGCTTGCTATGGTCACTTTGGATGCCAATGTCGACTGGAAGTCACATGAGTTTGAGAATGATGATGGTCCCGTGGTGATAATATTGGGTTGCTAGCAAGTCAGTACTTTCAAAAGATAGGCATGATCAGATTGCCTTGATGGGCATCTCTCAGGTACAAAATTGTTTGTTTGGTTGTAGTGAACGTTATAATGAACTTAAGGAAGCATATGATATTTTGAAACCTAAATATAATGAATGCTATGTTGAAGTTGAAGCTTATAAACATAGTTTAAAAACATTAGAAAGACAAAAGGTTTGGTTTCATAAGAATCAAATAGCTTATGATGAAAAGATTAGGGTGCTAGAATGTGATCTAGAATGTACACAAAATGACTTAAAAAGGTCTCGAGAAATTGAAAGCTAATGTGGTGTCCGAAAAGCGGTGTTGAAAGAAAATTAGATGCCGAAATAGCTAGACATAACAATTGGCAAAAGTCGGCCTAAATCTAGCTAAAGAACTCTACTCTAGTCAAACTCCTAATACTTCAATAGGCTTAGGCTTTAAGAAATATGTTGGATTAGAAGCTAGAGGACACACGAATCAACACCAGAGGCTTAGCTAATTGTCAAAGAAGGTGACCTACATGATGTACGTGGATCTATTAGAGGAATACCTATGCCGCTTGACCTTTCTATTATCTGTTGACTTTGATGGATCACACCATCTTTATGGCAAAAGTCAAAAGACTTGCTGCACCTTGATTCTTCATCTACGATTTTGTCTCTTGCTCACAGGTGACAAATCTTCGATCAAGGGTCTACTCTTATGCCACCGATTCAAGTGATAAGTCGGACCTACCCAAGACCTCACCTATGCCCGCACCAAGCCTACCTACAAGCCTTTAAGAGTTGTCACTAAGATTCATCTTTCAAGCCGCTTTCCTCAAGACTTGTCTTTTAAGTCTTTGCATAATAATAATGTTAAAAACAATTTCTTTAATGTTTCTGGTTTGAATACTTCTCGCTTGTAATAGAACATCTTTTGGTTTGAATAAATCTTCTAAACAGAAGACATGTTTTGTGTGTGGAAGTAAATTTCATTTAATTAAGGATTGTGATTTTCATGAACAAAGAATGGGTGTATGTGTCGGAAATCGAGACCAATGTGGACTAATGTTAATGCTATACCACCTTATATTCCACAAGCTACTCATAAATCTTATCCTTGGAGAAGATCTCAGAGTAGACCATATGTGCAACCAACTAGTTCATACTTTAAAATGGTTATTGGCCCGATGTGTTGACTCAATGCATGCTGAAAGGTTATTGGGATATCAAGCCCTCAAAAGTTGTTCTTGGCCACAAAGGGGACCTAAATTTCAATGGAAACCCAAGAACAATGGTGGATCTTATAAATCTGCATGGCCTCAATCTAAAGATCACAAGGCAGGTTCAAGTCAGTAATGACTTGAGCCTCAATAGTGTTCTAACTATTTGTATATGTTTTGTTGTTGTTGTAGGATCATCCTCTTAAGCACAAGGAAGTTGGCATTGTTGATAGTGGTTGCTCTAGAAGCATGTCAGGAAACAGAGATATGATGCATGATTTTGTACCCCTTGAAGGAGGAGGCGATGTGACATTTGGTGGAAGTGATGGTAGAATCACTGGGAAAGGGACCATCAAAACACCTCAACTTGACTTTGAGAATGTGTACTATGTCAAGGAACTACAACACTTCAACTTGTTCTCGAATTAAATCGGATACAAAGAACAAAGTACTCTTCTCTCGAGGATGAATGTCTTGTCGTTTCTAAAGACTTCAAACTTCCGTAAGATACATCTATTTTGCTGAGAGTTCCTCGTACTCACAATCTATACACATTCAACTTAAATGATGTTCAACCGGAAGGTGACTTAACTTGTTTGGTGGCTAAAGCATCCTTGGATGAGTCTACAAAATGGCATAGAAGGATGGCACATGTGAATTTCAAGACTATTAACAAGCTATCTAAACTGGGTCTTGTTGAAGGACTTCCTTCTAAAGTTTTCACAAATGAACATAACTGTGGTTGTTCGCAACAAAGGAAAGCAACACGAGCCTCATACAAAGCTATTATGCAAAGGAGCCTTATTTCGAGAACCTCTTCGTTGTTTCACATGGATCTTTTGGTCCAACTCAAGTCAAGCATAGATCACAAGTATTTTTGTCCGTTATTACGATGATTATAGGTGTTTTGTTGGGTATTCTTCTTGAGGACTAAAGATGAAACCTCTCCAGTTTTAAAAGAGTACATTACCCTTGTTGAAAACCAATTGAATAAAAAGGTTAAAGGTATCCGGTGTGATAATGGGACAGAGTTCAAGAATGCTGTATTGATAGAACTCTGTAAGTCTAAAGGAATCAAAGGGACTATAGTACTCCAAGAACACCTCAACAAAACGGTGTCCTGAAAGAAAGAATAGGACTCGATAGAGGCAAAGAACATCTATGCTTGCGCACTCTAAGTTACCCACGATGTTTTGGACTGGCTTGGCACAGCTTGTTATGTTCTAAACAGGGTATCTATCACTAGACCTCACTTTAAGACACCTTATGAACTCCTCTATGGGAAAGTTCCTGTTATTCATTATCTTAAACCTTTTGGCTGCCAAGTGACTATTTTGAATACTAGTGATCCATTGGGTAAATTTGATGAGAAGGTTGATGAGAGATATATTGTGGGTTATTCGGCTCATAGTAAGGCATATAGGGTATACAATTTGAATGCTAAGAAGATAGAGGAGACTTTGAACCTGAGATATCTAGAAGACAAGCCTAATGTTCAAGGACAAGGTCATGTTTGGTCATTTGACCTTGATTACTTAACTGACTATTTGGGTTATTCTAGACATATTGCTAACCAAAATTCGTGTACACAAGTGCCTCCCACGACAAGTACGCTACCATGAATGCCGATTCGATAGTGAATTTGAGGATGATGAGCATCCTATTGTTGTACCTTCTTTCTCCCTTAACAATTTTGCAGGTGACACTTCCAAATGTTCTCTCCGAGAGTGAAGATGAGTCCAACTATGCAGGACCTTGCTAGACTTAAGAAATGGAGTATGCAGCTAATCTAGAAGCCGAGAGGAATGCCGAGGAGAGTGCAAGAGAAGCAATCGCTGGAAATCACATTGGCTGAAAGTAATCTTGTTTCTCCTATCATCAACAAATCTCCGATAGTCATGATGTTTCTACTCCCATTTCTACTAGAGTGTCCACAGACTTTGGAGATCCTTATACTCGCTTTCCAAGACCCTGATCTTGGTAATCATCAACCCAAAGCTGGAGTCTTCACCTCACCTTCCTATGATACGATTTTGAACCCATCGCGGTTCTAATCTTGATACCTCCATTGATGTAAACACCACTGCTACTAAAAGGATCAACATTGCTCATCCAAAGTCAAATATTATTGGTGATCCTTATGCACCTGTTAGAACTAGAGGCACATTAACAAGTTCTAAATATGGTCAAGTGGCTTTTATCTCTTATGTCTCAAACCAGTAAAGAGACAATCACACTATATGATCATTGTCCGTTTGTCCGCTTTCTCTCAAGTGGAACCAACAAGTGTTACTCAAGCCTTGGAAGATTCAAGTTGGCTTGAAGCAATGCAAGAAGAGATGCAACAGCTCCAAAATCACAGGGTTGGATATTGGTCCCACTACCGAAGGAAATATGCTATTGGGACAAAATGGATATTAAAAATAAGAGAGATGCAAGGGTGTTGTCATTAAAAACAAAGCAAGATTAGTAGCTCGTGGGTATAGACAAGAGGAGGGATTGATGATGAAGTGTTTGCACTGCTGCAGAGTAGAGGCCATACGGATATTCTTGGCTTATGCATCTTACATGGGTTTCATGGTATATCAAATGGACGTTAAAGGTGCATTTCAGATGGTGAAATAGAAGAGGAGGTTTATGTCACTCAACCTAAAGGATTTGAAGATCCACATCATCCACATCATGTTTACAAAGTAGTTAAAGCTCTTTATGGACTACATCAGGCACCAAGAGCATGGTACGCTAGGCTTTCATCATTTCTCACAAGCATGGCTATAGAAGAGGTGCCATTGATAAAACACTTTTCCTGAAGAAGAATTCCTAAGACATTATTCTTGTGCAAGTTTATGTGGACGATATCATATTTGGGTCCATTAAAGAAGCTTGGTGCAGGAGTTTGAGGAGTGATGAAGGGAGAGTTTTAGATGAGTGTTATGGGGAACTTACTTTCTTTTGGGTCTTCAAGTTCAGCAGAACCTCGATGGTATCTTTATCACCAGACAAATATGTGAGGGACATTTTGAAAAGTTTGGTATGGAAAGTGTCGACCGCCACAACACCTTATGAAGCTCCAAAGTCAAAGACAAACAATGAACCGCATCTACCGTGAATGTTCATTTATACCGATCTATGATTGGTTCATTAATGTATCTAACAACTTCTAGGCCTGACATCACCTTTGCTGTGAGTGCTTGTTCTAGACATCAAGTCACTCTACTTGCTTCCCATCTAAATGCAAAGGAAGAAGATTTTAAGTTTTGAAAGGTCAACCTCATTTAGGCCTTTGGTACCCAAAAGAGTCTCCTTTAAGCCGGAAGCATATAGTGATAGTGATTATGCTGGTGCAAATATGGATAGGAGATCCACAACCGAGGATGCCAATTCCTTGAAAGAGATTGATTTCTTGGCAAGGCAAGAAACAAACTATTATGGCTACCTCATCTATTGAAGCAGAGTATGTTGTCGCCGTGAAATTGCCGTGGGATGTGTTCTTTGGATACAAAATCAATTGTTGGATTATGGGTATAACTTCATGAACACAAAAATTTTTATTGATAATCAAAGTACCATATGCATTGTTAAAAATCCACTTTTCACAAGAGAACTAAACATATTGAAATCGTGCACCACTTTATAAGAGATGCATATGAAAACATTTGATAAAATGGTTAAAATTCACATTGATGATAATGTGGCGATCTGTTAACTAAGGCTTTTGATGGACCAAGGTTTCAACACCTTGTGGTTCATATTGGTATGCTTAACCCTTGACTGCAAAGTTTAAGGGGAGGCATAGGCCTCAGGGGAGGATTTTAGATGTAAACTTTGTATATTAGTTTATATATTTGCTAACACTAACCATCTTATGTTCTTTTAGTTTGTTTTGGTTTGGTTTGTGTGTTTCTCTCTGTCTGCTTTGCGCTTTTCATATATAGTTGGAGTTTATTAAGTTTGGAGATGGACATGTAAGCTTAAAAGTTTGTTTCTACTGAAAGCAAGTACTAGATCAAGAGAGCATATTGTATCTACTGAAGACAAGGACTGAAGTTAAAGATGCTCATTCATTCAAGTTACAGCTTACAGCTTACAGCTTATGTAGGACCTTAAATTTATCAACCTTATCACAAACCCAACACGTTATGCGTAGAACTCGTTAAACACAAACACAAACTATGCGTGAAGATGAAATAAATAAAGATGAGAAAGATGGTGACTTGATGTTAAAACCGTGTATATGTGTAGAGAAAAGATGAACACAATATGTTGTATATTCCAAAGAAAACACACACACACACACACACACACTCAAGCACACCTCTCAAATGAGACTTTGAGGGGTTTATATAGTTGGAATACATGATGCCCTAAAAGGATTTCTATGGGCCGTGGATATGGACTTGGATTGGATTGGGTTACTTGGACTTATACAAGGCAAGCTTATCATAACGCCTAGCCATTTAGCTTAGCCCAATCCACGAGCCCGTTGACTATTCTATCACGATATCTAACACACGATATAAAGTTCCTAAATGTGAATGACCATCACTTCTAATAAAAACTATTAAGGCTAACAATCTCCCCCTAAGGGGTGGTCATTCAAATGATGCTCCACTTGATTAGGTCTTTACTTTTCTCGAGCTAGAACTTTGTGTGAAGATACATAATAGTCTCGAATCTTTGTTCCTTCATGCTTTGTGATCAATTAATGTGGTTGTCTGCCATTGTCAACTTCGTTGGTTTGGTGTCTCCACGTCTTTCTCCACCATGCTCACACTTCTATTTGTCTTTTGGTTACCAATGATTTAGTTCTCGAGTCTTTAAACTTTGTAGATTCTTTGACATTGACGAAGAATCATCTTTAACTTTGTGTTGCCTTTGATTTTGATGAGAACTTTCATGTGTTGTTGGCATGAGCATGTGGATAGTCTGCACGATCAATCCGCTTCGGAGCTTCCATAAGAATAAAACATAAAAACAGGTTAGTAATAAGCGGATTCCGGCATTTGCAAGTTTGAATTTTGAGGGTGTTAACAGCATAGTGTGAAAACACGTCTCTAATTCACTCAACCTAAAGGATTTGAAGATCCAGATCATCCACATCATGTTTACAAAGTAGTTAAAGCTCTCTATGGACTACATCAGACACCAAGAGCATGGTATGCTAGGCTTTCATCATTTCACGAAGCATGGCTATAGAAGAGGTGCCATTGAAAAACACTTTTCCCAAGAAGAATTCCACGCATATTCTTTGCAAGTTTATGTGATCATATCATATTTGGGTCCACTAAAGAAGCTTAGTGTGAGTTTGAGGAGTCGATGAAGGGAGAGTTTTATGAGTGCTATGGGAACTTACTTTTTGGGTCTTCAAGTTCACAGAAACCGATGGTATCTTTTATCAGACAAATATGTGAGGGACATTTTGAAAAAGTTTGGTATGGAAAGTGTCAGGACTGCCACAACACCTTATGAAGCTCCAAAGTCAAAGACAAACAATGAACTAGATATATCTCCAAAGTTATTTATGTTATTTTTCCCTGCATCTTAGTATTATTTTATATTATTCTGGAAGTTTTCATATTTTTCCCTTTTAATTTGCTATTTTTCTACATTTAATTTCAATTTTAAGGCTTTTTAATTAGTATTTAATACAAATAATTCAGAAAAAGGTCCAAAAAATAAAATTTAAATTTTCAGTTTTAGAAAAATAAAAATTTCTTAAAAAGTATTTTTTCCAGATTTTTCCTAGTAATTTTAGTATTTTCTAGCAATTTAATTAGATTTAAATAGTTTTAAATTCATAATAAATTGAGAAAAAGTCAAAAAAATGTGATTCCAGTTTCTAAAATTCTTTTTAGTTAATTTTGATTTTTTTAAAATAGTTTTGTAATTTTCTTGCATGTTTTCCTAATTTTTAGCATTTTAGCTCTATTTTAAATGTTTAAAATTAGTTTTTAATTCAAAATAAATCAAGAAAAACTAAAAAAATTAGTTTTATATTTCAAATAATTTTAAAATATCATTTTTATCTGTAGAAAAATAGTAGTTCACTTTTAGGAGTTACAATGGATTAGTTTGCATTTTATTCGCGTTTTATTAATAACGTTAATTTGCGTTTTTAGTTCTTATTTGCGTATTTAGTCATAGTTTCCTTGTTTTCATCATACATTCAGTAGTTTTCATTTATTGTTGCTCGCCTTGTAGCTTAGAAATCATTAAATTCCCTTTTCACCCATTCGAATCCCGAATCACGCGACGTGAGTTGTTAACTCCATTCATCCCTCGTTGGGAAAACGACCCGAGGAAATACATTCCTTTGTATTTCTTCGGAAAATAATATCTGTATCGAAAACGAGCAAATCAAAATGCGCCACGGGCCGAGGGCATGTAGTGAGTTTCCGATTCCGTCTCGATTCGCGTGCATTTGAAGATCCTTCCCCGAGAAGTTATTGTTTTGGTAAATATCCCTTTTATTAAAAACCCAAAAAGATTTTCCTTTTCAAAATTTGTTTTGCCTTTATATTTGCTTTTATCAAAACCCAAAAATAATCATCTTTATCCTCTAAACCGTCAATTCTTTTTCTCTTTACCCTCTTGAATGCTTAATTCTATCTTCTTTATCCTCTAAACCGATAATTCTTTCCTCTTATCCCTCTATATGTTTAATTCTAATGGCGGACACGCTGCACGATGTCGAATCGCCCAAGTACCTACCGAGGGTTACGAAGATGCAATCGTTGTACCGGAAATTCTTTCCAAAAATTTCGAGATACAAACCGGTTTAATTCAACTAATTATGTCAAATCCATTCTATGGTTTAGAGAGGGATGATCCCTATGCTCACATCCGATGGTTTGATAATTTAATTTCAACTATAAAATATAAGGATGTTCCTCATGACACAATTAAGTTGATGTTATTCTCATTTTATCTCGAGGGGGCAGCTCGGAATTGGCTCGATAAAGAACCCCCTAGATCGATCACTACTTGGGAAGATCTCGTTTCAAAATTTGTAAATCGTTTCTTTCCTTATTCTAAAACAAAAAATCTTAAGAACGAAATTACAAACTTCCAGCCAGCCGCTTTGATGAAAGTTTTGGTGAGGCATGGGAAAGATTCAAAGATCTCCTACGAAAATGCCCACATCATGGTTTTTCGGAATTACTCCAGATCGATATATTCTACAATGCTTTAACGCAAACCGATCAAGATTCACTTAATACACCACGCCGGTGGAAATATCTTGTATCGTACCCCAAGGGATATATTGACGATCATCGAGAACAAATAAAAAGTTCCGACATCAAGAAATAAACCGTTAAGATGGTGAGCTTACAATGATATTCGATGCATGAAGCAAAACCGAGCCCGTTGATACCGTACTAAAAAGATGTGATTATTGTGGTGGTCCCCATCCTTTTTACGATTGTCAAGCCACTGATGACGACGTCTATTATGCTACAACAACCCAATATCGCAAGACTTTCGTTTTCAATGATGATGAGGATTCCATTCAAATGAAAGAATATTATGAGAGTTTGTCGACCAACCCACTCCGCTTTCGAAGCCTTTCATTTCGACTCTTTCCCTTCACTCACATCGTTGAGAGAAGTGACGCCGTTTGGAAGAGGTCGATGATCATATTTCTACAAACATTATTGATCCCGTTGACTCTCTCATAATGGAGGACGAGCCTCTTAGCACTATTCCGAAACGAATCGCCTAGTGTTGAGAGCTTGACCCAATCCCAAGTGAGTCCGAGGATATATCCGACATGATTGTGATTCGCTTGTGTGATTCTCTTGACATTTCCGAGGTTACTTCGGGATTTTCTCAAATCCAGCTCAAATTCAATGACGACTACACCTTTTAAGGTTAATCCTCTTTTCGACAAAGATTTTGAGTCCATTCGTGAGACCACTGTGATGCTAGCTCTCGAGCACACTACTTGTCCCATCTGTTCGACCTTTCTCCCGGTCATGTGATGTTATGCAAGATGAAGAAAGTAATGAATCCGGAACGGGAAATTATGGAGATTGATTTCGAAATGGTTGAAGATGATATTCTTGATAAGCCGCCAAGTGATTCTGATATGGAAGAAATCGACTTATCTATTGATGACTTGATAGCACCGGGTATTGAGGATGTCGATGATGACCCCGGGGGATGTGTTGTTATGTGATGGATTTCTTGACTCCCCTTTCTCTGATGAGTCCTCCATCACTTATCCCGTTGAGCCCACATGTGAAGACAAGATTTTTAATCCCGGGATATTCGTCATTGATGAGATTTATGCTAAAACGCGTCCGAGATAAGGATCCTCCGATGGATACCTTCACTATTGAGCCTTCAAGTAGCATTTCTCTGTACCATGGACTCCCTTCTTCTTTGGAGTATTCTCTTATCTATCCATCCTTTCGCCCACCCGCAAAACCACCGGATGATGGATCATTCTTTCATGATATACCTTATCCACCCATTTTCTTCTCCACCCATCCCACCCAGTCTCATTCTTTCGGGAATGAGGACACCGCTTTGACCGGTATCTCTACCATTTTCTTCCCCAAGGACTAATGAATTCGGGAAGAGTCGCTAGCGACTTCTGATCAAAAACAAGAGCTTCGGGAGGCACCTCATGCTTATCCTTCTATTTTCTTTCTATTTTCTAATAAGTGAGCGGAAGGGGTTAACCTCTTCGATTTCTCGTGTTTGGTTGTTTGTGATGTTTTGTCTAGGATTTTCCCGATATGAAGACTCTCGTGCTCGAAGTTTGTCTTTTCTCCACTCAAGTTTCATGATCGATGCTGATGGAAATCCGATATCCTAATCTTATCGACTAACGTCTATCTTCTAGCATACTTAATAAATGGCTTTTTAGATTTTCGTTATTACCCTTGCCTTTAAACATTGAGGACAATGTTTCGCTTTTAGTCCGGGTAGGGTAATCTTCGATTTGATTTGACCGCACTTGCTTATTTTGTCGCGGTACTCTCAACCCTTTTCCTTAAAATGATGAAAAATTGTGCAAAATGAGCAAAATTTAAAAAATTTTGTAAGCTTTTGTTAGTTTTATGATCGAAAAGTTCTTGCTTGTCTCTTATAAGTTTCTTTAAATATGCGTTTTTCTTGAAATAGCCTTTGCTAATTGCTTAGACAAGAGGCTATAAAATGCCATTCTAGCTCAAAAGGCCAAGAATTTGCAAGCTTCCCTAAGTGATTTTAAATATGCGAAGCTTAAACAAGAATTTGCTAGTTTCTAATAAGTGACTTTAAAAATGCGAGACTTGAGATTATTTGATGAAACATTAGCTAAGTTAATATATGTTTTGACACCTTGTTGACTTTCCGCTGGTGAGAGTAGGAATAGAATTATGACTTGACCGGGCGTGTTGAGCCCTAGCTTGTTCCCTTAACCATAGATAATCTAAAAATTATCGGCTAAGCATCCGCGGATCTCATTATTTGGGATTTTAAATTTGCGGAGATCGAGGAATGATAGAGTTACTTATGAGTTTAGATGCTAAGCGTGGAGTAGTTGGTTCTCTTTAGAGCCCATCGAAGGTACTTATGGCTTTTTGTTCCCACAAAATTGTTTCACCCCATATATGCTAATAATAAATAAAGATGTTGAGTTTTTGACGATAGTTAGTTCTTTATCTTCTTTAGAGAATCCTTGCCCATGAGAGTTAGGTACGCATCAAGGTACCGCTGCTGTTAGGTGTAATAGACAACTGATTCGATAGTTTGTCGCTATTGTTTCTATTGTTATAAAAGCCAGGATTCGAGTTTGGCACAAAATTAACATGAAATAAAGCCCAAATGTATTAAAGTGAAAAATCCAAAGCCATAAAAGTTTTCTATGTCCGACGGTACCCCGTTGTCATGGACTTCTAAAAAGGTTGAGGAAAATCCAAAGTCATAATAAGACTCTTGATAAAACGGTAATCCCGTTGAGTTAGTGGTTGAAAAGACCAAGGGCCTAAATTGCAAAAATGCAAATGTGCTCAAATAAGTGTTAAGCCAAACTTTGAATCCGAGAGATATCTCCCTAAATCGTGTTAAATTAGGACCTTGATGTGGACCTCATTCTTGTGTGCAATGGTTTTCGAGGGAAGATGGATAACTAATTATCGACTTAGCTTCATATCTTTATCGGAATAAAAGTTATCGAAACGAGAAATTTAAAGAAATTCATTTCTCACAAAAATAAAATAAATAGAGGAAAATAGGAAAATGGGAGCAAAAGGTAATTACACAAGTAACTTCCATGGGTAGTGTTAGCATCTAAAGTCATATTTAACAATGATTTCGATTTTATGCTAAGTTTGGGGACTTGTGAAAATCGGGACTATGTATTCTATCCAGTATGGTCACTTCACACTGTTGTGTTTCCTACTCCGTGATCCTAACGTGTCGTTAGAAAAATGTTGGAGTTATTGATCGACATGAAAGTTCAATAAACCGTCACTCATAATCGGTATGTGCTTAATCGTAATATCTATATGCGAATTAAAAGGTAAACGGGGCGTTTTTAGAATTAAGGCTTTCTTAATCTCTTTAGAGAAATCTTTGCTACTTCTTCATAGGTTTAGTAGAAAGAGATTGACATCTTTGGTTTTAGAAGTGTGAGTTAATTGCATTGCGTGGGGACACGACAATGGTCTCGTCTGGGGTATTTTGATATGTGCTAAAACACATATAATTTCTTTATCAAATTAGACCCAAAATAACCAAGAAAGAGCCGTTAATGCTTAATATTTCGCGGTTTCGAGTTTTTGTATGTGCGTGTACCGGATATGACAAAACGCATAAAAAGAAAGCCAAAATCGAGAAACCGGAGCACGAGAAAGAAGAGTGCAAAAGCCGGCGGGGATGCTATTTGTGGGATTTGGATGATCAAAAGTGCAAATACGGAGTTGTGCATCATGTTCGGGGATTTTTCTCATTTTCACCATCACTTTCACAAATTACACTTTATACCCTTCAATTACCCAAGTTTCAAAATCTACCTTTCATTTATCCATATTTGCCAAAAATATCCTTTCCATTTTCAAATTAACACTATTGGACCTTAATTTGCAAATTACATAAATAGTTATTATGGTTAATTTCGGATTGCATGTAACTAAACCCAAAACCATGTCCATTTCCACCTAAAGCCCATAAAAATCACATCCCATTTACCCACTTATCCCCGGTCAACATAGTCAAAATAACAAATATTAAAAAACCCAGTTTACCCCTTCCCTCCCAAAGCTGAGAATCCAATATTCCCCTATTTCCCATGAAATCCCAACCGCACCCCTAAAGCCTTGGTACTAAGCATCTAAATGCCAAGTCTGGCGATCCTTGTGCATGGGAATGACAGGTGGCAACAAGAGGCACTCTTATTGGCTGGAACACATCACAATTCTGATCGTGTGGCTGTGATTGAGATGATGACACAAAATAAGAAATCAATGGATGATATTTGAGCATCGAGGAGCTTCTGAAATCAAGATCCCAGCCTTGGCAGCAGCTATAAAAGCCCCTCACATCCACAGATTTCATTTGTCCAATTTCTTATGTATTAGAGAAATTTAGGCCGTTTATTTACTTGTCATTTTATTGTTTTCATAGCTTAATCAAGTACTTTTCATTGTAATTTCAATTCACTCTTGTAATGTCACTTTATTAATATTAATCAAGTTTTCATTAATCCATTGTCAATTTGAGTTTTTATGCAATCTAGTTTCAAATCCATTCAAAAGTTGTTTTTACTGTTTGGTTAAGCTCATATAAGCTTAAGAAAGCTTATATGAGTTTCACGGTGTCTTAATTGTCCTTAATTCCAAAGTTTGAAAAAAAGTCAACATAAGTCAACCTTCAAGGTCAAATCAATTTTAGTGTAAATTCTGTTTTAAGATTGTTAAAATGACGAGTTTAAAGGTATTTTGAGTAGTTGGATTAAGCTGAGTCCAGGTTTCATTAATTTTCTGATGTTAATTGGCAATTTGATGTTTTAAAGGGGTGTTTGGTTTTAAGCTGAAATTAATGTTTAAATGATTTTTAATGGTTGATTATGATAAGTTTCTGCTAGAAAATCCTGCTCGCTCAGAGGAGAAAACCTCTGCACCTCCAAAGGATCCAGAGTCTTCTCATGTCTCTTCATCATCAGATTCGTCTTCTCATTCTTCACCACCACCATAAAAAAGATCAATCAAATCAACATCCAAATCAAAAAGAAGCCACCTGATCTTGGATTTCTCATACTCATAAAGAATTAGAATGCCAAACAAAGGTTAGAAAGAAAGACATGCTTTACAAAAGCTAAATTTTATTGTGACAGGTTAACATACCTTCATGATGAGAATGACAAGATGCAAGTTGAAAGGGAGTATGTATAGAAGCTTATGAAGGATGATCTTCAAGGGAGCATGGACGAGATGATAAAGGATACACTCACAAGTTCTTAATGGAAGTCGTTCGAACCCGACAAAGGAGATGTATAACAGGCAACTTTATCCGAATCTCTTACATTTAGCCAAGCAAGCCATGAAATCAACTCCAATGAATTTGAGCATCAATCTAGTTGAAACTACAATCTTCTCAGATGATGAATTGGTGAACCGGCTAGTAGCCCAAATGTCGAAACGCTCTGAAACGTTTGCCTCCCACGAAGCTAAGTTGTTTGAAGCATTGCCGGAATACCAACTCAAGTCATCATTCAGAGAAGAAGCTGTAAGGCCTAAACGTTCAAGAGATGACGAAGACAAAGATCAAGATAAGGATAATGAGCCTAAACGCACACAAAGAAGTCGGTGAATCATCTTCCATTCAGTACTCAATGCAGCCTCCACCACAAAGGACTCGCCAACAAAGATCCCTCCTCCCTCTTCTATGAAAAACCTCGGATTTTGAGTTACCGCCCCGACTCGAAAACCGGTGATCACTTTGAGTATACGGTTGGTGACGATGAGGAATACCATGAGCCCCAACAACAACCCGCCTCCGCATACAAAGTAGAAACCGTAATCCTCATCTAGGCCTAAGAAAAAGAAGAAGAAGGCGCCCGAGGCTGACGTCCTATCCTGGCTAGATGACGATAACACGAGGAATTTGAATGGTTTTTCTACACTTGTTAATTCCACTCCCTACCCAGCTGAAGGTCAAGAGGTTATAGAATGTAGTACATTGGAGCATGCGAAACTACTACAAGAAAAATTCCGGTGAAGAAGATGACAAAATCCGAGTTGAAGCGAATCAAGAATGAAGCATTTCAACTTCTAAAAGACAGTTCGGAAAGTGCCATCGAGGTCGAATATCACCTTGATAATATTGCACGAGCCATGTCTAACAACATGGATTGGCTCAACCCAGAAGTAAACATCGACTTCACTCAACGGGACAATCCTCCATATTACATGACTGGTCTAAACCTCTCCATACAATTGGCCAACCTGATCAGCCTAGGATTCCATTCAGATATTTCTTCAACAAAGACTTGGAATTTCTTCTACACGGTGGCGATGGTTCAAGGAAATACGCTACATCCTTGACACTTCCATTCCCGGCAGCCGAATACTCAAACTGCATAGCCATCGAGGAAAGAGCTAATCATTTGTTCTCCAACAACGTGGCTGAGTATGCCCTTGATGCAATGTATGGGATTCACCATTGGCCGGAATGCCGAAGAATCTACTACGAAGTTGCCAGTCCGTAAGTCTCAACATGCAGTGTTCAACACTAAAACATCGTTTCCATCAAACACGTTGATCTTTCGTCCAAATGGGACTACGCTTTTCTCAAGAATATTGTGGTCAAAAGACAAGACGAAAGGGATTATGCATTCTCTGAAGGTGACTTTGAGAATTTGTCTATCAACGACATTGAAGACATGTACCTTGCCAAAGGGTGGTCGCATGAGACAATTTTCAATCGAAGTACAACGTGAATTCATCAAGTCATTGCTCATCTTCATTAGACGCATAGTCATCAAAGAACGTGTAGAAGATCTCCAGCTTGTAGTAGAATCTTATCGGACGTGTCAATTTTACTCCACCGCAGCTTGATCTTCCCGACATCAACCAACTTTCACAACTTACACTCATCAGCAAACCATTCGGCGTCGTTTACGCAATGAACTTCTCAAAAATTGCTTAATGCGTGTAGAGATTCACAAGTTTGGGGATCACACTTTGAAGATGGTTAGGGACGGATTGGCTTACCGGTTGAAGGATATACATCAAAAGATCGGGTCTCCTAAGCGATGGAATTCTCGGGATCGAAGGGATGTGAAGAGGATCATCACGATGATTGATGAAGCGGTTGTATCGGGGATCACCGTAAGATTGGAAAGCTATGTTGGAGGTCGACCCAGGATTAACATCACCGACTTTCAACGCCCGATCCACACTCCTGGCAACATCACGGACTACCGGTACCTCTTGAACGCTTCTTTCATTATAAATATTGGATGTATGATTTATTATGTTTATGGCTTGTGCACACATTACAGTGTACAACCCGTTCTTGTCAAAAAAGGACCATGTACGCTTCAGGCCACAACTTTAAAAGGAGTGAAAGCTTCTTACTTTTGAGTAAAACCTATCAAACCTTTCACTTTTCAAGGTTTTACTCAAAAGAACAAGTACTTCCCCTTATGATTTTTCAAAACCTCAACCGTTTATATCACTCGTTGAGGGGGAGTATTTGACATAAAATCTTTGTTCACAAATTGTTCACAGTGGTCATTCTTCCCGCAACACTCGAAATGGTCATATTTATTCTCAACTTTTCAAAAATAACATTTTATATGCCATTTTTGAGGGGGAGAAAATTATGTGATAAGAAATATGTTGTGTTTTGCTATATGAACTCTCGTGTGAAAAGACTTCAACCCATGAATTGACGAGATCTTAACTGTTAGTAACTCGAAAAGACTTGTCCGGGACGGGTAATAATTTCAAGCTAGTTCGCTAGTGATGTAAACGTGTCTCGCAAAGGACTTGTCCGAGTAGAATGTACCATTCGAGAAAATCTTGGTAGATATGAACCTTGACGGGTTTGACAACCTTTCGGGGTTGTCCACACCTTCAAGATAGTTATTAGAGCTAGTTGTCACCTAAAAGCTGACAATGCAACTCTTTAACTATACCACGTAACCGTGTCTCGTGGGGGAATGTCTATCTTGAGTCGATCAATTCAAAAGTGCGTGCTCTTCCCTCACTGTGCAGATTTCCGTCTAAACTCTAAAGAACATGTGGAGGGGGAGTATTTCTGCTATAATATAAAACTCTCATATTGGTTCAAACAGGTTTTCATTTACAAACCCTTTGAGAGATTTTCTTGAAAATGGTTTTATGGCAATGGAGTTATAAGGTGATTAAGGTTAGGAATAACCGTCCTATGATCCGCCAGAGCTGGAGGGATCTACCCAAGGACACCACAAATAGTTAGAATTTAGAAGTCCTTAGGTATGATTGTAAAAAGGAGAAAATGAGAATCGGAGAAAGAAGGAGTTGAAGAATTAAAAAGAAATGCAAAGAAAAGGGTGAAAAAGAAATAACCCTCCAGATTATTCAACTTAGGGCAGACACCGGGTTCAATTCATATGCTACTGGTTGTCACTAGCTGACACCGGTATTGAAGATTAAAAGTCGTCATGGACCCAATGACGCATGTACTAAACTTTCTTAGCCACTCAAGTTTCTCTCAACAGAAGCTTGTTTCATTCTCACAGGGAACCCTACATAAACTATCGACTTTCTCTTAGAGATTGCTGGTATTGAAGAAAGAGACCCTCTCCCTAGTCTCCGCTTAGGAAAACCAAAACGCACTATTAAGTCTAGAGCCACGAGATTCATCAAAAGATCTCTTAGGTACACTTGACATTTCATCACTTGACGTTCAACAATAAGAATTTCAGTGGTACATTATCGAGTCCTTCACAGATCTTAGCAATCTGCCGAGAACATTTATGAGAGGTTCACATTTGTGATCCTCAGTGATTGAATGGAAACTCCTGCCAGGTTCAACATCAAACAGCCACAGGCAGGTCGCCGGCAACTCCCCGTGGATTGCGCTTAGTGGTCTCAAACGGTCTACGTGGTGAGGAGATGCTTCGGGTACCTCAGCACTCATCTGAATCGTAGGTGTACTTCGGTACATCGTGTTATCTCACTTGTGGGACTCCGATTCAGGAACGGCCTTTGTGAGAATTAGAGTTGTGTTTTCACACTATGCTGTTAACACTCTCAAAGTTCAAACTTGTAAGTGCCGGAATCCGCTTATTACTAACCGTTTTCATGTTTTCTTCTTATGGAAGCTCTGGAGCGGAATGATCGCGCAGATTCTTCACATGCTCATGCCAACATCATCACTAATGGAAGTTCTATCTTAAAGCAACACAAAAGTCAGAATGATTCTTCGTCAAACCAAAGAATCTACAAAGTTAAAGACTTAAAGAACTTCATCAGTAATGAAGTCCAACGTCAAAGAGCGTTTGAGCATGTTGAAGAATGACGTGGAGACACTGGAGTGCGGTCAAATCAAATCGAAGATTACCCACCCCAGACTAAAATGAAACATTGTCCTCAATGTTTAAAGGCAAGGGTAATAACGAAAATCTAAAAGCCGTTTATTAAGTATGCTCAAAGATAAACGTTAGTCGATAAGATTAGGTTATCGGATTTCCATCAAAGATCGATCATGAAACTCGAGTGGAGAAAAGACAAACTTCGAGCACGAGAGTCTTCATATCGGGAAAATCCTAGACAAAATATAAAAAACAACCAAACACGAGAAATAGAAGAGGCTAACCCCTTCACGCCACTTATTAGAAAATAGAAAGAAAATAGAAGGATAAGCATGAGGTGCCTCCCACGAAGCGCTATTGTTTTCTTCATCGGAATTAGCTATGACTCCCCCCGAATTCATTTGTCCTTGGGGAAGCAAACGGAAGGGATACCTGGATCAAATATGGTATCCTCACTCCGGAGGGAAAGAGAATGGGTGGGTTGGGAGGGAAAGAAAATGTCGGGCTTAAGCACATAAAGGTTAAATCCTCCCAAACTCACATAAGGTATATCAAGAAAGAATGATACATCATCCGGTGGTTTAGCAGGTGGGGAGAAGGGATGAAGGATCAAAATGAGAAAAATCCAAGAAAGACGGGAGCTCATGGGAAAGGATAAGAGGTGAAAGCTTAACAATGAAGGCATCCATCGGAGGATCCTTATCTCGAACAACGTTTTTAGCATAAAGCTCATCTATATCGAATATCCCGGGGTTGAAAATCTTGTCTTCACATGTGGGCTCATCGGGATACGTGATGGAGGACTCATCAGAGAAAGGGGAGTCAAGAAATCCATCACATAACAACACATCCCCCTCGGGGTCATCATCAGCATCCTCAATACCCGGTGGTATCAAGTCATCAATAGATAAGTCGATTTCTTCCATATCAGAATCACTTGGCGGCTTATCAAGAATATCATCTTCAACCATTTCGAAATCAATCTCCATAATTTCCTCAGTGTCGGATTCATTAATTTCTTCATCTTGCATAACATCACATGACAGGAGAGAAAGGTCGGAACACAGAGATGGGACAAGTAGTGTGCTCTGAGAGCTAGCAATATCCACCACTTCCGTTGTGGTCTCTGAATCGGGCTCAAAATCTTTGTCGAAAAGAGGATTAACTTCGCAAAAGGTGTAGTCGTCATTGAATCGAAAACCGGATTTGAGAAAATCCCGGAAGTAACCTAGAAAATGTCAAGAGAATCACACAAAAGCGAATCACAATCACCTGGGATATATCCTGACTCACTTGGGATTGGGTCAAGGCTCTCAACACTAGATCATTCGAATAGTGCTAAGAGGCTCGTCCCCCATTATGAGAGAGTTAATGGATTCAACATTATCCGTAGAAATATGATCATCGACCTCTTCCAAAAGGACGTCACTTCTCTCAACCGGCGTGAGTGAAGGGGATGGGTCGGAAATGAAAGGCTCAGAAACGGGAGTGGGTTCAGCCGACAAACTCGCATAATATTCCTTCATTTGTATGGAATCCTCATCATCAGCGTCAATGTAAGTATTGAGCCATCGGGAACGTCTTTCAAGTGCTTGCTCTTCAATTCGTATTTCTTCAATACATTTTGAAATCTGAGCTGCTCGTTCTTCTTCTTTAAGTAATTCTAACATAGATCTTTCATTGCGAGACGCTCGATCTTCAGCAAGTAATTCACCATAAGTTTTCTTATGATGATCTTTTTCGATACCATGTTTATCTATAAATTCTTCAAGTATATTAATACATCTTTGGAGACTATCTTGAGGAATTTGCGGAGGTTGTGGTTGAATTTCTTGGTATTGTCGAGGTGGGTCATAAGAACAGTCATAAGGAACTTGCTCGTAAACAATCGGATTCTGCATTTGACAATCTAATTAAGCGCGGACCTCCATAATACTCACAAAAAGATGATTGTTGTGACGGGTTTGGTGAAGTATATGGATAAGGTTCATAACCAAAGGTGTGATTGTTATATTGAGTTTGACATTGAAAACCTTGGTGAGGACCTCCACAGTTTTCACAAAAATATGTCTCTGTCTCATGGTACGGAGGTGGGTTAAAGAAATCGGTTGTCTCATTGTAGGGATTTTGGTTATAGACAAACTCTTTTCCCGTATTCACAATGCTACAACCGGGGCAATTCCCACCATTTTGAGGTCCCCCACACCATTGACAACCATAATGGTAAAACGAAGACATCGAGAAGAATTATATCTGAATAAGAGGTTAGGGATAAAGAATTGACGGTTCAGAGGGTAAAGAAGAATATTTTGGGTTTTGATAAAACAAACATAAAAGGAAAACAAATTATGAAAAGGAAAATCTTTTTGGGTTTTTATTAAAGATATATTTACAAAAACAACGATAACTTCACTCGGGGAAGGATCTTCAAATGCACGCGAATCGAGACGGAATCAGAAACTCACTACATGCCCTCCCCGGCAGCGGCGCCGTTTTTTATTTGCTCATTTTCGTACATATATTATTTTCCGAAGAAATACAAAGGAATGTATTTCCCCGGGTTGTTTTCCCAACGAGGGATGAATGGAGTTAACAACTCACGTCGCGTGATTCGGGATTCGAATAGGTGAAAAGGGAATTTGATGATTTCTAAGCTACAAGGCGAGCAACAATAAATGAAAGAAAATAAAACTACTGAATCTATGATGAAAACAAGTAAACTATGACTAAATACGCAAATAAGAACTAAAAACGCAAATTAACGTTATTAATAAAACGCGAATAAAATGCAAACTAATCCATTGTAACTCCTAAAAGTGAACTACTATTTTTCTACAGATAAAAATGATATTTTAAAATTATTTGAAATATAAAACTAATTTTTTTGGTTTTTCTTGATTTATTTTGAATTAAAAACTAATTATAAACATTTAAAATAGAGCTAAAATGCTAAAAATTAGGAAAACATGCAATAAAATTACAAAAATATTTTTGAAAAATCAAAATTAACTAAAAAGAGTTTTAGAAACTGGAATCATATTTTTTTGACTTTTTCTCAATTTATTATGAATTTAAAACTATTTAAATCTAATTAAATTGCTAGAAAATACTAAAATTACTAGGAAAAATCTGGAAAAATACTTTTTAAGACATTTTTATTTTTCTAAAACTGAGAAAATTTAAATTTTATTTTTTGGACCTTTGTCTGAATTATTTGTATTAAATACTAATTAAAAAGCCTTAAAATTGAAATTAAATGTAGAAAAATAGCAAATGAAAAGGGAAAAATATGAAAACTTCCAGAATAATATAAAATAATACTAAGATGCAGGGAAAAATAACAGAAATTACTTTGGAGATAAGGAACTATGATTTGGGCACACTACTAGTATGAATAAGCACTTGAAATTAAGCCAAAAGCCTTAATAAGCTGCCATAAGCTACCCTAGCCTAAAAATGATCTAAACTATCCAAGATTAAGCTACTGCAACTGATTTAGACCTAAAAAGCATAAGCTAGAGGTATTTAAGCACTAAAGCAGGTTCTAAGTCTAATAAGCCAAACGGCCCTACACTAGCAACTTCAAGCACTAATCTAGCTAGCTTAGAAAAATCACAAAAATAAAATAAAAATACCCTGTAAACAACCACCAACCCAAGTCCTAGTATCCAAAATTTCAGCCTAAAAGGATTAAATATGAGGGAATTAAAAATCAAAACTAAAAGGTAATAGAACTAATACATGACTATTGCAGCAGATTTGAAAAAGGGAATAAGAACTAATACAGATCTGATTAAGCATTTAGAAAAGTTGAAATTCTAATCTAATTAAGCTAAACCTACATCTAAATAACACCTATACCTATCCTAGATAAGCTAATGTGTTGGGTTTTACTAATCATAACAATTATATAAAACAAGTAAACATCATCAAAGCATGCAGCGGAAGTAATAGGAATAATACTTGTAAATTAATTAACCGAATTAAAAGTATATGCGTACCTTTTGCGAATCAATGCAATTAGGGTTCATGAAAGCCCCAAATTAAGATCAACGACCAAGAAACCCTAAACCCTAATAAATTAGGGTTTATATAATTCGACCAAATCAAAAGTCGAATAACCAAGATATGCAAACACAAGTGTATTTGCTCTTCGTTCTTGTACACACGTATTAGTAATGAATCAATGAGAAAAGCTAGGTTCTTGATCACAATAGATTAACCAAACACTTTTGTTATGCTCAAGGTCACTGTGAAATCCCTTACAGGGGATTCACTGTCGACCAAGAATAAGAGGGAAGAAAAAAGGAAGCTTGGCCTTCTATTGAAATCTAGTGTACCTAAGGATGAATACATGGGGATGTATTTATAGCCTTATGGTAGATGTCAAGATTGCTATAGTATCCGATGTGGGATTCTATAGTTTTCGCCAAACACAAGCCCAAAAGAGGATTCCTAAAACCTTCTCTTGACTTGTTAACTTTTCTTCATATCCCGTTGACATTTAATGACCGATAATCAAAACTCGTCAAATATTAACTATCATTAAGTATTTATTTCGTGATCAAATAATTAAATATAACATTTTATATATTAATTATTTATACATTGATTCTCATACGTAATGTGTGCAATCCCGAGGTCTCGAGTTCGAATCCGGTCATACTAATATTAATAATTATCCATAAACCTTTCAGCTTCCACTTGGATATTACTTAATATAGTAATGACATTGGTTAGTCTAGCTTTAACACGCCAATGCCCCCAGATCGAATCGAGTATGGTCTCCTGGAAAACCATTTAATGATTCATCATTTTTACTTATCCTTTTGTTACTAATACTACATTAACTATGAATATGGATCAAGTCATTTCATAAATTAATATTCTTTTCGTTGTATTTGATTGAACAAGATTACCAAATCATCTGAACGTATTCCAGATAGATCTTGGGTAAGGCCTTACAAACATCTTGCCAATCCTACGAGAGGCCCAAATATAGTATTATGCTTTGAAACAAATTCAAAGGAACAAATTCTCTTGACTACAAACATAACTCATGAACTTTGTAACACTTCTGAAAAAAGCCCTTATAACTACCAGTTACGGATAGCGTTAGACTATCTTACATAAATGCACTACATTCATATCAGTTATCTGGTATCTGAAGTCCGAGGATAAACACTTCATGATATACTTAATGACAAAGATCCATAAAGTATCATCATGTAAAGTTGGGATCTGTCCTATATTGAATTCATTGAATATCATGTGAATTTGGCATGTCCCACGCATCAATATACTTAAAGTATATTCTACCAAAACTCAGATTTATCTTAATTCAATGACATTCCCACATCATTGATCGACAACGGACTTTTAGAGTAACATAAGTTATTCATGACATTAAAATGCAAATATAGGATATAATATTAAGAAAATGAAAATAAACATAACCAATATTTTATTTCATTTAAATAATATTTGTTCAAAACATCCCTTATCCAAATACTAAATAGATCAATGCATGATAATACCGGTTAATGAATTATGCATCAAGTAATGACAATCATACTTGTTGACAAGGCATAATTTCAACTAACTTTGATCTATTGGAATTTTGAGAATACTTATTTCAAGAATTCAACTAGTGAAGTTCTTGTATGTGTGCATTCAAAATATTTTGATATTGCCACATACTATTTCATAAAGTGTGACATCCTCAACCACTAATTTATGACAATCAAACTTTCAAACATTTTAAAGTTTAAAGTA
Organism: Chrysanthemum makinoi; assembly: GCA_910596185.1. NCBI lineage: Eukaryota > Viridiplantae > Streptophyta > Magnoliopsida > Asterales > Asteraceae > Chrysanthemum > Chrysanthemum makinoi. The sequence continues at coordinate 41,244,295 of OU343220.1, read as the reverse complement.
TTCTTATTCTTTATTGTATAATGCAACTATGCTCTTAGTTGAGCACAACTAGTTCACATGACCATTTACAAGGATGAAATCCTCCCATGACTAGTACTGAGTGTCATCTCAATTATACCAAAGATCATTGTATACAAACAACAATATGCTCTTTAAAAATTCTCAGAACTTCAATATCTACAATGTAATGTTTGATGCCTTCCAAACTTTCAAGTTTGTTGGCTATGACAATTACGCAACAATTGCTGTATTGCTCATCAATAGAATTTTGAGAGCAAATCCAGGCTGAGGAATGTAATTCTAGATTCAAACATATTCTATTAGAATATTCATTACACTAGTTATCTAATAACTTCATTAGATATCAATGTTGTCAAATCATCTTGCAATCAAGCATGATACAACAATAACATGATGTACATGAAAAATCCTTATGTCAAACAAAGATTTAATTCATGTTCTACATATCCATTTTCCAAATGATATATCATGTTCTATTAGACTCATTAATTTAATACCGCCATGTTTACTAACAATAAACATATACTCCAAGGTTGTATGTTTTATTTTCTAAATCTTTCAAGTGAAGTTCCATTCCATGACTAAAGCTTAACATTTAGCTTAGATGGAAGGTTACTATCCACAACATATATGATTTAAAGAAAATAAACATAATACTCCCACTAGCTTTCAGGAATACTTAGAAATTATCTTATTTTAATTTAAAACCAAAACTTGGATTTAATAGTTAAACATAAGAATCATCTCCTAGATGCATGCATATATCCATTCATGGATTCTTGCAGTTTGTACATTTTCAAAGATTATGTGAATTCATAAAAATCATTTGCATTACTTATCGTCCTCGCAAAAGCAATCACACAAGAAAGAGTTTTAATATTCAATTGTCATTTTTCATATTAATGAAAATAAGTATGACAATTATAATCATTATATATTTAATGTGCCAAGGAAAGAATATTCAATCACAGTTAATTTCTTAAGTGTGATTAATAATCTTGTCACAAGTCATGCATTAAACACATGTACAATTTTGCCCATATGATTTCTACACAAAGATTTAAACCACTAGGGTTTTCTTTTGTTTTTGAAGAAACTCATCTTTGTTAAGATAAACCAAGTTTCCAAAGTTGATTATCTTTATGAACAGCATCTTGTCATTCATAGTATGAATAATTTACCACAATTCAATATTAGGTAAATGCATCATCATGATTAACAAGTTTACCATAATACTGCAACTCATATATCTCAGCACATCAATCAATTATCTGAGAATCCTTGCGGATCTATGAATGAGAATTCCACCATCTTGAGGTCTATCATATTTGACCTCATCATGATATTTACTAGTGTATTTAGAAGATTATGTGTTTTGTAATTGTAATTTAATCTCTTCAAGATCTAAACAAAACTCCCACTTGCTTTTGTAATTTAAAGACTATCTATAAATACTTTAGCAATTAGAACAACACCAAATTGTTTTCTTTTGGGATATTACAAATCACATTAACAGTTCATAAATCTTGTTCATTAATAACCTACTCCATAAGTAGTTTTAACAAATTAGAACTTTAATATAAGACTCAATGTGATTCATCACATTCCATACTAAAATGGTGTCTTAATAATCTTCTAGGTTTGAGTTTTATTAAGTATATCCAATCAATACTCAATTTTCTAACCTTGATAACTTTTGGAAGAAAAGAAGATATAGTTATCTTGAATCAAACAATATAACAAATGTTTGATTCTTCTAACTGAACATTTCATATACATACAATATTTCATTAGAATTAATATTGTAAGACAATCTAACTATATATAAGATAAACATATTCCTTTTGGCTTACCTATTTTACCAACTAAGACAACTTAATGATATAATAAAATATTTAAGCCAATTGCATGCTTTATAACATGAGTATTCTTTGACCAAGTCAAAAGACATAGCAGTTATAATATCTTACTTTATATTATAAGTCTTTGTAATAATGAAAAAACTTCATGTTTGTGATTTTAAAAAGAAACACATAACCATGTATAATTTAAAGTTATCATGAACACCACGCCATGGTTTCAATTAATTAATTTTCAAGTTAATATACTACTCCATCTATTTATGTCATTCTAAAAATACATAAATATTCAAGATAGTATTAAATTACTTTATTTATTTATGTCATTCCATGAAGTGTCCAACTTAAGAAACTGTAAAAACATCCACGCCCGATCCCACGACAAGTGGAGATTTACCTTGAGATTACAATCTAGCCAAGATCTCACTTAAACTAAAATGTAACTTCAAGTGTTTCTATATTTTGAATGACATAAGACATAAAAGTAGTCTATGCTATAATCTTGACACATGTTCTTTAAGCAAGACAATCTTATTAGAACGTTAATCTCTTACCTTACGATCATGAGAATCCATTAATCATATTTGTATGTGTTGTTCCTTTGCACACAATAAATGCTTCTCCCACTTGTGCATAGAACAACACCATATAGCACACAAACAACACGACTTGCATTTTGTTTATGTGAACAATATGATAGTGTCATAGATATATAAGCATTACAAGTAGATGTAGGAGCACTTAATTATCAAGGAAACGTTCATGACTATCCTTGAGAATATGAATGTCTACATTTTTTAACGTAATGTATTATTTCAAGAAAATCTAGAAATAATCTGAGTTACTACCAAGATGACAAATCTTGTAACTCCCACTGAATTAGACAACGTTACAATAATGTCTTATTCAGTAATACACCATACTCCCATTGGATTTGACAACATCGTAAGTGTTTCATTAACCAGGAAAATAGCGCTATTACGTTGCTACCCCTTTGTAAGACCATTCGTAACAATTACTTAGGTAATAAAAGAGTGTATTCTACTTTGTAGATGATGAATCATCCATCATGCTATTAACTTGAAAAATTGAGCATGCAATTTCTTCCTTAATAGGTCTACTATCCCCACAGTGGTGTGTAGCACCTTTAATTGGTCAAATCAAAACAACTAGATAAAATATATTAGTTTGTCTTTTACCAATTTTGCGGTAATTAGTCTAGATTCTAATGTAATAACTCATATAATGTCAAACATGTTTTCTAGTTGACCAAAATGTCATATAAGAATTCAATCACCAACAAAGGGTAATGAAATCTCTTAAGGAAAACATGGTGTGCAATTTTCTTAACTATTAAAATTGCTATGAGTCATATTAGAATTTAGATAATTCTAATGTTCTTAACATACCTTTCTCAATCATGAAAAGGAATAGGATTGAGTCTCACTCTTCTTCCATGGAAAAGAGTCTATGTTTGTCTTTTTAGTAAATTTTTCTTGATCAAACATTTGTTTGAAAATAGAACTACATCAATTTACCAAAGCTCAAACCACGTTTACGGTTTAATGTTGCATTAATACAATCAAAAGAATTAACAAAATTCAATTTTTTAGTATTTTTGATAATTAAATCTTTCAAGAAAATAAAATACCCTTAGGTCAATATTCATATTAACCATAGAATTTTCCTTGAATCTAGGACCCTCATTATCATAGTTTCACCACATCAGTTGATCTGCTAGTGATGAAAGTATAGAATAGGTAATTGTCGAAGAACAATAATTGACAAACAAGTTTTCAATTCCTAGAAAATATGGGATTTACAATTTTGCCAAACAATTATGCAAAATGTAAGCATGTTTTATCCCATCTTATGCCTTAAGTTATAGGTCTCACTAACTAACTTAATTAAGTTGTCTAATTTAGAAACTGCAAATTATTAAGCTGAGGTCTCACACAACATAAAGATTCACCTTGTCATTGTAATCTAGCTCAAGGTCTCACATAACTAAATTACAACTTCAAGTGTTTCATATCATTAGATGGCACAAACTTAAATTTTAAAAGGGTACAATTTTTGATGTGTAATCAAAACTTATGTATGAAGAAGCATGCATACATCTTCATAACAAAAAATTTCAAAACCTTACTCATAGTTTTAAATTGCTAAGATTAAATTCTACAAAGTTTTAATCGATGCCTTGAGAAACTTACAACTTTGCACTAAGATGCTTCGTACATAGAATAGTTTTACTAGGTAGCTCCAATCGAACGTAGTGGAGGCAGAGGACCGTAAAAGCGCAGAAGCATAACCTTAGACATCCTTTCAGTGACTGTATGCACTTCTTTAAACCCCTTTCTAGTTTGTTCTAGTGGGTGAGCCGTTCTAACCATTTAGTACAGTCACATCAGTCGATTAAAAGTTCAAGATTTAATACTTAGAAAACAAATCAAAATTCGCCATTATTTAGTCCATTTAATTTTCTATTCTCAAAAAACCCTTTTTGCTTACTAACGTGTCATACAATATAAACAAAAGGAATTTTAATAAAAATTAAACAAACTCAAATAATATACATATAACTTAACAATTAACATATGTAAAAACAATTAGCCACATGCATAATTTGTTCGATAAAACCCTGATAATCAATTCTAGGTTTAATAATGCATATGTTTAACCAAGACTTCCACGTGTTTTCACCAAGTACAACGTGGGCCACATACATCGATGAATCGATTGCGTAAGTCTTAGCTAAAACACATACCACATAGCACATAATTGATTCATTAGATATATTGAGGTTTTCCCCAATTCAATATTTATCAAAACAAAATACATGTGAATAAATAACAAAACGATAAATATACTTAACAATTTAATCATATAATCAATACCCATGGCAAACATGCATTCCACCATGGATTCCGCATAACAATTATCACCCAAGATACGCATAAAACATGGCACATAACAATTATTCATTAAAACCACATAAAATATACATGCAATCCTAGGGTTTCTACAAGTTTTACAAAAAAATAAAACCTAATTAAAAAATAAAAGGGTATTTGACCCAATATTAAAAAATTAGGGTTCCAATTTTCAAAACCCTAGAAACCATAAAAGCATGTAATAATCATAAAGATTCAATTTTTATGTGTTTCGGTAATTAATTACAACATATTAACGGCTCGTGATGCCACTGTTGGGTTTTACTAATCATAACAATTATATAAAACAAGTAAACATCATCAAAGCATGCAGCTGAAGTAATAGGAATAATACTTGTAAATTAATTAACCGAATTAAAAGTATATGCGTACCTTTTGCGAATCAATGCAATTAGGGTTCATGAAAGCCCCAAATTAAGATCAACGACCAAGAAACCCTAAACCCTAATAAATTAGGGTTTATATAATTCGACCAAATCAAAAGTCGAATAACCAAGATATGCAAACACAAGTGTATTTGCTCTTCGTTCTTGTACACACGTATTAGTAACGAATCAATGAGAAAAGCTAGGTTCTTGATCACAATAGATTAACCAAACACTTTTGTTATGCTCAAGGTTACTCGTAAATCCCTTACAAAGGGGATTCACTCGTCGACCAAGAATAAGAGGGAAGAAAAAAGGAAGCTTGGCCTTCTATTGAAATCTAGTGTACCTAAGGATGAATACATGGGGATGTATTTATAGCCTTATGGTAGATGTCAAGATTGCTATCGTATCCGATGTGGGATTCTATAGTTTTCGGCCAAACACAAGCCCAAAAGAGGATTCCTAAAACCTTCTCTTGACTTGTTAACTTTTCTTCATATCCCGTTGACATTTAATGACCGATAATCAAAACTCGTCAAATATTAAATATCATTAAGTATTTATTTCGTGATCAAATAATTAAATATAACATTTTATATATTAATTATTTATACATTGATTCTCATACGTAATGTGTGCAATCCCGAAGTCTCGAGTTCGAATCCGGTCATACTAATATTAATAATTATCCATAAACCTTTCATAATGAACAAATCAAAGCAGCAATAATGAATGAAGTACTGATATTAAAAACAGGATAAAATAAGCAAGTATATAAGCTCTAATATGCTTCTAAGGGAAATACGCTTTAAACCTATACCTCTAACTATCTATGGAAGCAATAAATCAGTAACTAACCTACAAGACAAACTGAGTACTTGGCTGATATGGAAAGCAACCAATTCTGATGTGCAGGCATAGAACAACCAGACCACCATTTTTTAGCTTATGACAGACTATGTAAATGATTTTTTCATTTTTTTTTCTTTCGGACAAAGTCAAACAAGCTTATGAAATTGTGATTTTTATTTTTTAAAAATTTTTATAACAAACTAATAGGACTCAGATTACTGTGAAAAACTTGACAAAGTGAGCAAATAGAAAATTAACTCAGACATGTAAATGATATCAAAATGACTTACAAATGTTAACTAGGCTTAAAATTCTTGAAACTGATACTAACATACTTCCTAAAACTTTCAACTAAACTTTCTTACTCAAATTAGCACCATTAAAAATCATTTAAACATTAATTTCAGCTTAAAACCAAACACCCCTTTAAAACATCAAATTGCCAATTAACATCAGAAAATTAATGAAACCTGAACTCAGCTTAATCCAACTACTCAAAATACCTTTAAACTCATCATTTTAACAATCTTAAAACAGAATTTACACTAAAATTGATTTGACCTTGAAGGTTGACTTATGTTGACTTTATTTCAAACTTTGGAATTAAGGACAATTAAGACACCATGAAACTCATATAAGCTTTGTTAAGCTTATATGAGCTTAACCAAACAGTAAAAACAACTTTTGAATGGATTTGAAACTAGATTGCATAAAAACTCAAATTGACAATGGATTAATGAAAACTTGATTAATATTAATAAAGTGACATTACAAGAGTGAATTGAAATTACAATGAAAAGTACTTGATTAAGCTATGAAAACAATAAAATGACAAGTAAATAAACGGCCTAAATTTCTCTAATACATAAGAAATTGGACAAATGAAATCTGTGGATGTGAGGGGCTTTTATAGCTGCTGCCAAGGCTGGGATCTTGATTTCAGAAGCTCCTCGATGCTCAAATATCATCCATTGATTTCTTATTTTGTGTCATCATCTCAATCACAGCCACACGATCAGAATTGTGATGTGTTACAGCCAATAAGAGTGCCTCTTGTTGCCACCCTGTCATTCCCTGTGCACAAGGATCGCCAGCTTGGCATTTAGATGCTTAGTACCAAGCTGCTTAGGGGTACGGTTGGGATTTCATGGGGAAATAGGGGGAATATTGGATTCTCAGCTTTGGGAGGGAAGGGGTAAACTGGGTTTTTTAATATTTGTTATTTTGACTATGTTGACCGGGGATAAGTGGGTAAACGGGATGTGATTTTTATGGGCTTTAGGTGGAAACAAGTTTAGTTATATTTTTAGACATTACAATCATTTTTCTTTCATTAAAACGAGTGTGGAAACCCACGCGATGCAGCGAGATTAGTTTCAAAGGACTTACTTTGCAGCGACACTTAAACCTTAGGGACTATTTTTGCCAAGTTGTGAAACTTTGCATTTAATGTTTGGACTTACTTTGCAATGACGCTTAAACCTCAGGGACTGTTTTTGCCAAGTTGTGAAACTTTGCATTTAATGTTTGGACTTACTTTGCAGCGCCACTTAAACTTCAGGGACTATTTCTGCCAAGTTGTGAAACTTTGCATTTAATGTGTGTTTTGCTACAGTAACCATGAAAGTTTGCATTTATGTGTGGTTTGCTACAGTACCCATGTACGCATTTTAGTATAATAGAAGAATGGACATGGTTTTGGGTTTAGTTACATGCAATCCGAAATTAACCATAATAACTATTTATGTAATTTGCAAATTAAGGTCCAATAGTGTTAATTTGAAAATGGAAAGGATATTTTTGGCAAATATGGATAAATGAAAGGTAGATTATGAAACTTGGGTAATTGAAGGGTATAAAGTGTAATTTGTGAAAGTGATGGTGAAAATGAGAAAAATCCCCGAACATGATCCACAACTCCGTATTTGCACTTTTGATCATCCAAATCCCATAAATAGCATCCCCGACATCGGCTTTTTGCACTCTTCTTTCTCTCGTGCTCGGTTTTCTCTGATTTTGGCTTTCTTTTGTCTGTTTTCTCATATCCGTAGTCAAAGCTTCTATTACATCAACGCCTTCACCGTTTTCATCACTAACACTTAGGGGGAAGATTGTTGGAATCGCTCCTAACTCGTAAATGGAACGACATTGACGGGATTACATTTCTATCTTTGTTACCTCAAACACAATGGCTTGTTATGTCATTTAGTGATAGATGTAAGTGTTTGGGTATAAATACCCCTCCATACTTCCATGGAGGGGTGAGTCTCATTTGTGTATTTTTCACCTTTCCTAATAATAAAACACATAGTTTCTCCCTTCTCTCTCTAGCTTCTCTCACTAACATGATGAAGATGTTCTTCCATCTTCCCCGACCTCCCGAATCACCAAATCTTCCATAGAAACGATCCTATCATTGGTATCAAGAGCCCGGTCGGATTTTATCATTGGTTGATTTTTGGTGATGTTATCTTGTCAAAATATTGTTTAAAAAATATGTTTTTCAACAAAAGTTTAAACCTTTCATATTCATTTGAGATATTCTTTTGAGATACGATTTTTTTACAAGTTTTTTTTTATGTATCATTTTGGTTAAAAAGTCTTGTGATATTCTGTCCAAACAGTCACTTTTATGCTTTTTGTACCAATATATCCGTGAAACATCAAATGGTCAACCGTCAGATTCAGTGGTCAAAACAGCAAAAAGGAAGCATTTTTATGCTTTCTGGGTTTTATATGAAGACTGGTCGGATTTTTCAGTCGGAAATCTCGTCGGAAAAAGTGGTCAACGGGTTAAAACCCTAAACTTACGCATAAGGAGTATCTACAGAGTTGTTACGCGTAGCTGTGAAGTTACGCGTAAGGAATGGGTTACGTATGCGTTCACGCTTAAGCCTTGGCTTACCATGGCCTACGCATATGTTTACGCGTATGCTTACGCATAAGCATAACGTTACGCGTAAGGCTACGCATAAGGACCAAAATTGTTTTACACTTAAGAAAGAAGACAAAAGAGGTTACGCGTAAACATGACCTCGACCACAACAACATACCAATTACCCAACTTCAATCGAATTAAAAATAACAGTCCATTTGACTCGCTCAAAACTAATAACCTCTTCTTCAAAAATGAATCTTTCACCTGGCGTTTTTAGAATTAGGGGTCTCTTAATCTCTTTTGAGGAATCTTTGCTACTTTTCATAGGTTTAGTAGAAAGAGATTGAAATCCTTGATTTTAGAAGCGTGAGTTGATTGCATTGCGTGAGGACACGACAATGGTCTCGTCTGGGGTATTTTGATATGTGCAAAAACACATATCGTTTCTTTATCAAATCAGACCCAAAATAACCAAGAAAGAGCCGTTTATTGCTAATATTTGCTGTTTTCTTGAGTTTGTGCTTGTGCAGGTACGGATACGATAAAACACACAAAAGATAGCCAAATAAGACAAAAACCCGAGCACGAGAGATAAAGAGTGCTAAAGCTGAGCCGGAAGGTCAGAATTGTGCATCTGTGAAGATTTCTATGCTAAGAGGATGATTTTTGAAAGATTTGATCAAGTTTACAGATTTGTCAGATTCAGTCCTTCAACTTTCAAAAATTGGTAGAATCTACCCTGAAGTATCAGAATTGGCAAGAATGGCCCTTGGTCTATTGAAGATTGGCAAGTCTATCCCTTGGATTACATTTTCAGATTTACATGTCTAGTCCCTGGAAATTCAGCTTTGGCATGTTTGGTCCTTAAAATACATTTTGGATCCAAATATATCCTATGTCCAATATATCACTTAAGCCCAAAAGACTTACCAAGTCCAATATCCACTACCCAAACCCACGGTTACCCATACCCGGTCCATAAACCCTCATAACCCGGTCAAATGAAATCACAAAACGAAATATATTAAAAAAAAACTATACGCGCCAAGTTTTTTACCCCCAAACCCAAACCCAACACATGAACCCTAATATACCCTTCTCCTAATTCGAACAATTCACTAAAATCAAGGGCAATTCAGTCTTTTCTCTGACACCTTATGACACCACCTGACACATGTGGGTTGCCAGGTCATCAATCCGTGTGAATCCTCTTCTGTGATTGGTTGATTAGACGTGTGCACATGATCCAATGGTGAGAAATGATTGGAAGGAGCTGGAAACTTATCCAAGGGCTGTCAGATGTTGAGAGAAAGCACAAGGCTCATCTCTAGATCCTTCTCAAGCTTGGAGCTCAAGTATAAATACCCCCATTCATTCACGTTGGAGATCACCTTTCTTTTCTTCTTCATTTCAGTAGCTTAATTGTATTTTCATTTCAAGTTTTTATGTTTTAAGTAATTTCCAGCTTTGTACTTTCATTTTAGAAGTTTTAATAAAATTCAGCTTTCCTTATTGATTTTTGTTAAAGTGTTTGATGTTCTAAATTTCAGCTTTATACTGTTGTTTGAATCATATTAGCTTATTTCAAAGTAATTTCAGCTTGTTTCTTCATTAATTCAAAAATAAAAAAATCAGAAAAAATACTTGAAAAATTAAAAAAAAAATACTCTCAAGCTCTTATAAGCTTATCTAAAGCTTCAGCTACTGCTTCATTAGGTTCATTTAAGCTTGTTATAGCTTATAGTGAGCTTTTTCCTTGTTTCAATTTCAAAATCCACAAAAACAGTCAAACTGCAGGATATTGGTTGATCTGGGTTGCTGATATAATAAGTGATGGAACTGGGTTGAATTGTACCTGATATGGGTTGATTAAGCTTGGTTTGGATTGGTATTGGGTTTAGAATAGTTCTCAGATAAGCTGCTATTTAGCTGGACCTCATGTGAGTACTTTTCAATTTAAGTTTAAAACTGTTTTGCTGCACTTTTTGTGTTACTCTTTATTGTAGGTTTTAAGTGATTATTTGGCATTTGTTAGGTTATTATTATTGTTAGAATATTGATATCATTGCTGTCTAGATTTAGGATTAAGGACAGGATAGATTAGATTGCAAATCTGTTAGAAACTAGTGTTTGGATCAACATAGTAATCTGAGATTCAGGTTAATTCAGTAGTGCAAAATAGTTGTTTCAGTTCTTATTAGCTATAACTCAGTCATTTTAGGTCTTAAATTGCACCTTAGATTGCTCATAGTCAAAATTACTTTAAAACTGCTCTTAGTGTCATTTCTGTGAGAATTAGTTGGTTAGATCTTGCTTATAGGTATAAAAGTTAGTGATATAGCTTGCATCAGTATCATTTTATCACAAAAGATCATAATCACTCAGAAAATTTGATTCAAATCTCACTAAAGTCAATTTTACAATTCTGTCATAAAAAGTCAAAAAAGTGGAAAACACAGTTTTTACAAAACTTTGTGGATTTTTCATGCACTCATTCCTTGTTCAAAATCATTGAAACTTTGGTGATTTTTAGTTCAGTTGCTTAACTTTTGAAATCTGATTTTTAGTAAATTTTTATAAGCCTTTTTAAGGTCTAAATTAGCTGCTCTTTAAGCCCTAATCTCCCCTGTGTCAGACTCAGCTTTAGCTGAGTCATTTCTCAGCAACTTGCAGAGCTTGTCAAAAGCTCATGTGAGCTCATCTCAGGCTCAAACTTGGTCCACTTTCTGTTTGGTTGGTAATCTTAAGTTCTCCATTTCTGGTTTTCACTTTAGCTTATTAAATAAGTTTGTGCTTAAGTTAGAAGTGGATAGGTTAGAAGCTGATTTCAGTTCTAAGTTCAATAGGTCAATTGATTTCACTCAGCACATTAGAGGTTAGGAGTAGCTGGAATTAGTTGCTTTTAGGTATTTTTAGTATAATCTAGCTTCTGTGTTCAATTGGTGCCTTCTAGAGCTTTTTAGCTTATTCTAAGTGCTTATTCTAAAGCATTTTACACTACAGTTTCATTTTCTTACACATAAGCATAATATTTTATATTTTTTATAAACTTAGAATATAATTTTAGACTTTTACTGAATTTTTCAGATTTTTCTAGCTCTGTTTACTATTTTTCCTCTTTTAAAACAGTTTTTAAGACTTTTTAAATAGCTTTTAATACAAATAAATCAGAAAAGCTTCAAAAAAATAAGTTTTCAATTTTCATAGATTAATATAAATATAAAAAGCAAAAAAATAATTTTTCCAGATTTTTCCTAGTTTAATTTGTATTTTTTAGCCATTTAATTAGTTTAAAATAGTTTTAAATTCATAGAAAATATAAAAATAATCAGAAAAATACAAAGTCAGTTTTGAAAAGTCTTATGAGTTATTTTAGATTTTTTAAAAATAGTTTCATAATTTTCCCCTTTGTTTTCATAATTTTTAGTATTTTAGATTTGTTTTAAAAGTTTAAAATTAGTTTTTAATTCAAATAAAAAAAAAACCAGAAAAATTAGTTTTAAATCATAATTAAGTTTTAAATTGCTTTTTTAGTTTAAAAGTAATTTTAGATTATTTTTAGGACTTAAATTAGACGTAGTTGCATTTAATTTACTTTTCTTTAATTACGTTTTAGAATAATTCGCGTATTTAGGATTTCCCGTAGTATAATTTCCCTTAATTGCTTTCCCATTTCCCGTAGTTTAGATAAAATCAAAAATCCAATACATCGAGCATTTTAATAACGAACCAATAACGACGTTGCCCATTCACACCTCGTTGGGACACGACTCGGATTTCCTAATCCGTATCACTATCACTAACGGGATTTGATTCACTATCCTTTTTCCTAAAGGGATTTTAAATCATTCCTTGTGGTTATTTTTGATATCGAGTTTCCTCATCAGTCTCAGTATTTTGTGCCACACAATCTCCACTAGGATCCACATCTGGAGTTTCAGAGTTAGTATTGCTACAACTTGGATTGTCCAGGTATGTATCATAAGTTGGTGCTGATGTCACGAATCGTTCGTCATGAGTAAACACATCAAATATGACATTGTTATAGCATGGATCAATGATTGGTACCTCAGATACTGCGTTGGCGTCATAGACAGGAGGTGCGTTAGAATCAGTGTCGTACTTAGTCTCTTGAAGATTTGCCATGAAGATGCAGTTTGCATTGAGTTCCTTGAGGTCTTCCAAATCATCCATAATAGCCATGAAGTCATGTTCCTCAACACTCAATTGAAGTCCAGATTGTTCCTTTTGTACCAACATGATAGCTTTCTGAAGGTACGCAAGATCCTTCTTTTTCGGCTTAGTTGGACAATTCCTTGCCATGTGACCCAATCCTTGACAGTTATAACACTTAACCTGATTACCCTGATTCACATTTCCATAATTCCCAATGACTGGAGCTGCAACATTCCCGTTCTGATTACCCACTGCTCTATTCCTAACATTTGACCCATCGATTACCCGATTTGGAACTTCGATTACCCATGCGAAATCCAAGTAGCATATCCCTGCTGATTCAATAACTCCAACCATTTGTCCTTGATTACGCATGTTTACACCCGGTGCAATTTGCCATTGCGAGTGTTTGATGAAATCCTTTGGTTGTTGTTAGTTGGTGTGGAGTAGCGACCTCTGAATGCTTTACCCAAGAATGCAAATGCTAGTGACAAAGCTTCTTCTGGTTCCATTTCAAGATCAGTGATTCCTTGTTCCTTGTAATGTTGTTGTGCAGGTGGATAGTTTTGTTGTTGAGGGATGTATTGCCGCAAGTTGTTGTTTGTGGAAGATGATGAAGCTTGTTGTTGTGTATTCACTGGAGTTTGAGTCTTTGCAATGAGTGCCAATGGATCATGATTCTTCGCTAATCTTTCTTTCCTGACTTAATTCACTTCATTTTGGTTTTGTTTCAGAATATCGTTGAGTTGATCAAAGTTCACTTGATGTAAGTCTTTTGTTTGGTTGACAATAGTGACATATCGTCCCCATTCTTCTGGTAGATTGTTTAGGAACTTGATGTTGCTCACGATAGTTCTGGGTGTCAACTTGTTTCTTATCGCTCATTCATTAAAGTGCAGAACCTTCCATAGTAGGATTCAATGGATTCGCCTGGAGTGGATGTAAACTTCTCCCAAGCAGTTAGCAACTTGTTCTCCGTATCTTGTTGACCAATTTCAGTTCCATGACAAAGCCGTCTAACACGTTCCCACATGTCGAAAGCAGTTTCACAACTGTCTACAGCAACAAAGATGTCTCTTGGTAAACCCAGTTGGACAATATGAATTCCCATGTCATCTGCTTTGACTTGTTTCTGATCCTCTTCAGAGTATTTCGATTCTTTTTTAAGACGAAAAAATGGTGGGACGGGAGGTGTTGCATCAGCATTTACAGGGTCTTGGACTTGTCGAGGTATGAAGGGTCCATCCTGAATGGATTTGATCATCAATTTTCCATTAGGTTTTGTCTTGATGTAACGAAGCATTCGACTTGTCCATTGAAGATAACCACCTTTTTCCAACATAGGAGGACGGTTTTCGGCACCGGCTGCATGAATGTCTTGTTGAGTTGCCATTGATGAAGGTATGATCTGATAAAGTTGATGTAGGATCGATTCAACGATAAAGGAGTTGTGTTTAATAAGATATTGCCGTTTGAAGTTTTTCTGAAAGTCGTACTCGTGAACTTGGTTCTTAGGCCAAAAAAAATTTTCTCCCAAAATTTGAAATTCACTATAAAAATCAATTCTAAGGTCGTATGAAAAATTTGAGTTATGACAATTTTGACGCCAAATTTGACCTAAAAAATTTGAATTTTTGACCAAAATTTTCCAAGTTATACCAAAATTTGAATTTCGCGTAAAAATTGAACGTTTAGTCTCCTCAAAATTTTTTTTTGAGCTTAGGCGTAGACCGAAGAAGTTACGAGTAGGATATGGGGCTTAGGCGTAGGATTCCTTAGGCGTAGGAAATGCTTATGCGTAAGTTTAAAGTTAGGCGTAGAAAAACTTATGCGTAAGATTTAGCTTATGCGTAAGACAAGGCTTAGGCGTAAGAAAAATACTTAAGCGTAAAGTGTTCTATGCGTAAGTCTAAGCTTATGCGTAAGATTAGGGTTTTGCCCAAAAACTCCTTTACACTATCACAGTGTAAAAGATATCCAAAGTCGAAGTGTTCCACAAACTTATCCAAGTGAGGGAAGCACTGAGTAACCATTATAGCTCGAAGAACCTGCACAAAACTCTTATGCGTAGAAACTTATGCGTAGAAATAGGGTGTTGACTTTTCTTACGCGTAGAACTAGGGTTTGACCTACGCGTAAAAAATTTTCAGCGATTCAAACAATTTCTCTTGCACAAACAGCCTTAAAAACACTCGAATAACACAAAAATGTTGACATTTTTCACCCAAAGTGTTTAGATAGCTTATGCGTAGAAATGACCTACCCAATTCGTGCGAGTTTAAAAATGATTAAAAACACGTAAAGCTTCGAACTTTTTGCAAAAAACTGAAACTTTAACACCAAATAAACCTTAAACCACAAGAATCTTGAATTTTTAAGTGTAAAAATCAAAGCTTTAAGCGTGTCAAAGATGACTAACGTGAGCAGTACGCGTAACCCTTCAAAACAAACACAAACACTCCTAAACCATTGTTAGGCGATTGATACCAATTGTAGGACCTTAAATCTATCAACCTTATCACAAACCCAACACGTTATGCGTAGAACTCGTTAAACACAAACACAAACTATGCGTGAAGATGAAAGAAATAAAGATGAGAAAGATGGTGACTTGATGTTAAAACCGTGTATATGTGTAGAGAAAAGATGAACACAATATGTTGTATATTCCAAAGAAAACACACACACACACACACACTCAAGCACACCCCTCAAATGAGACTTTGAGGGGTTTATATAGTTGGAATACATGATGCCCTAAAAGGCTTTCTATGGGCCGTGGATATGGACTTGGATTGGATTGGGTTACTTAGACTTATACAAGGCAAGCTTATCATAACGCCTAGCCATTTAGCTTAGCCCAATCCACGAGCCCGTTGACTATTCTATCACGATATCTAACACACGATATAAAGTTCCTAAATGTGAATGACCATCACTTCTAATAAAAACTATTAAGGCTAACAGCTTACATTGCATACAATCAACTTCAAAAGGAAATACAAGATTCAAAACTATACATGATCTACTGAACCTATACTATGTTCCTATCATCTACTAGCTCATATCATCTATTCCGACTGCTGGATATGCATGACCATGATATGCATGACCAGTATGATGAGCTAAGGATCAAAATGGGAAGGATGGATTAAGGAAACCGAAGATGATGAAGATGAATACAGCAGATGGATGTGTGATATGACTGTGTCCTTTGTGCTTCATCTGCTGGTTTCACCAAAAAGCAATCAATCCATCTTCCTTTTACCCTTCCCCTTTACGATATGAGATGAAGCACCAAACCATGGCGCAGGAAGAGCGAACACCACCTGTTTAGGTTGAGGTGGTGGAGGTTGAGGGTGTGAAGTTATCTCCTTAGTGGAGTCATCTGAGTCATCAGAAGATTCACTTGGATCCACTACACTGTCATCTTCAGAAGAAGGGAGAAAGGGAGATTTTCTTGGTCGTGATGTTTGTGGAGGAATATAAAGTCGCCAAAGGTTAGTATCATCACTTGATGATGATGATGATGGTGAAGAGGTTGGATCAATAACCTCAGGTTTGGTATTCATGGTTGATTGTGGTTTGTGATGTAATTAGGGTTTTGTGATGAGAGTTGGGGATAAATGATGTATGTGAAGTGTGCATTGGGATCATTATATAGACGGATTCGAGGTTTAATATAATTTAATGTGAGTTTGGTGGCACAGTAACGCTCCAGATATTTGCCGAGGATAATCTTTTATCTTGAGAGGTTTCTGCTGAAGCGGATTACTTCAGCAGATTGATTGTGTTTCTGCTGAAGTGTTACTACTTGGTTAAGTTGAAATACACGTAAGATATAGTCAACTTAAGTTCCGATATTTTTGACTATATTTTGGGTAACTTTTACCAACTCATTATACGCATATCTTTGCTTCAATTTAAACGATTCCCTCTTCACTTAAGTTCACAACACTTCCATTTGCAAGAATCAAAACCCTAACTCACAATTTCACTCATGGCGCTTCAATTAAAAAAGGATCATAACAAAGTTGCTTTTCTGGGAGAAGCAAAAGGTGATGATATGTATAAGCCAATGGTGGAATTCTTGAAGAGATCAAAGATTCATTATGCTTTAACGCATTCTCCGGAAGTGGTTTATGAATCATTGGTTACACAATTTTGGGCAACTGCTGAAAAGAGGAGTGATACAGAGATAGTAGCTATGGTTGACGGAACAGAGTATATTGTGACAGAGGAATTAATTAGAAGAAAGCTTCGTTTGGATGATGTTAATGGGGTTTATCATTCTAATGCTGTGGATATTCTTGCTGGGTTAAGAGCTTTTGGATATCAGGGTCCAAGGACTGATATGTGGTTAAAAAATCAGTTATGTCCGATGTGGAGGTTTTTGGTTCACACATTGCTTCAGTGTATAAGCAATAACTCTGGAGGATGGGACCAATTTTCTACACAGCTGGGATGTGGTATTGTTTGTTTTTCTCAGGGTTTGACTTATAATTTTTCTAAGTTTATTTTTGATAATATGGTTGAAAATATATGTAGGAAAAAGCATAAGTTTTTTATGTACCCTAGGTTTCTTCAGATGATTTTAGACATTACCACACAAGCCCAAGCGTTTTGTCCTATAGGAGTTTTAACTTCTAAACTATTTGCTTCAATGAGAACTAAGTATGAGGGGGCTCATCATCCTTTGCTAGCAGCTATGTTGCCTCAAGGCAATGAGGCTGCTGATGAGGATAATGTTGTTATTGACCCACCTTCTAATGTTGCTACTGATGGTACTCCATCAATTGCAATTGATGAGGGCCATTCTAATGCTGCTGAAGCACCTTATTCTAGACATAGTTCACCCACACATTCACCTAGACCTAGTTCTAGTCCACCACCTACATAGGTTCCTCATGATGAGGTTGAGATTGAGATTAATAGGCTGACCACTCCTAGTCCTGTTAGAGATTTAGTTGATGATAGTGTTCCATTCTTTGAGCATGTTGACATTTCTTCTAAAAGGCCCAATGATGCTCCCATTACCACAGAGCAATCTGCTGGTGAAGCTGAGGACCCTATTACACTTACATCTTTGTATGCTCTAGTGAACAGGTATGTAGCTGAAGTTACTGATCTCAAGAAGGAGCTTGCAGAGACTAAAACTAATCTTGGTGGTGAGATTGTAGAATTGAAAAGGAAGGTTTAGGATTTGGAAGTACAACTGGGTAATAGTAGAAAAAGGAGATTGGATGTTTCTTTTGATGAGGAGGAAGTGGACACTCAGTTTAAGTCACTTGATATTTTGGCTAATGTGGCTCAACAATCTAATGCTTCTACTCCAATGGCTGATAAATCTGTAAAGCAAAAGGAGCCAATTTTGTTTACTAGAAGGAGGAGAAAGCAATCTTTGAACAAGGATACATTGCAAAGTGAGGATGTTTCAACTACTGAAGAACATATTGTTGCCGATACTCCTATGATGGATATTGATATTGAAGTTGGTCAAGCTTCATCTGTGCAAGAACAACCTGCTTCTCTACCTTCAGTAGATACTTCTGAAGTTTTCCTTGCTGGAAGAAATTTTAATTTGAATCCAAAAGCTGATGTATTTTCAACACCTGTTGAAGATTTGTCTCAACATGTTTCTTCTGATGCACATCTGGATGAATCTTCTGAAGTTCCTTTTAGTGATACTCCTTCAGCTGATGTTGTTTTTGAATCTACTGATAAAGGAAAAGGAGTAATCGTTGACACCGAGCTTGGTCCAGATCTGGTTAGTGAACAGGAAAGGTTAGCACAAGACAGACTGTTAGCTGAATGTGCAAATTTGAAGAAAAGTGATGAATTGGCTAAACAGATTGAAGCTGAGTCTATTTCGAATTTGCCTCCTGAGAGACGAAAAGAATTGGATACAATGGCTACTCAGATCCCTGATGCACACTGGGATGCTTATACTCAGCAAGCTATTTCTAATCCTACACTTGCTCAGAGTATCTTGGGTGCAGATTTTGATAGTGAGAATTTTGTGGCTCAAATGGTGGCTCGTGGACAACAAAGAAAGGAGGAAGCAGCTGCAAAGAAGAACGACATAACTGCTCAAAAGAACAAAGCTAAGAGAGACAGACCACCAACTGAAGCTCAGAAGAAAGCAAATATGAGGATTGTGGTGAAAAATCAGAGTTCTTCGGTGTATAACTCAGGTTTAACAATGAAGCAAGTCTTGGCTTTGCCTGATCATGTTCTGATTCGTAAGTATAATCAGATCATGAAGTTTTCTTCATCTTCTTCAACACCTTCTTCCACCTTGAAAAGGATTGCTGGGAATGCAGTTGCTCCAAAGGCCAAAAGACCCAAGTTTGTTGAGATTGTGGAGAATTTTGATGATATTCCACCTAAGGTGATGTCTCCAGTGGTTACTTCTGAAGCCACTAATGAAGCTACACATTCACCTAACAGGGTTTCTTCTACTGAACCTTTTATTGTTTCTGTTGAAGCAACTACTGAAGTTACTCGTTCAACTGACAAGGTTTCTTTTGCTGAACCTTCTGTTGTTTCTTCTGAAACACCTGATGTGCCAGCTTCAACTCCATTTGTGGCATCTGTTGATACAGAAGGAGGTAATATGGTTCAGGAAGCTGAAACAACAGCTGTCAAATCTAAACAGGCGAGAAATGTGCTTGACAGAATGAATGCTTTACGTGGTGGTATTTCTAGAAAAGCTCATGAAGAATCTGAAGATGTTCCATCTTTGGAAATTTGTATACCTGGTAGGCGGAAGAAGAGGATGGCTAAAATAAGATTCTCTTCTCTAAGGAGATCTGTGAGATCAGCTAGGATTCAGTCAGTTAGGGTTGAGACATCTCGCAAGCATATTCCTGTAGATCTAACGGCTGCTGAGTCAACTTTTATCAAAGAAGGATCTACTGCTGATTTTCCTGAGGGATCTCATGATGTGTTGATTAGTTGGTCTTTGAAAGATGATGAGCTTAACATCATTCATCGCTTGGATCAATCCACTATGCAGTTCAACTTTTTGAAGGAGATATTGCATTTGGTAGATAGGGCAGATTTGCTTACTCTGTATACCCTTGTCACTAAGCATTACCATTATCATGCACCACAGGGTTCTGGGATATTCTTATTGGGAGATCTTCATGTTCTGTTTGATTCTCAATCTCCCAATGGTAAAGGACATTTTATTTGGAAGAACTCTCATCTGTGGCAGGTTGAGTCTTGGCGATTTTATCCTCTGCCTCGTGTGCATGTGGTGGAGACAAAGGGTGGAATTACTGTCTGTATGTTTGCTGAGAGAACTTATCCCTTGTCTATGAGATTGATGGAACGCATGCTTAGCCAGAAGTTGGAAGTTCCTCCAGATCCAATTGGAAATGATAAGTTGCATGCTGAACAATGTGTCGGAATTATTAAGAATCAGCTGCTGCAACATAGAACCTCATATTGATTGTGGTAATTTGTATGGTTTGTAATATTTGTTATCTTTGTTTATTTGTTTGTTTCTTAGTTAAAAAAAATGTATATTCTTTGTTTGATTAACTTTTCTTGTAGGTTTGTTGTATATTCTTGATGGTTATTAACTCACCAGATGTACTTTGTGTATGTCAAAGAGTTGGCTAGTCCAAAGGGTACAGCTTTGGTAAAGACACATCAAATCTGTTGATAGCTGTAATGGTTTGCTCAAAATCATAGGGTCTGCTACCACCCATGCTTAAGGGTTGATGGATTCCTTTTGGCAAGGTTTGGTATGGTCATCAATCGGTCAGGCGGGATTAATCGGTGATTAATCGGATTTATTCCTTTGCTAGATTTGGGTATTCCAAGAATTTCCTTGAATTGAAAAAACACAAATATAATTGATTAGCCCACTTGTATGATGGCTTGTGGTATCGGCAAGGTTGGTGGCAATGTCGGGATCGCCTGCGATGTTTTGCAACCATATTTGGTAATCAGTTCACCAATCCTAAGAATTGGCTAGTCCTGAGCAAACGGCTACAGGTAAAGACATTTCAAATCCGTTATATGGTTGCTGATTTGCTAATAAATCAGATGGTTATCAGTGTACCATAGTTTTCGAACTGAAACATTTGGCTACTCCAGTAGTGATGGCTATTGGTAAAGAGACATCAAATCCATTATTTTCAATGATTCACCTCTCACAGGAGTTAATACACCTGGATGTGATGAGAATAGTATGAAACTAAAATGTTTTGATGTACTTTCTGTCATTTGTTGCTGCCAAGACCTGGAACTTTCAAGTTTTGTCATCATCGAGGTGTCAATGTTTTGTGTTTTTGTTGCTGATGTTCGAGTACAATCCCCTGAAGCATTGAAGATCTATCAAGAAACTGTAACTTAACCCAGTCAAATTCCAGTTTAGGGGAGGATTGTTGGGAATTCTGCTAAGTTAGAATTCTGCTGCTGTTTCTGCCGAAGAGATTCTGCTGAAGATCAATGTTTCTGCTAAAGAACAGAATATGCTGAAGTAGTATAGTACGTAGTTTGTTTCTTCGGAAATAGTTATTCCGTGTTTTATATAGTTAGTTAGGATATGCATGAGCTTTATTAGGAAGTGATAATGTATATCTTATTTAGTTTTATGATTATACGTTTCTTAGGAAACAAGTTAGGGTTCCTTGCCTATAAAAGGAACACAATAGTATGATTGATGTAACGAATTGAAAAACAAAGTTTTAGTAATATAAAGATCCATAGAGGATCAACGTGTTCTTAGTTATTGTGTTTGTGCTTATATTTGATTTCCGCTAAAGAATATAAGTCGTAGAGATTGTCTATTAGTTTGCTTGTGATTACATAAGTAATACTAACGATCTGCGAGTGGTCAAGATCTATCAAGGTCTACAGTTTCTACATCAACCGCATCACATTCCGCTTCAGCTTCCCTCCCACAACCAAAAGTTTCTCCCTAATCCTCTCAGCCGACACAAGTCCATCACTAACCCGTTCCGCCCTCTCAAAATCCACCACTGAACAGCTTCCTCTAACTCCTTCTCCATTTTTTTATACTTCTCACTCACAACGCCCAACTCCTCAACAGCTTTCCTTCTCTTCTTAATAAAATCCTTACGCTTCACCGAAATTAACGTCACTTCTTGTCGAGCTAACTTTAGCTTCTGGTGTACCAGGCATCTGGCCAGTATGAGATACTGGTGTTAGTTTTTGCCATGGACCATGAACCCACCATTAAAATTCCAAAACTTTAGACGACCAGCTATTAAAGATGAACATATAAGAATCATGGTTATAGATAAGAAGTCTACTTGAACCTCATGTTTAAAATTATGAACCTTAACGATCAACTACACCTCTTTGACCATATTCTATCTAGGCTTCTTACATGTTTAAGCATGTTTGCCATGTATTAGTTAAAGTATTGTAGCCCAATATGTTAACACATTTTCACGTAACTGGAATGGTGGGTATGTGGGTAACGGGTTAAAATGGATGCATATAAAACATAAGCCAATTTTACCCATTTCATGTCAGGAATATTGACCACTGTGACATATGTTGCTGCTGCATAATTGAGATCTAAACTTCCAATGATGTTCAAGTGTGTTTATTTTTTCTTCTTAAATGGGCATACAATGTGATCATGATTTAGATTTTGGCTTTGCTTATTGTTGCATACCGGGTCACATAGGAAACACTGCAACTGGTGGTAAGTACTCACATGGTCCCTTGTCATCTTAGCCATCCACCATCGTTAATAAATGACCTATATTGACCTAACTCCCAACAATTGCTAATCATATTAATTAGCTTATTTGGAATAACCACCATTTCATTACCGCCACTTATAACGCTCAAATTATGCATGTTTTTAGTAGCATTATCCGTGCTTTTATGTATGTTATTTGGTTATAATTATATGATTTTGTTAATCGTATAAAAGTATGTATGCTAGTTCATTTGTAGCCAAGTACAGGAAAGTGGAGAAAAAGATGGAAAAGGAAGTTAAAAAAACGAAGATTTATCCATGTACGAAGAATTCCTGTCAAATGCAAGTCTTGCAGAGTATATTCGAGAAAATAAAGTGATCAAGATAGTGGTCCAAAGACTCAACAATCTAAACTACCTTATAATGTATTTAGGACTTGCGGAAAACTAGAAGGGGGGGGGGGGGTTGAATAGTTTTACCAATTAAAACTTCGTTTTAAAACATTTAGATCAACTATCTATTTAGATGTGTATGTTGGACGTTGATAGATAGATATATAAAAGTGTAATGAAAGATAAAGAGTAAGAAGCACAAAACCACAACGCGAGTATTTATAGTGGTTCGGCTACAAGGACACCTTCCTTGCCCTACTCCACTCCGCGAGTCACCTACTCGAGAGTTCGTAATCACTACACAACACCGACTCCTTATGGTGGAGAAAGCTTCACAACGTCACCTACACTTTATCCGGTACAAGGCTAGATATCGGGTCCTTTTCACCAAGGAAAACCAATCCTATCACAACGTCGCCTACCCTTTATTCGGTACTAGGCTAGATACCGAGTTCCATTACAATGGAGGAAATACTACCCAACACTACATCAATCACCTAACCCCAAAGGAAATCTACTCCTTATAATATCAACAAGGATAACAATATCCTTTGACCCAATACTAATCAATCTTGTACATCGAATCACACCATATCGAATGTACATCTTAGGCACCTTTCACTAATGCCTTTGACTAGATCTTCACGACACCCTTCACTAATGTCTTGTGACTTGACTTCTAGGCACCCTTCACTAATGCCTACAATACGGACGATCGACACCCTTCGCTAATGTCTTCATCTTGACACTTGAGACATCTTTCACTAATGTCTTCAACACTACACTTCTTAGTAGAAAGAAAAGAACCATCAACAAGAGGAATTCAGTAGTCTTGATGATGAGGAAGCATGGCAACTCATGGACTTGAGCTTGCTTGACTTCAAAGGTGGTGATCTCGCCTTTAAGAGGAACCTAGAGGATCACACAAAAACAAAAACTACATACATAGATCACTTGGATCGGGGGTTAGAGACTTTTTAACTCAGAGAGAAAGTATGTGAGAAAGGGGTGAGAAACAATGAAGAAATGGCTCACTATTTATACAGAGAAAATGTCTACTGTTCCACGGATCCCACAGATCCCTCCCTTAAGGGATCCGTCTAGTGTAAAGCTAGGGATCCGTGGGACGCTCCTCTTTGCCCATGGGTATTTTGGTTGTGGGTCATGGGTCATGAGTTATGGGTTGATCCATGGGTATTTCTTTAGATACAATGTACCTAATGGGTGCAATGCACCTAGTCAAATGGGTGTGGGTCAATACCATGGGTTGTAGTTTTTACCCATTTATAACACATACTAGTTATGTATATATTTGCCCAATATGTAAACACTAGTTGTTGTACATATGTATTACTAAATCATAAAATCACTTATACTTGTTTTAGTGCTTTATGTGAGAACGTAGGTGTGTTAGAAACTATTGGCTCAAACCATTTACGTACTTGATTTGTTTCGTTAAAATGATTTTACGTTTGTTATCGACAAAACATTAGAAGATCGTAAAATATAAATAAACGTTTTTACGGCTTAGTTGTATTAACAATCTCCCCCATTTTGTTGATGACAAAACATAAAATTATTTTAAGGAAAAAACTAAAATTCGTAAAAAAGTTTGAATTTGTAGTTTTTACTTTCTTCTCCTCCCTTTTTGTCGAAACAAAAAAGAGATTCGAAAATAAACTAACACATTGTTTTAAGAAAAATATGCGAGAAAAATAAAAGAAAAATAATATAGAGAGCAAGTAACGGGAAAAGATCTCGTCTTAAATCTTCCTTGACGAGTCCATCCCTATATGAGGGCGTCAAGAAAAATAATACTAAGCTAGTTCTTTTGCAACTAAGTTTGCAAAAGATTTCGTCTATGTGACGAATATGCTCCCCCTTGATGATTGCAACTTTGCAAAGGGACGTCATGAAATGTAATCCTAATATTGCAAGTGATTTTGCAATGTATTACTTTGACACAAAGCTCCCCTAGCTTTAGGATGTCAAAGTCTTCATGTGTAAATTTAAAAACTACAGAACAAAGGTTAGCAAGTATGATGCATAATTTCCTGCAAATATGATTCAAGTTAGTAGAAAAATAGTTTTCTGCTGTACGGATCCCACGGTTCCCTCCATGGGGGGATCCGTCTAGGCAAATATTAGGGATCCGTCTGGCTGATGACTAAATTCACCAATGTTGATATAACAAATAATGTTAACATCAAAGTGAGATATGTATTATACAACATAATCATATACTCAGAAATGTAGCAAGCATCATGTAATTTCATTTAATAAAACTAGAGGTATGATATACATGACTCTAAAAACTAAGAAAATGAACGATACATGACTTGGAATTACTAGACTTATCTAAGTAATGCTTGATACTAGGACACCACTAAAATCCTCTAGCTCAAGTTTGTTTAGGTTTAATCTCGTCGAAACGTTCGAGGAGGTAATGGAACATGAAACGTTGATCTTTCCGTACTTCATGTATCAAACTTTCAACATGTTGACAATGATAACAATCTTTGTCATGGCTAGGTAGTGGTGGTGGAAGAAGAGAAATTGCTTGATGCGAAGGATCAAGTTGAGCGGGTTGAGGAGCCTCAAACGACGGAGGGATTGGTGGAGGCACATATGAAGATGGCTCGACCAAGAATGATGGTAGTGGTAGAGAAGTGTCAACTTCCATATGGTCGGGTGGTTGAATTTGATAATTTCTCATAATCCAAATGGGATTATTTAATGGTAACAGCGAAAAGGAAGCCGGAGCTAGTGTTGACT
This sequence comes from Chrysanthemum makinoi, assembly GCA_910596185.1. Taxonomy (NCBI): domain Eukaryota; kingdom Viridiplantae; phylum Streptophyta; class Magnoliopsida; order Asterales; family Asteraceae; genus Chrysanthemum; species Chrysanthemum makinoi. The sequence goes on along the minus strand of OU343220.1, from coordinate 41,218,329 downwards.
CAACACCTTGATTTTGTACCATTATTCCTCCTAATGAGGAGAATGTTGCCGGCGGAGGAGGATGAGACGGCCTCGGAGGCAAATCCTCTAGATTGAAGAGGTGTGGTGATGAGAGTGGAGTTGTAAATGAAATAGCTCTAGGCACCAATGGTGATGGTTTAGTGGAAATGGGATTGTTTGGTTTAGGAGGTATGGTGGTGTTTGGCATAGGTAGTTTTATGGGAACTATCCTTTTGGGGATTGGTTTGATTGGTGGAGGAGAAATCCTTGCATTTGTGGACTTGACCGGAGATGATTCGGTTGAAGAAATTTCGTGTACAACACGAGCAATTTTCTTGGGTGGTTCTTTGGTGGATGAGTTACTACTTGGAGCTTTCCTCATGATGAGATGATTTCAAGAGGTTTGTAAAGATTTCTAAGTGCTAAAAATGAGGATGAAGATGATGACTTTAGGAGTCCTAACAATATGGTTTATAAAGCAAGGGATTTGGCAAGTGCATTTAAGACTTAAGCCACTAATATTCATTGGAATGTGATGATTAACATGCACAAGAGTCAACTTCAGAGTTGTACTGATCTAGGAACTCATTTAAGATGAGATGGAGTGTTTAAGTTACCAAGATGAGCTTGAAATGATTGTTTTAGCTAGAGTTGACATGAATCTGTCATACGGATCCCACGGTTCCCTCCAATGAGGGATCCGCTTAGGCTAATCCTAGGGATCCGTCTCTTAGCAGTTAGGAAAAGATAGCAATAATGTTTTGTAAGGTCTAATGCCTATTCCTTCTTGAGTGTTGTAGTCCATCTAAGTGTCATAAATGAAGAGATGCTTAAATACTTAAGGGTAATGAGTGATGTAGCTAATGATTGGTTTTTATGGAAGAGGTTGGAACTTTTAAGAGTACCAATGGGTGACAAAAGATGACACTAAAGATTTGAGAGTGTCAAATGGAGCTAAATGATCCTAGAGATCAGATAGTAACTTAGGATAATATCTTGGAGGATATCCTAAAGGCTTAAGATGGAATAACTAGAATTTGATCAATTTCGACCAATTTTGAGGTAAGGATGAGAGATTTCCAAAGCTAGATGTTTTAACATGTGAGGGATCATGTATGAGTATAAGAGAGGAAGAGTAATGAGTTTTGGTGAGACGATAGATCTACGGGTGTTTCTAGTGTGACCTAAATGCGTTATGTGTGAGTATGGAAAATCTACTCAATTTTGATAAGGACTCAATTTGCCTTAAGACACTATGTCTAGCTTAGTATGAAGTGGTCTAAAGACATGTTTGAAATACAATTATTGCAATTGCATTTTCTGTTTGCAGGATCCCACGGTTCCCTAAGAGTTAGGATCCGTCTAGCACAAACTTGGGGATCCGTCTATCTGCTAAGCAAAACCTTTACAAAAGGTATGCAATGATTTTGACAATGCATCATATTTCAAGGTTAGTTTAAGAGTATCTAACAATAAGATATCAAATGTAAGATGTTTTATTTCATGAAAGAAATTGGATTACATTGATAAAGCATGGATACTAAGGATTGACCTTATTTAGAAAGAAGACTAAGTTCCTTGAGTGTTTTCGCTAGATGGGTCATCAAATGGTTGATGAGTGTTTGCCGATTTAGGAATGAAGAAAGTCTTCATGAGAGATGTGTTTAGAGGTTCCATCATCTTGTTCACAAGTACGTACAACGGACTTTGAAATTGAGGATGAAAGTACATGATGTTATGATAAAGGCGCGTCAAGAACATTCCATAAGGGATGAGTTTATTCTTGGAGCCTTGAAGATTTACAAATCGCCTTGCGAAGAAGTAGGCGAGATTGTATGGTTGTTGTGTTAGCAAACAATACATTATGTGAGCACAACAAGCGGGAAGGATTTCTCGATTTCCCCTAAGGCTCCAAACATTTTCAACTAGGATGAGTGCAAGAGGCTTGTACTCTTCTCGGATGTCCCGTGTAAAGATAATGTTTGGATCGGAGTAATATGGTCGAGGTTCGCATATCATGCGAGTCAAATCTTCCGGGGAGGGTATGTGTGAACAATATGGACTATTTTCTTCACGAAAGTTGAAGAGAGAATCAAGAGACCAATCTTCGGTGAAGGCACATTGTCCATGATTTGGAATTCGGAGGATGTGGGCAAATTGCCCAAGAGTTAAACAAACTTTTGGTTTTTGATCCAAAACCAAAGAGATAGAGAGCGATCCTCGTTACAAACGAGTTCAACTTGACAGAGGAGTTCCAATACAAACCTCGGACATATTTTCTCGTTAATTTCGAGAAGAAATTCTAGTCCTATGGCTCAAAAGGAAGTATTGACACCTTCTTCGAATTGTAAAGGGGTGTCAACAATACGTCCTTCGTGGAAGTGACAGGTTTCGAGATTATTGAACCCACGGACATGGTTGCCAGGTGTGTTGGGCTCAAGAGAGATGTTAGGAGTGTAGACGCTAGTGAGTGAAAAATCGAACTCATATTCATGCGACATAGCGAAACCTATAGAAAAGGTTAGTTAATAGGAAGTGATGTATTGTGGGCAAACCAATGATTACCTAACGTTTTTACTAGATTTTTATTAACAATGATACTTAACTCACTTAATGTTTGACATTCTAGTGAAACATTACTTTTAGAAAGAAAGCGGTTTTTATTTTGCATGAAAAACTATTATCCAGGAGGACGGTTCCATTTTATAAGAGATCCGGCTAGTATACCTATCGGGATCCGTGGATCTGTAGTAACAGAGACAGATTTTTTATAAAAACATAATTTTTATGGTTTTATACCAAGATATGTGTATTAGCCTACATTTTCTTTTAACATGCATTAATGATTTCTAATGTATTACAAGAAAGATACGAAAGATATAAATCAAAGAAAATGACAAACACATTAAGATAATAAACTTGGTAAACTATAATATTAGTAATATTTCATTTCAATGCTAAGAATGATACAAAGGATTGGGTATATAACCCCAACGTATATTAACAACACAAAGTATATGTCTCTGTATGAGAGGTTCATCATAGGTAACACAAGAGCGATGAGCATTAAGGCGATGAGCACGAGAGCGATGTAAACCATGTTGATGACGAAACTTCTTGGTTTTGGTTTGAGATGAGATGAGATGAAGAGGAAGATGAAGTTTTGAATGAGAGGCAATTTTTGAAAGTGGAAGATTTGAAAAAGTGGGGATTTGATAGAGTGGACGACGGAGGGTTTATTTATGGGGAAGGATGAATTTTTGAGATTTGTGTTTTGTTTTATCATTAGAAAGATATGATTTTTGGATTAAGTGAAATAAAACACAAGTTTTATATACCACGACTTTAGAAGAAAAAGTAACACGTATGTGAGAAAGGCTTCCTAATGAAGCTACATGTAATACATGTATATGTACAAAAGATAATCATATAAATACCTATGTAAGCATACTTATTTATCAAGGTAATGTTATTTAGAGATAAGTAGAAAGTCATACCTCTAATTCACCTAGGAATGTCTTTACAAATGACACAACAAATGTCAGTAGACAATTCCGGCTCCTTTGTGTTTAAGATACCTTCTTAGGGAATGTATTCTTGTTACCAAGAGATTCCTATGGCTTGGTAGGTATGAGCTTTAACTAAGCAACATGACAAATAGGACTATTGCAATTAAATGAAGAATAAATAATAAGAAAAATGTTGTCATCTAATCAATATCCAAGCAAAGAGTTTTAAAAGACATGGTGTTTGTTTTAATGAAAAACCTTCTTTGTAGTTTTCAATTAACTATTGATCGTATCAAGTTAAATAAGTACAATATACTTTAAGAAACTTGGTAACGAAGCTCTGATGCCAATTGTGGAAAACTAGAAGGGGGGTTGAATAGTTTTACCAATTAAAACTTTGTTTTAAAACATTTAGATCAACTTATGTCAATCTATTTAGATGTGTATGTTGGATGTTGATAGATAGATATATAAAAGTGTAATGAAAGATAAAGAGTAAGAAGCACAAAACTACAACGCGAGTATTTATAGTGGTTCGGCTACAAGGACACCTTCCTTGCCCTACTCCACTCCCCGAGTCACCTACTCGAGAGTTCGTAATCACTACACAACACCGACTCCTTATGGTGGAGAAACCTTCACAACGTCGCCTACACTTTATCCGGTACAAGGCTAGATACCGGGTCCTTTTCACCAAGGAGAACCAATGCTATCACAAAGTCGCCTACCCTTTTATCGGTACTAGGCTAGATACCTAGTTCCATTACAATGGAGGAACTACTACCCAACACTACACCAATTACCTAACCCCAAAGGAGATCTACTCCTTATAGTATCAACAAGGATTACAATATCCTTTGACCCAATACTAATCTATCTTGTACATCGAATCACACCATATCGAATGTACATCTTGGGAACCTTTCACTAATGCCTTTGACTAGATCTTCAAGACACCCTTCACTAATGTCTTGTGACTTGACTTCTAGGCACCCTTCACTAATGCCTACAATACGGATGATCGACACCCTTCGCTAATGTCTTCGTCTTGACACTTGAGACATCTTTCACTACTGTCTTCAACACTACGCTTCTTAGTAGAAATAAAAGAACCATCAACAAGAGGACTTCAGTAGTCTTGATGATAATGAAGCATGGCAACTCATGGACTTGAGCTTGCTTGACTTCAAAGGTGGTGATCTCGCCTTTAAGAGGAACCTAGAGGATCACACAAAAACAAAAACTACATACATAGATCACTTGGATCTGGGGTTAGAGAGTTTTTAACTCAGAGAGAAAGTATGTGAGAAAGTGGTGAGAAAAAATGAAGAAATGGCTCACTATTTATAGAGAGAAAATGTCTACTGTTCCATGGATCCCTCCCTTAAGGGATCCGAGGGATGCTCCTCTTGCCCATGGGTATTTTGGTTGTGGGTCATGGGTTATGGGTTGATCCATGGGTATTTCTTTAGATACAATGTACCTAATGGGTGCAATGCACCTAGTCAAATGGGTATGGGTCAATACTATGGGTTGTATTTTTTACCCATTTATAACACATACTAGTTATGTATATATTTGCCCAATATGTAAACACTAGTTGTTGTACATATGTATTACTAAATCATAAAATCACTTATACTTGTTATAGTGTTTTATGTGAAAACGTAAGTGTGTTAGAAAACTATTGGCTCAAACCATTTACGTATTTGATTTGTTTCGTAAAAATGATTTTACGTTTGTTATCGACAAAACATTAGAAGATCGTAAAATATAAATAAACGTTTTTACGGCTTATTTGTATTAACAGGACTTTCTAAAGAAGGAAGTCTTAATTTTTTAAGCCTACACATCTTACTATCATTAGTAATTCATATAATTAAATTCTACACTATAATAATTGCATTATAATGTACACTAATGACACATTGAATTTTGGTATTAAAATGGATGTTACAAACTTACAATAATACTAATTTTTTAGTTGTAATTTTTATCATAAACATTCAAGTTATACAAAGTTCAAATGAGTATAAGTATGAATATCTATATTTGGATTGATATACTTTACGGGAATTCAAATACGCATCTACTCTTTTCGAACTTTCAAACGGGTAAACCGTCTTAATACTAACTCTCATTGCATATCGCTTAAAGATCAAGGTACGAGAAAACTGGCATGTTAAGTACCGCCGCTGCTTTGCGCGGGTACTATGCTAGTAAATTTCAATAAGGAAAACGAGAAATAAATGAAGAAAAGAAGCTCAAATGAAGAAATATTGGAAGACTCGTTGTTCCGACACACCTTCACCATTTTGGCCATATCTTGAGCATACGAACTCCGATTCAGTTGATTCAAGAGGCCACGGAAAGAGAATTAAAAGGGCTACAACTTTCATGTTTGTCATTTCTGTCAAACTGCTCAACCGATCGGTCAAGCCCCGAAACCAATTCGGCTGGAGCAAACATTTCAGCGAAACCGATCAGTTACCACCCGTAACCGATCGGTTGCTCTAATCTAACCTCACCAAGTAAAATTTAATGCAATATTAAGTACCATGAAGCCTTGTGTTCGATCATATGTCTCTAATAACTCCTGAACCTGCTACTTTATGACACTTAGTGCCCAAGTTTTATGCTTAGAGGCTAAGGGTTGATTTCTACTATATATAGGAGTGCTTAGTCTTGGTTTTGAGTGTGAAACTCTATCCTCCACCCTTAAGGACGAATTTTCACCAACTTATCTCTCCCAAAAGACCTCAAACACCTTTGCCATTTCCAGGAGAGTGCACAAAACATTGAAGCCAAGTGTTGGGCATAGTTTTTCGGTTTTGTTTGAACTTGTAGTCAATTGGATGGTTGAAGGTTGCTATAATCCTTCATCTTTTTCTATTTGTAATTCATACTTTGGGTAAACCTTGTTACTTTTATATTTCAAGATATTTGTTATTGATATGATTATTGAGATTTTGTGTTTGATTGAAATAACCATGATGTCTTGATACTTGTTTGGCTCATATGAGAACTTGTGATAAAGGGATGTTTGGATATTTGTAGTGTTTGTTTGGAATATGATGATAACATCATATTTGGTTAAATTGGAACTTGTTCTTGTTTATTGTTTTGATTAATTATTGTTGAGTCTAAATGTCGAAAGGATTCTCAATAGTAGTTGATTTTAATTCATTAGTCGACGAATGTGTTGGTCTTGTACTTTGTGACGATTGTATGAGAAACTTAATAAACATAACAAGTAAAGGTTTAATTTAGATTTAAGGCCGAAAGGAGTATTATGAATATATGTTTTAATCATCTTTCAAGTAAATGGAACTTCACGAATTAATAACATTAAAGTCTAAAGGCCGAAAGGGATTCTTTGTTGTTTTTGGTTAAGCCATAAGCTCATGACATGACTAGTTGATTGAGGCTTATGCATATTTGATTTATAAAATACTAGACTATTATTATCGGTTCAATAGGTCGAAAGTTTACCTTTGATAATATGTTTTCCAAACTAAACATCCTAATATCCATGTGATCATTTGTCTAAACATGTATGTTCTTTGTGTGCTTGTTCTCATATTGCTTTTCTTGTTGGCTTGATCCGTGACAATCATAATCATCAACTTGTTACTTGCTTAAATAAACAAACGACACTTGAAGTGCAACCAAATCTCTTGGGACGACCTTGACTTACCAAACCCTATACTACAACTTGACTAGGTATACTTGCCCGAATGTGTTCCTAGTTAACTGGTAATTCTTGTTTATAAATTTAAAGCTCGGTGTGAATGCATCAACCACTCATGGTCATGGTGGTACAATACAGATAAGCAGATAAAAAATCCACCCAAAAAGTTGAATGCTTTATAACACAATATAAGATATGCAATCCTAAACACCCCATGCACTTGAAACTAATACTAAAAGCAAGTATTTTTCTTCCACAATTTTAACCCATTTCATAGTTTTCTTGTTCTTTACTTCTTTACTGGTATCGTCTAAAAATGACTTCAAATAAGCAACTAAAAGTGGTTATTTGGCAGTAACATAAGCCAATTTAAAGCATCCCGAACAGTAATTGAAACCACACTAAATATTAACATATAAGCCGATAAACTTAAGTGTTTCTGCAAACTTTTGTAATATACAGATCTTTGTTAGCTTGTAAACAAATGAACCATGGTTATTAGATTATGTGGCTACTTAAAAGTCTACAACCTGCTCATACTTTTAGGGATACATGACGAGGGTCGATAAATGTGTTAATGGTTCATTGTGCCATTCGAGAACCAGTATTAGAATGGTAGAAAGTAGAAACCACTTTTTTGCAGACCCCAATTTGCGTTTGCTACTTTTGTTGAGCTTATTAAAAATTTGATAAGATCTTTTTTTATAGCTTATATAAGCTAAAGCTCATTAAACCATAAAAATGAGCTTTTAATATCTCAAAAGAAGCTTAAGCAATTATCCCATGTAGTTTAGGAATAAAGCTTAATTAATGGTTCCCCAACCCTTGCAGCAACAACCAAACACCAAACGCTAACTAATGTCTAATATCAATATCCTAATAATCTTTTGTTTTTCTTTCATAATCATCGAGAGCGAATTGAATGAAACCTAAAAAAAAAAAACGAGATGAAGCTTCAGAAAAATACCGATATAGATTTGAGATGAACAATCAAAAACCGCAGCAGCATGGTGGATGGTGGATGGAAGTGATTTAAGTGAATGAATGTGTGGTGAGGAGAGGGAGCTTCTATTTTATTTTTTTATTTTTTTTAAAAGATACATTCTTTGCTTGGATTTATAAACAATAGCATTGGGGCCCATGTGTTTTTGTGTTTTTTTTACCAATGTGATTAAAAAATAATAATAATAATAATTCTTTTTACAAATAAGAAAATAATTAGTATTAAATATTTTTCAAGAAAAAAAAATGTTTGAAAAAAATATTACTTAATAAATGAAGGTTGAGTTTTTTTAAATGAAAAAGTCCTCACTCGAGGTTTTATTTTATTATATAAAAGATACGTAGTATTGTTGTTTGAGTCTCTGTCTTGGTGGCCATCGTGTATGGCGCTTTTTCCCTTTTAATTAAGATTTTAATATAACCCTTAATGAGAACCTTAGCACACAGGCGAGCTTGCTAAAGTCTAATGAAGATTTACTTTAAGTAATGGGCTTTAGAAAAACAAACCATGAAGATAAGAAAATCTTTAATCTAATGGGTTTACATGGCCCAGAAATATAGCAAACCAAGATGATAATTGCTACCTGAGTGTTCACAGAGCCCAGAAATATAACAAACCAATAAAATCTTTAATCTAATGGGTCTACATGAGCCAAAGTAGCCACCTGAGTGTTCACAGAGCCCAATGTATCTTGAAGAGACTGGACTGAAGAATGAAGACCCGGAACATTTGCAGATTTGAGCGTTTCGATCAGTTCAGTGAGGCTGGAGGATTGTTTCAAATACGCCTCAGTAGCCTCCAGCACTTTAGAGTTGAGCGATGGGTCTTCTTTGAAAGAATCCCTGATTTCATCTATCTTTGTGTCAACACCCTGAAGGTGTTATAAGAATTTAGCCATATTTTCATCCAGTCTGTGAATATTGTCTTACATCAGATCCCTGTGCTCATGAACGTTTTCATCAAAAGCTCGTACCTCAGCTCTCAGATATGCATATATAACTGGCACCAGCCTCAGTATGTTGTTCCCATAATGTTTCAGTGACCCCGGAGTATAGCTTCCTTGAAGCTTTGGTGATCCACTGAACAAGCTGCCTCTTGGTTAGTGGAAGAACATTATCAAATCTTTGGAATTCATCAGTGGAGGAAGAGGAGTCATTATTGTCAGGCTGGAATGGTGATTCAGCATGCTCCTGTGGATCAGGCTTAGGTTCTTGTTCAGAATGAACCTCAGCGTCCACTTCTTCCCCTGCTGATAAAATAACATCTTCACTTTCATCAAGTTCATCATCGGAGAATAGTATTCCAGTAACATCAGCAACAGTCAACAAGGGGGTGGTGATGGGTTCCATATCAGCGGGTGGTATTAATCCCTCTGAGTCTTTGTCCCCCTTTGACCCCTCAGACACTGGTGGGCGTTTCCCAGTGCCTTCTCTGGAGTCAGGATTGGTTTTGGGTTCCGTATCGGCGGGTTGTTCATGTCCCTCCGAGTCTTTGTCCCCCTGAGACCCCTGAGACACTGATGGGTTTTTCCCAGTGCCTTTAGCAGAGTCAGTGAAGGTGGTATCCCTATCAGCGGGTTGTTTGGTTCCCTCTGAGTCTTTGGGATCAATCAGTGTGCCCTCAGACAAAGGCTTTGATTTGCTAATGTCATCCTGGGGCGTTGTGGAAGGCGCTCCCCTACCAGCGGGTTGTATGTTTCCCTCTGGATCTTGGGGAGTAGTAGTTGTGACCAAGGGCACTGACTGTGATGTATCAGTGTCCTTCGTTGTCATGGGGGTGGATGTTGCTTGGTCACCAGTGGGTGGCAGATCAGTCTGGGGTTTTCTTTGCCTTTTGGCAAGTGTTCCTGAAGCCTCATGGCCCTGATACTTGGGTTTGGTCTTAGTCCCAGTCTGAGACTTCCCCTTTCTCTTTATAGGAGCAGGGTTAGGAGACACTGATTCCCTCTAGTTGTTTACATCAACCATATGGGCCGTCAATTCAATATTAGTGACAAGGGATGGGTCCTTTTGAAAATTTGATTGGCTCAGGATGCCAGGTAAAGCACCAAAATTTTCTTCCTGAGGATAATTTGTACCCAGTAACACTTGCAAAGCACAAGAGACAAACCTAGGATACGAAACGTATTTCGTCCTAGTTTTGCTCTGTAGCTTGGTTACGAGATCACTGTAAATGATCTCCCCTATGTCGACATTGACCCCATTCATCAAGCAGTATGCCATCATCAACTGAATAGAGTTAACTTGTTCAGTGGATGAGTGGTTCCCGCCGAGGACCTGAATCACAAAAGTGAATAGGATCCTCCAAGCCACGGGAAATGAACTTTTGGTGACTGGGGTCTTGTCCAAAAAAGTTGGATCTAAAACGATTTGTTTTAACCCATCCTTCACTGTGGAGGGTTCAGGATGGGCGACATAAACACCTTTGTTGTAGTCTAACCCTGTGGAGGTGCAAAAAGTTTTATAATCCAGGGTGAATTGTTGCCCCCTGTTAAGACTGAACCTGATGAGATATTCCCTGAGTGGTCTAAGGTTGTTCTCATCTGTAGAGGGTGTCGGGTCAAAGGCCTTAGTTGTTGCCCAAAACTCCCTAAGGAGGTTTTGGTACAATATTGAGGGACACTGAACAAAGGCCGTTTTCAGTGGGCAGTTATATAGAAATTTCATAATGTTCTTATAGGCTGGGACATTTTGAGGATATTCAAAATTGCCTATGACATTATTTGTTTTAAATTCAACATTGCTAAGATCACCTACCCACTGTGAAGCAAACTGAAGAGATTATGTTCTTGCCATTTCCATTAAAAAGGTTTTAGGGTTTTGAGAAAAATAACTTGACAAGAACAATCAAAGGTTTTTGAATCTCTTAAGTTTGTGATGAAAAACTTTTGTAAAGGTTTACAAAGAAGATTTTTCAGAAAAAAATTTGAAGAGTTTGAAGCAGACACAAATTTTTGAGTTTGAGAAAAGATTTTAGCAGAGTTTTGTTACAAAAACAATTTGTGTGTGTGTTTGTGTTTGAGAAGGGGGTATTTATAGAGTGGTGTGAGGGGTAAAATGTGCATAAATGGGAATTTGTAAAGTCAGTTTATGAAAACGTTTTGAATCTCCATATTTAATGCCACCACTCCATTACCCGCAGTAAAATCCTGTTTTACAAGGGAACAGTTGTAGTGCACAGTAAAAGTGCACTTTTGCAGTAATAAAATATCAATAAGATATTTCATGTGAGAGGAGACATTTAATGCCAAGTGGGGATAAGGTAAGTTTGTGAGGGACCCTTGATATGGTTGACAGTAAAACAAAGAGACATATATTCCTATATTAAATTGGCATAGTTACCAACCTAGGACATTTAAGTAAGTGATACTTGGATCATTTAGTTACTTATTTAATGCTCAATATTAACTGTCAGGGTCCCTAAATGAGTCATACTCATTCAGTGAGAGGTTGTATTGTGGGTTTCGTTCAGGGAGGAGGAACCATTTCAGAGAACTTAATGAGATTGGTTTTCAGATGCCTGACCTTCAATGTCAAGCATTCCCAATTCAGCTTTCAGTCTCCTGAAGGTAGGTTCATCCAAGGGTTTGGTGAAGATATCAGCCAGTTGATATTCAGTAGGGAAGAAATGGAGTTCTATGTCTCCTTTCATTATGTGGTCCCTGATGAAGTGATATCTGATATCAATGTGTTTGGTTCTTTGATGAAGGACAGGGTTGTTGGAGATTGCAATTGCACTGGTGTTGTCACAGAAGATGGGTACCATTTTGTAATGGATCTCATAGTCACTGAGTTGACTTTTCATCCATAAAACATTGGCACAGCATCCTGCAGCAGCCACATACTCAGCTTCAGCTGAAGACATAGCCACTGATTGTTGCTTTTAGCACTCCAACAAACCAGTTTTCCTCCAAGAAATTGACAGGACCCTGAGGTACTTTTTATGTCCATGTTGCAGCCAGCATAATCAGAGTCAGAGTAACCTTTGAGATCAAACCCTGAGCACTTTGGATAATAGAATCCAAGGTTTGGGGTTCCCTTCAGGTATCTGATTATTCTTTTGGCTGCAGTAAGGTGGGATTCTTTGGGATTGGACTGATATCTTGCTATTAGACAGACTGAAAATTGTATGTCTGGTCTAGTAGTAGTTAGATACACCAGTGAGCCAACAATCCCTTTGAAATGGGTTTGATTTACTGATTTGCCAGTGAGATCAGGTCCAAGGTTGTTATGAGGGACCATTGGTGTCTTCACTGAGGCAAAGTCAGATATCTCATATTTCTTCAAGAGATTTCTGGTGTACTTCTCTTGACTGACGGATATTCCTTTATCAGTTTGCCTAATTTGTAGTCCAAGAAAGTATGTGAGTTCACCCATCATGCTCATTTCAAACTTCTTTGTCATCAGTTTTTCAAACTGTTTGCAAAGTTTGTAATTTGTTGAGCCAAAGATGATGTCATCAATATACACTTGAACTAGTATCACATCTTGTTTTGTCCTATAGACAAACAGGGTGTTGTCTATCTTTCCTCTGACAAACTTGTTTTATATCAGGAAGGCTGAGAGAGTTTCATGCCATGCTCTGGGAGCTTGTTTAAGTCCATAGAAGGCTTTGTCAAGCTTGCAAACATAGTCAGGGAATTCACTACTCTCAAAACCTGGAGGTTGCTGAACATACACATCTTCCTTGAGATCACCATTTAAGAATGCACTTTTAACATCCATTTGGTAGACCCTGAAGTTCATGTATGTTGCATATGCAAGGAAGATCCTGATGGCTTCCATTCTTGCAACAGGAGCAAATGTCTCATCATATTCAATTCCTTCTTGTTGACTGTAACCTTTGGCTACAAGTCTGGCTTTGTTTTTAATGACAGTGCCGTTTTCATCAGTTTTGTTTCTGAAAACCCACTTCATTCCTATGACAATGACATCCTGAGGACATTTGATCAAGTCATGACCTTGTTTTTATCAAACTGTTGCAGTTCTTCTTGCATAGCCTGAACCCAGCTTGGGTGTTTTAGAGCCTCAGTGACACTTTTGGGTTATATTTCTAATAGGTAATCAGCATATAGACATTCATTGGCTGAAGCTGCAGTTAACTTAGCAGCCATGCTTCTAGTGAGCATGCCCTCATTGGGTTCATCAATAATGTTTACATGTTCAATGTCCTGAGATTTTGTCCACTTACTTTGTGGTCTAGGATCTGAGCTTGAAGAGGTCACTGGAGACTCAGGAGTGAGTTCTGGTGCATGAGCCACAAAATCATTAAGAACATCTGTTGAGATGTCTTGTTCAGGTTGAGGTTCTTGAATCACATGTTCCTGAACATTTGGTTCAGTATTACATATCCCAGTAGGGACTGATTGATTATCAATGAATTCACTGATAGTTGGTTGGGGAAGGTTGTGAGGTAAGACATAATATGAGATGTCAACATCAGCTTGATATGAGGAATTGAACTCAGTGTTGTACTCATCAGGAGGATATCTTGATGAATTATCAATTCCTATTTCCTCCACAGAGGTGTTGGTAAATCTGATGCTTTCAGAACTTTCATCAAAGGTGACATGAAAGGTTTCCTCAACTTGTTGTCTCCTTGTGTTAAAAACCCTGAAGGCTTTGGAGATCAGTGAGTAGCCTAAGAAATATCCATCATCAGCTTTTGCATCAAAGTTGCCTAGATGATCCTTGTGGTTATGAATAAACACAGGACATCCAAACACATGAAAATCTCATATGGGGTTTTATTATGTCTTTTGACAATGATTGACCTGTTTTGAGTGTAACAGGCAGTTTTAACTTCTTCAGTCCAGAAATGCTTTGAGAGGTATAAGGAGATGAGAAATTTTGAGAAATTCCTTTTTCATCACAGAAGCTCTCAAGCTCTTAATTTCTGAACTCAGTACCATTGTCATTCGATTTGTTTAACAGATAATGTCATTCGGTTTTCAATCTTCCTGATGAATGACATTATTGTATCAGCTTCCTGACTCTTTTTGGAAAGAAAGTATACCCAAGTGTATCTTGAGAACTCATCAACAATGACAAGTGTATACTTCTCATGCTGGATTGATCTGGGACTGACAGGTCCAAAGAGATCCATGTGCAGGAGGTGAAGGCAGCTTTTGATGGAGAAATTTTGTTTGGTTTTGAATGATGCTCTGTGGTGTTTACCTTTTTCATAGGCTGAGCATGGTTTGTCTTTTACAAAAACCAGTGATGGTAAGCCAAGGACCTTGTTTTGTTTTGCTAAGTTATTGAGGTTTTTGAAGTTTAAGTGTGAGAGTCTCTAATGTCACAGCCAATTGATAGATTCAGTGGCTTTAGCAAAGAGGCAAGTTCCATCTTGGGAGAGTGTTGACATGTCTAGCACATAAACATCATCTCTCCTAGGAGCTATCAACACAACTTCCTTGTTGGCATTGAAGATGGTACCTTGTTTGTCATTGAATTGCATAATGTACTTAGCATCACATAATTGACTGACACTTATGAGATTGTATTTTAGACCATTGACATAAGCTATTCTAGAGAAAACTATTCCATTGCAGTTTACTGAACCATAACCTTCAGTGGGACATGATGAGTTATCACCAAATACTACCTTGGGTCCTGGTTCCTCTACATACTTGTGCAGATACTCCTTCACACCAGTCATGCTTCTTGAGCATCCACTGTCTTGATGCCAAATAGGCTCCCTGGCGTGTCTCTGCACAAGTAGTAAACTGAATTAGTTTCTCTTAGTGACCCAGTTACTAGTGGGCTTGGGTCTCAAGGTCTCTTTGAATTTGATAATTGACTCATGGTCAGTGGTTGAGTGCATTGTGCAACCACATGTTTTGCATTTGGAGATTGAGGATGACTCAGTGACTCTGGGTTGTTTTGTACCTCTTCTTGCATGAATGACACTGTCATGTTAGGATGTCTCATGAGCTGGATTACCGCATATATCACAACATGTGTTCATGAGACAATCATCATGATGATGATCATTAAACCCACAGTGAGGGCAAAGAGGAAAAGGTTTTGCTCTATTCTTGGGAGCAGTTTTGGAGGATGAAGCATACTGATGACCAACTTTGGTATAGTTTGCTTTACTGACAGAACTTACATACTGTAAGTGGTCTGCAGTTCTGTGATCATCCTTTTTGCAGATCATACAAAAAAGGATTCTATAGCAGTTGTCAGTGGTATGACTGGTGTAATGACACAGCTCACACTTCTGCTTGGGTTTGTTGGTGGATTTTGACTTTGATGAGCTAGATGAGGCTGACTTAGTTTCCTTGATTGAATCAGGAGCTTTTTCGATGGATTCCATCTTTTCAGTCAGCTTCCTCACAAGCTCAGTCAGTTGCTGAATTTGGTCAGCTTCAGTGGGGACAGAGGATGTTGAAGTCTCAGTAGGAGTAGACTCTTGTTGAATTGGTTCTGTTGGTCTTTTCAGGATGGTTCTACCAAGTCCAGACCTTTCTTTTGGTGAGTGAGGATTGAATTGTAGAGGAGTAAGCTCAGAGCTTGGAGCAGCACCCTGAAGAGGTTTCAGTGGTGGAAGCGGTGTGTGAGATTCTGCTTCAGACTCAGAGATGTGTTCAGTACCACTGGGCACATCAGGGAGTCCTAGCATGCTCTTAAGAGCTTGACTCTCAGGCTCAAGAATCCTTCCAGAATCGAAATTTGGAAGCTTACTCTCAGGATTAACCCATTCAATCCAATCATCACGGGTTTGGGAATAGTCAACATATTGGTAATCATGCCACCAGATACAAATGGTTTAGGACCCTGGTCTTTGTTGAGAGAGTCAGGAAGATGATCTTCACCTAAGACTCTCTTCTTGCTGCTGGGGGCTCCCACAGCATCAAAGACCCTGGGATTCTTAGCAGTCTAACTATTAAGGATATCTTGAACCTTTTTGAGTTCGTCTTGAAGAGCCTGATTTCTTTTAACTAATTCAGTGTTTTGAATTTGCAAAGTGACAGCCTCAAGCTTAGCTTGTTTTAAAAGAAGCAGTTCATCCCTACACTTGTTCAATTCAAAACTTAGCTTCTTGTATTTTGAAAAAAGATTCAGTCTTTGCTCTTCTACGAACTTAAGGTCAACATTAAGATAATTCATATAGGACTGCCAATCAGAGTCATCATCCATAGAAAGTAAGATATTTACCTTCTTCATTGTGATATTGACCCATTCTCCATTCCTGGCATGATTCTTTCCAACAGCAAGCTTGTCCTCTTCTGAGAGGGCCATCAGTGCACTGACTTGCACCATTTCATCATCAGATGAGACTGGCTCTTCATCCCAGTCGAAGGTTTCAGCAACGAGGCCCTTGTTTTTACCCTGCACAGATTGAACACTTTTTTTTGTTTCTGAGGGACTGGCCTCAAGCAATGCAAGCTTAGCTTTTGCTTTCTTGTATTTAGCTTCAAAATCCACAGTTTTGTTTTGATCAGATTTTTTTTGAAAATTTTGATGAGACTGATAAATCTTTGGTTGAAATTTGCTAAAGCCTGAAGACTGATTAGACCCTGATGGTTTGTAAGAGGGTTCAAAAATTGTTTTTGAAAAACAGTCTTTTGCAAAATGGCCTCTTTTATGACACTTAAAGCATTCAGTGTCTTCAGTTGCTTTAGCAGTTGAAAAACCTTTGTTTCTTTTTATAAACCTTCTAGAGTTAGCAAGGAGTGCCCTTTCTGGAAATTCAGCGTTCAGGTCATTTAGGTACTCCTCACTTGATCTCTCATCAGGCTCATCATCTGAGTTTTCTTGGAAATCTTGAACCACATTGTTAGAAAAGAAAGCAGTTGATATTGGTGATGAGGTGGTGGTCAGGGACTTCTTGACTTCCTGAGACTTCTTTAAGTCAGGGTATCGTCTGTTGATGAGGTTTTCCTCATAGACAAATTTCCCATAAATTTCAGGAAGCTCAAGATTCTGGATATGATTAGCATTCCTAAGTCCCTGAGAGAAATTCAACCACTTCTCAGGGAGACTGTTGACAAAACCAACATTGATTTCATGTTTGGACAACTTAACACCATCATTTGACAGTTCATTTAAAAGAGTTTTGTACCGGGTGTAAGTTTGAGAGAGAGTTTCTGAGTCCTTAGCCCTGAAGGTGTTGTACTCAAGTTTCAGGTCCATTATCCTGTTTTCCTTGGTATCAGATGGACCTTCATGACTGTGGACCAGGTCATCCCAGGTTTGTTTAGTTGTACTACAGCTTATAACAGACTCCATAATATCATCGGGAAGACATGATATGATGATACTTTTGAGTCTTTGGTCCTGGTTGACCACTCTCCTTTCATCCTGAGTCTACTGAGCTTCAGGTTTAGGCAAACCTTCAACAGTCTTTGGGATAAATGGACCTTCATTTATACACTTGATATAATAAGGTTCCATCCCAATCAAATAGCAAAGCATTCGCTTTTTCCATTTGTTAAATTTGCCAACTTCAAGTCTAGGGGAAACAGCTAAATAAGCTCCACCCTTTTTGTCGACTAGTTGGGGTAGATCAATTTTAGCCATTTAGGATCCTAATTTAAAAACTTTTAGAGCGGCCTAAAAAAGAGTTTTATAATTAGCCTTGCTCTGATACCACTTGTTGTTCCCCGTTCACTATCGTTCAAAAACAATTAAGTACTTAAAAACAATTTAATAGTGAACAATGACTGAAATTAACATAAGTATAACACACAAAGTAATTTTCAGCATCATATTCTTTATTAGAAATCAATAAAAAAGAATACGTTACCCAAGTACTTGCGGAACAGTACTTGGGATTGAAATGACAAAGTTTGGTGACTCCTCTCTAAGCTCAGGCTAAGTCTGAGCACAACTCTTAGAACCCGCTGAGCTATCTCATGGATTAAGTTGTATTTGGAAGAGTGAAAAGATGGCTTGCGTGTATGTGTGTTTTTACAATTCACAAGCTTAACCTTTTCACTCCATCTCTTATGCTATTTATACATGTATGAGATTTAACTCTTTCCTAAGTGACAAACTGACATCTTACAGAAGACAAAATACTGATGCATTTTGTCTCTGTTTACAAAGATTATTTTAGGTAAGAGACAAGACTACTTTCCTAAGGTCAGTGATGACACTGAGCCTGATCTTTAGCCATTCAGGGAAAGTTGACTTTGGTTGATAAGGACTTCGTCTTATCTGATTCAAACTTATCCCGCCTTGTCCCACTCATTCTTCAGTCTTTACATCCTTCAGTCTTCTACTTCAGTTTGTCTTCAGTGTAAGTAGTTGGAGAGGAGTCTTAGGGATTCAGTGAGTTATTGTCATCACTCACTGAATCCATCATCTTCTTCTTGACTCAGTCTTCACCCTTTAAGTTCCGCCTAACTGAGTGGAGAGACTTCTTCATCGCCTCATACTGAGTATCCTGAAGATGACTCACTGAGAGACTATGCACTCAGTGACCTATTAGTGTTTAATGGACTAAACACTTGGGCTATTTTCTATTCAAATCCTAGATTAAGGGGTTTGGGTATTTACTGAACCCAACACTTAGCTAACCCTAATCAGTCCAGTTAATTCATTATTTATTCGGTTCAATGGCTAGTTTCTTAATGACTTTTGCAATCAACCCCTTAATCATATAGATTTGTTAATTAAAACGAACTGTTTGAACAATAAGAAACAACACTAAAATCAATTTACTTGTCAAACTATGATTTCCTAAATTTAATTCATTCTTAATCATTACGGTGTTAGGTTGAATCTAGGTTTGAAAAAAACATGGATGCATCATTAAGCGATAATTTTCACTATAGTTTTGTCCCCCTTAACTTAAAATCCTGACTCTATAAGCACACACATACTTGAGTTGTCAACTAAGATTCATATTGTTGTCTAATAAAATACTTATATTCAATAGCATCTAATAGCAACGAACTTTCTATAATGTTCACATATACGTTATGAACCTAATAAAATACCACAATACTCATCAAACTTTCAAGTTTTAGCTCGATATCATACTTTTGCTTTCGTGGCATGATCGGCAACGACTTCACCGGTTAAATTGCGTACGTGGATTTTGTTTATTTATTTTTTAAGTTAATTACGTGAAGTTTGTTGTTTCAAAATACCCATCAAATTTTTCACATGTTTCAAAATACCCATCAAACTTTGTCATATGTTCACTTATCATACATGGCCCTCATCTGACGCGAATCATAACTGTACAAATTTATGACGTAACATGTACATTCTAAAAAACGGGTGTTTGCTGATATCAACATAAAACAAACAAAGTTTGATTGGTATTGTGGTATGTTATTGGGTTCATAACTGATTTGTGAATATTTAAGAAAGTTCGTAGTTATTAGATGTCATTAACCCCTTTCATTAAACCATAAAGATTTTATGGTGGGTGTGTCATGCAATTCGAAAGCTGCATCACACATACTTTCTTTCCAAAATAGAATTTTATGACCAAAACCAGTACTAAAAATACCCAGTCCTGCCAGATATGGGGTAAGTAGAATGTAGATAGATCATACCTGTGCCTAAAGGAAAACCCGAAGGTAGGAAAACTTTAACCATTAGTGCGAGAGAGAAGAAAAAACAAAGCCATACAACTCCGCAAGCTTGAGGCCTAATCTATAAATAACCGGAAACCCACCATCAACTCCATAACCTTGCAGATTTATCATCTTTTTGGATCTTTTATCCAAGTTCTTTTTTCTTTTCTTATCTTTTTTTTCTTTTTCTTTTTCTATTTCCCCTTTTTTTTGGGATGGGGGGATCTGTTTCTTCCCCCTTTGGTGCATGGTGTACATTATTATTTTTATACTAGTTATAATGCCCGTGCACGCACATAGTTTTTTCTAAATTTTTTAATAATAATTTTTTATCAATTAAAAACAAATAGTTTAATTTTTATTTTTTTACTCATGTTTCTTCATTTTGGTTTATAATTATTTTTTGCGGACGTATTCATGGTTGGGTTGAAATGTTAATGCTATAAGTTCAGCTATTATAACATTTCATATATTTTTGTAAACAAATGAACCATGGTTATTAGATTATATGGCTATTTAAAAGTCTACAACCCGCTCATACTTTTAGGGATACATGACGAGGGTCGATAAATGTGTTAATGGTTCATGGTGCCATTCGAGAGCCACTATTAGAATGGTAGAAAGTAGAAACCACTTTTTTCGAGACCCGCATTTGCGTTTGCTACTTTTGGTAGACTTATTAAAAATTTGATAAGATCTTTTTTTATAGCTTATATAAGTTAAAGCTCATTAAACCATAAAAATGAGCTTTTAATATCTCAAAAGAAGCTTAAACAATTATCCCACGTAGTTTAGGAATAAAGCTTAATTAATGGTTCCCCAAGCCTTGCAGCAACAACCCAAACACCAAACGCTAACTAATGTCCAATATCAATATCCTAATAATCTTTTTTTTTCTTTTGTAATCATCGAGAGCGAATTGAATGAAACCTAAAAAAACAAAAAGAGATGAAGCTTCAAAAAAATACCGACATAGATTTGAGATGAACAATCAAAAACTGCAGCAGCATGGTGGATCGTGGATGGCAGGGGCGGAGCCAGGATTATGAGTTGAGGGGGGCCGGGGCAGGGCCATACTATATTGTAACAACCAAATGTCGATATTTTATTCGTAAATGGAATTGATAGTTCTTTTATCCTAGTTACTGATTAAAGATCCAATTTTAAGTAATTGTTTTAGGCCTAGTTAGTGTATGATAATTAACAAAGTGCATTATAAACAGAAAATAAAATTGTGAATATAGATCTTCAACTTTGATGCTTTGAGTCATAATTGTTTACTTATGATATTTGAAATCTTGAATGGAAATTTTTAAAGCATACAATACATAAGGCTTCAATTAGGACCGTTTCGTGAATTTCGAAAGCTATGTGCCAAAATCTAAAATATACCATTTATTATAATAAAATGTATTACTAGATTTCTTCTATGTAATACTAATCGATAGGGCCTCATTGGTAAGTGCTACAAGATCTCGTGCATTGGAACCCATGGTTATGGACCCGAATCCATTGGTATGGAACATTTTATTTTCCAAGTGAAATCCCCTAGTATATGAAAGAGTGAAATGATTCCTTCTAGGTTGGGAAGTTGAAAATGGTCAGTCTTGAGTCACTTGAAGAGGCAGAGTCAAATAGGATTTATTTATTTTATTTGTGCGATTTCTGTTAGTTATGTTATTTCTATATTTGGATTTCTTAATATTTCTGTTAGATATTTTTTTGAGATAGAGATGTTCTATTCAGACAAAAAAAGACGGCATTTTGCTAAAATTTCTTCAGAAAAATCTTTATTATCTGTGTAGATATTCTCTATTAAATATAAATAACTATGTCTCTGTACCGACTGAACCAATGACTATTCATGATTCCATAATTGAATCAATTCCATTTCTTGAAATCTCTCTTCTGATTCAAAATCGTGGTGTAACGCGTATCCTCCCCTGTTCCGGTCATGGAATAGATGAAATAAATCAAAAAATGGATTTTTGTTCAAGAATGAAATCTTGTTGGAACTGTCCATATCCGGTTCATCTTTCGGAACCATATCACATCCCGAATCTGATGAAATAGGATGAATTGAGACGGTATTTTGTAAATACGTAATTATCTTGAATAGATTAACCATTTCTTTATTTTCCGATCGCCTGAGAAAAGAAAGATCTTGTTGTTTCTTCAACAATTTCTGATCTCTAGTGGACCTCTCAGTAGGATTCGAACCCAGATGAAGTTCTGACCATCTGTCAGAGAAAAAAGAACGAACGGATCTTGTAGGATTCCCAAGAAATTCTTCGATTTCTTCCGGAAGCAGATGATTAATCATCTGCTTCTCGCGTTCCGTGAATAGCCGGGACATTGAGGAATATCCAGAAAGGCATTTAGGGAATCGGCTTGATTCTATCTCTGTTCCTTCCGTTTGAAGAAAGGAAGGATCCCAAAGAATCGATCTTTCTTTTAGTTGTTGAATCTCTCTTTGATTGATCAATGTGTGATATTCCGAATCCTCATTACTAATGGAATCAAAATGATCTCTGGATTGATCAGAAGATCCTTTCAATTGGCTAGAATCCCTTACTTGAACGAAACTAGATCTTGTGGAATCATATTGAATATTTGACGATACATTCCGTACCTTGCGAAAAAACCGATCCTTGTTTACCAATACAAAAGGTGATCCTATTACAGGAATAGCGTCAGGTACACCTGTTACAATTTTAACCGCCCAATAACCAATTTGGTCCGTGATTAACAATAAGATAAATAACTTATTTCATTTCGGAACCTTCATAGATTTATCGAATCGGTTACTATTTCTTAATCTCAAAAAAGAGATAAAAATAACAAGGAATATAATTTGATTAGTTGGTATTCAAAATATACGATTCAAGTAGTCAAGTCGAGAAAGAGATGGTTGAATCAAAATAATTTTGTACTTACCATACTCTCGGAGGCTCATTACTTCAATTAGTCCCCATGTTCCTCGAATGGATCTCTTAGTTGTTGAGAAGGTTGCCCAAAAGCGGTATATAAGGCGTACCTAGTAAAACTTACAAGTAAACCAGATATAAAGATGGCGACTAGGGTTGATGTTTCCATTATTATATAATTTCAAAGGGACTGAGAAATTAATAGAGTACAAAACTTATCTTCAAGCTTTACCTTATTCTCGATCGTTCATATATATATATATATATATATATATATATATATATATATATATATATATATATATATATATAGAGTCCGGTTCTAGAGAAAAGTGTATTTAGATAGAAAAGTGAGAAAAAAAGTTACAGGGTAGATTATGAAAACATTACAAACTTTGGGGTAAATAAAGAGAAAAAAAAGAAAAAAAAGAAAAAAAAAGGTTCCGTCTTTTTGATACACATACCACTACCACTGACTCAAACATACATACACACACACACACCGACTCAAACACACACACTCACAGTCACTACCACCACCATCGCCAACCCGTAACGTCACCACCATCACCATCGCCACCATCATAGTCACCACCACCACTGTCACACCTGCACCGGTCAAAAGAACATATTCCGATCATAAATCACACACAAATTCGATTAAAAACAAACACACTCCAATAAAAAACACACTCTAATCGAAAAACACACATTCCGATCATCAAATAATCAAAAAATTAAGGATAGCAAGTGACCTAATTCCGTTCATTAGAAAAAAAAGTAAGTGTTTAATTATAGGTTTTATTAATTTATACAGTATGTTATTTTCGTGCATCATTGTGTCAATTATAAGATAGTTGTTGTTATTGTTAAATGAAATTACATATTAAAGCATTTGTATATATTAAATTACAATTTAGTGCATCTGCCTTAATAGTATGGTAAGAGCGTCATCTTATAAGTTAGGGCATTTGTTTTTTGATTAGTGCATCAAAAAATGTGTTACAACGTCTGTTAGATAAGATCATCATGTTTTAAGTTAAGGCATCTGTTTGTTTAATTATTGCATCTAAAGTAAGCGTTAGTGCACTTGTTAGTATAATTAAGGCATCAGTAGATTTGTTACGTCACTTTTTTGTATAATTAGTGCATCAAAGAAATGTGTTAGAGCATCTCTTAGTATATGATAAGAGCCTAATGTTAAATTAGGGCATTTGTTTGTTTGATTAGTGCATCAAAAAATGCATTAGGACATCTATTAGTATGATAAGATCACCATGTTATAAGTTAGGGCATCTGTTTGTATTTTTATTGCATCGTTGCAACCACTCGGGCATCTGCTTGTATATTTAGTGCATCGATGAACAGATTAGGGCATCAATGAGTAAGATTAGGGCATCATTAAACATATTAAGGCATCTATATTTGTGTTTAGTGCATCCGGTTGTATGTTTAGTGCATCTCTTAGTTTGATAAGAGCATCACATTATAAGCAATTACTTGCCCTACTGATGTCATCTTGTTTGTCAGAAGAAGCTTATATAACTCTACTTTCTCTTCTTCTGCATCACTATCCACCCAGCCCACATGTAAGTTTGTATCTTTTTAATGCATGCAGGTTCGTACACAGACAACTTATCAGTTGATTAATAAGAAAACTGAGTATGTTGCCACCTGCTTGTAGTTTATGCAGATAAGCAGTTTGAAACAATTTATTCCAAACATCCCCCCAAAGTTAAAATAAGCTGTTTCGACTAGCTGTTTTACGTTTCTTAGAGGGTGTTTGGATTACTGATATGAGTGCGTATCTGCTTCTCTTTAGAACTAAAAAGCACTTAAACTATGCATGTTTTTTTTTCAATGGCCCCATATTCAAAAAATTTGTTTTCGAAAGGCAAGCAGTTATTAATGTTTTTGTTTATTATGGTTTGATGCGCTGGAGTGGGTATTCAGGAAGGAAGCTATTAGTACAATCAGCTATATCAGCTTGGTGGACTAGGTGGGTATGGAAGGAAAATAGACATGGAACCAGGAAGATGTAGGCGTTGTTTTTAGTGAGGGGTGTCTTCTTCTTTGCTAGAGAACAGAAAACAATGAGACCGCTACCTGTTGCTTCAGCTGGATAAAGACCTGTATGTAAGAAAATAATATGGCAGGCTGCTGTTGCTACTTTTCTAAAGGAGCAGAACTCAACATTTCACCCCGAATCTATCATGTTAATACAATCTTTCATTAACTCTATAAGTCTATTGCTGATTCTTTGCTATTTAAGTTGGACCATTATATGTATTTGATTATACAATTCGGCTTTTTATTTTTGAGGGTTGCCCATAAATGATCTTGAGTGTCGGTTTTTCAGTTTTAAGTTTATAACTGAGTTGGACACAGAGTCCATATTTAGTTATTTTGCTTTAGATATCTAACAAAGAGAGAAAAAAAAATTATCATGATATAACAAGGGTCTGAAGTAGCTAAAGCTAAAATCAGATGACTCTTTAGTAAGACTGAAAGAATATGAAATCTATTAATTTTGAGTTCTTTGTGTTCTTCTGTCAGACAATTTAATTATTAAATCATCTATGAATGTTCCCATTTTTTCATTACATTTATTAATGCAAGCAAATTCTTAATCAGGGATTAGAGTTCCACAATATTTTCAGTTACATCACTTTCAGTTTTACGTGTTCAGGTCGTTGGAGTCTTTTACATTCATGCTTACATTTTTACTCGTCTTAATGGCTATTACCTACAGCATATTTGACCATAAGCATTCAAAACTTAGACTTTCTTTTTGCACCTTTTTTTCCTTTCACGTGCAATCGTGTTTTGCTTTATTTGGCTTGAGTATAGTGAGTTCATGCTTGAAATGCCAAACACTGCAGGTTTTAGCAACATGGGTACGAGAATATGGCCATTTAATTCCAAATACTGTGAAAGACACATGCAACGCGGTCGAAATCGTTCAAGAAATCCTGTGGAATTCTTTGCTTCGTCATCAGCAACTTCGTCATCTACTGCTACAACCTTTAATGTTTCTTCATCATCATCAACCACAATCTCCAAATCAGTTGATACGTATCCTTCATTTTTGACTATCCAGACAAACTTTATGGACGCTTCATCCTATTCTAATCAAGCCCTCAAGGATTAGAGGTTCTTTTTTTCTTTTTTTGTCTTATTATTGTTCTTTTTCGTTGTAGTAATGTGTGCATGAACGAATAAAAAATATAGGTACACAAAAGGATTGAAGGACATCGAAGAGGATGAAATGTCAATTTACTTTCATCTAAATGATCCTTTCAGTACACAGAAGATGGTTGTTGCTTCTTCATCTGATGGTACTTGGGAAGATGGAAAAATGGCAGGGAGAGGATAGATCTCTTGGTCATCCAGCACAAGTTATGAGGGTGATTTTTCTGGGGGCTATGTCCATGGTTTTGGCACATTGACGAATCCTGATGGATCTGTATACAAGGGCTCCTGGATGTTAAACATAAGAATGGACTTAGAAGAAAGCTGTATAGTAAGACGGAGTTCATGAAGGAAGTGGTAAGCATGCTTGGATTAATGGCAACATGTATATTGGAAACTGGAAAGCTGGAAAAATGTGTGGTAGAGGGGTGATGAAATGGCTAAATGGTGACCTATTTGATGGTTCTTGGTTAAATGGCTATAGAAATGGGTCAGGTGTCTACAAGTATAATTTGGTTTAAATGATTTGGTTCTTGGTTAATTTTAAATGTGCATCAATGGAGAAGTCAGGTTAGTTGTCTTTCTTAGATAATTTTAGTGTGCATTAGATGAAGTTGGTTGTTTAAATGATTTGTTTATTATGTCAGGCATTAGGTGTCCCAAATGGTTCCCATGGTGTTTTCCGTCATTATCAAGTTAATGCAATTACTACGGAGATATCACCTAAACTATCTAGAAATACTAAAAAGGAAGATGAATGGTATGGGTGGGTTGGGTAAGAGGTTAAAACGGATAGAGTCAAAAAGGTAATTATCGGGTATGGTTCGAAAAAGGTATATATACACATAAGGCATCTATGAGTATGATTAGTGCATCGAAAAACTAGATATTAGTGCATCCATTTGCGTATTTAGAGCCTCTGATTGGACATATTAGGTATATATATACACATAGGGCATCTATGATTTTGATTAGTGCATCCAAAAGGTAGATATTAGTGCATTCATTTGCGTAGTTAGAGCATCTATTTGGACATTTTATGGCAGCAAGGGCGGTTGATTATAGTATCGGGAGTAAGATCTAATAAAACTATTGAGTAACATTGGAGAGAGCTTGATTAATTGCGAATCCCACTCCTCATTTATGGAAGAAGGTTTCTAGGATGGTAAGTCACTATTACGAAGTATTAACCAATTTACTTTCTGAAAAGTGATCTAAATAGGAGGTTCAGTAAGTCAAGTGACCTAAGTAAGTTACCTAACCTTACTCTTATAATACTTCCAAGATCGACATTAGCCATTTTTTTTTCAATTATTTATCTGTCAAGATCTCAAGTTTATTCAAGTTGCCTTGTTAGTTAGAATCATTTGAAAAACTTTATTTGATCTGTGTTGTGGAGGACTAGAGGATATACTTTTAGAGTAAGTTTCATAAGGGTCTTTTGTGCAGATTTGTAAATAAATACATGACTGCTTTACCTGCTGGTTCATTATTCAATTATAAATTTATACATATGCCCCTAAACACTGAAAGTACATTCTTTTGACATGCAATATACCCAGATGTCATAACCTACAAGTGTTTAACTAGTGACTGGGTGCCAGATTACAGATCTAGGATCAGTTTAGAACTAAATATTTGGTTAAAATTGTAACAAGTACTCATAAAGTTTGATTCATAAGTTATGTATTCACGTGTCTCCATTAGGGGGTTGGATAAACATAAACGATTTCATTGAATATAATTGACGAGTTTTCAGATGCACACAAGTATCCCAGGTTTACTTGCACAAATGAATTTACCTTTGCACGTGTTATAAATCCGCTTTGTAGAATTATACAAATTTAAGTCAAAATTTTGAAGGTTCTTACCCAACATCTAGTTCTAACTGAACCTTCATATCCCTATAAATTTGACTAAAAAATTACATTTCTTAACAGTGAAATATCTCGCTCTTTTACATCATGAAAAAAGATACAGACCACCCAACTCATTGTTTACTTGTTTCATGCAGGTGGTGGGCTTTTGAAGCTGCAAGATGACATACAAACATGCGGTGGTGATTAAACAGCAGAGTCTCGTGGACCCTTGACATCAGCTTAGAGAGTTACATCATGTATAGAGGATGAGGCTTTGGTGGTGGTCTTTATGGAAGTGGTGGCGGTATGTACGGTGGATGAATGTATAATAGTAATTATGGAGGCATGGGTGGTATGGGTGAAATTGTTGCAAAGTTGACGTGAGATGAGGTGCATGGACTAAATTATGTACCGGATATTTTAGTGCATCAATGTGTAAGTTTAGTGCATCCATTTGTAGATGTGTTAATTGGGACAATCAACATGCGATTGGTGTATCTCCTATCAACTATGTCCCGAAGAAAATTTATGTGTCCGGTTTCATTGAATCTGGTGTTGGAGGTTTTGTAACAGATGTTGGCATATCTGAAGGTTAGTTGTATTTATTTTATTTTATTTTTTATCATTATTTTTTTTTGTTTTCTTTTATTTATTTATTTTTTAAATTATTTTTATTTATAGAATTAATCTTGGTGTTAATATATGTGTTTGTGGCATGCTTTATGCAGGTAGTCCATCATTACTTGATGGTGAACATAAGTATATTACAAATCGTATGTTAGATCTTCAAAGGAATAGTATTCTAGGTGAAACGTGTTTACCACCTGCCACTTGGTCTCTTCGAAGACATGGTGCATCTATAATGGCCGCTTGTACAATGTATAATTATGATTTTGTTTCTCAAACTCTACTAGCTGATGGAGTTGTCGAGAATGTAGGCACTGAAGAAGATTCTGAGTTTCGATTGCTTACTCAATCACCTGGTAAGCACTTTTTTTTAATAGGGACGTCTCTGGTATTGTTGCTTTTAGTTTGGATGGTGCTTTTTAAAGTCTTGGTTGTTGATTTTAACTTATATGATGTTGCAGATTTTGGAGGCCCAGTAGTTCAGGATTGGGTGGTTGATCAACTTTGTGGGTCGTCACAGCTTGCAACTACAGTAAATCCAACTGATTCTGTACAAACTAAAGGTTAAGTTCGGGTTTTATTCCATCCTGTGTTTGTCTTTGAGTATTGTGCATAGGTTTTTGCATAGCTAGTGTTTGTATACATTTGGTATGCTGTTGTTCTTATTGTAGATTTTTTTTACGTTTGTGTCACTAGATGGTCCTTCTAATTCCGGTTCCAAATGCCGAATAAGACAGTCCCAACGCAATCGGGAAGGATCACACTCATCTGTCAGATGTCATAGGCGTAACTTGCAAGGGCGTGTTTCCACAGAGGATTTACAGGCTGCTACAAAAGAAGATTAGTAGGGAGTAGTATTGTTTTATTGTCGTGATGATTTCGATTGTATACATTTTATTGTATTTTTAGTGGGAATGTGAAACTGAAGAAACAATGTGTACATTTTAATTGTATTTTTAGTGATCTTTGTGTGTAGACCTGGCATACTAGCATTTGTAAATTTTATAAATAGATGAGCTGGGTTTTTTTTTGAATAATAGATTAGCATTGAATGTTATAGATTACACGAAAGAAGTGGGTTTTTTTAGAATAATTTATTTTATGTGTACATGTGCAGGAAAAAAAAAGAAAAAAAAAAAAGAAGCTCTCCCATAGTGAATGGTTGTTTGACATTATAGTATTAAAGGAAATTTAAAAGATACAAAACAGCCCTTGACAAATAAAAAAAGTAACAAAAAAGCCCCTTGAGTTAGGAAGGAAAAAAAAGGAGGGGAAGAGGGGTGATCTAACGGTTGAGATCACTTCTCTCACTTTTCTCTTGAGATCAACTTTTTAAATGATCCAAACTATATATATATATATATATATATATATATATATATATATATATATATATATATACTAGTGGTCGAAGCCCGCCCAATGGGCGGGCATGTCTTATAATTATCATTGACATAATTTGCTATAGCGAAATTATTGTTTTGAAAAAAATAAGTTAATGGAAAATAAGATATACACGTACCAAATTTTTTATTGAATGCATTAAGAACAAAAAGAAATAAATGGTTATCGAATATGAGAGAAAAAAAGTTTCAAAGTGGTACGCAAGAATAAAGTATCAAAGCATAGCTCGTTCGATGGGCGAGCAAGCCTTATAAATATCGTTACAAAACTTAAGTTAACAAAAAATAAGCTATAGGTATAACCAACACTTGATTGAGTCTTTCCAGGATGTGCATATCCAGCTATCTGAACGGGAATCATTAATATTAAATACCATACAAATACGCATTCAGTTTAAAAAAAATACATAATGTAAGGAATATGTGTATCATTATAGGTGTTTATTGAATCATCCTCGTATTCTTTAACATATCAACAAAAAATTGATTCTTATATACTAATATCGGACTCAACAAAAGAATGTTACATAGGCCCTTTTTCATCAGTCTCAAAAAGTAAACCATCGAGTTTAATGTTAAAATAAACGTAAGAAAATTACAGTTACTTTATTGTGTAGTAAAAAAAACTTATAATACATTAAGAACTTCTTTATAAAAATAGTTGGTTGTTGAGTTTGTGTAGTTAATTAGCTTTGGGTAATTCATCTAACTATCCAAGGGTCAAACAACACTTCTTAATCTTGTATGTTAGGCTAAATTCAAAAAGCATTTTTTATTTCTATTTCACAGAGTCTCTCTACCTTAGATGTGTATATTACTTTCCAGATTAATCCTCCAAACAGTGAGTCATTCGATTGTTGTTGATCCAACCTCAAAGCATATCCTAATTTTCTACAGCTCATTTTAGCCAAAACTATAACGAAAATTGATAGATGGGATGCAATCTCTCCCTCTACCAGTAGCTAAATATGATTAATATAAAGGAACATGCTTTCTTTATTTTATCTTAGGCGTTCATCATTTTGTTGTACACATAAAAATAAAGCCTTTCAAGTTTGAGCTACAAAACTTTCCTCGATTTTGCTCATCGGTAAGAATTACCTTATGTATATCTTCCCTCAAGACATGCTCTAGAATCTCAAGGGGTGTCTATAATAACGTAACATAACCTAAAATACATAAAACATAAGTTTAATGGTTTCCAATTAGCACTTAGCCACTAACATACGAAACTTCTCAGATTCATTTACATGTAATACACCTGAAGGAGGTTTGTTAGCAGCTTGCTCGCATCTAATATCGTGAAACAACCTGCAAAACACAATAAGTAAAGCAATTAAAAATCGCATTAGGCTTGTATTTTCATATGGTATCCTCGAAACCATTTAATGAAAAATATATCAGCAGTAAAATAACATTTAATCATTGTACATGCATGCATCATTTTACTACCAATTAAACTTGGTATTCTTTAGACTTGGTGTTGGATGAGCTAATATCATTCAATTTCTGACATGGAGCTTCTTTTGACATGAGAGTTCTCAATCAGTTCATATATAAACAACTACTAATGGTTAAAAAAAATTGTGACAATTAGTTAGTCGCAAAACTATTTTAAAGGGTCATGAATATAATGAGAGACCTTTAGAGAACTGGTATAACAATCGGTGTCCAGAATATGATGTATTGAACTGTTATCATCTAGCAACACATCTTCATTTTTCCATATTAAGGTTCATTTTACATGTAAATATTTAGATAATCCTAATCTGTCAAAGACTTTACAAAACTGATCTTATAATTGTCACAGCTTCAAATCTCATAAGCACATCCAAACACTATCTACCCGTCATGTTTTGTTGAAAGTTATCGACTTCAACTATTTCATTATTTCATATAGCATAATGACTTTCAAAATCAATGCCAAAAACGGAATACATATAAGAGAGTACTTACAGTCCAGAGAGTGAATACTCTTGTGTTTTTATCTCCATTAAAATCCAGGCTGGCCTGAAAATCAGTAACATTTAAACATCGTATCACCAATTATCCAATATTATTACATTTTTGTATGAAAATTTCACATAATCATTTAAAAATAAAAAATAAAAAATAAATAAATAAATAAAAAATAAAAACCACAAAATGACAGGGCCGACCTTACTTTTTTAACCCGTTAGAAGACAGTTGTAATGATGAGGAAAGCATGAGTTTTCAACCACATTATCCATGAACCATGCCTACAATACAAATCCAATAACACAACCCATAGTGATAGTCAACCCATTTTATTTATTAAAAAAAATCAAGAGTTTATTATTTACCTGAATTTAGTGAAATTTAAAAAATTGTGGCCGATGCTTACTTACCCAAGTTAAATCTTCCATAGGTGAATAGCAATCTGAGGTTGTAGCACGCGCTGAAGCAGCAAATCCTGACATATAAGGATGAACTCAGAAGATGCCGCAACCATATATAAGTACAGTACAGTAAATACATAGATAGAAAAAAGTGAGCCGGTTATATAGACTGTAGCAGCAGCCTGCGGCATGGGGCAGGAATTAAAACCGGAACATTGATTAGGGAGTGTGTGTGGATACCCAATAAGACCACATGAATGGCCTAAGTTCGTAACACTGCTGTCCCATGGTGAACAGCCACCCGAGGAAGGAGCAGGTACATCACGATAGTCTGTGTACTGAAATCCGGTATTTTCGGGTCTGAGTATTACAGCATGTAAGCTACAAAACTTGGAACATAGTAGAGAGAAACACGACTAACCATAACAGTTTCGATCAGCAGTGGGAACGGAGCAGTGGAAATGGATGAAGAACCACCATGCATGTTTCATTCCATGGTTAGGCAAATCCTCAAATGACACTCTTTACGGGTAGCTCAAGAATATCATATAAACTGGCTTATGACCTAAACGGTCGGATTAAATTGGAAGATGCAGGATTTGACTGGAAGATTCTTGGACCTGACATTCAAGAGGTTCAATATTTTCTATATTTTGGGCTATAAATTAGTAACTTTTTAGATTTATAAAATGACTTAATTGGCTTTGCTGTCACTATCTGCAGGTGGTAATCAAGATGCATATGCATGTAGGTGTCACAAATGCTCAGCACAGTCATTGTTATTCATGCATTAGGATTTTTGCCCCTTGCTGTTATCTTATTATAAAACTTTTAAATTCTTATTATCGAGCATCTTAAAACCTTTTATTACAAATACTATATGCAGAACTGGGGCAAAACCTCACTCATAAGTCAACTGAGTGAACATGCTGGGAGGAGGAAGCTTGATAATTGTACAGTTAAATATACCTTAGTATCAATGTTTTCAGAATCAGTTCCAGCCAGAGCATCCCCACTAATTTTAAAAACAACTCTCTGCCATCTTGTATTTGTCACTGGTTTTTGATCCATATTAGTTACTGGACCACTCGGGCTAGAAGTTGCTGTTGTATATCTGCAAAAATATACATCAGATATATTGAAGCTTATAGTTAATATTTTTACCTCAAGAGTATAGATAATAAAATGGTTGATGGGTCTAACTGTTTTGCTGTTTTAAACATATTAGCTCTTGTGTCTTTACCTAACCGGTCTTGGTAAAAAGAACCGTGAAGCATTTCATTGTTTACATCATAATGCTTAAACCTACCTTTGTATCGGTTCACAAGACCTTTCAAACGATTTTATACAGCGATGGCTAAATCATTTCTACCAAGATTTTTAACCCAGTTTTGAATTGTGTCTTCAACATCCCAGAAGATGCAATGCCCATGAGCCTTAATGTTGTTATCGTCACAAAACTTGAGAAGCTCATCCGCGTCCTTATAGTTAAGTTTGCCTCGTTCTGGTTCTGTCCAGTACCACTTGAGCTCATTTCCAAATACAGCCTGAATACAAATCAGACCAAAGCTGAATTCGTGAAAATTAGAAGCTCTTTTCATCTCTTAATCAATAGCTTTTCGGCTAACGTGGCTCAGATCTCCATAAGCAACTAACGTGGTTCAGGACCATTTCTTAGAAGCTCTTTTCAGCTAAGCAAAGTCGAGGAGTTGAATTTGTGGCTTATGGAGACCAGTAGCTTTGGTCGATGAAATGGGACCAGGACCCATGGCTTATGGAGACCAAAGTCGTGGTTCAGTTTTCACAAATTCAGCTGAGCATCTCTTAACCACATCATCCCAAAAAGGCCGTCTCTAAGTTTTAACTACATGTTTTCAAAAATCCCTGGTCTGAGTGCTTATGCTTATTAGCTATTTTACTTACTGAAAATAGCAGTACTCCTTTTGAAATAAGCTCACCCAAACACCGTTAAACTGCCATAAAGTTCAATAACTGTAGCATGTGACTCTCTTAATCTGTTTGGTTATTAGTTGACTCTTTAACTTAGCACAAACTCATTAGACATAAAAAAAATCACCCAATTTGACCCGTTTATCTGTAAATAAATCAAAATGCTATCTCTAAATTGTTACTTATTCAATGAATAGTTAAGCATGGTTTAGAAAATTAGAACCTTAAATATCGTTTAGTTAATGTATTAAAAGCACAAACATAAAAGTTGGATACACATTGCATATGTAACAGGTTCATAAGCAACTTCACAAAGAGATTAAAAAAACTCACCATCCTTTAAGGGCAGTAGAAACTCCCAATATTTTGCATGTAAACCACACTCGTAAATCTACAATAAACTATTAACAGGGAATCAACTAAAAGGTGCCTTAATTCTTACAAAAAACTTGAACCATATACTCCATCTTTGTCCCTTGACAAGTTTTTAAGCACTCAGCTTCATAACCTATCACGGTAAAATTATCAAAATAGTAAAATTAGCATTAGAATCACAGTTTAGCTTCAGCCATGTCCAAGCAACCTAAGAGCCGTATACATGCTATTAGGTATGGGTTGTGACAGACCTTTGTTTTGTGTCTCTAAATCATAACCGTTTCTAAAACATGGTGGAAGGAGATGGGTGCCCATCCTTTTTTTTTTTTTTTTTGATATCTGATTTTAATAAGCGGTTAACAGGCCTGCAGGTTTTGGACCGTTCCAAAGTGAAACCCGGGCTAAACCATAGATCCACAAACGGAAGCATTATTTTATGAGTTAAAACGGGTATTCCAGGACTATACTCCTGCCCTATAATGTATACAGAGCAGATTGTATGCAAACATTCAGCTGTTTCTATATGCTATAGAAAAATGCTTATAGAATCTCTCGATCACAAGAAGAGTGAAACGATTGAGAACAATATATCTAAATGAATATGCCAATGATAGTATATGTGAGTTCAAAGAGGTAAATTACCGGATCAATTCCTCTATGCGCCTCAAGGATTTTGTACATTTCCGAAAAACCTAAGCTACGTGCATCCGAAAGTGACTGCAAATAACCGTCCAAAAGTCAGTTATAATTAAATGATCAGCCACATGCTGAATAGTTTTACCTGTTACTTGCGAGTATGCTTGTTAAATTTTCCTCACATGTAAACGCGACCCCATGCAAAACTGACCATATAATAATAGACTTTTTAGTATAAGTTTGAGAATTTCTTTATCGAGTAATGAATTTAAATGTTGATGGTCTATATCAGTCTCATAAGTATTCTAACTACATATAAGATCAAATGCAGACCAAGTATCAAACTTTACTTTGGAAAACTGTTTCATAACAGCCGTATATAAATGTTCAGTCTTTATCCCTTGCTAGCTTAAGAAATAAGATGTGCCTGCTTCTGTTACCTCTTGTAAGCGATTTTACAGTCCATCGCACAAGCAATTTCGCTGTTAAGTGTCCTGATGCAAATAAAGTTGATCAATCCTAATGAGCAAATCTACTACTTAACAATGTTAAAGATAGAAAAACTGACAGATAATATCATAATTAAGCAACAATAGGAAGCAATCCAATCTTCTTGGGACAAAACGTCTTTAGTCAGATATCTAATCTACTTTTTTAGTGTGACAGTAATGTAGACCAGAACTAACATCGTTAATTGCCAAATGAGTGATAGTCCTGTTGGTTGAGAAAAAAAAAAGGTTGCAATTTTTGAAAGGTTTTATGGATATTTAAATATATGTATGTCCGGATTCGAACTCGAGACTTCGGGATTGCACACATTACGTATGAGAGTTGATGTTAATAATTAATATATAAAATGTTATTATTAATTATTAGTCACGAAATAAAACATAACGATAGTTAAATATTTAACGAGGTTTAGTTAACGGTCGTTAAATGTAAACTATGAGGGCTAATAATGAAATTAGTGGACAAGAAGGACCCGGAATCCCTTTGGGATGGCTTGGCCGGTTGTGGGCTACCCAACCCAAGGAGTTGGGATTTCTTGGTCACCAAGTTTTGAGAATGTATATCTACAAACCCTTGTATTCATTATTCTCCTAATCTTGGATCACCAATAACCTAATTTCTTCCTCCTCTCCTCTCTCTTGTCTTTGGCCGATCGGTTCCAACCCTCCCCATAGGGTTTCGATTTTCCAAACTCAAGAAACAAGTGTTTGGTTTTATTTGTGATTCAAGGAACTAGCTTTTCACATCAAATCGCTAATAGTACGTGTGTACAAGAACGAAGGACAAGCACGCTTGAGCTTGTAATCTTGGTGGTCGACTTTGGTGTGGGTCGAATTTAATAAACCCTAAAGTTAGGGTTTTGGGTTTTAGTTCTTGTTCAATTACCGTTTGATTCTTGAATTGCTAAAACGTACGCGTTTTCTTATTCGGTTAATTACTTACATATATTATTCCTATTTACTTTCGCTGCATGCTTTGATGATATTATTTGATTTTATATAATTGTTATGAGTATTAAATCCCAACAGTGGCATCACGAGCCGTTAATATGATGTAATTAATTACCGAAACACATAAAAATTGAATCTTTATGATTATATGCATGCTTTTTATGGTTTCTAGGGTTTTGAATTCGAAACCCTAATTTTATTTAGTATGGGTCGATTACCCTTATTTTATTTAATTAGGTTTTAATTTTGTAAAACTTGTAGAAACCCTAGGATTGCATGCTAATTTTATGTGGTTAATTAATGAATAATTGTTATGTGCCATGTAATATGAGTATCTTGGATGATAATTGTTATGCGGAATCCATGGTGGAACATGCATGTTTTGCCATGGAGTATTGTTATGCTATAAATTGTTTAGTTGATACACACATGTTCTATTTATTTGATAATTATTGAATTGGGGAAGACCTCAATTATAACTAATAAAAATTCGTTACGTGCTAATTGGTATATTATTAACTTTGGCTTACGCAATCAACTTGTCGATGTATGTGGCTCATCTACCTTGTAGTTGAAAGCCCTAGTTAATGTATGCATTTATTTACGCCTAGAATTGTTTATTAGAGTTTATCGAAATAATTATGCATGTGGCTAATTGTTTGTTTAGTTATATGTTTATATTATTTGAGTGTGTTTAATTTTTATTAAAATGCTTTTTGTTTATATATTGTTTTGACATGTTAGTAAGCAAAAAGGGTTTTTATGAATAGAAAATTAAATGGACTAAATAATGGTGAAACTGATTTGTTATCTAAGAATTATTCTTGAACTTTTAATCGATTGATGCGACTGTACTAAATGGTTAGAACGGCTCACCCACTAGAACAAACTATAAAGGGGTAAATTAAGAAGTGCGCACGATGCACTGAATGGATGTCTAAGGTTATGTTTTGCGCTTACCTGGTCCTCTGCCCCCTGTGAGTTCGATTGGAGCTACCTAGTATAACCATTCTATGTACGAAGCATCTTAGTGCAAAGTTGTAAGTTTCTCAACGCATCGATTAAAACTTTGTAGAATTAAATCTTGGAAATTAAAATCTCATGTAAGTTTTTCGAAAATTTTATGCTATAAAGTTGTATGCATGCTTCTTTATACATAAGTTTTGATTACACGTCAAAAATTATACCCTTTAAATTTAAGTTTATGCCATCTAATGATATGAAACACTTGAAGTTGTAATTTAGTTATGTGAGACCTTGATCTAGATTACAATAACAAGGTGAATTATTTTGTTGTGTGAGACCTCAGCTTAATGATTTGGAGTTTCTAAATTAGACAACTTAATTAAGTTAGTTAGTGAGACATATGACTTAAGGCATAAGATGGGATGAAACATGCTTACGTTTTGCATTAATTGTTTTGGCAAAATTGTAAATCCCATAATTTTTGGAATTGAAAACTTGTTTGTCAATTATCGTTTTTCAACGATTACCTATTCTATACTTTCACCACTAGCAGATCAACTGATGTGGTGAAACTATGATAATGAGGATCCAAAATTCAAGGAAAATACTATGGTTAATATGAATATTGACCAAAGGGTATTTTATTTTCTTGAAAGATTTAATTATCGAAAATACTGTTAGGAATTAGAAATTCCAGGTATTAAAGAGTCGGTCACCTCAAGTATATGTAATCGTTAGAAAGCTCGTAGTCGTAGTTATTTTATGTTTAGTAGTATTTAGTTATGTAACACCGTGGAGGACGGACGGGTCTTTACCCACTGTATGCCTGATCCACAGCCCGTAGGTGGCATTTGTTTGTAAGAAACTATAAATACCCTCTACCTCCCAAGGTAGAGGGTTGGAGCTTCAATACCATTTTTCTTTGTTTCACATAGTTCCCAACTCTCTTCCTTACTCTCACTAGAACTTTCTGTCTCTAAACTCTAGTTAACGCCCCATATGATTATGGTTTAAAGTGTTTGTGAAATATTATATCTAACAATTGGTATCAAGAGCCATGGTTTGATCACTCATCTTTCATGCTTTTTGTTTTGGTGGATTTCATAAGGTTTTTGGGGTATTAAAGGTTTAGGAGAGTTTGATTCATTTGGACAAATTCTAATGTTTAAGTTTGAATTTTGCTTGTACTTTTGTGTTTAGGATCATCATATGTGTTTATGTTTTGAATTGGAAGGCTTAAATCATTGTGGTTTGGTTGTTTTTGATTGATAAAGTGGTTATTTTTCAAGTTTGTACGAAGCGAGTTGTGTCTCGGATAGCTTTTTCTTCAAAGCGAGTTGCTCTGTTATTGGATGCGAGTTGGTACATGCCACTTGGCTGTTTAGCAAGTTGATTTTTATGCGACTTGGGTTCTAAGCGAGTTGTTTCTTTAAGCGACTTGAGATCTAAAGCGACTTAGCTATTAAGCGAGTTGTAAAGCTAGCGAGTTAATTTACGCGACTTGGTGTTCAAGCGAGTTGATTGTGTAGCGAGTTGATACCAAAGCGAGTTGGCTATTTAGCGACTTGATTCATTAAGCGTGTTGACAGTGTTGCGAGTTGATGCTAATGCGACTTGGCTATTTAGCGAGTTGATTCCTTAAGCGAGTTGTCTCCTTGAGCGAGTTGATTGGTTAAGCGAGTTGATAATTAAGCAAGTTGTGTGGTTAGCTACTTGTTCATTTAAGCTTGTTACTTCTTCGTGATACATTCTTACGGTTGTTCTTTTGGTTTAGTAAAATCCCGTGAAAGAATCAATTTCCCGGTTTAATCAAAGAATTGTAAAATCCCGTAGAGATTGAAACATGTCTACCAACGTTCCTACCATCATCTCCACTGTTGCCGAGGATGTTCAAGCAGCTGGTTCAGATACTCGTCCACCCATGCTTGACAGAACTGACTATGACTCTTGGGCTCAACGAATCAGATTGTATTGTCTTGGAAAGGAAAATGGGGTCAACATTCTCAATTCGATTGATGAAGGACCGTATCGAGTTGAGACTACTAGGGACATAATTGATACAGCTGAAGATGGAACGATGATCTATGGAATAGACAGACCAAAGACGTATGATGAGCTCAATGATAAGGAGAAGAAGAGATTCGATGCAGATATCAGGGCCTCTAACATCATACTACAAGGTCTTCCAAAAGACATCTATAAGCTTATCAATCACAACACTGAAGCAAAGGCTGTATGGGATAATGTCAAGATGCTTCTTTCTGGTTCTGAATTAACCATGGAAGACAGAGAATCACAACTCTATGATGAATTTGAGCACTTCAAGATGAAACCGGATGAGAGTGTCTATGAGTATTACGTGAGATTCCACAAGCTTGTTAATGACATGAGGAACATCAGAATGACCATGCCTAACATTCAGCTGAACTCAAAGTTTGTAAACAACATGAATCCCGAATGGCACAAGTTTGTCACTTCGGTGAAGCTCACTAAAGGATTGAAGAATACGAATTATGAGCAACTGTATGCCTTCCTTCTTCAGAATGAGAGACATGCCATGTTTGAAAAGAGGATTCTTGAACAATTCAAAACAAATCCAGGAGAGACAAGCTCATCAAATGATTCAACTGCTTTCTACTCAAACATTGGAATTACCACCAAAGCATCTCAAGTTATACCCATGGGTGATGGCAATCACAAACTCATTCCTGATTCAAGATTCAAACAAGCGATGTCGATGCCGTGGGACACTTCATTACTCAACTGGCCCTCATGGTAAAACAAAACTTGACTCTCAGTCCACATACCAACCGTCTTCACACCAACAATGAAATCAGAACTGCTTCCAATCTTCACAATCATGCTCTAGTCAGAGATGGGAAAGTCATGGTGCAGCCAGTTCAAGAAAGACAGTACGAACAAGGAAGAGGTGGAGTCGGTAGAGAATATGTGGCAAATCAGAATAGGGGAAGAAATGGAAATCAAGGACAAGTTAATACGATCAAGTGTTACAACTGTGGAGGAGAGGGACACATTGCTAGAAACTACACATCTCCAAAATGTCCACAAAATGCAGAATACTTCAGGGATAAGATGCTGCTAGTGCAAGCTCAGGACAATGGTGCTGCTTTGGATTAAGAGGAGTTGTTGTTTCTCGCTGAGGGCAATGCCAAGACCTATGATGCAGATGTGGATGAGCAGCCAATTCAGGAGATAGGCCATAACCATCAGAATGCATTTCAAGTAGTTGACTGTGATGCATACGACTCTGATGTTGATGATGGACCTACTGCACAAACAATTTTCATGGCTAGCATTTCTCCAATGGTCTCTCCTAAGGTCTCTTCTTCACCACAAGCTGGACCATCCAAAGACAAAATCATCTCAGAGGTATTAAAATTATATGATGAAGTTGATGCGCAAAAGATACATAATGAAATACAATCAACTGAAATCATTGAGTCGGACATTGAAAATATGGGTAATATCAATGTTGTCCCATATGATCAATATGTGAAACAAAGTGAAAGTGTGATTGTATCAAGTGATGTATCTCCTGCAGTCAATGATGAGTATGTCTGTGATGAATACACTGCATGTGCCCCTGATGATTCTGTTATCTCTGAACTTAATGCATATAAAGAACGAGTTGCCATTTATGAACAACGTGCTAAGTTTGAGCTAAATACTCGTGAGCGGGAGTTGGATAACCAAATGCGTCATGATTATTAGAAAAAGTAATTTTAGAGAAGAATTGTTAAAACAAGAGTTAAATTCCTTACAAGAAAAGCTTTCAAAAACCGCTAAGCAAAAACAAGAACTTCAAGAAAATGTTAAAGTGCTTAAGCAAGAATTTCATGCCAAGGAATCAAAACTTTTGAATGATTTTTCTAATCTAAAAACTTTGAAGAACAAGCTTGAAAATAAGTTGTACGTACAAGGGAACACCATTCAGACTGCCCACATGATCACTAAGCATAAAGTCTTAAGCGATAAGCACAACATTCCCCTGGTTGAGGAACCAAATCAGAGGTCATTAAAAAGGCTAGAAATGCTCATAAGGTACTCTATGATGGCAATGAAATCCTTAAACCTAGACAGAAACATAGTTGCTGAGTGCACGAGGAAGATAATAAATCTGATGAAGTCACTAGGGAAAGGATGAACAAGAAGTTAGATGATCCTAAATATAAAGAGAATAAAATAATTATCACACCCCATGATTACAAGACAGAGAATTGGATTTCCTTAAACAAATTTAAGCCTCAGACGTTGTTAACACCCGAACAAGTGTTCTGGAAAAGGATTTAGATAAGCAAAAAGCAGAGAATCTTGTTGAAACAAACCCCCCTTTAGGAAAATGCCTTCAGCGACTCTGTATCCTCCCAATACACCAATGCATTTAGTTCCTAGGACTATTGCCACTAAAAGCAAGACCTTAATCAGTCAATATGTTATTCTTCAACTATTTGTCGATTTTGAGAAACATTGTAAGAAAAGGATCACACCCACTGGGATAACTAAAGGGGAAAGGGGTTTTGAGCAAACAAAAGAATGCTATCTAACTGAGGTCATGCCTTTCTTCAAACTACTAAAAGAACATTTTGAGAGTCTTAAAAAGGGGATAAGTTCAGATATTAAAGGAATGGAAAAGGAATTTGATGCAATGGTAGTTGAGGTTAGTGACTATGAGCGAGCATTAAAATATAATGAGATTGAGAGGAAAAACCTGCATACCTTGAATGAGAATCTTATTTCTGAATGTATTGCTCAAGATGTATTTTACACTGCTACGAATTGCTCTATTATTGCTTCTCAATTTCATGAACTATCTGTTGCTCTGAAAGTCTCCCATGATCGTGTCATTGAGCTTGAAAAGATTAATTCGAAACTTAATGAGAAAATTGATCAGGATGATCACGATAATTTGGTAAAGCATCTTTCTAAACTAGAAGTTGAACATTTTGATTTACAACTAAAATATCAACATCTAAAAGAAAATGTTAAAACCTCAAATTTCAAGACTTCCTTGGATGCTCCTGAATTTGATGCAGTTTTTGAAATTAGCAAACGTGATGAACATATTCGAGCTCATTGTAACACGATCAAAAAGTTGAAAGCCCAAATCTCTCAATTGAAGGGTGAAAAGAACTATGTAACTGGATCCCAAATGCCTCCTCCTTTAGATTCTCAGTACTCTCAAACTTTTCATCTTCAAAACTTGGTTAATGCCTTACAAAAGGAAAACGAGAGTTTTCTAGAAGAAAATGAAAAAGTTAAATGACACTTTAAAGAGTTATATGATTCAATGAAAGTCACCCGTGACCAAAACAAAGAAAAAATAATGTCTTTACAAAAGGAAATTGAAAATCTGAGAAGTCAGGGAAATGGGAAACTGCCACTTGTTTTTAATAAGAATGTTGTCTCAAAGTCATCCTCTGACTACAAATACACTGTTACTGTTAAATACATTCCTCCTCATCTTAGGAATAATGAACCTGCTTTTCATGACTATTGTGCTTACCTTAAGGATAGTCTAGAATGTCTCCGTGAGATTGTCGAAGAGGACTTCATTAACAAACCTCTTGATAGAGAAATTAGGTTTGCTTGCCTCCAGGCCAAACGATCTCAAGAGCTGCTAGAATGTTTAATTGCAACATATCCTAAATCCTTAGGTGCAAAAGGCAAAGCTGTGATGCCTTGTTCTATGCCTAGTGCCAAGCATGAAATCCGTTCTATGCCCAATGTTATGAATGTCAACCTTAGGGTGCCTTCAAGTAGTTCAGATTCCAGATATGTTAGTGCTAAGAAAGTGAATTTTAGTGTGCCTGCAAATAGCTTAAATCACAGTCTTAAGAAAGTAAACACTAATGTGTCGTCTAGTAGTTCAGATCCTTGCACATCTAGTTCAGGAATGCAAAAATTATATCAACCAACTAATGTTCCCATTCCCTCTACAGGAGTAATCAGTGACATTAAAGCGAGCAGGTCAAAGTCTCAAGACAATACAAGGAATGATAGGACCTTGCAAGCTAAGAATGTGCATTAGAAGAAAGTAGAAGACCAATCTAGGAACTTTAAGTTTGAGTCGAATAAAACGAATCGTGTTGATTCTAGTATTAGCCATAGGAATACTGTAATTAATTCAATTCGATACTATTTGCAAACCTTGTAATGATGTCCGCTTGAATTCTTGCTAATCATGAATGTGGTGTGAATGCTTTGTCTAATGCTGTCAAATGCCCAGTTAAAATTATTAATGCTAATAATCGTGCAAAGAAGGCTAAAAGGCAAAGGCGAAAGATTGTTAGAAAACAGTGGAAAGCCACAGGAAGAACATTTATAAAGATAGGTTATTATTGGATACCTTTTGGCCATAAGAATAATCAGTTTTGTCCTCAAACTGCTAAGACTATGCCCACTAGAAAATGGATGCCTATTGGTAGAACTATTCCCTTAAGAAGTGAACATACTTTGAATAGGTCAAATACAGACACCAGCACTGCATCTATTCCCAATGATTCAATTGCTTCTACTTCTGATATGGATGTTTCTATTTCTGATGTGGGTGTTCCAATTACTATTACTAACTAAGTGGAACCCATTCTTGCATGGGGATCCCAATTATCCAGTTATCCATTCTTGTCTGTGTTCAAATGCAGATTGTTCAAATCGTTCGTGGTAC
This sequence comes from Chrysanthemum makinoi, assembly GCA_910596185.1. Lineage (NCBI taxonomy): Eukaryota > Viridiplantae > Streptophyta > Magnoliopsida > Asterales > Asteraceae > Chrysanthemum > Chrysanthemum makinoi. The sequence continues at coordinate 41,174,147 of OU343220.1, read as the reverse complement.
CGGACTCAGTCGTTCCAAGCACATGACTGGAGACCGGTCGCAGCTCATGAACTTCGTGAGCAAATTCATCGGGACAGTTAGATTCGGGAATGATCATTTCGGTGCAATTATGGGTTATGGAGATTATGTTGTTGGTAAAAGTGTTATCTCCAGGGTATATTATGTGGAAGGTATTGGTCATAACCTGTTCTCTGTTGGTCAATTCTGCGATTCTGATCTAGAAGTAGCCTTCAGAAAACATACTTGTTTCGTTAGAGAACTTGATGGTAAGGAACTTTTAAGGGGCTCACGTGGTTCAAATCTATACACCATCTCTATCGAAGATATGATGAAGTCTTCTCCAATTTGCTTGTTGTCAAAGGCTTCCAAAACAAAGTCATGGTTATGGCATCGTCGTCTCAATCACTTGAACTTCGGCACCATCAATGATCTCTCCAGAAAGGACTTAGTTATAGGTCTACCTAGACTTAAGTATGAAAAGGATCATCTTTGTTCAAGCATGTTGGGAAAAAGCAAGAAGTATGCCCATAAACCCAAACCTACAAACTCGTCAGAAGTTCTCCATACAATTCACATGGACTTATGTGGACCCATGAGAGTGCAGAATATCTTTGGGAAGAAATATGTGTTAGTTGTGGTTTATGATTTCTCTAGATTCACCTGGGTAAAGTTCTTAAAGACAAAGGATGAAACTCCAAATATCATCATCAAACTCATAAAACACCGCAGGTTCGCCTTAACAAAACGGTCGAATCATCCTACGCACAATGGAACTGAGTTTGTTAACAAACAACTTGGTGAGTTTTATGAAAGTATTGGAATCAGTCATCAAAGAAGTGTTCCTCGAACTCCTCAACAGAACGGTGTAGTTGAAAGACGAAATCAAACTCTTGTGGAAGCTGCAAGGACTATGCTGATTTACTCAAAAGTTCCAATGTTTCTCTGGGGTGAAGCCATCGCCACTGCATGCTACACCTAAAATCGATCCCTGATTCACACTGCTCATGGAAAAACTCCATATGAACTTGTCCACAACATAAAAACTGATCTTTCATTCCTTCGTGTGTTCGGTGCTTTATGTTATCCAACTAATGATGGTCAAGATTTAGGAAAACTGAGAGCTAAAGCGGACATTGGAGTTTTTGTAGGCTATGCACCTAATAGTAAAGGTTACCGAATCTACAACAAGAGAACCCGAAATATCATGGAAACAATTCACGTTATGTTTGATGAGCTGACCGGTCAAATGGCTCCTGGACAATCCAGTTCAAGACCCGCACTTCAAAGCAGTCCCATTGGTTCATCTCTTGTACCAAACTCCTCATCAAGATCTCCATATGTACCTCCCTCATAAGATGATTTAAAGAAACTGTTTGATCCAATGTTTGATGAACAATTTGAGCCAAGTAAAAATGATATGACAATTCAATCAACAGAGGTGCATCGTCCCTTTCAATGATATTAACCCTTCAACTTCTATGTCATTAAGCCAAGAAGCGCCTGCTGCTGACCAATCTGTTTCATCAACAAATCTTCAATCATCAAGTGTACATCATGGAAATGCTTCTGAATCACAGGATGAAGTCAATCCCTTTGCTACTCTCGAAGATGCTCCATTTGAAAACATATTTGCTCCTGAATCATCATCAGAACCATCTACTTCAGGAGACATCAACTCTGCTACTTCAGTTCCTCAACAACAGCCACATGAATACCTCAGAAAATGGACTCACGATCATCCATTAGACAACATCATTGGAAATCCCTCTCGTCCAGTATCCACACGAAAACAACTTGCAACAGATGCCTTATGGTGCTTCTTCAACTCCGTACTCTCTAAGATCGAACCAAAAGATGTTAAATCCGCCATGAATGAAGACAGCTGGTTCAATGCCATGCAAGAAGAAATTCATGAGTTTGATCGACTTGATGTATGGGAATTAGTACCTGCTCCAGATTGTGCTATGATCATTGCTCTAAAATGGATCTTCAAAGTGAAACTTGGTGAGCATGGTGATGTGTTAAAGAACAAGGCTCGATTGGTTGCTAAAGGATACCGTCAAGAGGAGGGTATTGACTTTGAAGAATCTTTTGCTCCATGATGAGTGTGTAAATACTCATCATTTTTGTACAAAATAAACTGCAATATCATCTGAAAACACTCAGAAACACATCAAAATGATCAAAATATCACAAATCAGTGTTTTATGTGTTTTAAATGCAAAAAGATCAAAATCAGATGAAAAACATATCAAATTTGCAAAATTGCGGTTTAGTCCCCAAGTTTCTAAAATTGTCAAAACTAGTCCCTGAGTCAAAATTTCAAAAGAAAAGTCACCAAAGGTCCTTTTAAAATCATAACTTGTCAAATTTGGTCCTTTGGTGAAAAATGTAAAAAGTTTTGAGAAAATTACAAATTGGTCCTCCAAGTTTGCAAATTGGCGAAATGGCCCTGGAAAATTGAAAAGGGCAACTTTGGTCCTTATAATATCAACTCTTGTCAATTTCAGTCCCTGAAGCACCTTTGCAAAATTACAGGATTGGTCCCTTGGTTTGTTGGAATTGCATAATGGGTCCTTGTGTTTTAAGCTTAGCCAAATGGACCCCTTTTATCAACCTTGGCCCAACTGTTGGCCCAATCCAATGCATTACCCGGTTTTAAACCCGAAACAAACCCACCCCTATTATTAATAACCCGGTCAAATGGGTTTGACCCGCCTTTTTCCCTCTCTCCCTCACGTGATAACACCACCATCATCACCATTCCTGCAAAACATCCACGAGCACACTCCACCTCCACTCCATCATCACCCCTACTTCCCCCCTCCAAACACAACAATCCAAAGGAGCATTTAATGCATTATCCCAACCTCACTCAAGCCTTAGCTGTTAAATCCAAAATTGGCGCCAAATCCATTTAAACGGCTAGGATTAAATTCAGTGATCCAAGGGCCTCAAATGTTGCTGGGATATGTCCAAATAAGTGAGAGAAGGAGATTTGAGCTTATAAAAGACGAAGGGAAGCAAAGAGAGAAGAGTTAGCTTTTATTTTTTTAGAATATATGTCGAATTGTAGTTTAAATTGTCTTAAATAACTTTCATCTGTATTTCTAAGCTTATTTTGTATCCAATAACAATATTTAAGTGTGTACAACTCATTTCAAGTTTGAATTGGAAGTAATGATCAGTTTCATTATTTTATACCCACTGTTGAAATTTTAAGTTTCAAACTCTTTTGTCAAAGCTTTAAGCAGTCACTATCAACCTCATATAAGCTTATTTAAGCTTATAATAGCTTCTTGTAAGCTTATACTCAAGTTTCAACATTTCTTTGATATTGGTCAACAAAAAGTCAAATGGTGAAAATTGAAGCAGAATTGGACATGGGTTGTTGCAGGCATGGAATTGGGTTGAATAATAGCTTATTGGGTTGGATTATATAGGTTAGAGGTTCTTGTTTCACATTTGGCTAGCCATTGTGGCTTGGACATTTGTAAGTCAAATTTATAAGCTTCTTAGCATAATTGGTTCTTGTGGTTTAAACTTGTTAAAACTTGTTCAAATAGCAGTAATGAAGTCATCTTAAGTTAGTTTGATCATATAGATAAGTAGGATTATTGTTGAAATCTGTTTTGTGCAAAAATTGGTATAATAAGGTGTGTTTGGTTTATGGCTTATAACTGTCCTTAAGTTTTATTCAGTGGTTAGAAATGGTTGAGTAATGCTTGTTTAGTCCTAAGTGACTCACCTCAGTCTTAGTTTTTGCTTGTTAGCTCAAAAAAGTCAAAAGTCCTTTGTAATCCATCTAACTGTCCACTGTTGTGGAATTTGAGATTGCAGTTCATCATTTTGTGTTTAAATACCATCAACATTGCTTGCATTAGGTTCAATACATCTCATAACATCAATCTCAGTCACAAAATTGGATCCAAAGTCCAGTTTAGTCAAAGTTCTTCATTACTTCAAAAGTCAAAAGTGGTTAAAGTCTGTTTTGAGGTCAGTTACAAGGAGTTTTCTTGAACTCATATTTGGGTCTTATCAAATGAGATTTGCAGCTTCATAAACCTCATCTGGTCCAGTTACTTATTAGCATTTTAGTTGAATTTTATCAAATTTTCACAAGCTTCAAATAAGCTGTTCTTTTAGGCTCATATGCCCTGCTCCACTGTTCTGTCATTGAACTGAGTTTTCTCAGTTTTATCTAGACTTGCACAGGGATCAATAGAGCTTAGCATGGTCTGATTTTTGGTCTAAATACTCTCACCCAGGTCCTTTACAAGTTCCAATTTGTAGATTTTAGTTTGAGCTTATTTATAAGCTTCTGCTTGTGCTTAAAGCTGCCACTCAGAATCTGTTTTAGAGTTAAAATCTCATAGGCATCTAATCCTTGTAGTTTGTTATTCAGTGATTGTAACTTGTTGTTTCAAGTTGCATTTGGTCATTTTTAGTAGTATAGAACTTCTGTAATCAGTAGGTAGCTTGTGTGTTCCATTTGGCTTATTTTAGTGCTTAATAATAAGCACTTGTTTAAGCAGTTTCTGATTTCTCCAAACAAGTGCCTGTTTTTCCAATTTTCTCATATTCCTAGCATCATTTTAGAGTTTTCTTGAAATTTTCAGATTTTTCCAAGTTGTTTTGCTATTTTTCCTAATTTAAAGTAGTTTTTAAGCATTTTTAATTGGCTTTTTATATAAAAAATTCAGAAAAGGTTCAAAAAAATAATTTTTCAATTTCATTAGGTTTAGATAAATATAAGAAGTGAAAAAAGTAATTTTCCAGATTTTTCATAGTTTATTTGGTAATTTTTAGTAATTAAATTAGTTTTTAATAGTTTAAAATTCCTAGAAAATAGAAAAATAATCAGAAAATTACAAAAATAGTTTTGAAAATTCTCTTTTGATATTTTAGATTTTTCTAAGTCTTAATTTTATTTTTCTAGCTTTATTTCATAATTTCTTGTATTTTAGGCCTTTATTTAATAGTTAAAAATAGTTTTTAATTAGATAATTAGTTTTAAAAATAATTTTCTTTTTCTATAAATTTTCTTTTATCATTAGGATTGTAAAAACATCATTTTCATATTTTTAGGGTTAATATTGATTTAGTTTCACGTTTTTAGTTGTACGTCGCGTAGATTTTAATTTCAGTTTCGTAAAAACATAAAAACAAAAACATCATTGTAAAAATAGTGATAGCGTTTATTTAATAGATTTTATCTTTTTAACTTTCTTTAATTTGCATTTAAGCCGTTTTTATTTGTTGGCTTATTCCGTAGTTATAATCATAACCAAATCCTTTTTTCGTTCAAACTCCTCGATCACTAAACGTTTGATAAATCATCGCATAGCTCGCTGGGACATAACGACCCGGGGAGACCCTATACTCCTCAGATCTTCATTGCATTCGTGCTTAAGCAGTTTTAAGCTGGTTACGGTCCGCCATTCACAAGTGGCAGGCTTGTGTGATTTAGCTTGACTGTTTGGCGCGCATCAAATTTTTGGCGCCGCTGCCGGGGAGCTGTGCTGATCTATCTTCCGTGTAGCAGATTAGTTGTTTGAATCCTCACTCATTTGTTTATATCATCCATATCTATCCATCTATATATATATCCATATTTTCTTATAAAAAATCCAAAAACCCAAAAACAGCCAAAAACGTATAAAACACAAAAATATTTTTCTTTTGTTTCTATATATGTATCAAAAATAAAAAAATACAAAAAGATTCGTCGTTTTCTTTAATAATTAACAACTTAAAAGATTACCACCGAAAACCAAGGCAGTGCACTACCTAACTGGGGGTGCGACCATAATAAGTTCCCGAACTAAAGATATAAAACTTGCCTTTGTGTCCTTGTGATTGGTGTACCTTTTTCAAAGAAGCCATTCATCTTGGATTATTGGTTAAGTTCACTGTTGTTTTGCCTCGATTTTGTGTTAATTGATTTTGTTGTGATATCGACGTTTCAGAACCAGAAAACCCATAAATACTCTTCTCACCCCATTTTTACAAAACGTCTTCATAATTCTCATTCTCATCTGAAAGATTTTCATAATTCCATTTCTCTCCTTAACTCTGAGTTTCCTTAGAGTTAACTCTAGTGTATGCGCACTCGCTCTTCTAGATCTGTGAGCCCATTTCGTGAGCTTGTCAAGATTCCAAGAAGGCGTGTTCGTAGACTTTCTGCTCCAGCAGTCGGATCTGAGATCCGGACTGTTCGCACTACTCCCGTTGTCATGGCGGATGAGATTCCTATGTGCGAGCTTCTCCAGGCACCCATCGACGGGTATGGAGATGCTATCGTTGTGCCAGCCATCGTGGCTGAAAATTTTGAGCTCAAGACCGGGTTACTGAATCTTGTAACCTCTAATCAATTCTTCGGTTTTGAGCGGGACGATCCTCATGCTCATATTCGATGGTTTAACAAGATTGCATCTACCATCAAGTATAAGAATGTCCCCACTGATGCTGTTAAGCTTCTTCTGTTCCCGTTTTCTCTTGAGGGGCAAGCCCGGATTTGGCTTGAAAAACAACCCCCTCAATCAATAGAGACATGGGAAGATCTGGTGAAGAAATTTGTGAATGAATTCTATCCACCTTCCAAGACCACGAGTCTTAAAAATGAAATCATCAAGTTCACTCAGAAGTTTGATGAATCCTTCAGTGAATCGTGGGATCGTTTCAAGGAATTGCTTCGCAAATGTCCTCACCACGGTTTCTCCGAGTTGATGCAACTCGATACTTTCTACAATGGAGTGAGTCAATCTGATCAAGATTCTCTCAATTCCTCCGCGGGAGGAAATTTCCTAAGCAAAACTGTCAAAGAAGCTTTGGCGATTATCGAAAACAAGTCTAAGGTCCGCACTGCACGAAGCAAGCCGGTTGTTTCCCAAGTCAGTGTTGGTCCTTCTTCTTCTTCATCGCCCGTGAGTCAGTCTAGCACCGATGCTAAGATTGATAAACTCACGGAAGCCATCCAAGCTTTGATTCTCTCCAATCAAAAGAAAGTCTCTTTTCCACAAACTTCACCTCCTGCTGAAGTTAAGAAAGTGGAAGTCTGTGTTACCTGTGGTGGCCCCCATGCTTACTATAACTGTATGGCCACTGATGGTAACCCCTTTGAAGCTAATGCTGTGGGCGGGATGTCTAATCAAGGAGGCAATCAATATCGTGCTCCTGTAGACCCGAACCACCGTCCTAACCACTACTCTGGACCTCCCGGTTTCAATCAAAACCAAAACCGTAATCAGAATCAAAACAGACCAAACCAAGGTTTTCAAAACCAAGGTCATTTCAATCAAAACAACGGTTTTCAAAATCAGAATCAAAATTTCCAACATCAAGGAAATTACAATAGAAACCCAGGTCAGGGAAATTTCAACCAAGGGTATTTTCATGGCAATAATCCAGGGAATTTTCAAAATCAAGGCCCTAATCCTAACAATAGAGGCCAGAATTTCCCTGTGCAAACTCAAGCCATTGTTCCAACTGGACCATCTTCTGATGAGCTGTTGAAACAATTCATGAAGTCCCAAGAAGAAATGAATCGGTTGTTGGTTAGCCAGATTGCTGACATCAAGAAGTCTTTAAATGATCGACCCTCGGGCTCAGGTACTTTACCTAGCAACACGATCGCTAATCCGAGGGGCGATGCAAAGGCGATCACAACCCGAAGTGGTGCTTCTTATGATGGACCCGCTGCTCCTACTACCTCTTCTTCCTCTCTCCCAAAGGTAGTGGAAAGCGAACCTGAGGCGACAAAGGACAAGGAACTTCCTACTAATAACGGAAGTACCAACAATGTCCATCCTCAGGTTGTCCCCAAACCCAAGCCTGGAGTTGTTTTTGAACCTCCAGTTGTTGACCCTAAATCCAAAACTTCTATTCCTTACCCCTCACGGTTACATGAGCAAAAGCTCCGCGAGAAAGCTAGTCATCAAATGGAAAAATTCTTTCAAATTTTCCAAGAGCTTCACTTTGACATAAGCTTCGCGGATGCCATCATGTTGATGCCCAAGTTTGCATCTACTCTGAAACATATGTTGAGCAACAAAGAAAAGCTATTTGAAATGGCTAAGACTCCTTTGAATGAAAATTGCTCAGCAGTCTTGTTAAAGAAGCTTCCCGAGAAGCTTGGAGATCCCGGAAAATTTCTTCTTCATTGTGTTTTTCCCGGGATGATTGAATGCTTTGCCCTTGCTGATCTTGGTGCAAGCATCAATCTGATGCCTTACTCAGTGTGGAAGAAACTTTCTCTTCCGGAACTTATTCCTACTTGCATGACTCTGGAGCTTGCAGATCGATCTATATCACGTCCTCTTGGCATCGCCGAGGATGTATTTGTCAAAGTAGGAAAGTTCCATTTCCCAGCTGATTTTGTGGTCGTTGATTTCGATGCTGATCCTCGAGTTCCCCTCATTGTTGGGCGGGGATTTTTGAGGACGGGCCGTGCTCTTATAGATGTATTTGAGCAAGAAATCACTTTGCGTGTGGGTAATGAAGCTGTTACTTTTAACCTCGATCAAACTTCGAGGTACTCCTCAAATTATGATACTGAATCAATTAATCGAGTTGATTTAATTGATATTGCTTCAGAGGAGTACTCTCAAGAGTTTCTTGGTTATCTTCATAATTCTGTGAGTGGGAATTCCAATTCCACCACATCTTCTCAACCTATCATTGCCGACTCTTCCCCCTCTCTCACTCCGTTTGAGGGAGGTGACTTCCTTCTGGAAGAGATCGATGAATTTCTGGCTAATGATGAATCAATTCCGCCTGGAATTGATGGTGTTTATGATTCGGAGGGGGATATTCTTTATCTTGAGCAATTGCTTAATGAAGATCCATTACCTTCACTCCCTCCGAAAGAAATCACGATTGAGGAAATCAAATCAGTACAAACATCTATGAAGCATTTCCGAGGTTGAACTTAAGGACCTACCTCCTCATCTAGAGTATGCATTCTTGGAGGGTGATGATAAATTACCCGTCATAATTGCTAAAGACTTAACCGAGGAGGAGAAAACTGCTCTCATAAAGGTCTTGAAGTCACACAAGCAAGCAATTGCTTGGAAACTCTCCGACATTAAGGGTATCAACCCTGAATTTTGTACTCACAAAATCTTAATGGAGGATGACTTCAAACCAGCAGTCCAACATCAGAGAAGGGTGAATCCTAAGATTCATGAGGTTATCAAACAAGAGGTTCTCAAACTTCTTGATGCCGGTTTGATCTACCCGATTTCTGATAGTCCTTGGGTTAGCCCAATTCATTGCGTTCCAAAAAAGGGTGGCATAACTGTTGTCACGAATGAAGAAAACGAGTTAATTCCAACTCGATTGGTTACGGGATGGCGTGTGTGCATTGACTATCGAAAGTTAAACGAAGCCACCCGTAAAGACCATTTTCCTCTACCCTTCATGGACCAGATGCTTGAGAGATTAGCAGGGAACGAGTACTATTGTTTCCTTGATGGTTTCTCGGGTTACTTTCAGATCCCCATTGATCCGCTGGATCAAGAGAAAACCACATTCACCTGCCCATACGGGACGTTTGCCTACAGACGTATGCCTTTTGGCTTATGCAATGCTCCTGGCACGTTCCAAAGATGTATGATGGCAATTTTCCACGACATGATCGGGGAAACTATGGAGGTGTTTATGGATGACTTCTCGGTCATTGGGGACTCATTTCAGACATGTCTCTCCCACTTAGACAAAATGCTAAAAAGGTGTGAAGACACCAATCTATGTCTAAACTGGGAGAAGAGCCACTTTATGGTCAAAGAAGGCATAGTCCTTGGCCATAAGATTTCCAAGAATGGGATTGAGGTAGATAGAGCAAAAGTTGATGTCATTGCTAAACTACCTCATCCTACTACCGTCAAAGGTATTAGGAGTTTTCTTGGTCATGCCGGGTTTTATCGTAGATTCATTCAAGATTTCTCTAAAATCGCTCGGCCAATGACCCATCTTCTCGAAAAAGATGCTCCTTTCATCTTCTCTCCTGAGTGCATCGAAGCTTTTGAAACACTTAAGAAAAAGCTTACGGAAGCACCCATTCTAGTTGCCCCCGACTGGGACTTACCCTTCGAGCTCATGTGCGATGCAAGTGACTTTGCTATCGGTGCAGTCTTGGGGCAACGCAAAACCAAGCATTTTCAGCCAATCCACTACGCAAGCAAAACGATGACTGAAGCTCAGACCCATTACACCACTACAGAAAAAGAATTGTTAGCTGTGGTGTATGCGTTTGAGAAATTTCGGCCATATCTTATATTGACCAAATGCGTGGTGTATACGGATCACTCGGCTCTCAAATATCTCTTTGCAAAACAAGATGCAAAGCCGAGATTGCTCCGTTGGGTTCTCCTCCTACAAGAATTTGATATCATTATTCGTGATAAAAAAGGAGCTGAGAACCTGGCTGCTGATCATCTGTCCCGATTAGAGAACCCTCACCAGGATGTGTTCGAGAAAAAGGAAATCAATGAAACGTTTCCTCTCGAAACACTCAACGTGGTTTCTTTTCGTGGAGATTCTTCTACCCCATGGTTTGCTGACTTTGCAAATTACCATGCGGGTAACTTTGTGGTGAAAGGGATGTCGTCCCAACAGAAAAATAAATTCTTTAAAGATGTGAAACATTATTTCTGGGACGACCCCTACTTGTTTAAAATCTGTGCGGATCAAGTCATCCGGCGATGTGTATATGGTCAGGAAGCCGTTGACATTCTCAAGGCTTGCCATTCTGGACCTACCGGGGGACATCATAGCCCCAACTACACCGCCAAGAAGGTGTTTGATTCGGGATTCTATTGGCCCACGATCTACAAGGATGCCCATGAATTCGTCAAAACCTGTGACGCTTGTCAACGTCACGGGAATATCTCACAAAGGAATGAAATGCCGCAAAACGCCATTCAAGTGTGTGAGATTTTTGACATATGGGGCATTGACTTTATGGGGCCATTTCCTTCTTCCCATGGTAACAAATACATTCTCGTGGCCGTTGACTACTTGTCGAAATGGGTTGAAGCTAAGGCTTTACCCACCAACGATGCCCGAGTTGTGGTCAAATTCTTGAAATCTCTATTTGCTAGGTTTGGAACTCCACGAGCCATCATCAGTGATCGTGGTACGCATTTCTGCAATGACCAATTTGCAAGAGTCATGCAAAAGTATGGTGTAACTCACCGTACCTCTACTGCGTATCACCCACAAACAAGTGGGCAAGTGGAAGTTTCCAACCGGGGGATTAAAAGAATCTTGGAAAGGACGGTTGGCGAAAACCGTGCCTCTTGGTCTGATAGGTTAGATGACGCACTCTGGGCCTTCCGTACAGCCTACAAAACACCCATCGGGTGCACTCCATACAAGCTGGTGTACGGGAAGGCATGTCATCTGCCAGTTGAGCTCGAGCACAAGGCATACTGGGCCTTGAAGCATGCTAATTTCGATATTCAGACAGCGGGTGATCACCGGAAAGTTCAAATGAATGAATTAAATGAACTCCGTGATCAAGCTTACGAGAACTCTTTGATCTACAAACAAAAGACAAAGAAGATTCATGACTCAAAAATCAAGAACCGCGTTTTCAACGTTGGTGATCGAGTCCTTCTTTTCAATTCAAGATTGAAGATTTTCTCGGGAAAGCTCAAGTCCCGTTGGTCTGGTCCATTTACTATCGCTAAGGTTTATCCTTATGGTACCATTGAGTTATCTCAACCCGATGGTCCTAATTTCAAAGTGAATGGTCATCGAGTGAAGCATTATTTTGGCGAGGACATTCCATCCATGGTTGTCCCGGATGTACAAACTTTCCCCATGAACCAATGAATGCGGGGATCGAGTCAAGCTAGCGACTCGGTAATCAAAAACAGTAGCATGCATATGGGTTTTCACCCATATTTCTGTCTTCTTTCTACTTTCTACCACTCTAGTGTGGGGGAGATGCCCCACACTTGTATATATGTTTCAAAAAAAAAAAAAAAAAAAAAAAAAAAAATCTTCTTTCTAAATAATGGCCGTAGTATTTCCCTTTCACGTTCTTTGTTTCGGCATAACCGCCGGTACTTTGAATATTGAGGGCAATATTCATTTCTAAGTGTGGGGGGGAATTCTCACGAATTTTATCATGTAATTATACCGCCCAATTCCCCCGTTTTTGGCCAAAATTTTTTTTGGAGTAAGTGTTTTGCACTTACTCATTTGGTTATCAGTCCGCCTTGTCTGTAAGACAAAAGGATTGGCTAATCCAGGAGCAAACGGCTCTTGGTAAAGATTTCTCAAATCCGTTTATATGGCTTGCAATTTGCCCAAAATTGTATGGTTCTCAACTCACCATGTCCTAAAAAGTGATGAGTTGGCTAGCCCGCAAGGTTATGGCTTGTGGTAAAGGCAGTGGAAAAACCATAATTGGTATTCAGCTCACCAAAGATAATTCTGATAATTTATCTAAGAGTTGGCTAGTCCAGAAGGGTACGGCTTCCGGTAAAGACACATCAAATCCGTTATATGGTTTATGATTTGCCAATAAATCAGATGGTTATCGGTGTACCATGGTTCTTGCTTGAACTGAAACATTTGGCTACTCCAGAAGTAATGGCTTTTGGTAAAGAGACGCAAATCCATTAAGTTTTTCTCAAAAAAAAATTGCTAGGGACTAGCAATAGTTTAGTGTGGGGGATTGATGAGTGTGTAAATACTCATCATTTTTGTACAAAATAAACTGCAATATCATCTGAAAACACTCAGAAACACATCAAAATGATCAAAATATCACAAATCAGTGTTTTATGTGTTTTAAATGCAAAAAGATCAAAATCAGATGAAAAACATATCAAATTTGCAAAAATTGCAGTTTTAGTCCCCCAAGTTTCTAAAATTGTCAAAACTAGTCCCTGAGTCAAAATTTCAAAAGAAAAATCATCAAAGGTCCTTTTTAAATCATAACTTGTCAAATTTGGTCCTTTGGTGAAAAATGTAAAAAGTTTTGAGAAAATTACAAATTGGTCCTTCAAGTTTGCAAATTGGCAGAAATGGCCCCTGGAAAAATTGAAAAGGGCAACTTTGGTCCTTATAATATCAACTCTTGTCAATTTCAGTCCCTGAAGCACCTTTGCAAAATTACAGGATTGGTCCCTTGGTTTGTGGAAATTGCATAATGGGTCCTTGTGTTTTAAGCTTAGCCAAATGGACCCCTTTTATCAACCTTGGCCCAACTGTTGGCCCAATCCAATGCATTACCCGGTTTTAAACCCGAAACAAACCCACCCCTATTATTAATAACCCGGTCAAATGGGTTTGACCCGCCTTTTTCCCTCTCTCCCTCACATGTTGCACCACCATCATCACCATTCCTGCAAAATATCCTGAGCACACTCCACCTCCACTCCATCATCACCCCTACTTCCCCCCTCCAAACACAACAATCCAAAGGAGCATTTAATGCATTATCCCAACCTCACTCAAGCCTTAGCTGTTAAATCCAAAATTGGCGCCAAATCCATTTAAACGGCTAGGATTAAATTCAGTGATCCAAGGGCCTCAAATGTTGCTGGGATATGTCCAAATAAGTGAGAGAAGGAGATTTGAGCTTATAAAAGACGAAGGGAAGCAAAGAGAGAAGAGTTAGCTTTTATTTTTTTAGAATATATGTCGAATTGTAGTTTAAATTGTCTTAAATAACTTTCATCTGTATTTCTAAGCTTATTTTGTATCCAATAACAATATTTAAGTGTGTACAACTCATTTCAAGTTTGAATTGGAAGTAATGATCAGTTTCATTATTTTATACCCACTGTTGAAATTTTAAGTTTCAAACTCTTTTGTCAAAGCTTTAAGCAGTCACTATCAACCTCATATAAGCTTATTTAAGCTTATAATAGCTTCTTGTAAGCTTATACTCAAGTTTCAACATTTCTTTGATATTGGTCAACAAAAAGTCAAATGGTGAAAATTGAAGCAGAATTGGACATGGGTTGTTGCAGGCATGGAATTGGGTTGAATAATAGCTTATTGGGTTGGATTATATAGGTTAGAGGTTCTTGTTTCACATTTGGCTAGCCATTGTGGCTTGGACATTTGTAAGTCAAATTTATAAGCTTCTTAGCATAATTGGTTCTTGTGGTTTAAACTTGTTAAAACTTGTTCAAATAGCAGTAATGAAGTCATCTTAAGTTAGTTTGATCATATAGATAAGTAGGATTATTGTTGAAATCTGTTTTGTGCAAAAATTGGTATAATAAGGTGTGTTTGGTTTATGGCTTATAACTGTCCTTAAGTTTTATTCAGTGGTTAGAAATGGTTGAGTAATGCTTGTTTAGTCCTAAGTGACTCACCTCAGTCTTAGTTTTTGCTTGTTAGCTCAAAAAAGTCAAAAGTCCTTTGTAATCCATCTAACTGTCCACTGTTGTGGAATTTGAGATTGCAGTTCATCATTTTGTGTTTAAATACCATCAACATTGCTTGCATTAGGTTCAATACATCTCATAACATCAATCTCAGTCACAAAATTGGATCCAAAGTCCAGTTTAGTCAAAGTTCTTCATTACTTCAAAAGTCAAAAGTGGTTAAAGTCTGTTTTGAGGTCAGTTACAAGGAATTTTCTTGAACTCATATTTGGGTCTTATCAAATGAGATTTGCAGCTTCATAAACCTCATCTGGTCCAGTTACTTATTAGCATTTTAGTTGAATTTTATCAAATTTTCACAAGCTTCAAATAAGCTGTTCTTTTAGGCTCATATGCCCTGCTCCACTGTTCTGTCATTGAACTGAGTTTCTCGATTTTATCTAGACTTGCACATGAGGATCAATAGAGCTTAGCATGGTCTGATTTTTGGTCTAAATACTCTCACCCAGATCCTTTACAAGTTCCAATTTGTAGATTTTAGTTTGAGCTTATTTATAAGCTTCTGCTTGTGCTTAAAGCTGCCACTCAGAATCTGTTTTAGAGTTAAAATCTCATAGGCATCTAATCCTTGTAGTTTGTTATTCAGTGATTGTAACCTGTTGTTTCAAGTTGCATTTGGTCATTTTTAGTAGTATAGAACTTCTGTAATCAGTAGGTAGCTTGTGTGTTCCATTTGGCTTATTTTAGTACTTAATAATAAGCACTTGTTTAAGCAGTTTCTGATTTCTCCAAACAAGTGCCTGTTTTTCCAATTTTCTCATATTCCTAGCATCATTTTAGAGTTTTCTTGAAATTTTCAGATTTTTCCAAGTTGTTTTGCTATTTTTCCTAATTTAAAGTAGTTTTTAAGCATTTTTAATTGGCTTTTTATATAAAAAATTCAGAAAAGGTTCAAAAAATAATTTTTCAATTTTATTAGGTTTAGATAAATATAAGAAGTGAAAAAGTAATTTTCCAGATTTTTCATAGTTTATTTGGTAATTTTTAGTAATTAAATTAATTTTTAATAGTTTAAAATTCTAGAAAATAGAAAAATAATCAGAAAATTACAAAAATAGTTTTGAAAATTCTCTTTTGATATTTTAGATTTTTCTAAGTCTTAATTTTATTTTTCTAGCTTTATTTCATAATTTCTTGTATTTTAGGCCTTTATTTAATAGTTAAAAATAGTTTTTAATTAGATAATTAGTTTTAAAAATAATTTTCTTTTTCTATAAATTTTCTTTTATCATTAGGATTGTAAAAACATCATTTTCATATTTTTAGGGTTAATATTGATTTAGTTTCACGTTTTTAGTTGTACGTCGCGTAGATTTTAATTTCAGTTTCGTAAAAACATAAAAACAAAAACATCATTGTAAAAATAGTGATAGCGTTTATTTAATAGATTTTATCTTTTTAACTTTCTTTAATTTGCATTTAAGCCGTTTTTATTTGTTGGCTTATTCCGTAGTTATAATCATAACCAAATCCTTTTTTCGTTCAAACTCCTCGATCACTAAACGTTTGATAAATCATCGCATAGCTCGCTGGGACATAACGACCCGGGGAGACCCTATACTCCTCAGATCTTCATTGCATTCGTGCTTAAGCAGTTTTAAGCTGGTTACGGTCCGCCATTCACAAGTGGCGGGCTTGTGTGATTTAGCTTGACTGTTTGGCGCGCATCACTCCAGTTGCTCGAATCGAGGCAATCAGAATATTCTTGGCTAATGCTGCAAGTAATAACATGGTAGTCTATCAGATGGATGTAAAGACGGCGTTTCTGAACGGAGATCTTAAAGAAGTCGTCTACGTCAGCCAACCTGAAGGCTTTGTGAATCCAGAGCATCCTACTCACGTTTATCGTTTGAAGAAGGCTCTTTATGGTTTAAAGCAAGCTCCAAGGGCATGGTATGATACGCTATCAAAGTTTCTTCTGTCCACCGGCTTCAGCAAAGGAGCAGTTGATCCAACATTTTTCACCAGGAAGTCAGGCAAACACTTAATTCACGTTCAAATTTATGTTGATGATATCATCTTTGCCTCGACTGACCCCAATGAGTGTGACTGTTTTTCAAAAGAAATGGGTTCTAAATTTCAAATGTCAATGATGGGACAAATGTCATTTTTCTTAGGATTACAAATTTCACAAAGTCCCGGAGGCATTTTCATAAATCAATCTAAATATGCAAATGAGATTTTAAAGAAATTTGGATTTGATTCTAGTGACCCTGTTGACACTCCCATGATTGAGCGTACAAAACTGGATGAGGACCACTCAGGGATCATGGTAGACCAAAAGAAATATCGTGGCATGATCGGATCCCTGATGTACCTCACAGCCAGTAGACCTGATATTCTATTCGTTGTATGCATGTGTGCTAGATATCAGGCTAAGCCTACCAAAAAGCACCTTGAAGCGGTTAAACGGGTCTTTCGGTACCTCCAAGGAACCATCAACATGGGACTTTGGTACCCGAAGGACACCGGTATGTCACTAACAGCATATGCAGATGCAGATCAAGCAGGGTGTCAAGATACTCGTCGGAGTACGTCTGGAGGTGCTCAGTTTTTGGGTGATAAGCTTGTGAGCTGGTCATCAAAGAAGCAAATGAGTATTTCTATTTCTTCTACAGAGGTTGAATACATAGCCATGTCATCTTGTTGTGCTCAAATCCTATGGATGAGATCTCAATTAACTGACTATAGCTTTGTATTCAACAAAATCCCTCTGTATTGTGATAATAAAAGTGCTATTGCTCTCTCATGGAACAACGTTCAACACTCAAGAGCTAAGCATATCGACATTCGACATCATTTCATCAGGGAACAAGTGGAAAGAGGTGTGGTGGAACTCTATTTTGTGAGGACTGAATACCAGTTAGCAGACATCTTCACCAAAGCTCTTCCAAGAGAACGTTTTGAGTTTATTCTTCCACGACTTGGCTTGCAAAGCCTTCAACCAGAAACACTCAAACGTCTTCAAGAGGAAGACGAGGAGTAAAGGTCTATCTTCATCTATCTCTTTGTATATATTTTTTCAAAAAGCAAAATACAAAATTACAAAACCTTCAAAAATCAAATAGAAAATTATAAATCTTTCAAAATGCATAAAAATGCGAAAAATTCGAAAAATCCTCAAAAAATATTTATCATTTTGTCATGTTTTTCTCGATTCGATATCATCTACGGACTTTGTGTTGATATTCAAAGAATGTCACGGGTCTTTAGATGTTCATCGAATGTACATAGTTTTTCATTAAAAAAAAAAGGCGAAGAAAAATGGTGGTTTATTGTCATTTCAGGCATTAACCCGTGTTAAAAAGAAAGAACAGAGCCATGCTTTATCTTGTTTTTCAAAACTCATGCTCTGATTCTATAAAAAATTCTCACTATCCAATGAAAACGAATTGCTTTGAAAAATTACTCGAGCTCAAATTTTGAAAATCATCTGTACTAAACGGTTGTTAAAACTATCTATCTCTCAATCAACAACTTATGTCATTGATTGAGGGGGAGAATGATTTTTAAGGATAAAGTGTATTTTTTAAAAACAATGGTTTGTTTTCAAAAAGATATTCAAGCATGTTTAAATCTTTGGAGTCTAAAGTCAAAAATCCGATCCTTATCAGTTAAAACGTTTTCAAATCAAGTCACAATTCTCCTTAAAAAGCTTTCAAAAACGATTTAAATCTACTAAGATCACAAATATCAAATGATTTGATAATTGTGATCGGGGGAGAAGTTGTGATTTAAATTGGATTTAAACTGATAATTCGATACATGGTTTCATAAGTGATTAGTATGTTTGCTTCCCCGCAAGTGACAAACGATTTCAAATTTTCCATGCACACGTTGAGGGGGAGCATCTATCTTAAACCACAAATATTTGAAACGTGATCAATTTATCTCAATGTGCAGTCTTTTCCTAATATGTGCAAAATATTCTCAAACATCTATGCACATATTGAGGGGGAGCAAACTTTTGAAAACCTCATCCTTCCTCAAAATGTTTTATTTACTCAAATTGATTGGGAAGTGATGATGATCATTTTAGAAAATGTTAATCAAAAGATTGGACCTTTCATTCTCAATCTAACGATTTCAAAGATCTCTTGCCTCCATGTGCTAAAACAATTTCTAAAATGTTATGCATATGTTGAGGGGGAGCATTTCTAAAATTATCAAAACAATTAAGATACAAAATGCTTTGATTCTATATCACAAGTATCTTGATTGATTTTCAAATGGTTTTCAATGGGTTCCTATGGCAGATGAACGATACCAAAAAGACCGACCAACTTTACTTTATGTATGGTGATATAAGGATGATAAGGTTAGGTTGAGGTCCCATGATCCGCCAGAACCGGAGGGATCTACCCAGGGACAATCCACTAGATAGTGTAGAAGTCCTTAGGTATGATGAAAAAAAAAAGGAGAAAAATGAGAATATGGGAAGAGTGCGGACTGAGACTGAGCTAGTACTGGAATAAACCCAACAAGGTTCTAGTCATGAAGTCTCGGTAAGCACTGAAGGGGTTGAAGAATGAAAAAGAATTGAATGAGTAAAAGGGTGAAAAGAAATAGCCCTCCATTTATTCAACCTTAGGGCAGAAACCGGGTTCAATTCATATGCTACTGGTGGTTACTAAGGTAACACTGGTATTGAAGACAAGACGTCATAGACCCAGTGACGCACTGCACTAAACTTCCCAAGCTACTTAAGTTCCTCTTAAAAGGGCTTGTTTCATTCTCACGGGGAACCGACATAATCTATCGACTTTCTCTTAGAGATAGTTGGTATTGAAGAAGGAGACCCTCTCCCTAGTCTCCGGAATAGGAACCAAATATGCACAAATTGAGTCTAGAGCCACGAGATCATCAATTAATCTCTTTAGGACACTTTTTTCTTGAAGAATCACTATTTCACACAATGTGGAATGTGAGATTATATCTTATGAGTCCTTCGCATTATCCTTGTGGTATTGCCAAGACTTGATTGTGTCATATGGACTTCATCAGTGGAGCGATTCAAAATTGAATCAATCCAGGTCCAAAAAAATGGATTGACGAATGCCTTTGAAAAACCGGTCGTTGTGCTTAAAAATTCTTTTATCTAGCACATCGACTGTGTACAATTATTTCAAAACAAAAGGTGTTTATGATTGATAAATGATTTCTCACTAAAACTTCGTTGTATTGCAAAAACAATTTCTATTGAGCGATACACGATTGTTTTTCAAATCTCTTTTCATCAATCAGTGAATCTCTATTCGCTGGTTCACTCACTCCGTGTTGTCTTCTTTGAGACGCTCCGGTTTGAGAACAGCTAGAGCAGCTGCAAAACCCTGTCAAGGAAATTCTTCGGAATTATACCTGATCACAGGCAGTACTTATACTGATCAACGGGGAACCGTGGGCCGTATACCTCAATTCATCGAAAGTGATCAAAGACACTTTTGTGCGCTTTATTGCTAATTGTCTTATGCAAGTACACCCCGACGTTTGCAGCTGATCAGAATGGAGTGGTCAATCCATAGCCGCATGCTCACACAACACATTCATATCTAAAGAAATCATGATTGGTGCATCAATGACTCCGATATTTTCACTCCATGCTTCTGCTACGCTGCTGCCAATATCATGAATCAACGAAAGCTTCCGCTACACTGATAAGAATAAATCATGATCCAGAATGTGAGCATGTCGGTCCAAAAGTCACTACATCACTAATTACCAACACCACAAAGGTTGAGTCAGAGATTTAATGTGGTTGATGATCTCAAAGCGGCTCAAAACTCAAGATCACGTGGATCGCTTAATGACCTCCACTCAGATTATCCAAACATGCAATTATGAAGAATCAAAGACTACGAGCTACAAAACAAAGAACATGGACAAGAATCCAAGAACATTCTCAATGTAATATCTGTTTGTATTCAATGTAATTTCAATGTGTGTTTGAGGTGACCTCCCTTAGGGGGAGACTGTTAGGAATTAGAAATTCCAGGTATTAAAGAGTCGGTCACCTCAAGTATATGTAATCGTTAGAAAGCTCGTAGTCGTAGTTATTTTATGTTTAGTAGTATTTAGTTATGTAACACCGTGGAGGACGGACGGTTCTTTACCCACTGTATGCGATCCACGCCCGTAGGTGGCGTTTGTTTGTAAGAAACTATAAATACCCTCTACCTCCTAAGGTAGAGGGTTGGAGCTTCAATACCATTTTTCTTTGTTTCACATAGTTCCCAACTCTCTTCCTTTCTCTCACTAGAACTTTCTCTCTCTAAACTCTAGTTAACGCCCCATATGAGTATGGTTTAAAGTGTTTGTGAAATCTTATATCTAACAAATACTAAAAATTGAATTTTGTTAATTCTTTTGATTGTATTAATGCAACATTAAACCGTAAACGTGGTTTGGGCTTTGGTAAATTCATCTAGTTCTGTTTTCAAACAAATGTTTGATCAAGAAAATTTTACTAAAAGACAAACATAAACTCTTTTCCATGGAAGAAGAGTGAGACTCAATCCTATTCCTTTTCATGATTGAGAAAGGTATGTTAGGAACATTAGAATTATCTAAATTCTAATGTATAACTGATAGCAACTTTAATAGTTAAGAAAATTGCACACCATGCTTTCCTTAAGATATTTCATTACCCTCCGTTGGTGATTGAATTCTTATATGACATTTTGGTCAACTAGAAAACATGTTTGACATTTTATGAGTTATTAAATTAGAAGCTAGATTAATTACCGCAAAATTGGTAAAAGACAAACTAGTAGATTTTATCTAGTTGTTTTGCTTTGACCAATTAAAGGTGCTACACACCATTGTGGGGATAGTAGACCTATTATGGAAGAAATTGCATGCTCAATTTTTCAAGTTAATAGCATGATGGATGATCCATCATTTGCAGAGTAGAATACACTCTTTTAGTACCTTAGTAATTGTTACGAATAGTCTTTGAAAGGAGTTACAACGTAATAGCACGCTATTTTCACTGGTTAATGAAACACTTACGATGTTGTCAAATCCAGTGGGAGTATGGTGTATTACTGAATAAGACATTATTGTAACGTTGTCTAATTCAGTGGGAGTTACAATTTATTATCTTGGTAATAACTCAGATTATTTCTAGATTTTCCTGAAATAATACATTACGTTCAAAAATGTAGACATTCATATTCTCAAGGATAGTCATGAACGTTTCCTTGATAAATTAAGTGCTCCTACATCTACTTGTAATGCTTATATATCTATGACACTATCATATTGCTCACATAAACAAACGAATGTCATGGTGTTTATCTACTATATGATGTTGTTCTATGCACAAGTGGAAGAAGTATTTATTGTGTGCAAAGGAACAACACATACAAATATGATTAATGGATTCTCTTGAAAGTAAGGTAAGAGATTAACGTTCTAATAAGATTGTCTTGCTTAAAGAACATGTGTCAAGATTATAGCATAGACTACCTTTATGTCTTATGTCATTCAAATTATAGAAACACTTGAAGTTACATTTTAGGTTAAGTGAGATCTTGGCTAGATTGTAATCTCAAGGTAAATCACCACTTGTCGTGGGATCGGGCATGGATGATTTGCAGTTTCTTAAGTTGAACACTCCAAAGGATGACATAATTAAAATAAAGTAATCTAATGTTACTTTAAATATTTGTGTATTGTTGGAATGACATAAATAGTTTATTAACTTGAAAATTAATTAATTGAAACCATGGTGTGGTGTTCATAATAACTTTAAATTATACATGGTTATGTGTTTCTGTATAACTCACAAACATGAAGTCTTTTAAAGACTTATAATATAAAGAAAAATACTATAACTGTTATGTCTTTTGACTTGGTCAAAGAATACTTATGTTATAAAACATGCAATTGGCTAGGATATTCTAGTATACCATTAAGTTGACTTAGTTGGTAAATAGGTAGGCCAAAAGGAATATGTTTATCTTAAATATTGTTAGATTGTCTTACAATATTAATTCTAATGAAATACTGTATGTATATGGAATGTTCAGTTAGAAGAATCAAACATTTGTTATATTGTTTGATTCAAGATAACAATATCTTCTTTTCTTCCAAAAGTTATCAAGGTTAGAAAATTGAGTATTGATTGGATATACTTAGCTCAAAATCTAGAAGATTAATAAGACACCATTTTAGTATGGAATGTGATGAATCACATTGAGTCTTATATTGAAGTTCTGATTTGTTAAAACTACTTATGGAGTAGGTTATTAACGAATAAGATTTACGAACTGTTAATGTGATTTGTAATATCCCACAAGAAAACAATTTAGTGTTGTTCTAATTGCTAAAGTATTTATAGATAGTCTTTAAATTACAAAAGCAAGTGGGAGTTTTGTTTAGATCTTGAAGAGATTAAATTACAATTACAAAACACATAATCTTCTATAATACACTAGTAAATATCATGATGAGGACAAATTTGATAGACCTCAAGATGATGGAATTCTCATCCATAGATCCGCAAGGATTCTCAGATGATTGATTGATGTGCTGAGATATATGAGTTGCAGGATCATGGTAAACCTGTTAATCATGATGATGCATTTATCTAATATTGAATTGTGGTAAATTATTCATACTATGAATGATAAGATGCTGTCCATAAAGATAATCAACTCTGAAACTTGGTTTATCTTAATAAAGATGAGTTTCTTAAAAGGAAGGAAAACCCTAGTGGTTTAAATCTTTGTGTAGAAATCATATGGACAATATTGTACATGTGTTTAATGCATGACTTGTGACAAGATTATTAATCACACTTAAGCAATTAACTGTGATTGAATATTATTTCCTTGGCATATTAAATATATAATGATTATAATTGTCATACTTATTTTCATTAATATGAAAAATGACAATTGGATATTAAAACTCTTTCTTGTGTGATTGCTTTTGCGAGGATGATAAGTAATACAAATGAGTTTTATGAATTCACATAATCTTTGGAAATGTACAAATTGCAAGAATCCATGAATGGATATATGCATGCATCTAGGAGATGATTCTTATGTTTAACTATTAAATCCAAGTTTTGGTTTAAAAATTAAAATAAGATAATTTCTATGTATTCCTGAAAGCTAGTGGGAGTATTGTGTTCATTTTCTTTAAATCTTATATGTTGTGGGTAGTAACATTCCATCTAAGCTAAATGTTAAGTTTTAGTTTGGAATGGAACTTCACATGAAAGATTTAGAAAATAAGACATACAACCTTGGAATATATGTTTATTATTAATAAACATATGTGGTATTAAATAAATGAGTCTAATATAACATGATATATCATTTGGAAAATAGATATGTAGAACATGAATGAAATCTTAGTTTGACACAAGGATTTTTCATGTACATCATGTTATTGTTGTATCATGCTTGAATGCAAGATGATTTGACAACATTAATATCTAATGAAGTTATTAGATAACTAGTGTAATGAATATTCAAATGGAATATGTTTGAATTTAGAATTACATTCCTCAGCCTGGATTTGCTCTCAAAATTCTATGGATGAGCAATACAGCAACTGTTGCGTAATTGTCATAGCTAACAAACTTGAAAGTTTGGAAGGCATCAAACATTACACTATAGATATTGAAGTTTACGGATATTTTAAAGAGCATATTGTTGTTTGTATACAATGATGCTGGTTTAATTGAGATGACACTCAATACTAGTCATGGGAGGATTTCATCCTTGTAAATGGCCATGTGAATTAGTTGTGCTCAACTAAGAGCATAGTTGCATTATACAATAAAGAATAAGAATACTTTAAACTTTATAAATGTTTGAAAGTTTGATTGTCATAAATTGGTGCTTGAGGATGTCACACACTTTATGAAATATTATGTGGCAATATCAAGATATTTTGAATGCACACAAACAAGAACTTCACTAGTTGAATTCTTAAGTATTCTCAAAATTTCGATAGATCAAAGTTAGTTGAAATTATGCCTTGTCAACAAGTATGATTGTCATTACTTGAGACATAATTCATTAACCAATATTATCATGCATTGATCTATTTAGTATTTGGATAAGGGATGTTTTGAACAAATATTGTTTAAATGAAATAAAATATTGGTTATGTTTATTTTTCATTTTCTTAACATTATATCCTATATTTGCATGTTTAATCTGTGAATAACTTATGTTATTCTAAATAGTCCGTTGTCGATCAATGATGTGGGAATGTCATTGAATTAAGACAAATCTGAGTTTTGGTAGAATATACTTTAAAAGTATATTGATGTGTGGGACATACCAGATTCACATGATATTCAATGAATTGAATATAGGACTCATCCCAACTTTACATGATGATACTTTATGGATCTCTATCATTAAGTATATCATGAAGTGTTTATCCTCAGACTTGAGATACCAGATAACTTATATGAATGTAGTGCATTTGTGTAAGATAGTCTAACGCTATCCGTAACTGGTAGTTATAAGGGCTATTTTCGGAAGTGTTGCAAAGTTTATGAGTTATGTTTGTAGTCAAGAGAATTTGTTCATTTGAATTTGTTTCAAAGCATAATACTATATTTGGGCCCCTCGTAGGGTTGACAAGATGTTTGTATGGCCATACCCAAGATCTATCTGGAATACGCTCAGATGATTTGGTAATCTTGTTCAATCGAATACAACGAGAAACAGAATATTAACTTATGAAATGACTTGATCAATATTCATAGTTAATGTAGTATTAGTAACAAAAGGATAAGTAAAAATGATGAATCATTAAATGGTTTTTTCCAGGAGACAATACTCGATTTGATCTGGGGGCATTGGCGTGTGAAAGCTAGACTAACTGATGTCATTACTATATTTAGTAATATCCAAGTGGGAGTTGAAAGGTTTTATGGATATTTAAATATATGTATGTCCAGATTCGAACTCGAGACTTCGGGATTGCACACATTACGTATGAGAGTTGATGTTAATAATTAATATATAAAATGTTATTATTAATTATTTGTCACGAAATAAAACATAACGATAGTTAAATATTTAACGAGGTTTAGTTAACGGTCCTTAAATGTAAACTATGAGGACTAAGAATGAAATTAGTGGACAAGAAGGATCCGGAATCCCTTTGGGATGGCTTGGTCGGTCGTGGGCTACCCAACCCAAGGAGGTGGGATTTCTTGGTCACCAAGTTTTGAGAATGTATATATACAAACCCTTGTATTCATTATTCTCCTAATCTTGGATCACCAATAACCTAATTTCTTCCTCCTCTCCTCTCTCTTGTCTTTAGCCGATCGGTTCCAACCCTCCCCATAGGGTTTCGATTTTCCAAACTCAAGAAACAAGTGTTTGGTTTTATTTGTGATTCAAGGAACTAGTTTTTCACATCAAATCGCTAATAGTACGTGTGTACAAGAACGAAGGACAAGCACGCTTGAGCTTGTAATCTTGGTGGTCGACTTTTGTGTGGGTCGAATTTAATAAACCCTAAAGTTAGGGTTTTGGGTTTTAGTTCTTGTTCAATTACCGTTTGATTCTTGAATTGCTAAAAGGTACGCGTTATCTTATTCGGTTAATTACTTACATATATTATTCCTATTTACTTCCGCTGCATGCTTTGATGATGTTATTTGATTTTATATAATTGTTATGAGTATTAAATCCCAACAATTTTCATGGGAGATCAAGACAAGATTTTAGACGTGGCAATGTCAACCCAATTACTTAGTTGTTGGATTTACTTCTAAAATTCTAGAGATTGATTGATTGATTAATTATCTAAAACAACATACTTATATGTTGGTTGAAGAATGAAAACCTAACTGTTTAATATTCAAAAACAGCATCGTTATATGTTGGTCAAAGAATGAAAACCCTAGGCGTGGCAATTTCAACCCATTTAGTTATGAATGGATCAATTGATAAAAATAAGAAACAACCCTAAAGCTAACCCTTATTTAAACCGTAACTCCCTAGTCTTTTTACATCAGCTTATCTCCACTATTATTCATGGATCCTAAGGATCTAAACCGCTGTGCATAAATGTAATTTTTATGCTTAACGTACCTTGATGTCTAGGAAATCCAGAACCTTTGAACTTTGGCATATGTTGACCACTCCATGGCCCACTAACTTCTAGAGTTTCTTCACCACTCCAATGCCAAAACTTTGATTTCATGAATATTGATGGGTCTCTACATGAAAGAATAATAAGATCATGCAACTTTAACTTGTATTAGTTAACTACTTCTAACAACAAATTTAGTGATCGTGTAAAGGCGTACAACAATTTTACACTTGACATTAATTAGCTCTTTGGATTTGTGTTTTGAAAGTGATTGTGTGACGTGGAATAATCTTGTAACATAGTGCAGAATATATTTGTTAAATTTACTTTCATGCGCTCAATGCATTCGATTCGGAAGTCATGGAGATTTTTTTTTAAAAAGACTAATAAGGGTTCCACAGTCCATGCAACAATAGAATTGGTAGGCATACAGCTTATGGTTACACTAATGTATAAAGATACCACGAGTTGCATATTGTACCTGCAGTTCATTTTGGTGATCGTGACTCACTGTCATTACCTCGAAACCGAGGGCTCATTTGAGTCAAACTACTCCTTTTGTCACAGAATCAATAAGATTAATCCCTACAAAAACTAGAAAGACAAAGTCAGATTCAAGCCCACATTCGGTCTCGACTAAGCTGTAAAGTCCACAACCTCTCTAAGTGTTAGGTATTACATATCACATTTCCATATAAATCATATCCTAAGTTGTAATCTGATTGCTGAAAACTATTTCAGCCAGCAAGGCAGTCAACTGAAAAATTAGAGCATGTTAGTATTTGTGGATCAGTAACAACCTAATCAAAAAAGACTCAAAACAATTTTTATATAAGAAAATGTGTAGGTTGTTGTTGTTACCTTGTTAAAAACATCTTGGATTAAAAGATGATAGACTACAAATATGCTCTTCCAGAAATCAAATGAAATGAAGAAGAACTATTCAAAAGCAGGAACTCTTTGAACAAGAATAAGAGATTCGAACTTGAGAAAGGATTTGTTATTAGTTTGTTGAAGTTTGTTACAGAAGAGAAATGTTTACAATATCATGAAAAATGAATCACTAAGTGTTTACTAACAGCTATTTATACAAATGAGATTACAAAATGAATGGGCGGGAAAAATGGTTAAATGGGTTGTTGACTTTGTTGTTTGACCAATATCTTGACTTTCGTTGACTGCCTCATTTGCTCCATATCATTGCCTTCCCCTTCAAATGTTACTTGTCCACAAGTAACTAAGCATTAAGATCAAAATTTGGGAATCTAGCAGCTATGTCATCATACAGCTCCCATGTTGCATCTTCCACGCATGCCATTGAGCCATTGAACCAAAACATAGACTGGCCATAAGATTGCCTTTCTTTGCCATCCTTCTATCCAAAATGTTATATGGCTCCTAGGAAACTACCTATCTTGAATCACATACAAAAGGTAATTGGGATGTAGTTGGAATATCTCCTCTATATATTTTTAGTTGAGACACATGGAAGACAGAATGTATTTGAGTATCAGCAGGAAATTCTAGCTTGTATGCAACTTGTCCAATCCTTGTTAAAACTTTGAAAGGACCATAATATCTAGGAGAAAGTTTGTGATGCTTACTTTTCCTTAAAGTGGACTGTCTATAAGGTTGCAATTTCAAGAACACCCAATCTCCTACATTAAACTCCCTTTCAGTTCTTCTTTGATCTGCCATAATCTTCATCCTATCTTGTGTTCTTTTGAGATGAAACTTCAACACTTGTATAGCAGATTCTCTTGTAGTCAAAGATCTATCCACTGTTTCTCTTGCACTCTCTCCGAATTGTAAGTGATGTGTGATGTGGCTTTTGGCCATACACAACCTGGAAAGGGGTAGTATCAATAGATGTGTGATAGGAAGTGTTATACCAATATTCTGCAAGTGCAATCCAATTGAACCATTCCTTGGGTCTGTCTCCACTCATACACCTCAAGTAACATTCTAAACACCTATTAACCACTTCAGTTTGACCATCACTTTGAGGATGATAAGCTGAGCTCATGTGCAAACTTACTTGTAACAGCTTAAACAACTCTTTCCAAAATCTTCTTAGGAAAATAGTATCTCTATCACTCACAATTACCTTGGGTAACCCATGAAGTTTGTAAATGTTATCCAAGAAAGCTTGTGCCACAGTTATTGCAGTGTAAGGATGAGTAAGAGGAATGAAATGACTGTATTTACTCAACCTGTCTACCACCACCATAATCACTGATCTACCTTTGGACATAGGCAACCCATCAATGAAATCCATAGAAACTTCAGTCCAAATTTGAGTAGGAATAGGAAGAGGTTGTAGCAACCCAGGGTAAGGTACTAGTTCAGGTTTGAACCTTTGACAAATACTGCAAGTTCTTACAAATGTCTTGACTTCCTTCCTCATCTTCTTCCAATACACATGGGCACTGATTCTCTTCAAAGTAGCTTGCACTCCTGAATGTCTACCTTGGTTTTCATTATGGAAATTCTTCAACAGGTCTTCCCTTAGTTGACTATCCTTTCCAATTACCAATTTCCCTTTCCTCAACAGTTGATTTGCTGACCAAGTATAATGTTTGGCAGAAGTACTATTGGTTTGTAAGTTGGCAATGATGGCTTGCAACTCCTTGTCACTATTCCAACCATCTTTAATTCTTCCATACAACTCACTACTGACTGCACTACAAGTGATTTGCAACAATTCACCATTATGTACCACTCTTGACAAAGCATCAACAGGCACATTCTCACTACCCTTCTTGTAAACAATGTCATAGTCAAACCCCATTAATTTTGGAAGCCACTTTCTTTGAATTGGTGTAGTGAACCTTTGATCCATCAAATAATTCAAACTAAAATGGTCAGTTTTGATAGTAAAATGTCTGTCAAGAAAATAACCCCTCCATTTGTCTAAAGCCTGAATGACTGCCAAAAACTCCTTCTCATAGGTAGATAAACTGTAATGTTTAGGTGCCAAAGATTTACTCATGAAAGCAACTGGATGGCCACCTTGTTGTAAGACAGCTCCAATACCCACCCCTGAAGCATCAGTTTCCACTATAAAAGGTTCATTGAAATTAGGCAATTTCAATACTGGTGATTGTGACATAGCTCCTTTGAGTGCTTCAAAAGCTGATTCAGCATTTGCATTCCAAACAAAAGCATTCTTCTTTAACAAAGCTGTAAGGGGTTGACTTATGAGAGCATAGTTCTTTATAAATGTCCTATAATAACCAGTCAAACCCAAAAAACCTCTCAACTGTTTCAAATTTAAAGGTTTGGGCCAATTTCTCATTGCTTCCACTTTGGTTGGATCTGTTGCTACCCCCTTATCAGAAAGAATATGGCCTAGATATTCCACCCTTGTGACTCCAAAAGTACACTTACTAAACTTAGCATACAATTGATGGTCCCTCATTGTCTGTAGAACCAACCTCAAATGTTCTATATGTGATTCCTTATTGGGACTATAAACCAATATGTCATCAAAAAAGACCAATGTAAACTTCCTCAGATAAGGTTTAAAGACTGTATTCATTAAGGATTGAAATGTAGAGGGAGCATTAGTAAGTCCAAATGGCATAACTAGAAAATCATAATGTCCTTCATGAGTTTTAAAGGCTGTCTTAGCAACATCACTATCATGCATCCTAATTTGGTGATAACCTAACCTTAGATCAAGTTTGGAAAAAATAGCAGATCCACACAACTCATCTATCAACTCTTCAATCAAAGGAATTGGGAACTTATCTTTGATTTTCAACTTATTGAGTTGTCTGTAGTCAATACACATCCTCCAAGACCCATCCTTCTTATTGACCATGACAATAGGAGAAGAGTAAGAACTTTGACTGTGCCTAATTACTCCAGAATCCAAAAGCTCCTTAACCATAGCTTCTATTGCATATTTTTGTGTAGGAGGGTGTCTGTAAGGTCTGATATTCACAGGTTGAGCTCCTTCTTTGAGTGGTATTCTGTGATCATGGCTTCTTTTGGGTGGAAGACTGGATGGAACAGCAAACACATCTTCAAATTCTTGCAACAATGGAGTTAACAAAGGAAGTGAACTATCAGTTCCATTTTGCTCAGCCTGTAACATGGTAGCTGGATAGACACACATAGCCATGGAAAAACACTGAAATGGACTAATTCTTCCTTGCATCCATTGGAGAGTTGCTTTTGTAGATCCTCTTAATTTCATCAATTTGTTTTTGTACTTAAAACTCATTCTCAACTCCTTGAAGTTAGACAATATGTTACCCAAAGTTGATAGCCATTGAATGCCTAAGAACATTTCACACCCACCTAATGGTAATAACATCACTGAAGTTGTGAATTTTTCACCTTGCAAAGCCCATGAGAAATCCTTACACATAGTTTCACTAAGAAGACTGTTCCTTCCTGCAATGGCCACTTGCATGGGACAAGTTTTTGTAATCTTACACCCAATCTTCTTGGCAGTGTTGACATCCAAAAAATTGTGTGTACTCCCACAATCAATAAGGATACATAGCTCATGCTTGCCTACCTCTCCTTTGACTTTTAAGGTCTGATAACTACTCACTCCAGTGATAGCATTCAATGAGATATGTGGACTCATTGTTTCTACACTTCCTGGACCTGGTTCCCATGGAATATCCTCATTCAAACATTCAAACACAATCTCTTCCCCTGTTTCCTCCTTCTCCTCATGATCCACTTCTGCAATTACTTCCAAACTAAACACCAGTCCACTACACTTGTGTCCTGGTGCATACTTCTGATCACAGTAAAAACACAAGCCTTTTGCTCTTTTTTCTTCCACTCCTTTTTGAGTTAATTGTTTTCTTTGTGGGTTGTTTTGAGAGGTAGATGCCCTATTCCTCCAATTGGCATTTGGTGCAGGTAAGGCTAAAGGTTTTGGGCTAGTAACATTATGTGTGTTGTGAAATCTTGGTGTGGGAAGTATGGCCATCTTTTGTTTCTATTTCAAAATTCCAATCTTAGCTTCTTCCAATTTACACAATCCATACAATTCTGCTAAAGAACTGGGCTTAAACATTCTAACTGCCAACTCAATTTCAGTTTGTAATTCAGCCATAAAGAAACTCATGGATTGTTCATCATGTATCTACTCTACTCAACAATGTATCATAAGCATCAATGTAATCCTGCATAGATCCTACTTGCCTTAGTTTCTTGATCTCACCCAAAGGATCATCATACTCTTTTCCAAACCTCTTAAGAATAGCCATTTTATACACTTCCCAATTAACATCATCACCAACAAATCTCACAAACTGTTTATGCCACATAAGTGCCAAATCATGTAAATGGATTGAAGCAAGATTTACCTTACAATTGTCTTGTACTCTATCCACCTTGAAGCTGTTCACACACGAATATCCATCCCTCACATCATCACCCCCAAATCTTGGAAACTCTGTAGCGCATTTGTTGACCGCCAATTAAAACTTCTCGTGATTCTGATTCCCATTGCTAGTTCCTTCACCAGATCTCAACCTCATTAACTTCATATTCATTTCTTGCATCATTCTTTGCAATTCATTGACTGTTTGTTGAAGAGACTCCATTGAAGGTTCTTGAATTCTACTAGTATTTCTTGTTTCCACCATTATACCAATCACATTATCACTCATCAACAATGGAATAATGTCTATTGGTGCTGTTCTTGATTACTCAACAATTGCTTCGATGAAACTTGTTCAAAACTAGAGTTTAAGCAACAATGCGTAGTCTTGTGATGCGTACAATTGGTTGACACTAATGGAACAAAAGAACAGTGAAATTAGTGGTGGCTAATTTCTTGCCGGAATCTTTGTATTTTCTTTAGGAATTTGACGGAGAAGACAACCGAAAATCAAGAAAGTCATGTAACAATCTTGATTGTGGTTTGCCAGGAAAGAGGCTCTAGATACCAAATGATAGACTCCAAATATGTTCTTCCACGATCAAATGAAATGAAGAAGAACTATTCAAAAGCAGGAACTCTTTGAACAAGAATAAGAGATTCGAACTTGTGAAAGGATTTGTTATTAGTTTGTTGAAGTTTGTTACAGAAGAGAAATGTTTACAATATCATGAAAAATTAATCACTAAGTGTTTACTAACAGCTATTTATACAAATGAGATTACAAAATGAATGGGCGGGAAAAATGGTTAAATGGGTTGTTGACTTTGTTGTTTGACCAATATCTTGACTTTCGTTGACTGCCTCATTTGCTCCATATCAAAAGATCTCTGCAATTTGAATAAATAAAGGAGTAACAAAGTTAGAGATTATAAACATCATAAATCAAAATCAATAAAAGCATTTGAAACTAATTTATAATTCATCATGGCACATGAGATAACCTTACCTTGGCATTATTGGCGTACATGTAGTTTGTGATTTGTGTAGATTAGTTTTTTGATGCCTGCAATTCTCTGTAGGATATTGAATAGGGTAACCTAAGTTGTAGGGATTCTCCTACATAATTGGTTGCATTTATAGATTATAATATGCAACATAATTATCAAAATAACTTTATTCTTTAGTGTTAAATACAAGTTATTTATCAAAACAACAAGGTTCAATCCTTGCAAGGAACCTTTTTATAAACAATTTTCAAAAATCTTTTAAAAATCCGAAAATACAAAAATTAAAAAAATTAACAATTAATTGCTTAGTTGGATGAAAAATGCTTATGTGGCATGAAAAACAATTACTGGGCATTGAGTGTGGTTATATATATATATATATATATATATATATATATATATATATACATATATATATGGCTTATTTTACTTCTGGTCTACATTATATCTTTAATAGCATTAGAGAATTGTTCAATTCCTTTTTTCTTGTTATTAATATATAAACTATTTTTGGTTTTCAATAAGCTATTTGGTTTTTAACATATATAAAATACTAACGCTATAATATAAAATCTTTAAAATACAAACAAAGTAGCAGTTAAGGAAATACAAAGAATATGTCAAATATTGTTGTCGTTCTGGCCTTCAATTTCTACTAATGATTTTGAACGGATTGATATTTAATAAAAAGGTTAATTTTAGCAAGTATTAAAGTTTTAAGGGGTGAAAGTGAAACTCTAAATAATGATAAGGTTATTAGACAAAACAATTAATGTAGTTCACAAGCAAAAACCAACCATTTCACTGTTCGTCTTCCTCCAACAAAGATCAAACCTCCATTAAAGCACCAATACAAGTAGAAAAAAAGGTAAATATTTCATCACAAAACACTAGTAATTAATATATCAAACTTATAGGGCTTGTTAGGGGGGCCTAGCACCCGCTAGCCAGCCCCTGCCTCCGCCTCTGGTGGATGGAAGTGATTTAAGTGAATGAATGTGTGGTGAGGAGAGTGAGCTTTTTTTTTTCTTTTTTTTTTCTAAAGTTACATTCTTTGCTTGGATTTATAAACAATAGCATTTGGGCTCATGTGTATTTGTGCTTTTTTTTTACCAATGTAATTACCAAAAAAAAAAGAAAAAAAATTACAAATAAGGAAATAATTAGTATTAATTATTTTTCAAAATTAAAAAAATAAATGTTTTAAAAAAATATTACTTAATAAATGAAGGTTGAGTCTCACTTGAGATTTTTTTTATTATATAAATACGTAGTATTGTTGTTTGGGTCTCTGTCTTGGTGGCCATCGTGTATGGCGCTTTGTCCCTTTTAATTAAGATTTTAATATAACCCCTTAATGAGTACCTTAGCACACAGGTGAGCTTGCTAAAGTCTAATGAAGATTTACTTAAAGTAATGCTTTAAGGCCATCCGCAATGTAGATACGTGGCATACGTATAATAGAAATTTTGGTTGAGTTGTCATACGCACTGTGCACTGTAGAAATGCCATACAAACACACGTTCAATTAATGTCCGTCTCTGCACATACACATAATAAGCAAGTGATGTGGGACCAAGCTTCTAATTAAACTATTTAAATAAAGAACAATACATACACCCACTTCCCGCTTCACATACCTGCATGTCTTTTTTTATTTAATACGTATAAAATTTTGAAAAGTAATTTAAGATAGTACAACCTATGTGGCAATTCATTTTACTTTGCAAAGTTTATCCCATTAGAGCAGGAGGTATATCGCGCCCGGTTATTCCCACGTTATTGCCCGTTACCCCTAGTTACCCACACCACCTCCCCCGTTAATCCCACGTTAAAGCTTGCATGTTAACCCACTAACGGGCGTTAGAGGCCGAATAAAAAATAATAATAATAAATCACTTTACCCCCCCCCCCCTCTCCTAATGACTACTAGCCGTTGGGGTTTTAAAAAATTCATTTACCCTACCCTCCCCCTCCCCGTTTCAAACGGCTATTTCTAAAAAAATAATAATAAAAATAATTATAAAATAAAATAATTTACCACTATAAATACCCAACTAAAACACCGTTTTTTTCACACTTCCGCTACTCAAAATCCTCTCAATCTTATACTTCCAATTACTTAAAAAAAATGTTGGGAGGCAACAACGATGATACATTCATGAATCTTCTCGGTGGTGGGTGGAATACCTCAAACTCGGGTTCATCTTCAAACCCCAACGTCTCTTTTTCCAACCCACTAGGCTTGTCGTGCCAAGATCTTTTCCTACAACATCAACAATATCTGTTTTGGCAACAAAATCAACAAAACACATTAAACACCAACTTTCAAAATCTACAATTCTCACAACACTCACAACAATCACAAACTGAAACACAAGATATTCCAGAAACAACCACTTCTCCTCCAAAGCCCGAAATTAAATAGTATGAAAATACCAAAATCCAAAGACCAGAACCAATCGATGATGATGATGAAAACTGCGTTGCTGGGCATTGGCAACCAAAAGAGGAAGAATTACTTGCCAGGTATTATGTAGCTGTTATGGAGGATCCGATGATCGGGCGTGCACAAGGATATGATACTTTTTGGCATCGGGTAAAAAATGAGTTTAATAAACTTAATTTTCAACGACGCAACAAGGATATGGTAACAAGCAAGTGGAAAACGTTGAACCATGATTGCACAAAGTTCAACGGGTTTTTCAAATGTGCGCAACGGGAACAGAGAAGTGGGGAAAGTGAGATGGATGTCATGAAACGGGCAAAGCAAATGTATCGTGGCACAAATCCGCGCCGTTTGCTATCGATAATGCTTGGGAGATTTTGCGTCAGCATAAGAAATGGGACTCGCCAGATGTCCCAAGACAAACAAACGAGGCTTTGTTTAGTCATGATGAACAACCACGCCCCATGCCAAACAAACGTGCTTCCAAGAAAGCAAGATCCGAGAGCATGACAAGTACTGGGGGAGCGAGCACCGGAGGAACGAGCTCGTCAAGTCAATTCACCGAAACTAAGACAAACGAGTATCGTATCAAACGTGAAACCGCCCAAGCGGCGTATCGGGCCAGCAAGTCAAAGATGAAACAATAACAAGGTTGGAAGAGATGAAATTTTTGATGATTGACACAGATGGCAAAGATCCAAATGTCGTGGCTTGGATCAATGACGAAAGAGACCAAATCATAAAAAAAATATAACTTGCAACCTCGTCACTAGATTGTATTTTCGTCATTTCCATTATGTTGTAACGTTTAATTTGCAGTGTCTTTTTTTATTTCGTTGAAACTTTTTTTTTTAATTTCGTTTTGTAATATGTTTTCAAATTAATGATATGTTTTTTAATAAATGACGTGTTTGTTTTAGTTTAGGGGTTGAATTTGAAAATATGTGAGTTAAGGTTTAACCTTTGGAATGTTATGAAAATGGGTGTTTTTTAGGTGAGTTAAGGTAAAATGTTAAAGCTGATATGGCGCTGACGTGACAGGAGGTTAAACTTTAACCTAGGTAATTATACCTCCCGCTCTTATGAAACTTTCATGTACAATAATGCAATGCCTAGGTATCACTCTATTAAACACAAAAAATACTTATGCACAAAAAATACTTATGCAATGAGGATGCCCTAATGGGCTTTAGAAAA
The DNA here is from genome assembly GCA_910596185.1 of Chrysanthemum makinoi. Taxonomy (NCBI): domain Eukaryota; kingdom Viridiplantae; phylum Streptophyta; class Magnoliopsida; order Asterales; family Asteraceae; genus Chrysanthemum; species Chrysanthemum makinoi. Next base: position 41,137,646 of record OU343220.1, on the reverse strand, counting down.
ACAAACCATGAAGATAATAAACGTTTTAATCTAATGGG